>CM060927.1:279426882-280676882 GCA_030737875.1 Allium sativum
CTTGTTAATTGGGTACATCAAATAATTCATTCTCACAAGTTTCCAAAAGAAGTAAAGCAATAACTACTAATAATATCATAACAACTTCATATTCTTCTTCATTTTCAATCATGACTTCGTCCATGGCTTTTACTCCATCTTCTGACTTGTTGGATATGTTAAGGAGAGGGGTCAGAACATAATGTTCTGTGTGACTAATATAGAGTGTTACTTAATGTTCATACCCTATGTTTTTAGCAGGTTACATATGTCAAGGTATGTCTACGCAACGCACAACAAACACCAAGTATCTAACCAGTGGGGTGGATATCCAAGTCAATCACCCATTAGTGTTTTTAGGGTAAAGACCTAACGAGGTGGGCATTCTCGGTCACTTATGGCCCTATTAAAGGTGGAATCTTATGATCTCTTATAAACCTGATGCGGACCCCTAGCCCCTTGAAACCTCATCCTAATACGTTAACGTTCTTAGATATATCCCTCACTTGCATATGAGAAGTAGTATTGCGAACGTTACTACTTAATTGATATTACGGTAGGACACCTATGTCGCTTAAGACTTCCCTTAGACAGCTGGTGAGCATGCAATGGCCACATATCTTTCAAATACCAATCTGTCCCTAGTTGAGCCCTTACAAGCTTCTAAAGGAAGTGGACACCCCTTTGAACTACCCTACTCCATTACCGTTTATGCCTAACCACTTTTAGAGAAGGAGGACCCAAAGACTTAATTCAAATCTAATAAGGATGGGTCCTATGACTTTGGTTCCTCGCCAAGGAATAAACCTTCAGAGGGATCCTAATCCTAACCATTTAAGTCCCAAACTAGATAAAAAGAGACCAGCCACTTAAAACCTTCTCAAGGCATAGTAAACCTGCCTATTTTCACACACAATAGACTTATATAAATAGTTATACACACACACACACATTGGACCCCTTACATTAAACCGTACACCTGTAGATGTTGGATATGCCGGTCGATTCCGGGCAGACTACTACTAAAAATTGGTTTAACCTCGTGTCTAGTGTACTAAGTTTTTGAATGACCCATGGCACCTAGACATCTCACATTAGTTGGGCCCACTTGTGGTTGCTGATTTACCGGTCGGTTCCGGGCAGACTTCTGCCACAAAGGGAAACTAACCTCGTGTCTATGTGTCACTATTAATATATATAAAGCCAGTCTATATACGCGCACTCAAGCAATTGAATATATATTTATTATGGGGACATTTCAAATTCGAATTATAACCTAATTGCATTTATTACACTAATACAATGTTGATTACGTTTATATAAGTATAATAATTATATCGTCTAAATAACGTAAATATTCGTACAAATGAGGAAACGTTCTAATGAGATGGCAATTATCAATTTGTCTAAATCAGGTGTACAAGTTAGCTTTTCCATACTTTTACCTCTACAACTTAGGCATGATGGCATAATAACAAGATAACATATAGTAGTGGATGGAAAATATACATTCATACAAACTTTCAACTTGCATCCTAGGCTTGTTGGAATGATTTCAATAATGGATTAAAAATAGAGTATTACATACACTTATACATGTATGTTCATGATTTCCACCTTGTCTAATTCACCCTTTTTGGTATTATGCACATAAAAACATTTACATTTGATATATTTCAAGTATGAATGCATTTGGAATCAAAAAAGGATCCAAACCAAAATCAAATCATGAAATACCCAAATTTGAACCCTTTTAGGTTACTATCAAACGTTAACAAAGGTGAATTACATAAAATAGAAATAATTGTAGCAAAACCCCTTTTTCATCTTTAACCCAATATTAAAATCACCAATCCACAAAACCCAAATAATCATCACAATTCCTACGCAAATACATGATAGTGGATTTAGGGGTTTTAGTGTTTATATTATCGGTTTCCGAATCCTCCTAGGCATATCTTTCAACATGATAATCTAATAAAAGTATGAATATGCCTAAGTAAACGATATTCCACTAACAGATCTAGGCAGAACAAAGAGGAATCTGTAGTAGATCTAGATCTGTGCTTTAATCTTTGCGGTCAAACGTGCTCCAACAATTCTTCTAATATATATATATACACACACACACACAAGAAACATGTATTAGAATCTTATATACATATAATTATACTAAATTTCAGAATACTAAACCTATATGAATTAGAATAGAGAGAGGTTAAGAATAGGGATGGAGAAATAGAAAAATCCTTAATCTTTTCCTTTTATTTTTTCTCTGGAATTTAGTAATGGCAGAGAGGCAGCATGGAGGAAGGGATAGAGATTGGTTAGGGTTTCATAGTGTGATATGAGGGGCTATACATAGTTCCCTGTGTGAGCATAGACCGTTGGATTAATCTGATTTAATCCAGGCCTTTTTTATATATATCCTCTTAGAAAACCTAACCACATAAATTTATTGGGCTATCCAGCCGCCAGGCGGTCAACCGAGTGTCGACACCTTTAAGGGGAGGTCGACCCTGTGGGTGCTGGAACCCCCAATAAAGGCACGTTGCTGAGGTGTTAAATTCAATTAATACATTCCTTAATCTATTATTCTTATTCCTTATATACAGTATACTTTGTCCTCAAAATCTTATCTTCATTTCAAAATTCAAATTCTCCGTCTTTATTTTAAATATATTTTGGACACACACACACACACACACACACACACACACACACACACACACACACACACACACATATATATATATATATATATATATATATATCAACCATATATTTTCTGCGTTTACCGTCCAAATTCATTTGTTCATAACTTCTACATACATTGACCGTTTTCGACATATTATATATGAAACGATTCGGAATTTTTTCCATGAATCCAAATAAAAGAGCTTCGTACCCAAATTCCTAAAGTTGCAAATTTTCATTTTCTGGCCTTACCATTCAATTGATTATTTTTATTTATTTATTATTAATACTTATGAATTTTATGGGGTGTTACAACAGAGCCTTGGCAGCGTCTTAGAAATTATGAGTTGGAGTCTAGGCTCTGCTAGTCTATTTATAGGTGTACAGAAGATTCCGGTCTGTCAGATAAAATAAAATAAAATATGAAGCATACAAGTGGAAAAATATAACGTTAAATGGCCTACGCCTTTAACGTTAGTTTTTGCATATATTAATTTCTTGTTTAATGCTTGTTGATAATGTTTCTTTTTGTTTCCAAATATCACTATGTGAATTATTTTCTTCCACTTATAACATATATCTAAGATTTGAATTTCAAACTTATGTGTATATATACACATACGACCTTTCAAATCTTTATCTGTTAATAACTGCTCAATTAATATAATTAATAACGCTTGTCAATTCGTTGGTTTCTTCCTTTTAATATTTTATAATTCCAAATGTAGCTATCTTCTTGTCCGTTTCATTTATTATACATTTATTTCTTGCTACCCTTAACTTAAACTTTTAATTTCAACTTTTTTTTGAAACTGGGTAAACTTTTCTGTATGGCACTTGGCCCAAAATGGTTTGATTACATGACGCAATGCGTAACGAACCAACAATCGGTGAAACCCGAACATACATTACTAAACACTATAAATAAAACAACATAAACTAAAACATTCCCTATTTAAACCTAGCCACCATCGTCTTCAACAAAAGATATCATGGCGGCTCAAACCTACGCATGTTAGTTTTTGGAAGTCTTCCCCGCGCCTTCTTCGGATCCGCATCTACAATACCATCGATTGTTGATTCCAAGTTATCGGTTAAGTTTACCCTTTTAATTATCCTTCTACTTAACTTAATTTCACAAATGACAAATTTGCTCACCACAGGTGCTTTCTTCTTTTTTCCTTTGAAAATTTTTAAGTTGTGTTCTCTCCAAATCGCTGCAACAATAATTGTCAAGGTGATCTTATCCATCTAGAATATCAAGTTTATGCCTTTGCCTTTCCTAGCCAGGTAATCCTCTATTTCAACATTTGAATTTGTCTGTATATGCATACGCATTCTTTATTTCTATTCAAAATTAAAATGGTGTTGTGCTGACATTTACTTCTTACCCATTTTTATTGTTTCCAGGTTACTTTTCGATTTCTTATATATACACACACACACATACACATATACATGTATATATATACTCATATATATGTATAATTTTCCTTATATGTACATTTGTACATATTTTTCTCTTAGCATATGCATTTCTTTAGTCGTCCCTCTAAAATAAAAAATCATGGCACTAACGGGACTCGAACTTGCACCACTCACATGGGAGAGACATACCTCTACCAACTGGACTACATAAGTTTTTTTCACAAGTATGAAAACATTAGTGGTCATTGTTCTTCTAAGTGTTCTTCTTATATCTTCTTTTCCCGTTTGTTGTAATACTTCATTTAAAGATAACTTTTTATTTTAAATCCGTTTTTTGCAAACCATAGGTCTAAATTAATCAGAAAATTTCCATGGACGCAAAAAAGCTAATTCCGTTATCAATTTTGGAAAACTTTTTAATTTTTAATTTTATTATTTAATTAAAAATGCAGGGTGTTACGACGAGTAATGGTAGAAGCTCTATCTCACAAAATGGCTTCAAATCTGGCCCGATTTCAACAAGAGTCAAGGTTGCTCTTCCTTTCAGGCTGCAAATAACGTAGATGAACTCATTGATGATTTGCTAACACATTCCAAATTCATCATAAATAGATTTATTCATTCTAAGTTTATTTGTGCTAATTTAACATCATGAAATCTAATCTATTGCAGTTTTATATTTATCTCAAATTCTACATCATAATTTGTTTGAGTAACATTACATATAGAAATTTGTGTCAGTTTGGATTTTCACACATTTTAGATGGTTGGTGATAGTAAATGTTATGAAGTCAGTCAAGATTTTCTGAAGATTGAATGGCTTAGGACTGTAACAAAATTGTTTGGGTATAGATATTTACCTAAATTAGAGTTTAGATCTTTACGTTTATATATTAGACTTCATATTATTTTATAAGTTCATTTTCTTTTGTTCTTAATGTTTTCTAAATATATAATACTACATCTATGTATTGAGTATAAAACTTAAAATTATCTATACTGCAGAAACCACATTAACAACTCTCACACCAGTGTAAAAAAAAAGGCACCATGATATGGGATACATTTAAAATAGGCATTAGTAGGCAAAAATCCAAAACATGAGCAAATGAAGCAGCAACAACAATCACATATAACCATTATTACTGAGACCGTGTAGACAAAGGGGTGTTCAAAAATGATCACAAATAGAGAGATTGATAAGAAATAAAGAATGAAATGAGCACAATTGGGAAGATATGGAGCATTGGGCTTTACAACTATCTACATTGAATAAAATTATTTGTGTTTTTCTGTTCTGAGACAAAGGAAAAAGGGAGAATCGATTCATGCAAGCATGGATTTTGAGGAACGACGTCTTAATGGGAATTAGAACTTGGATGGTGCTGATGGAAAGGAATTAGTGAGTTTAGGCTGGGCGGTGAACACAAGGCTAAATAAAGTGTAATGACCCAGATTTTATGAAAAAATATTTAATGAATATTAAATATTTGAAACAATTTAAAATGAGTTATTTTAAGAATTAATGACTTGAAATATATTTAATTTAATGTTTGAACATATAATTAAAAATGTAATTAAAAACAAGCCCTAGCGGCGTGGTAGTTCGTAATATACGTTTTGAACTTTAAATGAATATACATAATGAAATATAAGTCAGAATTCATTGAAACAAGAAACATTAGAATCTATTTAACTATATCGTTCTAACAAAGGTGAAAAATAGAGATTTCGTCTTATAGATTGTAAGTTATGTCCAAATAAATTTTTCAAAAAGTCGCTATGGAATCGTTTATAAACCATAACATTTTATTTTAAAAAAATATAAACAGAAAGTATAATATAATATAACAAAAAGGAGAATCTAGCCATTCTCCAATGGCTCACAAAAATAGTTTATGTAGAATGGCTACAGAAACTGTGCACACACACAAATAATATAAAAAAACAGACAACAACTCAAGAACAGAAGACCGCCAACAAAAGAAATAAAACAAGAGTAAAATGAGAACGCAGGCAGGCAGAAGAATCCGCAGAAGACACATGCCAAAACATGGGCGATGTTGAATGCTCCGCAGCTCTACAAGAGTCGGCCAAAAAGCTAGAAAAATCAGACGAGCCCTCCTTAGCAGACCACAGGCTAAGGCAGGAAACCCCCGCCCATCGCTTTAGATGCTCTGAAAGCTCCAGCTCTACAATCTCCAACAAATCCAACTAAAAGGAAGGATCTCCCACACAAGCGCCACCGTAATCCAGACCAAATAAAGCCCAATACCTAAAAAAATCAAGGCCCTCCAGAACTATTAAACAACATGAGATAAAATGGGGGGAGTGTGGACCATGAGTAGACAACAAGGATGAGCCCTCAAACAAAGGAGTAAACCGATTCCCTCCCTAGGAGTAGCCAGAGCCGAGGTAACACCAAATGTACCAGCCAATCTCCTCAAGCAGGAACCAATGGCTCCCTTAAAAGTCCTACATCGAAACGCTAGGAAAATGCCATTCGTAACCCTCCAGATAATGGTAGGAGAAACCATCGGTACTTCTTCAAATATTTCTTTATTCCGCGAGCACCAGATGTGCCAGCAGATAAGACAAGGGATCAGACGAAACAGGACCGAGCAGATAGATTTACCTGAGTTGCTAGACCACTAGATTCTCAGTAAATCCATAAGTGAAATGGCATTACCTCGGTAACAAACCAAATTTTTGAAGTAATTCTAGACAGAGATGGCATAAGAGCCAAGGAAAAACAAGTGAGCAAAAGATTCCAAAGAATCAGATCTACATCATCTACAACGAGAAACAATTGGGATGCCAACCATCTAGAGGTTTTAATTTATTGGTAAGCCTTCATGAAGGGTTTTTCGCATAAACAGGGAGACCTTTAGGGGAAGCTGAACATCCCAGATGAAGGAGAAAAGAGGCAGGCATGGAGTCGGTGTCCTTACCAAGTTCCACACTGCCTTAATCGAGAAGAGACTACCATCCCAATCGGTTTAACCACCATGTGAGTCCAATAAGGCCTTCACAGATTGCAGCCGTTTCCACATCTCATTAGCATAGGATGGGACACCTGTGTAATTTGTGGCCGAGAGTCTGTGGTACTTAGCATGGAGAAACGTCACCCAAAGCGAATCGTTTGCTCCAAACCTCGCCCATGACTTGCAAGAAAGACCAGCAAAAATGTCCTTAGGGTTGCGGAGGCCCAGATCTCCCTTACTCTTAGGACGACAAATGGTGTTCCACTGAATCCACTGGTGAAGATTTGCTTTGTCCTTGTTTATCCAGAAAATCTAGAATGGACTTTATGAGAAAAAGTCTTCATGCCTTAGAAATAAGAGTCGTAGTCCAACAAATGATCTTACCCCTGGTTCTGTCAGTCGGGGGATCAAAAATGGTATTTAACTTCCTTCCTCGGTATAGTACAATACCGAGATAAGGTAAGGGAAGGGTGGTTGCGTATAAACCAGTAAAGGTCTCAATCCAAGAAGATCTAATCGAAGAAAGATCTTTAACAGGGACAAAAAACCTTTTAGCAGTGTTAACGGGTTCCACCGAGCATCTCTCGTACTACTAAATAAGATTAACATGGCGGCGGATAGAGCGATGACTTCCATTTGTGAGAATGATGACGTCATCAGCAAAAAATAAGGTGGAAATAATAAGGCATCCCCTAGGGATGCCAAATATGTGAATCTTCCTAGCTATCGTTAGTGACTTGCTGACCACGAACGAAAGCCTCGGCAGCGATCACGAACATAGAAGGGAAGAGGGGGTCTCCCTGACGTAGACCTTTGCCTGCCTTAAAAAAACGTTGGCCAATCCGTTAATGAGAACGAAAAACCAGCAGTTGGAGATTAGTCTCCAAATAATAACAATAAGGGGTTACGGAAAACCGAAAGCCCTTAGAACCTTGATGACGAAAAACCAAGAAATACGATCGTATGCATTAGCCATATCCAGCTTAACGACCACATTAGAGCCTCTAACCTTCTTGTCTATTTGTGAAACCAGCTCCTGGGCTAAAACGACATTATTCATGATCAAATAGCCTTTTACAGACCCCGCATGAGATGAAGAAATAATACGCTTGAGAAACGGTGCTAGTCTAGGGGCTAGGACCTTAGAGATAACCTTATAGAGAAGTTGCACAAGCTAATCGGATGAAAATCCACTCAAGTGCGAGGATTTTCGCACTTGAGAATAAGAATCAAGTTAGTGGAAGTCCAACCCTTAGGGAGATCTCCACCAGAAAAGAAAACTGAATGGAAAAACAAATGTTTGCCTGAAAAATCGGCCAGAAACTCTGGAAAAAGACACTGTTGAAACCGTCAGGCCCACTCGCACTGTCCTTACTTAGAGCAAGTACACAAGCACGTATTTCCTCTAAGGTAAGAGGTGCAACAAGATCAGAGCTATCCGAAGGAATGACCCATATAGGGATGAAAGCAAGCAGAGTCGGGTCAGAGACCGATACAGAAGGAGAACCTAAAAAGGCTTGGAAATAGGACAGAATAGTTTCTTTGACTTCACACGGTGTGGAAGGAATAGAAAGACCAGGGCGCTAGATTTGATGAATTGTGAGAAGATTATTCCTCTTACAGATAAAGGAGTGGAAAATTTTGGAGTTTGTATCACCTTCAACAACCAAATTGATCCTGGCCTTCTAGTAAAGATAGTCATGCCCAATACGAAACCCCAACGAGAAGGCCAGCTGGGATTCTCATCATAAGAAGACTTTGCTAGGACAAGAGTTTCTTCGGCCGTCCTAATGTAGTCGAAGATATTCTTTAAAATAAGGACGTTCCATGCCTCAAGGAAAGCCTTTAAGTGCTTCATCTTACGAGAAAACACAATACATGGGGAACTTATGGCAGGGGAGTTCCAGGAGTCTACCACCGCACTATGGAAAGTGTGGTGTGATCTCCACATACTTTGGAACGGAAAAGACGATGGGCCAGAAAGGGAAAGGGGAGAGCAACGAAGAATCATTGGAGCATGATCCGAAAAGGTACAATGCAAATGAGTGACAGAGAATGAGAACGGAAGGTTGAACCAGCCTTCCAATCCGAAGATTCTGTCAAGCCGAGATAGGATCCGATTTGGCACGTCTTGGTTATTACACCAAGTAAAAGCCGAACCGACGAAAGAGACTTCAAAAAGTTTCGAACTGACGATGAAGGCATTGAAATCTACTACCGCCACACGATTCACTACATTTCCGCCCCCTTTCTCAGCTTGACAGGTGACAATAATGAAGTCGCCTCCCAAAACCGAAACTCAAAACCCAAGTCGTAAAAACCAAGAATGTCGGATCAAAGGGCCAGCGCTCTATCCTATTGCACTTAGCGCGAACGGAAGAGAACAGAAAAGAGGAAGAAAAAGAGGGAAACGAGCAGGCTACTGAGAGTAGTTGATCGGAGTCGAAGATAGGGTGGACGACAACGTCTTTGGACTAAAGAATCCAAATCTTGTCAGGCATATTGGCTAAGGCACCACCAAAGCCAAAAGACAAAACCGACTTGGTGATCTCCCCCGGACCAATAAAAGGTTCCAGAAGCACCACCAAACAAATAGAATTCTTCTTAGCAATGCTCTTGAGTCTAGCTACAAACGCATCATTGCCTATACTGCGAAAGTTCCAAAAAAAGAAATTTGCCATCTAGGACACATCAAAAAGGGACCACAAACCAACATATAAAAATAAAAATAAAAAACCACAACACCGTTTAGATCGGATAAAGTGCGTGTCGAGTAGATCTAATAATTTGCTCGGACGCCGCCATAGAGCGTGTGCGAATGGTGCGGGAAGTGTGAGGAACCGCTAGCTGACTATGACGCGAGAAGCACGCAGACGAGCGAACGGGTGCCTCACAAAATCTAGAGAAACCCAGAGATACCCCACGACCTTAGTCTAATGGATAATAAGCCGACAAAATAGATCGAGAAGGGCAAGAGTTCTTAGTAAGTCGAGATAGGCGATCATTAATGATCTCCATCTCATTCTTACTAAGAAGGGGAAAAGATCCAGAAGTGGATCGACAAGTAGAAACAGTGGGACGCAATGGGATAACAAGAAAAGAGAGAGTAGAAGAAAATGTGGAATTGCTCAAATGAGCCACTACCAATCGTTGTCTGAACTTTACCAATGTCGAACTATCATCGAATTGACTGCTCCATAAAAAATGTAAAGTTCTCAAGCTGGAACCCCAATAGCCATAATAAAATAAAGTCAAAATAAATAGGCCACCTCCCTGGTAAGCCGTATAGTGGACCACATCATGGTCCGCAATACGTCTACGACAGGGAGATCACCCATCCCATGAAGAAAAAATCCAGAAAAGCTGCTAACAAAGCCCACAAATGATCGATAGCTTGAACTAAACTATATGAATCACTAACAACACATAAACAACCTCGCGATGATTCAATAAACCAGACTGCCCCAAAACTAAAAAAGAAAGATCAAACCTAGACCAACGCAAAAGAAAAACCAATGACCAGTCAAGGCATCTAAGCGCTGACCAACAAAAATAGACCAAGCCAATGAGTCAGCTAGGTCCAAAATAGGCCCACGATGCCACGACAAACGAACCAAATACCCTCCAAACCACAAACTGGCCGAAACCAGAAGGCACCTGATAACCAACCGGCCAAACCCAGCAAGTGGAGTCGATCAAACCAACTGGGAAAAACTAACCATACCCAAAGGAAGAATTAAGCCCAAACAAGCAAGCTGCAAGGTGCGACAGGGAAGGGGAAACACACGCAAACCGATCAACACACCCATAACCTATCATTCGCTCATCCAAAAAAGGATAAGCAATGACTGGGAGCTCACACAATCGTGTGACATGGATCAAAGCATCACACACCGCACCATCCAAACACCAAGAACGTAAAGCAAGCCCTGATGAAAAAGAAATAAAACAAGAGACAATAGAATAAAGCCGAACCCGAGAAAGCAGCAAGTGAACCCAAATTGCAAGCGAAGATAAGCAAACCGAATCAGTTCCATGCATAACAGGCTTAACCCAATCATCCACTAAAGCACACTGCACTTGCACCACAAACTCCTTCAACGCAATCTCGAGGGGGAAACCCCGGTAAGGATGGAAAAGCCAACACATTCTCAACCGAAGGGTCAACTCCCCCTAAAACAAAAAAGGCATTGAAGAGATCGGGTATAGGGGGCTTACTTATGAACCAACGATGGGACATATGAAGAAACAAGCAAAGAAGTGGGGCATCTTGAGTAAGTAGTTGGAGCAGCCAAGCTTGGTCTCATCGAGCGAGGAGAAGAACGCCGTCGACGACGAGAGCCAGGCTGATGCCCAATAGCACCAACATCGAGCCTCACACCGACTTCAGCAGACTGATCGAGACTAGGTGGGGTGATCAACTCCCCAGCACCAGACATGTCGGCGGAAACAACATTGCCAAAAATAGGGCTAAACACACCATCATAGAACAATGAACCCACCAAAAACCCATAAACAACCACAAATGGAGAAGCACAGAACTCCTGTTGCTCAAACGAGCTTAAAGTGGGTAATGAAATTCCTCTTTTCTCGAATGACGTCAGGAAAGCATGGCAAGCCCATCATCTCTAATAACGTAGATCGGTGATAATTCCCGTGCAGGGGCAGTTTGGTCACCAGATTCGATAAGTAAAGGGGAGATAGCTCCAAAAAACAACACTCAACATCCAAGTAGCTGAATCGCAGAAGCCTAAAAGAAGAGCTCAGAGAGTAAAATCGCACCTCAATCATCGATGCACCAGTAACAATGACTGATATCGGGCCATTAGAAACAGTCAAAATCGAGTTCTCAATAGCTTTGAAAGGTGGACACGGCTATAGAAAGGAGCCAAAAACCACGAATTCATCGGTTATTGGACATGAAGGCATAACCCTTAAAAATTAGGGCTAAAAGAATCGAGGAAAATCACAAGAACACAATCCCTAACAATAAAGAGCAGAAGAAGAGAGAACGAGCTAATAGAGAGAAGCAAGAATAATCGCTGAAAGTCGTAAAAAATATTTGATGAAGGAAGCCACTCAAATGACTTATGTAGTTGGTTTAAAATATGGATGAGTATGAATGTCTTATTTAATAAAATTAAAGGATATTCATATATATCGAATATCAATTTAACTAGAAAATAGAGATACCGAGTTTTAAATCCAGGTATGTTTATTTTTGAACTATATGATATTCTATTTGGATATATACGATAATACTAATTAGTTTATTATTAAATTAAATAGTTTTGAAATTAAATAATATTGTAATAATATTGCATAGGCCTAAAATATCTATTTTGCAAATGACCTCCGTTTTCGACAAATCAATTTTGTTGGATTCAGTATAGTTGATTATCGTAAGATTCCAAATTTTGGGCCCATCGGAGTTAGTATGTGGCTGTGTGAAATAAACATTCTATGTAACTAATTAATCAATAATTTGAGCTCAAAGGAGCGGTATTTGAGAAAACGGACTCAGAATTCGATGAAACAAGTTTCACTAGGACCGTAACGACAAACCTTAGCTACATATCAATTTTCCCCTTGAACGGAGTTCATGTGTACCCGTGCGAATTTTTAAATGATGGTCAGAGTAGCGATAACTAAGAAAATAATATAAAAAAATACGAAGCTTACACTATAAGCTACCTTACACCTATATATTATCCTTGACATCCCTAAACCCTTATAGATTTCCTCCCCTAGTCAATAAGCAGCTAGCTGCTGGTCGTTCTTCCACAAAACAAAATTCTCGAGCTTGTAAAATCCAAATCAAATAGAACAAAAATCCATAAATCACAAAATAAATATATTTGAGATTGTATGTTGTTTCTCTTCAATATGGTGTAACATTTGTGGGATTCGACGATAATTTGGTACGCTGGTTTCATCCTAGCATGAGCTGGGGCTCCATTTTTGTGAGATTTGAGCTTTAATCCTTGAAATGAAGATTATTGTGGTAGAGAGCAGTAACATTTGTGATTTTTTTGGGATTTTTGGAAATAAAATATGTCGATGAAGCTGTGTATATGCGTGTGAGATGTTCGAAGTCGAGTTCTCCTGGGTGCGTGCAAGTTGTGGTTCAAGGGGATGAGGAAGATGAGATTTTGGTGAGGAGAAATATGGTTATTTTTGTTTGATTTTAAATGGAGTGGTGAGGGAGTACAATCGAAGAAAGTTGCAACCAAGGCTACTGGAGGTCGTGGTTTGAATTATGGAATATTAGATGAGCACGTAGATTAATAGTTAAGTTAGGTGATTAGAATTAATTATTTAATTATTATATAAGTTAATGATTGTAAGTGTATACAAACATGTAAAATTCATAACTTTTTCATACATTATCAAAATTGGACAAAACATGATCCATTGGAACCGTATGGACGCAGACGGCGAAATGAAACTAATTTGGAGCTAGTTGGGATTTTGGGTTGAAATAAACACCTATTTAATTTAATTAAAACGATTGTTATTGCAATGATCAACAAAAATCAATGTGAGTAACTTCTTAAATTTTATAATTCAAAAGTTATTATAATTTTATCCGATTATATATTGGTTTCCTGTGATTGCTATGGTTGCTTTTTGGATGATGGACGTTTATTACAGTTATTTATTTACTGTTTATGTACATTTAAGCGTTAAAAATTATAACGCTTATCTTATGACTATTGACTTATGGTTGATGAACTGTTATGGATGTTATTATTATTGTTCACACAGTTGACACCACGAATATGAGATAATTTTGGAATTGATTGAGTTGATGGTCTCTAGGTTTAGCTTTAGCCTTTCCGCATTACACTAACTGTCGATGACAGGTACCCGACGATTATTATCCTTTATTGGTCCTGACACGCCTCTCCCGAGGCAAATCTCCAAATTACCCAATGCCATCTGCTACAGCCTTATGACTGCCAAACTACAATTGTAGTCAAGGTATACTCATTGGATGGTACCGCGTAGACCAAACCTCTACGAGTACAGCCTGAGCATGCACCGCACAGGGGAACACTTTGGAGTACCCTACCATGTCCCTTGGAAGCCGTGTGCATCCCTCCAGTCCCGCAGAGCAATTAGACAAAATAACCAGGCAGAATAATCAGATGGACGTGCTCCTCTCATGTCTTCGGACACCACGATGATCTACCCCGTTGGGTTCTTCACCTCCGTACGTGCTAACTGGTCTGGTTCAAGCGTATCACACTAACGTGTTACTAGATCTTACGTCTAATCTTTTAATCATGCGCTTGCTTTATCTCATCAGGTTTCTAATTAACTTGATTATCCACATATCCATTTTTCATTCAAATTACCAGATTCATTAACTTCCTATTGGTTGCTTGCTTTCTTTATTAAGACTTATGTCTTCGGAGCGGTCGTTCGCTTATTATTTATTACGTTTGTTAGACTTAATACTCCCAATTATATGTACATTAATAATAAGCCTACTTTATTCTTTCTTATTTACTCATAACCTTGTCTTACACTGTAATCACAACTTGTTATTGTTGTTTACTTATTAACTTAATTCTCTTAACTAAAGTTTACTAATAGGTTCTCTTCATATTTATTATAACCCTTGTTATAACTCCTCTTGTCCCTAGAACAAGCTTACCTATTATATTACATTCTTATTCATATAATTAATTATAATAGGTTATATTCCCTGTTCATCATAATTCTTCTTGGGTTCCTTAACATGAACCAACTTTATTATTGTACTGTCATGTTCATTTTTTTCATTTCAGGAAAACACTTCGCACATTTCATTACATTTGTTGACGGAAAAAAAATGAAAAACTCTATTTCCATAACGTACATCAATTAAGATCCATAGTTGCAAGCTATTTCTTTTTTTTTTCATTGTTGACATACATGTATATTTTATTTGATTAGTATGCAATATGATAAAAGAACCCCTATTTCACACTAATCTCCTTTTCTTTTCTTGCAACTATGTTATTAAAAGGTTTACCTTATGGAAATGTATCCATTTTCCCAAAATCCAACTAACTCTGTCCACTACTAACTTTTCCACTTTTTATTTTCTGAGTTAGATGTTAATCCTTATTTTTCCATTTACCCATTCAAATTACTGTAAATTTTCCATATTACTGTCAAACTAACATGTTTTCCAAATTATTGTCAAACTAACATGTTTTCCAAATTACTGTCAAGTTAAAATGTTTTCCAAGTTACTATTGAATGGTAACCTCAAGAATGTATGCATAACTGTTATCAGGTTTACCATTTTGGCACTACAGTAATTCTTAATCCAAATTCCGAACGGAGAATTGATTGAAAAAATTACAACGACAATAATTTCAACTTATTTTAAATAAGATTAAAATGCAATTACCAAAAATTACAGTTATTTATCATGTTAAGAATTACGGGGATTGTGGATGGTAAATATACCGTTACCCAAATGGTATAATTCTAAATCCACACACCCGACAACTTTCCAATCCTTGAATCTGATTCATATCTGTGATTCTATGGTCTTCCTAACTGAATCTAACATTAAAATAACCACGGATTTACAAATCTAATACTAAAGGAAGATGGAAAGAAAGAGAGAAACCAAAATAACTCAAATTCAAAGGATTTACCTCACGTTGATAAGAAATATGAACACCTATATTGTAGATATACAGTCTTTGTCTTCAAATCTTGAATCAGAATTCCTAAAAGCTAATATTGTACTTTTTTTGAAAGATTTGGAGAAGAAAGAAAATGGTAGAGCCTTGACGTCGTCTCATAAATTATGAGTTGGAGCCTAGGCTCTTCTACTCTATTTATAGGTGTACAGAAGATTCTGGTCTATCAGATTAAATAAAATAAAATCCGAAGTGTACAAGTGGAAAAATATAATGTTAAATGGCCAATGCCATTAACGTTAATTTGTGCCTGTAATAATTTTGTGAAAAACCGTAACTTCCCCGGTTGGGAAAGCGCGGATAGTTCGAGAACAAGCCACAACAGAATGTAGACGAAAGAACATTTCATTGTATATTACAACAATGCACCAGAATACAAGAATATACAGAGTATAAATGAATATTACACAGAAATATCAGAGATTTAAATTACATTTAAATACATCACAGCGGAAAATAATACAATACACAACTAGAAGAGATATACGGATACAAAGCTTTCCGGATATCATTCCAGCTGTAAACCAGGATCTTGTGAATATAAATCTGCAAAACCAAAACTACTAGCTGCCCGTGTCGAAAATAAGGGCACCCAGAGTTTAGGTTAAAACAATAAACTCCAGGTCAGTCATGGGACTGGTGTGAGAACTAAAACAGTTGTAAATCTTTATTTTAAAATTAGGTAAATCAATGGACCACGCCGTATAACACGTAACGGGTTTCCCCCCAAGAATACCAGTGCATATAAGTAAACAACGCAATGCTTTTCTAAAAATGAAGCTATTATAAGACTCAGGTCCCATCACACAATGCAACGCAGCCGGAGGATAGGGTTTTCCCTTATAATAGCCAAACATGCTTGGTACGTTTTAAAAATCAAATCATTTGATACTATAATAAGTGTATAGTGTCAAAACAATTTCAATCATAAATATCAATCATAGACGACATGGGTACCATATATCATGTTGCCATACTTGTTCTACAATTAAAACCGCAATACACGTATTGGAAATTGGATTTCCATCATGGTGGCTCCTGATTCGAAAGATCGATCGCGTAGTGCAATTCCCCACGGCTTACGTCCCAGCAAGAGAAAACACCGTCTGCACATCCGCACATTTGGGACCAGAGTATCACCGCGGCTTACGCCCCAGCGAGAGAAAACACCGCTTACTCTATATATCCCTGAGCACTAAGCTCATCTCGGTCGACCGAATCCACGACACCACTAAGGTGCCCATCCACTAAAAAGCATACTGATCAAACCATCAGTTTACCACCATACTGGGATGTGAGGCTCGCGATCCAACGCTATAAACAAAGCCATGCTATATTAAAGCTGTGCTTTGATCATCATCCACCAAACTTTTCTTTTCAACAAAAGTTTGGATCACTGCATCTCCGCATGCCACACTGTCAATCCATATCGTACCACCGATTTCTGCCAATATATAACCTCTGAGCTCGTATGTCTCAGAGAAGGGCGTTAAGCAAGAGAATAAATTCCCCGCCGCCAAACAGATATATATTTAGCAGAGATCAACGAATACAATATAAAGGAATACAATGTCAGACACACCATCCATTTATAAGTCCGTTCTAGGTCTGAACGAAACCGGAGGCACTTTCCTCGCATATCCGTCGATCTCCAAGTACGTCTGGACGACCACCAACTGATTCCCTCATCTTGGGTGTACAGCCCAATCAAGATCATCAGTAATCACCCAAACGATGTGAAGACTTTCGGTCTTCGACCACCGTCATCATCTTCGACTTTTCGTTGAATCGGTTATTCAGAATGGGTATAAACCCGGCCTTTCCGAACCACCCACGTATATTAAAAACAAATGTTACGCAAACACAACATACGCCTCATTCCAATTCATTAGTCACTAACCGTAAATCAGTAAGAGAGCAATCCCCTAAATATTAATCCTGAAGGCCGAAACCAACATCAGATCAATACCCAGGAAATCATTCTTCTTAGCTAACCTACCGCTAGTTTCTAAATTTCATATTCTTAGGGAAAGGTTCCCATTAATTTTATCCAAGATAAATTCTTTGAATTTATTCTTTAATCTTCCTTTGGATGTCATCTCAAACTAGATTATGGTTTTCCAAACTAGTCGGGATTAGCGAACCACACCGAAGTAATTATTTATTTTATTTCCCAATCCCAACCTATTTATCCCATGAAGCAAAACTGGTAAAACTCCATATCTAACACCACGGTGTTATCGGTAAAATTAATTACCATTTCACATTCAAATCTAATTAAAGATTTAACTATCGCTTTGGAGCAAAACTGGTGATACTCCATTCTCGCTCATTTCCCAAATTTGATAATTTAGATTATCAATTCACATTTCAATCTAATTGTAGATTCATTAAAACTCCTTTTACTGGGTTAAAGAACTAATGTCATTTAAAACACAGTTCACGACAAACCCAAATCGCATTCTATTTATTTATCGGGTTAAAGAACAAGTGTCATTCAAAACACCCTTCACGATAAACCCACAAATCAATTCTATTTACGACCTATTTCAAATCCAATTTATTTATTTAAAAATAATTGGGTTTTAATTTTAGTTCAAAACTAGTTTATTTCGATAAAAATCTATTTTTATCTTTTCAAATATAGAGTTTTTCATCCCAATTTTTCCCAAATCATTTCTTATGATCTTACACAAATTATTACTATTTTTAATAATTTTATCAAGGCCCGTACAGTCGATTTCCAACAGCGGCCATCGAACTGCACTTACAACGACCTTTTCCAAATTTGATTTGGACGTATCTCCAAATCCAACCGTTAGATTTCAAATTTCTAATATTCGTTAGAAAGCTCATTTCGATATGAACCCAACGGTTCCGGTTTTAGGAGAATCCGACGGTCGGATCTCCCGTAATGTCCGTTCGAAGTCAACAGTCGAAATTCGCGAACTGCCGCGGCGTGGCGCGTTCTATTCAGGCCATTATATTATATATAATATATATAATATATATTTCATCGATTTCTATTTAAAACGAATTTTATAAATAGTTTTGGATTCGTTCAGAAACAATTTTAACTTCCATTTCAATACAAATCAAAATTGAATTTTTCCTTATAAATTCGTTTTAAATTTAATTTCTATTCAATTCAAATTTCAATTCAATTTGAATTCACTTCAATTCGTTTTCAATTCAATTCGAATTCGTTTTCAATTCAATTCGAATTCGTTTTCAATTCAATTCGAATTCGTTTTATATTCAATTCAAATTGGTTTTCTATTCGATTCAATTCAAATTGGTTTTCTATTTGATTCAATTCAAATTCGCTTTCTATTCAGTTCATTTCGAATTCGTTTTCTATTCAATTCAATTCGAATTCATTTTCTATTCAATTCAATTCGAATTCGGTTTCTATTCAGTTCAATTCGAATTCATTTTTTATTCAATTCATTTCAAATTCGGTTTCTATTCAGTTCAATTCGAATTCGTTTTCTATTCAATTCAATTCAAATTCGTTTTCTATTCAATTCAATTCGAATTCGTTTTCTATTCAATTCAATTCGAATTCGTTTTCTATTCAGTTCAATTTGAATTCATTTTCTATTCAGTTCAATTCGAATTCGTTTTGAATTCCAATTCTTTTCAAAATATCAAATTTTGAAATCACTTTCGATATTCATTATAAAATGAATACAATCGATATAAATATCTCTCACGTCAAAATGGCGTCAATCTAATCAACACGGCCTCATATATTTCTATTTGTAAATATTCTATTTCAAATATTTCTTTTTTTTTCAAATATTTCTATTTCAAATATTTCTATTTCAAATATTTCTATTCAAATATTTCTATTCAGATATTTCTTTTCAGATAATTCTTTTTCAAATATTTCTATTTCAAATATTTAATGAAGCCCAATCAATTACCATATAATGTTAATTATATGGATTTTCTACAACACATGTATACAATAACAACGATGAAAAATCAACCATCATCCAAAGTGCATTCTATACTGTATAAGCATCGAATATAAATATTTAACGCTCATAACAGTCTGTCAATCAATCGATCGACATACAACTAAACAATCGGGATTAGTGTACGTCAAATATCATACCAATACCCGTGTGGGGTTTCAAACAATCAAACACAGATTTTATTTGTGCAGTTGGACGATGTGTAAAATTTATCGTCCCAATCAATATCAGTCAAAGGTGTGTATATAAACAAATCGTCCGATTTGTTTATTTTTATTTCATTTCTTATACACGTTAAAAATTCTATTTGTAACTATAAAATATTTTCCACTATAAAATATTTTATTTCATTTCACATCACATCACACAATCAACTAGACATCAAAATCAAACAAACAAGCATACAAGCCGTCCATGGTCTGTGGACGACGGGTGTCGGGTGCTACTAAACACTGTCTGCATCCTAGTATATATTTATAACTAGAAAAGAAAAGTTAGAGTGAGAAGTTCTCACCAAAGCCATCGCAACTCCACGACACTTCATATGTAGGAAATCTACGCCGTCTGACACTTTCGTTGCCCGTATTCACTACATATATAAAAATCACATTTTTACTTTGCTATTCAATATATAAAAATCGAATTTTTACTTCGCTATTCAATATATAAAAATCGAATTTTTACTTCGCTATTCAATATATAAAAATCGAATTTTTACTTCGCTATTCAATATATAAAAATCGAATTTTTACTTCGCTGTTCAATATATAAAAATCGAATTTTTTCTTCTCTATTCAATATATAAAAATTGAATTTTTACTTTGCTATTCAATATATAAAATTCGAATTTTTACTTCGCTATTCAATATATAAAAATTGAATTTTTAACTTCACTTCTTTATAAAAATTATATTTTTAACCTTTCTATATTATAAAAATTATATTTTTATTTCGCTACTTCTATAAAAGATTATATTTTACAAAATCTCGTCTCTTATACTTTAAAAATCTTGTCTTTTATATTTTAAAACAAGGGTCTTTTATTTTTCAATACATTGCTATTTTTATTTTTCAATACATTGCTAACTTTATTTTTCAATACATTGCTAATTTTATTTTTCAATACATTGCTAATTTTATTTATCAATACATTGCTAATTTTATTTATAAACTGCAAATAAAATTGGTTTTTTTTAATAACTATACATATATATTAAAAATCATATATTTTAACCATGCTTTTTTTTCATCATTTCTGAAATAACTAAGTTTATTTAAATTAAAATAAATAAAAACATTGCCTTGGTTAGTCTTAATCACATCATTAAGGGGATTACCCTTCGTTCTTCTCTCTGGAGCATGACAAAAAAAGCTCCAATGGTCTTCCTCCTCGCGCAGGCCACCCTGAGCCATGGTCGGCCGATCCGAAGTTGCCATCCCGTCGCCGTTGAAGCTAGCCTCCGTCGCCATGAACGCTGGCGAACCCGAAGCACCCCAGAGCCGCAAAATCCACTCCGACTTCGAGCCCTTCTCGACGAAATTCAGGTCACCACGAAGCAATAGACGCCATCACCACCGTACAGTTTTACCATCTCGCTAAGACGAAGGGAATTCTCTTTTGAGTGGGTTGATTCGAGGAACGGAATTCAAGATTGAAGGTGAAGAAGGGATGGGCGATTCTGGACGTCAAAATAAAGCTGGCGGCGGATTTTCTTAGTGCTAGGGTTTTAAAGAAAAGTGGGGTTATTTATATTATTTTAAATAATAGTATTTTATTCATTTGATTTTCTAATTAATTCGTTCCACATTTGAACTCCAATCGAACTCCAACGACTGTCGCCCCTAGCCAAATACCCCCATTCCGAACACAATGGAATTTGTATCGTAAGACAATTCTCTCGTTTCGATTAGTTTTCGCCTAAATTAAAATATAAATCTTTATATTGAATTTTAAACGTACATTTCAATTTACCGGGGCCACATACTAACTCGAAAAATTCCAGAAAAATTATTGCAAGCTTCGTATTGACGATACGGTCCTAACTAAACTAATTTCATCAAATTCTGAGACCGTTTGAAAAATGGCCATTTTCCAGTCGATTAAAATCAACTGAAAATGGTCAAACGCGTTTTCCTTTGCCACGCTCACATATTGATTCGAAAAATTATGAAATTTGAAACCTAGCAATAACCTGACATCACGGATCCAACAAAAGTGGTTTCGTCGAAATCCGAGGTCGTTTGCAAAATGGCTATTTTTAAGGGCCTGAATTCTATAGCGACTATTCAGAATTTTCAACTGGACATATCTTTTTATCCCCGCTCTGAAATTTTGATTTTTCGGATTCGTTGGAAAGATATTATCAAATAGATCCTATTATTTTTGGTTTCACTAAAATCCGGTTTATTTTGCACCCGGTACATTCAATTGAAGTTTGAAATCGAATTATCGAACTACCGCGCCATTTTCAATTCCTTTTATAATTTAAAATAAATATTTATATTCTAACGAAGATCTATATAATATATACGTTCGATTTATATTCAAAATAAATTTCTCGTCGTTATTATTTAAATTAATTCATTTTAAATAATCAAAATTCGCTAAAATTGCCAAAATAAAAATTTTAAACTGGCCCAGATTTTACGGGTTGTTACAATCTCCCCCACTTAAAACTTTTCTTCCCCGAAAAGGAACAAAGTCGAAAGTGGTTTGATTAATCAACTCTACTTTCATTATTTTCACTACGGCTTAAGTTCTTCAACTTTTCAGTTTCTAAGAACTTTTCAAAAATTTCAAAAAATTGGCTAACACCCTAAATTTTCGCAAAAATTCGCCATAACCTCCCCTGCACCGGGAGCCACGGGAAAATCCCGAAATTGCCATATAGGCCTTCTGATCTCAAAAAGAAAAAGAAAAAGCCAAGCGGCTAGCCAATAGGCTCACAAAATCATCATCACCCAAACAAAACAGTAAATTATAGTAAACATGTACCTATTTGTCGGGCAAACAAATTTTATTCTTCTGCTCTAGCCTCTTTGCTATGACCTGTTCAATGTAAGTACATGTTTATGCATGCAAATGCGACTAATTTTCAATACAACTCACTTTTTGGTACAATTTGACTAAATGTTTCAACATTTAATTAATCAAACTATAATCAAACAACACAATCAGCAATCAATTAGTGATCATTTCAAATTCATAACTTTGATATATAGTCCAAAAATCAGATTTTTGAAGCCAAATCACAACAATAAGCCCTATCTAATTTTGGTTCTCACACCAGTCAATAGGAAATATATAGAAATCTCACTTTCGTCACTCGAATATAAACACTGATAATGTGATCACAATTATCAGTATCATCCCCGGGCGACTAGAGTGTAATTCTATATCTATCCAGTATATTAAAACTTCAAATATACGCGGATCAGATGTATACGCAAAATCTTTATATACTGGAATATCCAAATCAATATAAATAAATAATCAAATACGAATAATTGATTTAAATTTTCAAAACAAAACTTGTTTTCACTTTAAAAATTTACTCTCCACACTCGTTCTAGGATACTACTGATCCTATCTCTAACGAGTCATTCTCGTTGGATATTACTAATCCAATCTCTGATGAATTATTTCGTATGGTTCTAATGTGTCTTGTTCTCTGAGCTTTGTAAACCAAAGCTCTGATACCAACTGTGAAAACCCGTAACTTCCCCGGTTGGGAAAGCGTGGATAGTTCGAGAACAAGCCACAACAGAACGTAGACGAAAGAACATTTCATTGTATATTACAACAATGCACCAGAATACAAGAATATACAGAGTATAAATGAATATTACACAGAAATATCAGAGATTTAAATTACATTTAAATACATCGCAGCGGAAAATAATACAATACACAACTAGAAGAGATATACGGATACAAAGCTTTTCGGATATCATTCCAGCTGTAAACCAGGATCCTGTGAATATAAATCTGTAAAACCAAAACTACTAGCTGCCCGTGTCGAAAATAAGGGCACCCAGAGTTTAGGTTAAAACAATAAACTCCAGGTTAGTCATGGGACTGGTGTGAGAACTAAAACAGTTGTAAATCTTTATTTTAAAATTAGGTAAATCAAGGGACCACGCCGTATAACACGGAACGGGTTTCCTCCCAAGAATACCAGTGCATATAAGTAAACAGCGCAATGCTTTTCTAAAAATGAAGCTATTATAAGACCCAGGTCCCATCACACAATGCAACACAGCCGGAGGATAGGGTTTTCCCTTATAATAGCCAAACATGCATGGTACGTTTTAAAAATCAAATCATTTGATACTATAATAAGTGTATAGTGTCAAAACAATTTCAATCATAAATATCAATCATAGACGGCATGGGTACCATATATCATGTCGCCATACTAGTTCTACAATTAAAACCGCAATACACGTATTGGAAATTGGATTTCCATCATGGTGGCTCCTAATTCGAAAGATCGATCGCGTAGTGCAATTCCCCACGGCTTACGTCCCAGCAAGAGAAAACACCGTCTGCACATCCGCACATTTGGGACCAGAGTATCACCGCGACTTACGTCCCAGCGAGAGAAAACACCGCTTACTCTATATATCCCTGAGCACTAAGCTCATCTCGGTCGACCGAATCCACGACACCACTAAGGTGCCCATCCACTAAAAAGCATACTGATCAAACCATCAGTTTACCACCATACCGGGATGTGAGGCTCGCGAATCAACGCTATACACAAAGCCATGCTATATTAAAGCTGCGCTTTGATCATCATCCACCAAACTTTGCTTTTCAACAAAAGTCTGGATCACTGCATCTCTGCATGCCACACTATCAATCCATATCGTACCACCGATTTCTGCCAATATATAACCTCTGAGCTCGTATGTCTCAGAGAAGGGAATTAAGCAAGAGAATAAATTCCCCGCCGCCAAACAGATATATATTTAGCAGAGATCAACGAATACAATATAAAGGAATAAAATGTCAGACACACCATCCATTTACAAGTCCGTTCTAGGTCTGAACGAAACCGGAGGCACTTTCCTCGCATATCCGTCGATCTCCAGGTACGTTTGGACGACCACCAACTGATTCCCTCATCTTGGGTGTACAACCCAATCAAGATCATCAGTAATCACCCAAACGATGTGAAGACTTTCGGTCTTCGACCACCGTCATCATCTTCGACTTTTCGTCGAATCGGTTATTCAGAATGGGTACAAACCCGGCCTTTCCGAACAACCCGCGTATATTAAAAACAAATGTTACGCAAACACAACATACGCCTCATTCCAATTCATTAGTCACTAACCGTAAATCAGTAAGAGAGCAATCCCCTAAATATTAACCCCGAAGGCCGAAACCAACATCAGATCAATACCCAGGAAATCATTCTTCTTAGCTAACCTACAACTAGTTTCTAAATTTCATATTCTTAGGGAAAGGTTCCCATTAATTTTATCCAAGATAAATTCTTTGAATTTATTCTTTAATCTTCCTTTGGATGTCATTTCAAACCAGATTATGGATTTCCAAACTAGTCGGGATTAGCGAACCACACCGAAGTAATTATTTATTTTATTTCCCAATCCCAACCTATTCATCCCATGAAGCAAAACTGGTAATACTCCATATCTAACACCACGGTGTTATCGGTAAAATTAATTACCATTTCACATCCAAATCTAATTAAAGATTTAACTATCGCTTTGGAGCAAAACTGGTGATACTCCATTCTCGCTCATTTCCCAAATTTGATAATTTAGATTATCAATTCACATTTCAATCTAATTGCAGATTCATTAAAACTCCTTTTACTGGGTTAAAGAACTAATGTCATTAAAAACACAGTTCACGACAAACCCAAATCGCATTCTATTTATTTATCGGGTTAAAGAACAAGTGTCATTCAAAACACCCTTCACGATAAACCCACAAATCAATTCTATTTACGACCCATTTCAAATCCAATTTATTTATTTAAAAATAATTGGGTTTTAATTTTAGTTCATAACTAGCTTATTTCGATAAAAATCTATTTTTATCTTTTCAAATATGGAGTTTTTCATCCCAATTTTCCCCAAATCATTTCTTATGATCTTACACAAATTATTACTATTTTTAATAATTTTATCAAGGCCCGTACAGTCGATTTCCAACAGCGGCCATCGAAATGCACTTACAGCGACCTTTTCCAAATTTGATTTGGACGTATCTCCAAATCCAACCGTTAGATTTCAAATTTCTAATATTCGTTAGAAAGCTCATTTCGATATGAACCCAATGGTTCCGACTTTAGGAGAATCCGACGGTCGGATCTCCCGTAATGTCCGTTCGAAGTCAATGGTCGAAATTCGCGAACTGCCGCGGCGCGGCGCGTTCTATTCAGGCCATTATATTATATATATAATATATATTTCGTCGTTTTCTATTTAAAACGAATTTTATAAATAGTTTTGGATTCGTTTCAGAAACAATTTCAACTTCCATTTCAAATCAAAATTGAATTTTTCCTTATAAATTCGTTTTAAAATTCATTTCTATTCAATTCAAATTTCAATTCAATTTGAATTCACTTCAATTCGTTTTCAATTCAATTCGAATTCGTTTTCAATTCAATTCGAATTCGTTTTATATTCAATTCAAATTGGTTTTCTATTCGATTCAATTCAAATTGGTTTTCTATTCGATTCAATTCCAATTCGTTTTCTATTCAGTTCAATTCGAATTCGTTTTCTATTCAATTCAATTCGAATTCATTTTCTATTCAATCCAATTCGAATTCGGTTTCTATTCAGTTCAATTCGAATTCGTTTTCTATTCAATTCAATTCGAATTCGTTTTCTATTCAATTCAATTCAAATTCATTTTCTATTCAAATATTTCTATTTCAAATATTGCTATTCAAATATTTCTATTCAAATATTTCTATTCAGATATTTCTTTTCAGATATTTTTTTTTTCAAATATTTCTATTTCAAATATTTAATGAAGCCCAATCAATTACCATATAATGTTAATTATATGGATTTTCTACAACACATGTATACAATAACAACGATGAAAAATCAACCATCATCCAAAGTGCATTCTACACTGTATAAGCATCGAATATAAATATTTAACGCTCATAACAGTCTGTCAATCAATCGATCGACATACAACTAAACAATCGGGATTAGTGTACGTCAAATATCATCCCAATACCCGTGTGGGGTTTCAAACAATCAAACACAGATTTTATTTGTGCAGTTGGGCGGTGTGTAAAATTTATCGTCCCAATCAATATCAGTCAAAGGTGTGTATATAAACAAATCGTCCGATTTATTTATTTTTATTTCATTTCTTATACACGTTAAAATTCTATTTTAAACTATAAAATATTTTCCACTATAAAATATTTTATTTCATTTCACATCACATCACATAATCAACTAGACATCAAAATCAAACAAACAAGCATACAAGCCGTCCATGGTCTGTGGACGACGGGTGTCGGGTGCTACTAAACACCGTCTGCATCCTAGTATATATTTATAACTAGAAAAGAAAAGTTAGAGTGAGAAGTTCTCACCAAAGCCATCCCAACTCCACGACACTTCATATGTAGGAAATCTTCGCCGTCTGACACTTTCGTTGCCCGTATTCACTACGTATATAAAAATCACATTTTTACTTTGCTATTCAATATATAAAAATCGAATTTTTACTTCGCTATTCAATATATAAAAATCGAATTTTTACTTCGCTATTCAATATATAAAAATCGAATTTTTACTTCGCTATTCAATATATAAAAATCAAATTTTTTCTTCGCTATTCAATATATGAAAATCGAATTTTTACTTCGCTATTCAATATATAAAAATCGAATTTTTACTTCGCTATTCAATATATAAAAATCGAATTTTTAACTTCACTTCGTTATAAAAATTATATTTTTAACCTTTCTATATTATAAAAATTATATTTTTATTTCGCTACTTCTATAAAAGATTATATTTTAAAAAATCTCGTCTCTCATACTTTAAAAATCTTGTCTTTTATATTTTAAAACAAGGGTCTTTTATTTTTCAATACATTGCTAATTTTATTTTTCAATACATTGCTAATTTTTTTTTCAATACATTGCTAATTTTATTTATCAATACATTGCTAATTTTATTTATAAACTGCAAATAAAATTGGTGTTTTTTTAATAACTATACATATATATTAAAAATCATATATTTTAACCATGCTTTATTTTCATCATTTCTGAAATAACTATGTTTATTTAAATTAAAATAAATAAAAACATTGCCTTGGTTAGTCTTAATCACATCATTAAGGGGATTACCCTTCGTTCTTCTCTCTGGAGCATGACAAAAAAAGCTCCAATGGTCTTCCTCCTCGCGCAGGCCACCCTGAGCCACGGTCGGCCGATCCGAAGTTGCCATCCCGTCGCCGTTGAAGCTAGCCTCCGTCGCCATGAACGCTGGCGAACCCGAAGCACCCCAGAGCCGCAAAATCCACTCCGACTTCGAGCCCTTCTCGACGAAATTCAGGTCACCACGAAGCAATAGACGCCATCACCACCGTACAGTTTTACCATCTCGCTAAGACGAAGGGAATTCTCTTTTGAGTGGGTTGATTCGAGGAACGGAATTCAAGATTGAAGGTGAAGAAGGGATGGGCGATTCTGGACGTCAAAATAAAGCTGGCGGCGGATTTTCTTAGTGCTAGGGTTTTAAAGAAAAGTGGGGTTATTTATATTATTTTAAATAATAGTATTTTATTCATTTGATTTTCTAATTAATTCGTTCCACATTTGAACTCCAATCGAACTCCAACGACTGTCGCCCCTAGCCAAATACCCCCATTCCGAACACAATGGAATTTGTATCGTAAGCCAATTCTCTCGTTTCGATCAGTTTTCGCCTAAATTAAAATATAAATCTTTATATTGAATTTTAAACGTACATTTCAATTTACCGGGGCCACATACTAACTCGAAAAATTCCAGAAAAATTATTGCAAGCTTCGTATTGACGATACGGTCCTAACTAAACTAATTTCATCAAATTCTGAGACCGTTTGAAAAATGGCCATTTTCCAGTCGATTAAAATCAACTGAAAATGGTCAAACGCGTTTTCCTTTGCCACGCTCACATATTGATTCGAAAAATTATGAAATTTGAAACCTAGCAATAACCTGACATCACGGATCCAACAAAAGTGGTTTCGTCGAAATCCGAGGTCGTTTACAAAATGGCTATTTTTAAGGGCTTGAATTCTATAGCGACTATTCAGAATTTTCAACTGGACATATCTTTTTATCCCCGCTATGAAATTTTGATTTTTCGGATTCGTTGGAAAGATATTATCAAATAGATCCTATTATTTTTGGTTTCACTAAAATCCGGTTTATTTTGCACCCGGTACACTCAATTGAAGTTTGAAATCGAATTATCGAACTACCGCGCCATTTTCAATTCCTTTTATAATTTAAAATAAATATTTATATTCTAACGACGATCTATATAATATATACGTTCGATTTATATTCAAAATAAATTTCTCGTCGTTATTATTTAAAATAATTCATTTTAAATAATCAAAATTCGCTAAAATTGCCAAAATAAAAATTTTAAACTGGCCCAGATTTTACGGGTTGTTACAAATTTCTTGTTTAATGTTTGTTGATAACATTTTTTTGGTTGCCAATATCACTATATGAATTATTATCTACCACTTATAACACATATCTATTATTTGAATTTCAAATTTATGCGTATATATAAGCGTACAACCTTTCAAATTTTTGTCTGTTAATAGTTTCTCAATTAATATAATTAATAATGCTTATCAATTCATTGTTTTCTTCCTATTAATATATTCTAATTTCAGATGCAATTATCTTCTTGTCCAATTTTCATTTATTATACATTTATTATTTCCCGCTCTTAACTTGCATTTTTAATTTCAGATTTTTATTTGAAACTAGTTAAACCTTTCTATTAGGCACTTGGCCCAAAATGGTTTGATTACATGACATAATGCGTAGTGAACCGATAACCAATGAAACCGGAAACATACATAACTGAATACATTAAATAAAACAACATAAACTAAAACATTCCCCCTTTAAACTTAGCCACCATCGTCTTCAACAAAAGATTTCATGGTAGCTTAAAACTACGCGTGTTGGTTTTTGGAATCCCTCCCCGCGCCTCCTTCAGATCCACATCTACAATACCATCGATTGCTGAGTCCAAGTTATCAGTTAAGTTTACCCTTTTAGTTCTCCTTTTGTTTAACTTAATTCCACAAATGGCAAATTAGTTCACCATCGATGCTTGCTTCTTTTTTCCTTCGAAAATTCTTGCATTGCATTCTCTCCAAATCACTGCCACAACAGTTGTGAAGGTGATCTTATCCATCTTGGATATCAAGTTTATGCCATTGTCTTTCCGAGCCAGGTAATCCACAATTTCAACATTTGAATTTATTTATATTATATGGGCAATCTTTATTTCTATTCAAAATTCAACGGCGTTGTGCTGCCATATATTTCTTACCCATTTTTATTGATTGCACGTTACTTTTGAATCTCTTATACACACACACATACACAAACACATATATACACATATACATGTATGTATATGTATACTCACATATATGTATAATTCTCCTTATATGTACATTTATACATATTTTTCTCTTAGAAGATGCATTTCTTTAGTCGTCCCTATAAAATTAAAAACATGATGCTAACGAGACTTGAACATGCACCACTCACATAGGAGAGACATACCTCTACCAACTAGACTACATAAGCTTTTGTTCACAAGTGTTGAAAAAATTGGTGGTCATTGTTATTCTAAGTAATCTTCTTTCCCTGTTTGTCGTAGTACTTCATTTAAAGATAACTTTTTCATTTTATATCCGTTTTCTGCAAACCATAGGTCTAAACTGATCATAAGTTGCTACGGACACAGTGACGCTAATTCTGTGACCAATTTTTGAAAACTTTTCAATTTTTTTATTTTTTTATTTAATTAAAAATGTGGGGTGTTACATTCTCCCACCCTTAGGAAATTTCGTCTCCAAATCCGGTAAAGGTAAAATAAAGTAATTTCTTGCATAATTTACATCCATCATGTGTACATCCAATTTTGCAACCATTTGTGCACTTGTGTAAAGTGCAATAAAACATAGTAATACATGAATGTCTAAGCGGTACCTCTTATATCAATTCATATTTTTCTTGTAAACCATTTTGAAAACATGATGCGCACATCCTAAATATAATGGAAATTTCTATATGAATGCAATATTTTGAAAATCAAAATACTTTTATTATCTAGTTTTTCCTACACTCTTACAGAGTAAGAGTGTAGTTCATCCAATTTTTGCATTTAAACCCTACCAACCAACTTTAACTTCGCGAATTACATAAAAGTCTAATTTTCTAAAGGGGTTTTTACCCTCAAGGACAAAAGGAACAAAAAATTATTCCATAAGGATAAGAGGGAAAATTTTTATCCTCAAGGACAAAATTTAGTGTAAAGGGAGAAATTCAGGGGCCCACTATAATTCATCCTTTTACACTAACACTTGTCCTTATGGATAAAATTTTGCCCTCTTATCCTTATGGAACAATTCTTTGTTCATTTTATCCTTCACGGTATTTTCCTGTTTTCTAAATCCAATTTCTTGTGTTACAAAAAGGTAGAAAAAGAAAAAATTCACATCTTCTGTTTTTCTTTATGTACCTTTTCTATCTATGCTTGGATTTTATGCAACTACTACAATGGTTTCCTATCTTCCAATCCAAGCGTAGTTTACATAAGAAATTCGCTTTGTTATAAATTTTCTTTTCCAACTTACTTTGGAAAAATCCATTCCATTTTTTTTACGCTAGTTCAATTACTTACAACTAGGTGTAAACATCTACTCTACTCTAAATTGTTACAACTTATTGTGTTCAGCTAGCAAAGTTTATGTCAAAAGAATAGAGATTTTCAAAATTTTCCTTAGCGAAAATTTTAGTTTTTGACAAAGTGCAATATTTTCTTTGTTTTGTTATTTAATTCTTACATGCTTTAAAGCTTATACACATTTTTCTAAAAGATTCCACTTTTGACAAAAAATTCATTAAAAAATCACAGTTTCCAAAATATTTACCATTTTTTTTTCAAAACTCAATATGTACTTTTCAAATATGTTACTCAAATATATTTTCAAACGTAAAAAATACCTTCTTTTTTGGTTTCAAATTTTTTTTCTACACAATTTAGCTAGTACATATTTTACAATTGTAAACCTTTAAGGTAAAACTTGATAAACAGTGTAAACTACCACCCAAAAGCTTTTAAAATTTAAAGTTCTTAAAAGTCAACAATGGGGCTAGACTCAAAGCGGGCTTCTAACTTATTTAAACCTCCCTAAATATTTTTGTTCAAAGTTCGCTTTTATTATCTAATAAAAAACAGTACAAAGGATAGGTTAGCCTACTAACCGTTACAAACTAAAACAAATAACCATAAAACTAAAAGCGTAAATAAAAAATAGGAAATACAAGTAAATTTAAAGCTAGATAACATAAATCAGGCCCATGATGAGGTCTCTATCCCATTGTTGATAGCGCAACCCGCTGCACCACACCTGAGCCATGTGGTCCACTTGCGCATTCATTTAAATGAAGATCAACACCCATAACAGGCAGCAAAATCCAGATGTTCTTTCATTTAATGGAATTTTCATCATACTACAAATGAAAATCTAAGAAATCATCCCAACACACCAACTTCATCATACTGCAAATTTTCTCATATATATATATATATACATTCTTAATCCATTTCCTTCTTACTCTTTCCTAAGTTATAAGCATCTACTCCCAAACTCACTAATCTGAAATACTAACATTGCAGATTCCGACTTATGGGATATATCTTTTTTTATTACAAAATACATTATATACTTTTCACCTAAACAACCTAAGGGTCTCCATTCTCAAATTTCCAAAACCATTTCTTTAGTGTACATAACTAATATCCCAACCCTTTGCATAAGCCACCCTTTCTTTTTGGTGGGTTCCTTTATGGATCTAGGTGCATATATTTAATATATTTATATTTAAAATAAAAATACGCTCACTCATTACAGAAATCCTAGACCAAAGCTCTAATACTAGATGTAATAACTTGAATTTCGACAGACCGTTTTTTTTCCTCAAAAATCTCAATCTATCGAAGCTCGAGCTAGCTTGTCTGGTATCCTATAGAAAAGATAGAGATAAAATATAACATTCAAATAACTCAGAGATATCGGTGCTCGACAAAGCATCTCACAACAGAATGGATAAAATATAACAATCAAATATAGCTTACCGGAATAATAACACTGTCTAACAAGTGTCCAAAGGCTACCAAATCTCTTCCATAAACCCAACCTGCGAGTATGTTATAAGGACGGGGTCATAACACAAAGTTATGGTGAATGGACAAATTATACATTATGAAATAACTCAGTTATGTTTTCTTAATTATTAGGTTATATGGGTTAACAACACTCAAGGCTCTATGGTCTATGTTAACGTCGTCACGCCACGGAAGCATATACAACATCCATCCTATGCCAAATGACGTACGGAAATCCAAATCATTACGCTACGTAATCGCACTGAACCATCATTGCTATACCACTAAGCGTATGGATCGTCGTATCCAAACTCCTTAGTCGAACCAGGTCTTAACACGGAGTAATGCCCTACTATCTACGATGCACCACCCGCTATGTGTATTAGACCCTCACACGTACGTACTGTATACTGTACCCCGAGTCCCGTAATAGGACTACATCCAATGCACGAAACTCGATCAGGAGCTTTTCATATCTGTAAAGGTCCGCCTCATGAGGAAGTATGGCCTACATTTTCATGGTGATTATGGCCCTACCTTGCCCTATCTTTCAACTAGTTAAAGACTACATCAAGAGCTAAGTGACGTGCCCCTATCAAACAATCTAACAACCAGGTTGGCATGTCCCGCAACCAACGTCTCGATAGCGAAAGATTGATGGCCTCTAAGTTTAGCTCTAGTCATTCCACATCACACTAACTGCCGATGACAAGTACTCGATGATTACTATACTGTATTGGTCTTGACCAGCCTCTCCCGAGGCAAGTTGCCGAATCACCCAACGCCATCCGCCATAGCCTTCTGACTGCCAAACTACAGTTGCAGTCAAGATATGCTCACCAGGTTGTACCATGTAGACCAAACCTCTACGAGTACAACTTGAGCATGCACCACGTAGAGGACCACCACGGAGTACCCTACCATGTCCCTCGGAAGCAACGTGCTATCCTCCAGCCCCTCAGAACAATCAAATAGAATAATGAGGCAGAATAATCAGATGTATGTGCTCCTATTGTGTCTTCAAACACAACGATGATCTACCCGTTAAGTTTCTCCACCTTCGTACGTGAGGACTGCTCCAAGAGCATCACACTAACGTGTTATTAGATCTTACGTCTAAACTGTTAATTAGGCGCTTGCTTTATCTCGTAAGGTTGCTAATTAACTTGATTATCCACATATCCATTTTTCATTCAAGTTACCAGATTCATTAACTTCCAATTGGATGCTTACTTTCTTTATTCAGCCTTATGCCGCTGGAGCGGTCGTTCGCTTGTTATTTATTATGTTTATTAGATTTAATACTCCTAATTATAAGTCTATTAATAATAAGCCTAGTTTATTATTTCTTATTTACTCATAATCTTACCTTAAATTGTTATCACAACTTATTATTGTTGTTTACTTATTAACTTAGTTCTCTTAACTAAGGTTTACTAATATGTTCTCTTCTCATTTATTATAACCCATGGTATAACTCCTCTTGTCCTTATGACAAGCCTACCTATTATATTACATTCTCATCCATATAATTAATTATAATAGTTTATATTCCCCGTTCATCATAATTCTTCTTGGGTTCCTTAACATGAACCAACTTTATTATTACATTCTTTAATTACCGTCATGTTCATTTTTATCATTTCAGGAAAACATTTCGCATACTTCATTACATTAATTAAAGAAAAAATGATAAGATCTATTTCCATAACGTACATCAATTAAGATCCGTAGTTGCAAGATATTTCTTTTATTTTCATTGTGGACATACATGTATATTTTATTTGATTAGTATGCAATACGGTTAAAGAACCCCTATTTCGCACTAATCTCTTTTTCCTTTTTTTCTTGCAACTATGTTCTTAATAGTTTTACTGTTATGCAAATGCATCCATTTCCCAAAACACAACTAATTTAGTCCATTACTAACTTTTCCCTATTTTATTTTCTGAGTTTGATGTTAATCCTTATTTTCCATTTACCCTTTTCAATTACTGTAAATTTTCCATATTACAGTCAAACTAACATGTTTCCAAATCACTGTCAAACTAACATGTTTCCCAAATTACTGTCAAATTAACTTGTTTTCCAAATTACAATTAAATGGTAATCTCAAGACTATATGCATAACCATTATCAGGTTACCATTTCGGTATTACAGTAATTCTTAACCCAAACAGAGAATTAATTGAATAAATTACAACAACAATATTTTTAACTTGTTTTAAATAATATTAAAGACAATTACCACAAATTACAATTATTTAACATGTTAAGAATTACGGGGAAAGCGGACAGTAAATATACAGTTAGCCAAAAGGCATAATTCTAAATTCACTCAGCCGACAGCTTTCCAATCCTTGAATCTGATTCAGATCTGTGATTCTATGGTCTTCCTAACTGAATCTAACATTAAAATAACTACATATTTACAAATATAATACTAAAAGAAGAGGGAAAGAAAGAGAGAAACCTAAATAATTCAGATTCACAGGATTTACCTCACATTGACAAGAAATATAAACACATATAATGTAGATTTATAGTCTTTGTCTTCAAATCTTGAATCAAAATTCTTAAAAACTAATATTCTAATCTTCTGAAAGATTTGGAGAAGAAAGAAAATGGCAGAGCCTTGGTGTCGTCTTAGAAATTATGAGTTGGAGTCTAAGCTCTGCTAGTCTATTTATAGGTGTACAAAAGATTCAAGTCTATCTTATTAAATAAAATAAAATCTGAAGCGTACAAGCAAAAAAAATAATGTTAAATGACCTGCACCATTGATGTTAATTTTTTCCTATATTAATTTGTTTAATGTTTGCTAATAATGTTTCTTTTTGTTGCCAAATATCACTATGTGAATTATTATTTTTCACTATAACACATAAACAATATTTGAATTTCAAGCTTATTTTTATATATACGCGTACGACCTTTCAAATCTTTATCTGTTAACAACTGCTTAATTAATATAATTAATAACGCTTATCAATTCATTGTTTTCTTCCTATTAATATATTCTAATTTCAAAAGCCGCTATCTTCTTGTTCATTTTTCATTTATTATACATTTATTTTTTCCTGCTCTTAACTTACACTTTTAATTTCAACATTTCTTTTGAAACTGGGTATACTTTTTTATTAGGCATTTGGCCCAAAATGGTTTGATTACATGACGCAACGTGTAATGAACCAACAACCGGTGAAACCTGAACATACATTATTGAAAACTATAAATAAAACAACATAAACTAAAACATTCACCATTTAAACCTATCCACCATCGTCTTCAACAAAAGATTTCATGGTGGCTCAAACCTACGCATGTTGGTTTTTGGAATTTGAAACGACCGAAACTCGCCCTTACGGGAAAGCCCGAATTGAGTTGAGAACACGACAATCAGAACGCAAACGACAGAACATTTCACTGCTATTACAACAATTTACATCGGAGTACAAGAATATAACAGAGTATGAATAAACATTACACATTGGAAAATATCAGAGATTTAAAATTACAATGCAGAAGAAAAATAATACATAACACAACTGAAAGAAATACACGGATACACATCTTTCCGAGTATAGTTCCAGCTGTAAATCCAGGATCATGTGAGTATAATATCTGCAAAACCAAAACTACTAGCTGCCCGTGTGGAAAATAGGGGCACCCAGAGTTTAGGTTTAAACAATAAACTCCAGGTCAGTCATGGGACTGGTGTGAGAACTAAAACAGTTATTAACTTGATTTTAAAGTTGGATAAATCAAGGGACTACGCCGGATAACACGAAACAAGTTTACCCCCCAAGAATACCAGTGCATAAAACAAACAGAGCAATGCTAATTAAAGAAAATGAAGCTATTATATGACTCAGGTCCCATCACGCAATGCAACGCAAACCGGAGGATAGAGTTTTACCTTATAATAGCCAAATAATGCTTGATACGCCAAATTTCATATTTTATGATTACTATAAATGAAGAAATCAACTTCAAATATAAATGTATCAATCATAGATGGCATGGGTACCATATATCGTGTCGCCAGACTAGTTCTACAAATAAAACTGCACGATGTCGTATTGGAAGTTGGATTTCCATCATAAACCAAGGCAAGGAATCATCCTTACTGAATTCGAGACAATCTGGCCTACCATGTCTTAGGCTACAGCAACAACTGCACCTAGGAAAATGCAAGGACGATCCACCCGTTGGTGGATTAATGATCCCTGAACAATACGTTTCCCTGCCTTATGGGGTGTAATGGTCAGTATGTCTACCATATCATCCATTGGCTCCATAGTGACCGATATATCCGAGGCACATCGCTTTCCAACGATCACATAAGTAAATATGTGTGGGTTCCATACCATGACACTACTCTTAGCTAGAAAGAAATGCATGTCCTCCCTACTGTCTTTCAACCCGTTTTTGGTTCATACTGGGGTGTGAAGCTCGTGAATTAACGCTATACACAAAGCTATGCTATTTAAAGCCGTGCTTTGATCATCAACCACAATACTCTGCTTTTCAACAGAAGCCTTGATCATTTGCATCTCAGCATATCACACAGCCAGTTCACGCCATGCAACTGATGTCTATCAATATATAACCTCTAAGCTCATACGTCTCAGAGAAGGGTGTTATGCAAGAGAATAATTTCTCCGCCACCAAACAGATATATATTTAATAGAAATCAATCAACACAGAATAAAATCCAATGTCAGACACACATACATTTACTAGTTCGTTCTGGGTCTAAATGAAACCGGAGGCACCTTATTCCTCGTCCCATATGTCCAATATAGGAGAGTGGTCCTCGCATATCCGGTCGATCTCCAAGTACGTCTGGACGATCACCACTTATTACCTTGTCTTGGGTGTATAGCCTAACCAAGGCACTAGTCATCATCCAAACGATGTGAAGATCTCCAGTCTTCAATCACCGTCTTCATCATCGACTTATCACTGTATCAATTATTTGGAATGGGATAAACCCGGTCTTTCCGAATAATTCACGTATCTTATAATCAACTGTATAAAAACACAATATACCCCTCATTCCAAACCAGAATATTCTTTTATTCAAATATTCTTTTCAAAATTTAAACCAAATTAAGGTTTTCCAAATTAGTCGGGATTAGCGAACCTTACCGAAGAAATCATTTATTTTGTTTCCCAATCCCAACCTATTCATCCCATGAAGCAAAACTAGTAGTACTCCATATCTAACACCACGGTGTTATTGGTAAAATGAATTACTATCTAATGTTCAAATCTTTAAATTAATTACTATCTAATGTTCAAATCTAATTAAAGATTTAACTATCGCTTGGAGCAAAACTGATGATACTCCATTCTCGATCATTTCCCAAATTCGATAATTTAAATTATCACATTCACATTTCAATCAAATTAAAGATTCATTAAAACTTCACTTAGTTTTAATCCCCAAAAATCATTATATAATGATTATTCAAATTTAGGAAATAAATCATGTCTTTAACTGGGTTAAAGAACCAATGTCATTTAAAACACTATTCACAATAAACCCAAAATCACATTCCATTAATTATGGAATCTTCACTGAAAAAGATCGATATATATAATAGATATAAACTCCCATATCCAACCAATAATATAAATGGAATAATAGCAAAGCCCTTTAAATTCCATATATAGTAACGGTCTTCCTCCATAGAAGTTCACTTCGATTATTACAGAATCGAATTCCATTCCATTCCAATTCATTTCATTAAATTGGAAAATTTTACTTTGGAAATTTTCCATTAAATCTTAATAAGAAGATTTATAAATTCCAAATCACATTTCATTGTTAATTGGGTTAAAGAACGAATGTCGTTAAAACACAGTTCACGATAAACCCAATTCACATTCCTTTTTATTCCAGTTACAAAATATAACTGGAAACTCAAATAATCTTAATTAAAAGATTTATTCTTTTCACACGGGGTTTAAGAACTGTGTTATTTAAGACACCGTTGACGACAAACCCAAAATCCAATTTAATATTAAATACAAGACTCTGAATAGAAATTATATCGGCTTATATTCAATATCAAATTTTGTAACTAGCGGATATCGTATTAGGAATAACGATATCTGTATATTCCAAATTCCAATAACAATATCTGTATAACCACGGAATTCAATATCAAAATATTCCGAAGATTATTTCCATTCCAATCCATTCCAATTTATTTATTGAAAAATTCTGGTTATTTTTAAAACCACTTCAAATCCAATTTATTTCTTTTAAAAATATTGGATCTAGTTAATAACTAGTTCATTTTGACAAAAATGTATTTTTATCTTACAAACGAGGAATTTTTCATCCCAATTCTTTTCAAATCATTTATTATGATTTTACACAAATTATTAATATTTTTAATAATTTTATTAAGGCCCTTTCAGCTGATTTCCATAAACAGTCATCGAAGTGCATTTACAACAACAACCTTTTCCAAATTTGATTTGGACATAATTCCAAATCCAATCATTAGATTTCAAATCTCTTATGTTCTTTGGAAAGCTCTTTCCAATACGTAACACAATGGTTCCGTTTTAGGAGAATCCAATGGTCAGATCTCCCGTAATGTCAATTTGAAGTCAATGATTGAAAATCTCTTACGGTCGCGGCGCGGCGCATTCTATTTAGGCCATTAAATATATATATATAATATACATTATATATATTTCATTGATGTCCATTTAAATCGTATTTTATAATTCGTTTAAAAATTCGGTTTGAAATGATTTCAACTTCATTTTCAATTTTAAATCAATATTGAATATTCCGTATCATTATAATATTTAAAAATATTAGATTTTTGAAATTATTTCCTTTTCGATATTCATTATAAAAATGAATAAAATCGATATAAATATCGTTCACGTCAAAATGGCGCATACCTAATCAACACAGCTTTACACATTTCAATATTTTCGTGTCTATCCAAAATTGGACATCAAATTCACATTTTAATTCTATACTGAATATTATTTTAAAATATTCGTTATTTTTGAATTGGAATCAGACACAATTAATTAACATATAATGTTATTTATATGGATTTCATACAATACATGTACATAACAACAATGATAAACAATCAACCATCATCCAGAGTGCATTACACGACTGCATAAGCATCAAATAAAAATAATTAACGCTTACAACAGTCTGTCAACCAATTGATTGACATACAAATAAACAATTGGGATTATTGTATGTCAAATATCATCCCAATACCCGTGTCGGGTTTCAATCAACAAACACTGAATATTATTTGTGCAGTTGGGCGATTTGTAAAATCTATCGTCCCAATCAATATCAATTAAATGGATGTACATAAACAAATCGTCCGATTTGTAAATGAATATTTATTTTCATTTCATGAGATTTTATGCCATTCATTTATACGTTAAAATTATATTTTTAATGATAAAATATTTATTTCAACACTTGATATTTTTAATAGTACATACATGCAATAAAAATGATGTTTTTATTGTTAAAATATTTTATTCAACACATGAATATTTTATTTAGTTCATTCCTTCAATAAGAATGATATTTTTATTGTTCAAACAATTTATTCAACACATGAATATTTAATTTCATTTCACATCACAATCACAACACAATACAGTCCAAACAAACAATCATGGTTTGTACAATAAATGGTATTGGGTGCTACTAAGCACCGTCTACATCCTAGTATATATTTAATTGTAAAGTAATTTGAGTGAGAAAGAGTTCTCACCTTGATCGATTTCGGAAATCGTTTATATAACGATTGTTTTTCACTAAATTAAATTGTCCATTTAATTTAGTCAAAAAACACCACTAGCTCCTTTTCTGTTCTGGTCAGTTCTATGTTGTAGTTCTCGTCATTACGAGTCCAATGCATTTTGTTTCATCAAATTCTGAGCTCGTATGGCAAATATATAGCAGTTTATACATTAATGATTTTATTAAAATAATTAAATATAATTAACTATTTTTATTAACCTCTAGTCCATTTCCTTAATTAAAAATCTGGCTAGACCCCTTCGTTAATCCCTTAACCCGTCCTTCCCTGTTTGCATCGAGAAAACCCACCATCGATCAAAAAAGTTCAATGATGCACGACGTTCAAAGCATCAGACGTTGATCATCAGCCGCCACTTCAAAGCCCTACTCGCCGCCGTTCTACCCTTGCCACTGGCCCCACTCGATCGTGCTAGGTGGTGGAAAAGACCCTCGAACTTCGTCACCGTTCTGAAGCAAAATCTCATGCCACAGACCTTTATTTTTGATCATAACCATCCATCATCTCGAGTTCATCGAGCTTAACCCTTTTTGCGTTGGTGAATTTATAAATTAACACGAGGATTGAGGAAATTTGAGAGAAAAAATGTGAAGCTTTTCGTTCGCCTAAGCCCGAGGGAGGCGGTAAAGAAAGGTTGACCACAGGTTAATGTTTGACTAGGGTTTAGATTTAGGGATATATATACTATTTATTATTATTTAATTCATTTAACTCGAAAATACTTGTTCGTTTATACTAACTCCAAATCGAACCTAACGACTGTCGCCCCTAGCTAAATACCCCCATCCCGGACACAATGGGATATGTCCCGTAAGCCAATTCAACTGTTTCAATCAGTTTTCATTTAAATTATAATATAAATCAGTATATATTGAATTTAAATGTACATTTTAATTTACTAGGGCCACATACTGACTCCAAAAATTCCAGAAAAATAAATCTAGCTATGTTTTGACGATACGATCCTAACAAAACTAGTTTCATCAAATTTGGATATCGTTTGAAAAATGGTCATTTTCCAGTCGATTAAATTCAAACTGAAATTACCAAACACGTTTTCCTTTGCCACGCCCACATATTAATTCCAAAAATTATGAAAATTGGAATCTAGCAATAATTTGACATTTCGGATCCAAAAAAAGTGGATTCATCAAAAATAGAGGTTGTTTGCAAAAAGGCTATTTCTAAGGGCTATATATTATATTAAAATATATATAAATTTCATAGCGACTATTCTGAATTTTAAAATGGACATAACTTTCAATTTATATTATGAAATCTCAATTTCTTACATTCGTTAGAAAGATATAATTAAAAAGATTCTTATATTCCTGGTTTTATTGAAATTCGATTTATTTTGAATTATGTACATTCAGTTGAAATTAAAAATTGAATTTTCAAACTACCACGCCATTTCGAGTTCGTTTTATAATTAAAATAAATTTTTAGTCGTTATTATTGAAAATATTTAAAATCCATTAAAATTGCTAAAATAAAAATTTTAAATTGATTTTGAAAATCTGGGTTGTTACAATCTCTCCCACTTAAAATCTTTTCATCCTCGAAAAGGAACGGAGTTGAAAGTTGTTTAAATAACCAACTCAAATTTCATTCTGACTTTCATTCTTCAACTTTTCAGTTTCTTCTCAAAAATTTTGGCTAACACCCTAAGTTTTCGAAAATTTTCGCCATAACCTCCTTTGTACAGGGAGACATTTAAAACCGCAACTAGCCTCAGAGGACCCTCATCAATCCAAAAGAAAATGAATAAGCCAAGCAGCTAGCCAATCGGTTCATAAAATCATCAAACCCACGAAATATAGTAAATATGTACCTATTTGTCGGGCGTACAATTTTATTCCTCTTCTTAGCTTCCATGCTATGACTTGTTCAATGTATATACATGTACATACATGCAATTTCAACCAATTTCCAATTCAATTTAATTATTTGATTCAATTTGGCCACATTTACCTTACATTCTCTTATTGGTTTTATCGTTCTAATATTTTAATTAGTTAAACTAATAATCAAACATCAAAACCAACAATCAATTAGTTGATTAGCTTTTCAATCACATAACTTTTATATATAGTCAAAACTCATATTTCAATGCCAAACCACAAATAAATAACCCTATCTAGTTTTGGTTCTCACACCAGCCCACTTTCGAAACTCGAACATAAATTCTGATGATGCAAGTGCTATCATCAGAATCATATCCGGGCAACTAGAGTGCGATTCTATATCTATCCAGTGTATTTGAGGCTTCGAATACACGTTAATTATGCGTATATTCAAAATCTTCATATACTCGATTGTCCAAAATCAATTTAAAATAAATATTCACATACGAATAATAGATATAAATTCAAAATTAAAATCGTTTCATTTTTATTTTTTTTGTAAATAATACTCTTCCAACTCATTCTAGGATACTACTGATCCCGTCTCTAACGAGTCATTTTTATTGGATATTACTAATCCAATCACTGATGAATTCTTTCGTTTGCTTCTAATGTGTCTTGTTCTCGAGCTCTGTAAACCAAAGCTCTGAAACCAAGATGAAACGACCCAAACTCGCCCATACGGGAAAGCCCGGATTGAGTTGAGAACACGACAAATCAGAACACAAACGATAGAGCATTTCATTGCTATTACAACAATTTACATCAGAGTACAAGAATATAACAAAGTATGAATATACATTACACATTGGAAAATATCAGAGATTTAAAATTACAATGCAGCAGAAAAATAATACATAACTCAACTGAAATAAATACAAGGATACAGAGCTTTCCGAGTATAGTTCTGTTGTAAATCCAGGATCCTGTGAATATAATATCTGCAAAACCAAAACTACTAGCTGCTCGTATGGAAAATAGAGGTACCTACTCCAGGTCAGTCATGGGACTGGTGTGAGAACTAAAACAGTTATTAACTTGATTTTAATGTTGGGTAAATCAAGGGACCGCGCCGTATAACACGGAACGGGCTTACCCCCAAGAATATCAGTGCATAAAACAAATAGCGCAATGCTAATTAAAGAAAATGAAGCTATTATAAGACTCAGGTCTCATCACACAATGCAACGCAAGCCGGAGGATAGAGTTTTACCTTATAATATTCAAATAATGCTTGATATGCGAAATCTCATTTTTTTTACTATAAGTGAAGAAAACAAGTTCAAATATAAATGTATCAATCATAGACGGCATGGGTACCATATATCATGTCGCCATACTAGTTCTACAGTTAAAACCGCACGATGTCGTATTGGAAATTGGATTTCCATCATGAACCAAGGCAAGGGTCATCCTTACCGAATTCAAGACAATCTAGCCTACCATATCTCAGGCTACAACCGTAACTGCACCTAGGAAAATGCAGGGCCGATCCACCCCTTGGTGGATTAGTAATCCCTGAACAATACGTTTCCATGGCGTATGGGGCGTAATGGTAAGTATGTCGATCATATCATCCATCGACCTCGTAGTGACCGATATATCCGAGGTACCTCGCTTTCCAACAACCACATAAGTAAAAATGTCTGGGCTCCATAACATGACACCACTCCTAGCTAGAAAGAAACGCATGTCCTCCCTGCCTTACTTCAACCTATTTCTGGTTCTTACCGAGGTGTGAAGCTCGCGAATTAAAGTTGTACAAAAAGCTATGCTATTTAAAGTCGTGCTTTGATCATCAACCACAAGACTCTGCTTTTCAACAGAAGCCTTGATCATTTGCATCTCAGCATGCCACACAGGAAATTCTCGCCATGCAACTGATGTCTATCAATATATAATCTCTAAGCTCGTATGTCTCAGAGAAGGGTGTTAAACAAATGAATAAATTCTCTGCCACCAAACAGATATATATTTAAAAGAAATGAATCAATACAGAATAAAATCCAATGTCAGACACACATCCATTTACTAGTCCGTTCAGGTCTGAACGAAACCGGAGGCACCTTATTCCTCATCCCATATGTCCAATACAGGAGAGTGGTCCTCGCATATCCGTTCGATCTCCATGTACGTCTGGAAAATCACCACGTATTACCTTTTCTTGGGTGTGCAGCTCAATCAAGACATCAGTAATCATCTAAACGATGCGAAGATCTCTGGTCTTCAATCACCGTCTTCATCGTCGACTTATCGTCATATCAATTATTCAGAATGGGATAAAACCGGCCTTTCTAAATAATTCACGTATCTTGTAATCAAGTGCTATAAAAGCACAACATACTCCTCATTCCAATCCAGAATATTCTTTTATTCAAATATTCTTTTCCCAATTTAAACCAAATTAAGGTTTTCCAAACTAGTCGGAATTAGCGAACCTTACCGAAGAAATCATTTATTTTGTTTCCCAATCCCAACCTATTCATCCCATGAAGCAAAACTAGTAGTACTCCATATCTAGCACCACAGTGTTATTGGTAAAATTAATTACCATTTCACGTTTAAATCTAATTAAAGATTTAACTATCGCTTGGAGACAAACTGGTGATACTCCATTCTCGATCATTTCCCAAATTTGATAATTTAAATTTCACATTCAAATTTCAATCTAATTAAAGATTCATTAAAACTCCACTTAGTTTTAATCCCTAAAAATCATTATATAATGATTATTCAAATTTAGGAAATAAATCCTCTCTTTAACTGGGTTGAAGAACCAATGTCATTTAAAACACAGTTCACGATAAACCCAAAATCACATTCCATTAATTATGAATCTTCACGGAAAAAAGATCGATATATATAATAGATATAAACTCCCATATCCAACCAATAATATAAATGGAATAACAGCAAAGCCCTTTAAATTCCATTTATAGTAATGGTCTTCCTCCACAGAAGTTCACTTCGATTATTACCGAATCGAATTCCATTCCAATTCATTTCATTAAATTGGAAAACTTTACTTTGGAAAATTTCCATTAAATATTAATAAGAAGATTTATAAATTCCAAATCACATTTCACTGTTAATTGGGTTAAAGAACGAATGTCGTTAAAACACAGTTCACGATAAACCCAATTCACATTCCTTTTTATTCCAGTTACAAAATATAACTGGAAACTCAAATAATCTTAATTAAAAGATTTATTCTTTTCACACGGGGTTTAAGAACTGTGTTATTTAAGACACCGTTGACGACAAACCCAAAATCCAATACAAGACTCTGAATAGTAATTATATCGGCTTATATTCAATATCAAATTCTGAAACTAACGGATATCGTATTGGGAATAACGATATTTGTATCTTCCAAATTCCCATAACAATATCTGTATAACCACGGTATCCAATATCGAAATATTCCGAAGATTATTTCCATTCCAACCTATTCCAATTTATTTATTGGAAAATTTTGGTTATTTTTAAAACCATTTCAAATCCAATTTATTTATTTTAAAAATATTGGATTATTATTCTACTTAATAACCAGTTCATTTTGATCAAATATATTTTTATCTTTACAAATGTGGAATTTTTCATCCCAATTCTTCCCAAATCATTTATTATGATTTTACACAAATTATTAATATTTTTAATAATTTTATTAAGGCCCTTTCTGTCGATTTCCATAAAAGGTCATCGAACTGCATTTACAGCGACCTTTTCCAAATTTAATTTGGACATAATTTTAAAACCAACCATTAGATTTCAAATCTCTTATGTTCGTTGGAAAGCTCTTTTTGATACGAACCCAACAATTTTGGTTTTAGGAGAATCCGACGGTCAGATTTCCCGTAATGTCAATTCGAAGTCAATGGTCGAAATTTGCGAACGGTCGTGGCCCGGCGCGTTCTATTCATGCCATTAAATATATATATTATATATATTTCGTCGATTTCCATTTAAATCGTGTTTTATAAATTGTTTATAACTTCGGTTTGAAATGATTTCATCTTCATTTTCAATTTTAAGTCAAAATTGAATATTCCTTATCAATATAATATTTAATTGATAATCTTTTCAAAATATCAGATTTTGAAATCATTTCCTTTTCGATATTCATTATAAAAATGAATAAAATCGATATAAATATCATTTCGTCAAAATGGCGCATATCTAATCAACACCGCTTTACACATTTCAATATTTTCGTGTCCATCGAAAATCGGACATCCAATTCATATTTTAATTCTCTGCTTAATATTATTTTAAAATATTCGTTATTTTAAAATATTCGTTATTTTTGAATTGGAATCAGACACAATCAATTACCATATAATGTTATTTATATGGATTTCATACAACACATGTACATAACAACAATGATAAACAATCAACCATCATCCAGAGTGCATTACACAACTGCATAAGCATCAAATATAAATAATTAATTCTTACAACAGTCTGTCAACCAATCGATTGACATATAACTAAACAATTTGGATTAGTGTACATCAAATATCATCCCAATACCCATGTGGGGTTTCAATCAACAAACATTGAATATTATTTATGCAGTTGGGCGATGTGTACAATTTATTGTCCCAATCAATATCAATTAAATTAGTGTACATAAACAATTCGTTCGATTTGTAAATGAATATTTGTTTTCATTTCAAGAGATTTTATGCCGTTCGTTTATACGTTAAAAATTATATTTTTAACGATAAAATATTTATTTCAACACTTGACTATTTTTAATAGTTCATACATGCAATAAAAATGATGTTTTCTTTGTTCAAACATTTTATTTAACACGTCAATATTTTATTTAGTTCATTCCTTCAATAAAAATGATATTTTTATTGTTCAAACAATTTATTCAACACATGAATATTTTATTTCATTTCACATCACAGTCACAACACAATATAGTCCAAACAAACAATCATGGTTTGTACAATAAATGGTGTCGGGTGCTACTAAGCACCGTCTGCATCCTAGTATATATTTAACTGTAAAGTAATTTGAGTGAGAAAGTGTTCTCACCTTGATCGGTTTCAGAAATAGTTTATCTAACGATTGTTTTTTCACTAAATTAAACTGTTCATTTAATTTAATCAAAAATACCACTAGATCCTTTTCCATTATGGTCAGTTTCATGTTGTAGTTCTCATCAATGCGCGTCCAACGCATTTTGTTTCATCAAATTCTGAGCTCGTATGACAAATATTTAGCAGTTTATACATTAATGATTTTATTAAAATAATTAAATATAATTAACTATTTTAATTAACCTTTAATCTATTTCTTAATTAAAAATCTGGTCAAACCCTTTCGTTAATCCCTTAACCCGTCCTTCCCTGTTTGCATCGAGAAAACCCACCATAGATCAAAAAGGTTCAACGTTGCACGACGCTCGAAGCATCGGACGTTCATCATCGTCTGCCACTTCAAAGCCCTACTCTCCACCATTCTACCCTAGCCACTAATCCCCACTCGATCGTGTCAGGTGGTGGCAAAAACCCTCGAACTTCGTTGCTGTTCTGAAGCAAAATCTCACGCCCTGGACCTTTATTTTTTATCACGACCGTCCATCATCTCGAGCTTAACCCTTTTCGCGTTGGTGAATTTGTTAATTAACACGAGGACCGAGGGAATTTGAGAGAAGAAATGTGAAGCTTTTCGATCGTCCAACGCTGAGGGAGGCGGTAAAGAAAGGTTGACCGCAGGTTAATGTTTGACTAGGGTTTAGTTTTAGGGATATATACACTATTTATTATTATTTAATTCATTTAACTCGAAAATACTTGTTCGTTGATACTAACTCCAAATCGAACCCAACGACTGTTGCCCCTAGCTAAATACCCCCATCCTGACATAATGGGATATGTCTTATAAGCCAATTCGACCGTTTTGACCAGTCTTCATTTAAATTAAAATATAAATCAGTATATATTGAATTTAAACATACATTTTAATTTACTGGGGCCACATACTGACTCCAAAAATTCCAGAAAAATAAATCTAGCTATGTTTTGACGATACAGTCCTTATAAAACTAATTTCGTCGAATTTGGAGACCATTTGAAAAATGGTCATTTTCTAGTCAATTAAATTCAAACTAAAATTACAAAACACGTTTTCTTTTGCCATGCCCGTATATTAATTCCAAAATTATGAAAATTGAAATCTAGCAATAATTTGACATTTCGGATCCAACAAAAGTGGTTTCATCGAAAATGGAGGTCATTTGCAAAAAGGCTATTTTTAAGGGCTATATATTATATTAAAATATATATAAATTTGATAGCGACTATTTTGAATTTTAAATTGGACATAACTTTCAATTTATATTATGAAATATCAATTTCTTACATTCGTTAGAAAGATATAATTAAACAGATTCTAATATTTCTGTTTTTATAGAAATCCGATTTATTTTGAATTTTGTACATTTAATTGAAATTTAAAATCGAATTTTCAAACTACCACGCCATTTCGAGTTTGTTTTATAATTAAAATAAATTTATACATACTAACTTCATTTAAAATAAATTTTTAGTCATTATTATTTAAAATAAATCATTTTAAATATTCAAAATCCATTAAAATTGCTAAAATAAATTTTTAAATTGGTTTTGAAAATCCGGGTTGTTACAGAATTCCTCCCCCCGCCTTCTTCAGATCCACATCTACAATACCATCGACTGTTGATTCCACGTTATCGGTTAAGTTTACCATTTTAATTCTCCTTCTTCTTAACTTAATTTCACAAATGGAAAATTTGCTCACTACCGATGCTCACTTCTTTATTCCTTTGAAAATTCGTACATTGTGTTCTCTTCAAATCGCTGCAACAACAACTGTCAAGGTGACCTTATCCAACTTGGATATCAAGTTTATGCCTTTGTCTTTCTAAGCCAGGTAATCCGCTATTTCAACATTTCAATTTGTGTGCGTGTGTGTGTGTGTATATATATATGCATTCTTTAATTCTATTCAAAATTCAAATGGCATTGTGCCGACATTTATTTCTTACCCATTTTACTTGTTTGCAAGTTACTTTTGGATTTCTTATTCATATATATATATATATATATATATACATATATGTGTGTGTGCATGCGTGTGTGTGTGCGTATATTTAATTACACACAAATACACATATATACACATATACATATAAATATATACTCATATATATGTATAATTTTCCTTATATGTACATTTATACATATTTTTCTCTTAGAGGATGCATTTCTTTAGTCGTCCCTTAAAATTAAAAACATGACGCTAACGAGACTCGAACTTGCACCACTCACATGGGAGAGACACACCTCTACCAACTGGACTACATATGCTTTTGTTCACAAGTCTAAAAACATTGGTGGTCATTGTTCTTCTAAGTGTTATTCTTATATCTTCTTTTCCCGTTTGTTGTAATACTTCATTTAAAGAAATTTTTTAAATTAAATCCATTTTCTGTAAACCATAGGTCTAAATTGATCAGAAAATTGCGACGAATGCAATAAAGCTAATTCCGTGATCGATTTATGAAAAAATTTCAATTTTTTATTTTCATATTTAATTAAAAATGCAGGGTGTTACAACGAGTGATGGTAGAAGCTCCATCTCACAAAAAGGCTTCAAATCTGGCCCGGTTTCAACAAACGTCAAGGTTGCTCTACCTTTCAAGCTACAAAAAACATTGATGAACTCACTGATGATTTGTTAACAAATATCAAATTCATTATACACAGATTTATTCATTCTAAGTTCATTCCTACTACTTTATCAACTTGAAATCTAATCTATTGCAGTACTTAGGCACTTAGTTTTATGTTTATCTCAAATTTTACATCATCATTTGTTTGAGTATCGGTACATATAGAAATTTGTATCAGTTTGGATTTTCACACATTTTAGATGGTTGGTGATAGTAAATGTTATGAAGCCAGTCAAGATTTTTTGTAGATTCAATGGCTTTGGGTTGTAACAAAATTGTTTGGGTACAGATATTTACCTAAATTTGAATTTTAATTCTTTAGATTTATATTTTAGACTTCATACTATTTTGTAAGTCCATTTTCTGTTGTTCTTCATGTTTTCTAAATATTTACTAAATGTAAACCTTAAAATTTTCTATACTATAGTTACAACTTCAACAACTCTTTCACCAATGTAATAGAAATAGGCACAATGATATGGGGATACATTTAAAATAGGCGTTAGTAGACAAAATCCAAAACATGTGCTAATGAAGTAGCAATAACAATCACACATAACCAATGTTACTGAGATCATGTAGACAAAAAGGGTGTTCAAAAATGATTGTAGATAGAGAGATTGATAAAAAAAAGAAGAATAAAATGAGCATAATTGGGCAAATATGGAGCTTGCGCTTTACAACTATCCACATTGAAAAAAACTTATTTGTGTTTTTCTGTTTTTTTTTATCTGAGAAAAAGGAAAAAGGGAGAATCGATTCATGCAAGCATGGACTTTGATGAATGGCTTCTTAATGGGAATGAGGATTTGGATGGTGCTGATGGAAAAGAGTTAGTGAGTTTAGGTTGTGCGGTACTACAATACTAAATGAAGTGTAACGACCCAGATTTTATAAATAAATATTTAGTGAATATTAAATATTTGGAACAATTTAAAACGAATTATTTCAATAATTAATGACTTGAAATATATTTAATTTAATGTTTGAACGTATAATTTAAAATATAATTAAAAACAAGCCCGTAGCGGCATGGTAGTTCATAATATTACGTATTGAATTTTAAATGAAAATGAATAATGCAATATAAGTTAGAATTCGTTGAAATAAGAAACGTTTGAATCTATTTAACTATATCTTTCTAACGAAAGTGAAAAATCGAGATTTCGTCTTATGAATTATAAATTATGTCCAAATCAAATTTTCAAAAAGTCGTTGTGGAATTGTTTATAAACCACAATGTTTTATTTAAAAAAAATTAACAGAAAATATAATATAATATAAAAAAGGGAGAATCTAGATATTCTCTAACGGCTCACAAAAATAGTTTCTGTAGAAATAGCTACAGAAACTGTGCACACACACAAACAATATAAACTAAACAAACAACAACTTAAGAACATAAGACCGCCAACAAAAGGAATAAAACAACGGTAAAACGAGAACACAAGCAGGTAGAAGAATCCGCAGAAGACACATGCTAAAACATGGGCGATGTTGAATGCTCTGCAGCTCTACAAAAGTCGACCAAAGAGCTAGAAAAAGAAGACGAGACCTCCTTAGCAGACCATAGGCTAAGGCAGGAAACCTCTACCCATCGCTTCAGATGCTTCGAAAGCTCCAGCTCTACATGCTCCAACAAAACCAGCTAAAATGCAGCATCTCTCACACAAACGCAATCGTAATCCAGACCGAATAAAGCCCGGTACCTAAAAAATCCAGGCCCTGCAGAACTAGAAAACAACATAAGATAAAATGGGGGGAGTGTGGAGCATGAGTAGACAACAAGGATGAGCCCGCAAACAAAGGAGTAAACCGATTCCTGCCCTGGGAGTAGCCGGAGCCGAGGTAATACCAAAGGTACCAGCCAATCCCCTCGAGCAGGAACCGATGGCTCCCTTAATAGTCCTACCCCAAAACGCTAGTAAAACTCCATTCCTAACCCTCTGGATAATGGTAGAAGGATCCATTGGCACTTCTTCAAATATTGCTTTATTCTGCGAGCAACAGATGTGCCAGCAGATAAGACAAGGGATTAGACGAAATAGGATCAAGCGAATAGATTTACTTGAGATACCAAACCACCAAATTCTCAATAAATCCATAAGTGAAGTGGCATTACCTCGGCAACCAACCAAATTTTCGAAGTGATTCCAGATAGAATTAGCATAAGATCCAAGGAAAAATAAGTGAGCAAAAGATTCTAAAGAACCAGACCTGCAACATCTACAATGGGAAACAATTGGGATGCCAATTCTCTGGAGGTTCTCATCTATTGGTAACCCTTCATGCAGGTTTTCTGCATAAACAAAGAGACCTTTAGAGGAAGTCGAACATCCCAGATGATGGGGAAAAGAGGCAGGCGTGGATTCAATGTCCTCACCGAGTTCCACGCCGCCTTAATCGAGAAGAGACTACCAACTCAATCGGTTCTACCACCATGTGAATCTGATAAGGCCTTCACAGATTGCATCTTTTTTCGTGTCTTATTAGCGTAGGATGGAACACATGTGTAATTCGCAGCCGAGAGTCTGTGGTACTTAGCGTGGAGAAACGTCGCCCAAAGCGAATCGTTCTCTCCAAACCTCACCCACAACTTGCAAGCAAAAGTAGTACAAATGTCCTTAGGTTTGTGGAGGCCCAGACCTCCCTCACTCTTAGGACGAAAAATGATGTTCCATGAAATCCAGTGGTGACGATTCTCGTTGTCCTTGTTTCCCCAGAAAAAGGACGACGCCAAAGATCGGTAAGACCGAAGCAGGAGTCTTAGCATCAAAGACATGAGATCCTATAAAGTCTAGAACGGACTTTATGAGAACAAGTCTTTATGCCTGAGAAAGAAGAGTTGCGGTCAAATGAATGATCTTACCCCTGGTTCTGTCAGTCGGGGAATCAAAAATGGCATTAAACTTCCTTCTTCGGTATAGTACAAAACCGAGATAAGGTAAGGGAAGGGTGGTTGCCTTGAAACTAGTAAAGGTCTCAATCTAAGAAGATCTAATCGAACACATATCTTTAGCAGAGACAAAACAACTTTTAGCGGTGATAACGAGTTTCCCCGACCATCTCTTGTACCACTGAATAAGGTTAATAAGGCGACGGATAGAGTGATGACTTCCATTTGTGAAAATGATGATTTCGTCAGCAAAAGATAATGAGGAAATAATAAGGCAACCCCTAAGGATGCCAAATCTGTGAATCTTCCTAGCTATCATTAGTGAATTGCTGACCACGAATGAAAGCCTCGGCAACGATCGCGAATAGAGAAGGGAAGAGGAGGTTTATCTGACGCAGACCCCTGCCTGCGTTGAAAAAACCGTTGATCGATCCGTTAATGATAACGGAAAACTAGAAATTGGAGATCGGTCTCTAAATAATAACAATAAGGGGTTCTGGAAAACCAAAAGCACTTAGAACCTTGATGATGTAAAACCAAGACATACGATTATATGCATTAGCCATATCCAACTTAACGACTACATTAGAGCCTCTGACCTTCTTGTCGATCTGAGAAACCTGCTCGTAGGCTAAAATGACGTTATCCATGATCAAATGACCTTTTACAAACCCCGACGGAGAGGAAAAAATAATACGCTCATGAATTGATGCTAGTCTAGGGGCTAGGTCCTTAGAGATAACCTTATTAGAGAATTTGCATAAGCTAATCGAACGAAAATCCGTGCAAGTGCGAGAATTTTCACACTTGGGAATAAGAATAAATTTGGAGGAAATCAAACCCATAGGGATATACCAGAAAATAAAATTGAAAGGAAAGACAAAAGTTTTCCTGAAAAATTGGCCAGAAACTCTGGAAAAAGACACCGTTGAAATCGTCAGGCCTACTTGCACTATCCTTACTTAGAGCAAATACAAAGCACTTATTCCCTCTGAGGTGGGAGCTGCAGTAAGATCAAAGCTATCCTAAGGAAAGACCAATCTAGTGATGAAAGAAAGCAGAGTCGGGTCAGAGACCGACACAGAAGGAGAACCTAGAAAGGCTTGGAAATGGGACATAATAGTTTTGTTAACTTCACACGGAGTGGAAGCCATAGAAAGATCAGGGCGCTGGATCCGATGAATCATGAGAAGAATATTCCTCTTATGGATAGAGTTGTGGAAAATTTTGGAGTTCATACCACCTTCAACAACAAACTTGATCCTGGCCTTCCGGCGAAGATAGTCATACTCAATACGAAACTCCGACGAGAAGGCCAGCTGAGCAACCGCCCAAGCCACCTTATTAACAGCAGAGGGATTCTCATCGTAAGAATAATTTGCTAGGGCAAGAGTTTCTTCGGTCGCCCTAGCGGCGTTGAAGATATTATTTAAAACAAGGATGTTCCACGCGTTAAGGAAAGCCTTTAAGCGCTTCAGCTTACGAGAAAACACAACACATGGGGAACCTAGGACATGGGAGTTCCAGGAGTCTTCCACCACGCTATGGAAAGTGTGGTGTGATCTCCACATACTTTGGAACCAAAAAGAAGATGGCCAGAAAGGGAAAGGGGAGAATATCGAAGAATCATTGGAGCATGATCTGAAAAGGTACGATGCAAATGAGTGATGGAGAATGAGAATGGACGGTTGAACCAGCCTTCCGATCCGAAGATTCTGTCAAACCGAGATAAGATTCGATTTGGCCCGTCTTAGTTATTACACTAAGTAAAAGCCTAACAGACCAAAGTGACTTCAGAAAGTCCTGAACTGACGATGAAGGCATTGAAATATGCTACCGCCACATTGTTCATGCCATTTCCACCCCGTTTCTTAGCTTGGCAGGTACAACATTGAAGTCGCCTCCAAAACCAAAACTGGAAAACCCAAGTTGGAAAGAGCAAGAACGTCGAACTAAAGGGCCAAGCGCTCTATCCTATTGCACTTAGCGTAGATGGAAAAGAACATAAAAGAGGAAGAAAAAGAGGGAAACGAGAAGACTATCAAGAGTAGCTGATCAGAATTGAAGATAGGGTGGACGACAATGTCTTTGGACCAAAGAATCCAAATCTTGTTAGATACATTGGCTAAGGCACCACCAAAGCCAAGAGACAAAACCGACTTGGTGATCTCCTCTGGCTTAACCCCAAAGTAAAAGCAAGAACGCAAAGCAAACCCCAAAGTAAAAGCAACATAACAAAAGACAATAGAATAAAGTCGAACCCGAGAAAGCAGCAAGTGAACCCAAGTTAAAAGCAAAGATAAGCAAACCAAATAAGTTCCATGCATAACAGTCTTAACCCAATCATCTACCGAAGCACACTGCACCTGCATCACAAACTCCTTCAACACAATCTCGAGGAGAAGACCCTGATAAAGATGGAAAAGCCAACACATTCTCAACCGAAGGGTCAACTCCTCCTAAAACCGAAAAGGAATTGAAGAGATCGGGTATAAGGGGCCTGCTTACGAACCAAAGATGGGACATACGAATAAACATACAAAGAATGGGAGCATCTCGAGTTAGTAGTTGCAGAAGCCAAGCTTGGTCTCATCGAGCAATGAGAAGAATGTCGTTGATGACGAGATCCAGGTTGTTGCCCAATTGCACCAACGTCGAGCCTCACACGACTTCAGCAGACTGATCAAGACGGGTGGGTTGATCAAATCCCCAGCACCATTAATGTCAGTCGAAACAACATTGCCAAAACCAGGGCCAAACACGCCACCGCAGACCAACTAATCCACCAAAAACCAATGAACAACCACAATAGGTGAAGCAAAAACTCCTGATGCTCAAACGAGCTTCAAAGTGGGTGATGGAATCCCTCTTTTCTCGAATGACGTCATGACAGCACGGCAAGCCCATCTCCTCCAATATCGTAGATTGGTGATAACTCCCACGTGGGGGCAATTTGGTCACCAAATCCGATAAGTAAAGGGGAGATAGATCAAAAAAATAACACTCAACATCTAAGTACCTGAATTGCAGAAGCCCAACAAAAGAGCTCAGAGAGTAAAGTCGCACCTCAATCGTCGATGCGTCAGTAACAACGACTGATATCGGGCCATTAGAAACAGTAAAAATCGAGTTTGCAATAGCTTCGAAAGGTGGACACGACTGCAAAAAGAAGACAGAAACCAAGAATTCATCGGTTATAGGACACAAAGGCATAACCCTTAAAAATTAGGGATAACCGAATTGGGGAAAACCACGAGAACACAATCCCCAATAGTAAAGAGTAGAAGAAGAAAGAAGAGCTAATAAAGAGAAGCAAGAATAATCACTGAAAGTCGTAAAAAATATTTGAGGAAGGAAGCCATTAAAATGACCTATGAAGTGATTTAAAATATGGACCAGTATGAACGTCCTATTTAATAAAATAAAAAGATTTTCATACATATAGAATATCAATTTAACTAGAAAATAGAGATATCTAGTTTTAAATATAAGTATGTTTATTTTGGAACTATATAATATTCTATTTGGATGTATACGATAATACTAATTAGTTTATTATTAAATTGAATAGTTTTGAAATTAAATAATATTATAATAATATTACATAGGCCTAAAAATAGCCATTTTGCAAACGACCTCCGTTTTCGATGAAATCAATTTTGTTGGATTCAGAATAGTAAATTATCGTAAGATTCCAAATTTTGGGCCCATCGGAGTTAGTATATGGTTGTGCAAAATATAAACATTCTATGTAACTAATTGATCAATAACTTGAGCTCGAAGGAGCGCTATTTGAAAAAACGAACTCGGAATTCGATGAAACAAGTTTCATTAGGACTGTAATGACAAACCTTAGCTACATACTATTTTTCCCCTTGAACGAAGTTCGTATGTACCCGTGTGAATTTTTAAATGATGGTCGGAGTAGCGATAACTAAGAAAATAATATAAAAAAATGAAGATTACACTATAAACTACCCTACATCTGTTTTCACAAAAAAATGGCTTAAACACCAAAGGTACTAGAATTGTACTTCACCGATACGGTAAGAAAATAAATGGCACCGTACTTAATAACAATTGAAAGTATAAATGCGAATAAGGAAAAACAAAGACGAGATTTAGAGTGGTTCAACCTTGTGCCAGGCCTATATCCACTGTGGAGATTACTTGCATTCTTAAAATGGAGATTACAAAATACACCAACTCTCTTTTTTCATATATCTCTATATTCACTCAACATACTCTCATTTATACATATCAATCCTGGGATTTTATGAGAAAATAGTAGAGTTTTAGGAGGAGAAGGTCGGATGAATGATTGAGAAGGAGGATGACTTTGATTTTTCGATTACAAGGTTGTACTAGGCGCCATGGCCAAATTGGTGATGAACCTTTAAATGGAGAATATGGTCCAAATCTTTAAGGAATGATTGAAGATAGAACTTAGCATCACTTCGTGGTTCAAAAGATTCGATCCCCTTTATGTTCGCAGCCATGGCCTATTTATAGGTGTCCCGCCCCGGAGAAATGAGCTGAAGATCATATATGCAAGCGACGGATCATTTCAGCTGGTAATTACCAAATTGCCACTGCCTGATTGTTGCCAGCTGTCTGTATCAGTATTCAGCTGTCATGCGCAAGCGACTTTGTAGGAGTGAATGTTTCAAATAGTCAAGTTGGTGACTTTAGCTAGAGTTCTTCGGGCATGGCTATCTTCAGTAATTGGTCAGCGGTTATCTGATTCGATTGATTACAAAACGAGCATGTGACTAAGATTGTAGTTGTGGTCGAGCGACTCTGGAGTGGAGCACGAGACTGGGATCAATTCTTATTTGTGCTTTGCTCGACTGAATTCCTCGGTTTAAGAATGTGCGACCTTATCTAATTCGGACGCTCTTAGCAAGTTGCTCAAGGATATTCATTCTTACTGCCTTTTCATCGCGCCGTTTCTCAGTATGGCTATGCTATGTGGTCGCTCCTGATCCTGTTAAGTGAATGACTCGTCTTGTTTTGCTGTTCGAGTGGTTTTGTTCTAATACGAACGACCGACCCTTGCTTCCGTGACCCGGTCACGACTTGCATCTGGCTTTGGTTTGAGACATGGGTACATAAAAACGTTGTGAGTGCTTTCTTTGTAATTCTAGCCCAGGCTTGGTCCTTTAAGGAATAAACATCTGAATCTTGTTCTATATGGTTGCTTCATATTCTTTGTGAGTCGTTTAAATGCCTTGGACAACAATATGCATGATCGACCCTGATGGCGCTCGTCCTGTAGTTTTTACTCAGATTTTGTAGCTCAATTTGTGTATGGTTTTTTTAGGGATCAACACTTACCCCTCGAAGCTTGTAATCTCTTGGAAGAGAGTTACTGGCTTCGACGTGATTGATCGCAACATTGTTTGGTAAGTTTAATCTGACTCATCAAAGGGTCGTTCGTGCATAACTTAAGATTGTTCCATTGTGGAGGATTGATATCGTCCTTTTTCGCGAGCGAGACGCCTGACATATCTTTTCATTGTTGCAAACGGCCGAATTGTGGGATGCCAGCTGGATCTTGATAGGACACTTATATGTGCAATCAAGCACTGAGTTGACGTGGTGAGAATGCTTTGGATGTATGTCTTTTAATCTTCCCTTTTATTTACTTTTACCCTTCTTTATTTTACCTCTTCTCCTCGATTTTTTTTTCTTTACGACTGTACCCGTGCTCTTCGAGGATTTTACTAGGTAATTCATATCTCTTATTCTTGTTCAGACCCTTCTTCAAAAATCTTTTTCCTTATTATCTTTCTTAGTGCTTGCAGTAACACCTGTTCAATCAAAGCTATTCTCCCTTGGACCCGAAGCATCATGATCTTTTTGGGTGGGTTTTTTCCTTCATTTTGCCTCGTTTTATCTGAACAGTGGTATACCTCCAAGGTAAGATGTTTTAAGTGTAATCTGACTGGCTTAAGCATGAATTGGGATCCTGGTAATAGTCAGATTTTGTCTAGCGAAGATACCATTTTTCTAATTATCTTGAAGAATCTGAATCACCTGGTGACTTTTGAAATCTTAATGTTGGTCTTGCTTATTAGTTGTTCGATGGAATACCCCAGGCTTCTCTGGGTGAAACGTTTCTGTTCACGTCTTCGTCTGGTTGGGCTATTCTTGGTCATTTACGATTGTCGTTTGTGTCCAAATTGATTTTCATTTTCTTCCTCTTTTTCTCTAAAATAGGTCGCCTAAGGATGACATTCTTTATGTCAAAGAGACTAAAGAAGAAATCGATGGGAAAGGATGGTAGCAAAAATATGCTTCAAGGTAAAAATAACTTGGGTGCAAATAATACGCAAAGCCATCATTCCTTGGGTGAACCCCCTGTCCCAGATGTTCAAATTGTCCCTGATCAACTACCGTTGGCTTCTCCGTCCATTACTTTAAACCCTGCTAACTTTCAAACGACTGTTCCGAGTCCTTTTTGTATTCCCAATCCTTGTCATCCCGAACTTGCTAAGCAATTCAAGGGTTGGTGCCCAGTTGGTACATATTCTGGCGTATACATAGATCTGTTTGATGGATGGATTTTTGTAGGAAAAATAGATGCTATGAAGGATTGCATATTAATTGAATTTAATCAATTGGAGGCGCGTCCGAACCTGGTTGAGGACCTTATCACATAGTCCAAGGATTACATTATAAAGTAATTGGGTGCGTGGCATACTCTTGTTGTAGATCTTCAGAAGTCGAATAAAGAGAATGTCGATCGAATCTATGCTTTAGAAAAAGACAGGTTCGAGCTCATCAAAGCCCTTGAATCCCGAGAGAAGATCAGTGCCTCCCTTATCTGAATGCTGTGGCTTGTTAGCTTTATCTTTTATTATTTTCGCTGTTATTTTGAGATGATACATTTAGTCTGGCTTTTATATGCGGGTGCCAGCCTCGCCTATTATCGTACGCTCATGTTGGTGACTTTTATGGCATGTTTTGGACCTCAGTGTGCTATGGTTTATTTTTACCCAGCCACCTTTACATTGGTGCATCGAACTTTGCAACTTTATTTTAATTTTCATGTTTGGTCGGTGCTCTGTTAATCGCGCGGCTACACCTGATTTACGTTTTTTTATTATCGGTTTGTCTTGATGATTCGTTATTTACCGTTGGTTATTACACGCTTGTTTGTATACTCATAAGCATGTTTGTTATTATTTTTCATTAAGTTGTATTCAACCCCGCGCCTGACAGACTTGGTGGACCATGCCCTTCGGAGACTGGTTTTGAATACGTGCCCCCTGGGGAGGACTTGGGTTATAAGTTTTCGACCCACTCTAGGCCTTGTTTGATATGATTTTTTTCCAAAAAAGGTCTAGAATGGGTACCCCCTTGCGGCTAGGATTTCTTTTACCCCCTTGCGGCTTGGATTTCTGTTACCCCCTTACGGCTAGGATTTCTGATTGTGCTGATCTTTCCAGCATGTTTGTTGGTCCTACCGACACTAGGACTGGGGTCTCCTGCCTAGTTTTTTCTATTGCATTTCCCCTAGGAGGAGGACACTAATCCTTGTTACCGAATTTGGTTTCGATTTTAAGGAGTACTTGTCATGCACCTGACAAGGCGCCTCTTCGGGACTAGCAATTTTTATCCGTGGGACAGATTTGGTAATATTCTTGCATCTCTACCGAAGCATAATGTCGATCCCTTGAATGGATGTTTGTTAAAAGTTCTGCATATTTCACAATGAGAATTGCAGCCCTCTGACTCGTTTTTTGTCTTAGAACATCTTATTCTCTTGAGGCTATGTGCCTATTGATCCTATTTGATTTTGCTTGATGTTTATGGTTTTCAAGCCGCTTTGCTTAAGATGTGCTTTGAGATTCTTCCCACCCCAGTTTAGCTGTATATGATCGATTGCTTCTGTCATGCCTACATTCCAAGAGATCGGTTTTTAGCATGAAATGATAAATATGTTACTCAGGTAAGCACATAATTGATTTTGATGCGTAAGATTTTGTAAGTAAACCATTGCTAAATATTTGCATGAATATAGCGAGTAACAAAACAAGGTAAAACGATTTCAGTAATAAGATAAAAACAAAGTAGTAAAGCAAAGTAGTGTGGGTTCTTGTCCAAAACTCCATAATCAGGACACTAGTTACTGATCCTTAAGCAAGCAGTGGTTTCAGATTGGCTTGGGCCTTTTTCTTTAAATCTTGTTGCTCTTGTTCACGGAGAAACGGAACAACATTCATGGTCTTGTACATATTATTGCAAATGATTTTTCCTGATTAGTCCCTCGATTAACGACTTCAAATGCCTGCAGTCGTTGGTATTGTGTCCTAGCTGTTTATGGAATTGATAAAACCTTCCTAATTTCATAGCAACATCTTTGACCTGCCTTTGTTTCAAGACCGGATATCTCCCGGTGTCCTTAGTTGCCATGAAGATATTTCCAATAGTATCATTAAGAGGAGTGAACTCGGAGTTCTTAAAAAGGCGTAGTTCCTTTTCAGCTCGGCTATCTTTCCCCTCATTGCTCCTTTTCTGACTATCAGAGTTACTTTGCGCATTACTTTTCTTCTTTATCTGTCCATGTGCTGAATTTTCTTCAATACTCATGTATTTTTCAGCTTTATTGAGTAATTGTTCGAGTGTGCTTGGTTTCTTCTTCTTGATCCACCGTCCCAATCCAGTTTCTCTGCATATGGCCCCTTTCAAAGCCATCAAGATTAGATGGGGCTCAAAATTTTTGACTTCAGTCACTGCCATATCAAAGCAAGCGAGAAAAGCTTTGATAGACTCTCCAGGTCTTTGTTGTAGTTCGCTAAGCTCCATAACATCCCAAACTCTGGGTGCTTGGAATTTGAATTGCTTACCGAATAGTTTAGCCAGGGTAGTGAAGTTATCCATAGATTTCGGCGATAGCTTTGTGAACCATAGGTAAGCCACCCCTTCTAGATAAGTCAGGTAATATAAGCACTTGATTTCGTCGGTAGCGCATGCCCCATTCATATACTGGTCATATTTGCACAGGAATATATTAGGGTCGCTTGTCCCATTATAGGACTACAACATTGGAGGTTCTAATTTCTGAGGACATACAGTCTTCTTAATCCTTTCAGTAAGTGGGGTTTTAGTTGGAAAGGATTCCCATTCTTTTTTTATCATCCTTCTTCTTTAGACTTTCTTCCACAATTTCACGTGCCATTCCTAAAATGTATTTCTTCTTTCTGCTCTGATCCATGCACTGAGCGCCCTCTTCCTTACCAACTTCTGGTTTAGGTGTATAATCGTGATCTGGAGTCAAGGAATTTGGGCATTCTTCTGGGAGGACTCTCCCTCTGGTGGCGAGTTATCTAGCCGCTCCGAGATTTTGTCATCGAAGTAGCACGCACAGATGCTTTGTTCTTTCCATGATCTCGATTGAAGTGATAAGCAACTTCTTGAATGGAATTTTTCTGTATCGAGCTCGAAGCAAAGAATTCTGCCTCGGATTCATGGCGCGTTAGAGTGGATGGAGAACAACTGGCCCTCAACGCGGCTTTTGCAGTGGCGGCTTGAATAGCAAGTATTGACTCTAATTTCTTCATCATTGCATTGTTCGCAATAGTTATTTGACTCGTTAATCCTGTCATTGCTTCTTCCAACTCTTTCTTGGTTACAGTTTCTTCAACTCCTGGCAGTTCTCCTGCCCTGGGATGGGTAGTGGACGATGTGATGATATTAATACTGTTGACGAGGATGTTGACTTTGTCAGTGACTTCTCTCAGCATGTCCATGATTCCAAGCACAGTTTTCTCAGGGAATCTCGTTGGACCTTATTAGGGAGAGATGTAAATACGGCCCCACGGTGGGCGCCAAATGTTTTCACCAAAAAATGGCTTAAACACCAAAGGTACTAGGATTGTACTTTACCGATATGGTAAGAAAATAAATGGAGCCATAATTAGTAACAATTGAAAGTAAAAATGCGAATAAGGAAAAATAAAGATGAGATTTAGAGTGGTTCAGCCTTGTGCCGGACCTACATCCACTATGAAGATTACTTGCATTCTTAAAATGGAGATTACAAAATACACCAACCCTCTTTTTTCATACATCTCTATATTCACTCAACATACTCTCATTTATACATATCAATCCTAGGATTTTATGAGAAAATGGTAGAGTTTGAGGAGGAGAAGGACGGATGAATGATTGAGAAGGAGGATGACTTTGATTTTCTGATTACAAGGTTGTACAAGGCGCTATGGCCAAACTGGTGATGAACCTTCAAATGGAGAAGATGGTCCAAATCTTTAAGGAATGATTGAAGATAGAATTTAGCAGCACTTCATGGTTCAAAAGATTCGATCCCCTTTATGTTGGCAGCCATGGCCTATTTATAGGTGTCCCTCCCCGGAGAAATGAGCTGAAGATCATATATATAAGCGACAGATCGTTTTAGCAGGTAATTACCAAACTGCCACTAACTAGTTGTTGCCAGCTGTCTGTATTTGTATCCAGATGTCATGCGCAAGCGACTTTGTAGGAGTGAGTGTTTCAAATAGTCAAGTGGGTGACTTTAGCTAGTGTTCTTCGGGAGTGGCTATCTTCACTAATTGGTGAGCGGTTATCTGATTCGATTGATTGTAAAATGAGCGTGTGACTAGGATTGTACTTGTGGTCAAGCGACTCTGGAGTGGAGCACGGGACTGGGATCAATTCTTCTTTGTGCTTTGCTCGACTGAATTCCTCAGTTTAAAAATGTGCGACCTTCTCTAATTCGCACGCTCTTAGCAGCTTGCTCAAGGATATTCATTCTTGCTACCTTTTCACTGCACCATTTCTCAGTATGGTTATGCTATGTGGTCGATCCTAATCCTGTTAAGTGAATGACTCGTCTTGTTTTGTTGTTCGAGCGGCTTTTTTCTAGTACGAACGACCAACCCTTGCTTCCGTGACCAGGTCACGACTTGCATTTAGCTTTGGTTTGAGACATAGGTACATAAAAACGTTGTGAGTGCTTGCTTTGTAATTCTAGCCCAGGTTCGGTCTTTTAAGAGATAAACGTCTGAATCTTGTTCTGTATGGTTGCTTCCTATTCTTTGTGAGTCATTTAAGTGCCTTGGACAACAATATGCATGACAGACCCTGATGGCGCTCGTCCTGTAGTTTCTGCTCAGATTTTGTAGCTCAATTTGCGTATGGTTTTTTTAGGATCAACAACACCTATATATTTTCCTTGACATCCCTAAACCCTTATACATTTCCTCCCCTAGTCAATATGCAACTAGCTGCTAGTCGTTCTTCCACAAAACCAAATTCACGAGCTTGTAAAATCCAAATCAAATAGAATAAAAATCCATAAATCACAAAATATATATAATTGAGATTGTATGTTGTTTCTCTTTGATATGGTGTAACATCTGTGGGGTTCGACGATAATTGGGTACGCTAGTTTCATCCTAGCATGAGCTGGGGCTCCATTTTTCGTGAGATTTGAGCTTTAATCCTTGATGTGAAGATTATTGTGATAGAGAGCAGCAACATTTGTGATTTATTAGGATTTTTGGAAATAAAATATGTCGATGAAGCTGTGTATACGCATGTGAGATGTTCGAAGATGGGTGTATACGCGTGTGAGATGTTAGAAGACGGGTTCTCCTGGGTGCGTGCAAGTTGAGATTCAAGGGGATGAGGAAGATGAAATTTTGGTAAGGAGAAATATAGTTAATTTTGTTTGATTTTAAATGGAGAGTAGAGGGAGTGGAAGTCAAAGAAAGATGTGACCATGGCTACTGGAGGTCATGGTTTGAATTAAGGAAGAAGAGATGAGCACGATGATTAATAGTTAAGTAAGATGATTAGGTTTAATTATTTAATTATTATATAAGTTAATGATTGTAAGTGTATACAAACATATAAAATTCGTAACTTTTTCATACATTATCATAATTGGACGAAACATGATCCATTGGAATCGTATGGACATAGGCTATGCAATGAAACAGATTTGGAGCTAGTTGGAATTTTAGGTTGAATTAAACACCTGATTAATTTAATTAAAAATGATTGCTATCACAATGATCAACAAAAATCAATGTGAGAAACTTCTTAAATTTTAAAATTGAAAAGTTATTATAATCTTATCCGATTATATATTGGTTGCCTGTGATTGTTATAGTTGCTTCATGAATGATGGACATCTATTTACATTTATTTATCTACTATTTATGTACATTTAAGCGTTAAAAATTATAATGCTTATCTTATGACTGTTGACTTATGGTTGATGAACTGTTATGGATGTTATTATTATTGTCACACAATTGACACCACGAATATGAAATAATTTTGAAATTGATTGAGTCGAGTTCCATTGGGATATTAAATGAATATTATATTCATTTAATTGAAATAAGGCGTAAGAATGGAAATTCGATTTTTTGAGTCCACGACGATTTGGAAATGAAGTTAAGATGTTTTCAAATAAGTATTGAAAATGTTGAAATGGATTTGAATTAAAAAATGACTTGTTTTAATTCAATTTTGAATAGTAAATCAAAAAAGTGAATTCGAGTAAGGTATATAAACGACATTTTTAACTCAAATGGATTTTTCCAATGATCTTATTTATTTTTATAATGAATGTTAGGAAAGTTTGGATTTCAAAATATTATATTTTGAAAAATATTATTATTTTGATATTATGATAATATAAAATATTCAATTTTGTTGTATAATTGAATTTGAAGTTCAAATCGGTTTTAAACGAATTTATAAACATTTTTTAAAATATATTTGAACAGAATCGACGAATTTTATTTCAAATAACAATATGCTTAAAATAGGATGTGTCGCGCAGTGACCGTTCGCGAATTTCAACCATCGACTTCAAATTGACGTACCGGTAGATCCGACCATTGGATTTTTCCAAAAAGGAAAATGTTCGGTTCATAATGAAAAGAGCTTTCATATGATAGGTAAAGTTAAATCCAACGGTTATATTTTGAGGAAAGCTCAAATTAATTTTGAAGAAAAACATCGCTAGTGCCGTTAATGGGTAGAAACTTGATTTTAATGAAATGAGTTTTTAAATTATTAAAAATATGGAAAAATTATGATAATTCATAATTAATTATTTCAAAGTGATTTGGAAAAGAAATATGAAGTTTCGAACTATATTTTAGATATTTATGTTTTCAGCCTAACTTGGTGAAAATGGTAAAACGACATTTTGTGAATTTAAGTTAAATAAACTTAAGATTCCCAAATGTTAGCTTATTGGATTTGAAAGACGAGTTTTTGAAATCTCTTAATTAAGATTAATTGGAATATGGATTTGGATAGAGATGATCTTCAAATATTTGGTGTTGATTACCGTTGTATAGACGTTGACTGTTTTGAGGAATTTGGAAGATGTTTTACATCATTATTCCACTAATGGTATATGTTGATTACGAGAATTGGTATTGAATATAAGTTGATGTAAATTCTGTTCAAATATTATATTTGATATCTATTGATTTGGGGTTTGTTTTGAATGGTGTCTTCAATAACCTTATTCTTAAACCAAGTTGAAAATGAAGTTTATGGAATAAATCTTTTAACTAAGATTAATGAAGTTTCCAAAAGTGAATTTTTCCAATTAATAAATTAAACTGGAATTGAATGGAAGTTTGATTTTGGATTTATCGTGAACGATGTTTTAAATAACATTTGTTCTTTAACCCTATAAAAGGAGAAGATGATTTCTAAATATTGTTGAAAAGCAATCTTTATAAAATTTTAATACAAAGATTTAATGAAAGAGTTTTCCCTAATGGGAACCAAGTTTAAAGATCATTTGAAGATAATGAGTTTTCCATAATGGAAAGATTTAACGAAATGGATTTTGGATTTAACAGGTTTTCAAATATGAACTTTTTTAAGAATAAGAAATCACAAGCACGATTTTATGTGAAAGATATGATTTGGGAAAATTAAAAGTGATTTACCATTAGGATGGTTAATGAATGATTTGGATTTGGGTAAGCGTGTTTTCACATAATAACAAGATTTAATCTTTAGTCAGATTTGAAATGAAAGAAGGTAATTAAACTTACCAAAACTCGAGGGGTGTTAAAAATGGAGTACCTCCAGTTTTACATCATGGGATGAATAGGATGGGAATGGGATGACAATATGAGAGATTACCTTTTTGTAAGGCTCGATAATCCCGATAAGGCTTATAAACCTTGATTTGAGTTAAGTTTGTGGAATGAAAATATATATAATCTTTTTAAATAATTCCCAATGGAAAGAATGATTTGAGTTAATGAATATTCCAAAATGGAATGAGACTCATGATATTTTATATATCAAAATTAGCTTGAAAGATGCTCTAGTTATTTCGAAAAGACCGGGTTTTGACCCATTCTGAATAACTATATGACAAGTATTGAAGATACTGAAGATGGTGGTTATAGACCGGGGATCTTCACATTGTGTGGATTATTTTTGATGTCTCGATTGGGGTATACAACCCAATATGAGGTATAAGTGGCACTCGTCCAGACGTACTTGGAGGTTGTCCGGATTTGTAAGGGCCTCTCTCTTTTATTGGACGAGGAATAAGGTGCCTTTGGTTTCGTTCACAACCCAGAATGAACTTGTAAACGGATGTGTGTCTGACGTGGTATTTCACGGTATAACCAATTGGTTTCTGTTGATGTTATATTAGTTGGTGGCAGAGGATTTATGCTCTTAGCTTAACACCCTCCTCAGAGACTTATGTACTCATAGGGTTATATATTTATAGACACCAATTATATGTTGTGAATTGACAATATGGCATGCTAAGCGCTGAGATGATCAAATCTTTTTATTGAAAAACAGAACTATGTGGGTGATGATCAAAGCATGGTTGATATAGCGTAGCTTTGTGTTGAAACATGACTGTAGAGCCTCACAACCCATGAATGGGCGAAATAGGATGATAGACATCAAAGATAAAGACATAGAGTCGTTTGAGATCGACTGTGTAACGTAATTCGCAGGGCTGAGATGACCATTTGAGCTCAACTTCTAGCATAATTCGCAGGGCTGTGAAAGCCTACGGTGACGAATGTTCCATGGGGGAACCAAGCGTAACCATTGTGTATGCTAAGATCTAGATCGAGGGTGAAATCAGCAAAGCTGAGTAAGGCTTAAAGGTACGGATGTTTCCTGAGGGATCTAGGCATAACCATTGTGTATCTGCGGTCCATAGAAAGAGAAGTAACCATTAGTGTTACTAAAGATATAAGGATCACGTGCGTGTGAGTTCCGGGACACTCCGATAAAGGTGTTTCGAACGATTAAGGAAGGATGAACTATATGTGATTTCTGGGACACCCCGATAAAGGTGTTCCGAAAGGTTAAGAAAGGTCCACGGGTTTGGTCATTGATGGAACCCAACTTCCAATACGAACCCTTATGGTTTAGTTGTAATCTATGTATGTAGACGTAGTACCTACGTCCGTTAAGATTTATACAATTACTTTCGAAAATGATTTCCACACTATGCACTAGTAATAATAAAAGGGACTTTAACGTATCAAGCATATTTGGTTATCATTAGGCAAAACCCGCGCCTCTGGTATGTGTTGCATTGTGTGATAGGCTTCGGTCTTTTGGTAGATTCACTTTAAAAATGCATTATGAGTAGTTATGATTTGATATTCAAGTGGAGAAAACCCATTCCGTGTTATACGGCATGGTCTTGTGATTTTCCCAACTTTAAAATAAAGATTAATAACTATTTTTAGTTCTCACACCAGTCCCATGACTGATCCAGAATTTACTATTTCCCACCTAAACTCTAGATGCCCATATTTTCCACACGGGAAGCCTAGTAGTTTTGGTTTGCAGATATTATGTGGAGCAGGTGCTAGATTGAAGCTAAAGTTATGTCTAGAGCATTTTATTTCTTCCGTTGAGTTTATGATTTCCGTAGTGTACATATTATATTCTGATAGTTTTTCCCACTGTGCATTGTATTTATTACTGTACTCTGATGTAAAAGTTATTGTAATGATAATGAAAAAGTCGTTTTGTTCAGTTCCTATTAGTTGTAATCCCAAGTGATACGTCTTGTTGATCGGTTTAAGTCAGCTGGATTATCGATTCGAATCGGCCAAAAAGACGGGTCATCACAGTTGGTATCAGAGCTTTGGTATTATACAAAGCTTTGGGGTACGATTCGTTCGAACAGAAGGAAATAACTCATCAGAGATAGGATTAGTAGTACCCTAGAAGTGTGACACATTAGAGATAGGGTTAGTAATGCCCTAGAATGATTTTTAAGAGTATTATATATTGAAGAAAATGAATTTGTATATATATATATATATATGAATTTGATTCTAAAAGATTATATATGGATAACCTACCTAATTATCATATAATAAGGGTTTGAGTGTTTTATTATGTTGAGGTTGAACTATCGAGTATAAGAAGATTTTGAATATACGGCTTGCAAATGTATATTCAAAGTCTTAAATATATTGGATAGATATAGAATCACATTCTAGTCGCTTGAGGATGATTCTGTTGATGATCATGACATCACCCGTGTTTATTTTCTAGTTTCGAAAGTGGGATGACTATGTAATTCCAATTGATACGCCGAGGTATGATTAGACCCAATAAAATGATTTGAGTTTTAAATTTAACGAATACAAGTTAAATAGATTGAAAAAATAGGAGTGAATCAAATGAATTAAAATTTAACTTAAGTGAAGTTAAATAAAATTGGAATGATAAAACCAATGTAGGAATGGAAAGTAAATTGCGTTAAGTCAAATTTGATGTCAATATTGAATGAATTGGAAATTAGTTAGAATTGGACGTATATATGTTGGACAGGTTATGGTATGAAATCAAAGAATAGGAATAAAATTGAATGCCCGACACAAAGGTACATATTTACTGTATTGATTGGGTACGATGATTTTATGAGCCGACTGGCTCGCCACTTGGGTTTTGGATTTTCTTTTTGATTGATGAGGGCCAAGAGAGGCGAGTTGTAGTTGTACCGATAGGGTTGTACAAAGGAGGTTATAGCAAAAAAAATCGAAAGTTTAATGCATTAGCCAAATTTTGAGAAATAGAAAGTTTCAAAAAAATTAAAAAGTTGAAAAACTTGAATTAGTTAAAATGAGGGCTGGGTTGGTTAAGTAAACGACCTTTCATTTCATCTTCGATTTCAGGGATGAAATCTTTTTAAGTAGGAGAGAATGTCATGCCCCAGATTTTATGAAGAAATATTTAGTGAATATTAAATATTTGAAATAATTTAAAATGAATTATTTTAAGAATCAACTACTTGAAATATTTTAACTTAACTTTTGAACGTATAATTTATAATATAATTAAAAACGAGCTGCAACGGCACGGTAGTTCGTAGTATTACATTTTGAACTTTAAATGAATATACAGAAGGCAATATAAGTCAGAATTCATTGAAACAAAAAACATTAGAATCTATTTAACTAAATCTTTCTAAGGAAGGTGAAAAACCGAGATTTCATCATATAGATTATAAGTTATGTCCAAATCAATTTTTCAAAAAGTTGATATGTAATCGTTTATAAACATTAACGTTTTATTTAATAAAATAAAAGGATTTTCATATTTATATTTACTATCGATTCAACTAGAAAATAGAGATATCGAGTTTTAAATCCAAGTATGTTTATTTTAGATATATATGATATTCTATTTGGATATACACAATAATAATAATTGGTTTATTACTAAATTGAATAGCTTTGGAATTAAATAGTATTATTATAATACAAGGCCTAAAAATATCCATTCTGTATATGACCTCCGTTTTTGACAAAACAAATTTGGTTGGATTAGAAATAGTAGGTTATTGTGAGATTACAAATTTTGGCCCCATCGGAGTTAATATGTGGTCATGTAAGATATAAACGTTCAACGTAAATAATCGATCAATAATTTGAGCTCGAACGAGCGCTATTTGAGCAAACGGACTCAGAATTCAATGAAACAAGTTTCATTAGAACCGTAATGACAAACCATAGCTACATATTTATTTTCACCCGAAATGGAGTTCATGCGTACCCGTGCAAATTTATAAACGACGGTCGGAGTAGCGATAATTAAGAAAATAATAAAATAAAAATATGTAGCTTACACCATAAGCTACCCTACCCCTATATATTATCATTTGCATCCCTAAACCCTTATATATTTTCTCCTCTGGTTAATACGCATCTATTCGCAAGTCATTCTTCCATAAAAAAATATTCACGAGCTTGTAAAATCCAAATCGAATGGAATAAAAATCCATAAATCACAAAATATATATTTGAGATCGTATGTTGTTTCTCTTCGTTATTGTCAAACATTTGTAGGATTCGACGAAAATTTGGTACGTTGGTTTCATCCTAGCATGAGCTAGGGCTCCATTTTTCATGAGATTTGAGCTTCAATACTTGAAATGGAGATCATAGTTGTGATTGCGGTAGAGAGCAGCAACATTTGTGATTTTTTGGGGATTTTTGAAAATAAAATATGTCGATGAAGCTGTGTATATGCGCGTGAGATGTTCGAAGTCGGGTACCCCTGGGTGCGTGCGAGTTAAGGTTCATGGGGATGGGGAAGATGAAATTTTGGTGAGGAGAATTATGGTTATTTTTGTTTGATTTTAAATGAAGTGGAGAGGGAGTGGCAATCGAAAAAAGATGCGGCCGTGGCTACTGGAGGTATTGGCTTGAGTTATGAAAAAAAGACGAGCACATCGATTAATAGTTAAGTAAAGTGATTAGGTTTAATTATTATATAAGTTAATGACTGTAAAGTGTATACAAACATATAAAATTCAAAACTTCTTCATACATTACTTGGATTGGACAAAACAGGATCCATTGGAACCGTATGGACGCAGGCTGCGCAGTGAAACTGACTTAGAGGGATTTGGAGCTAGTTTGGATTTTTGGTTGAATTAAACGCCTGTTTAATTTAATTAAAAACGATCGTTATTGCAACGATCAACAAAAATCAATGTGAGAAATTTCTTAAATTTTAAAATTGAAAAATTATAAAAATCTTATCTGATATTATGTTGGTTACCTATGATTGCTATGGTTGCTTTGTGGATGACGGACATTTATGTACAGTTATTTATTTATTGTTTACGTACATTTAATTGTAAAAATTATAACATTTATCTTATGACTGTTGATGAACTGTTATAGGTGTTATTATTATTTTTCACACAATTGACACCACGAATATGAAATAATTTTGGAATTGATTGAGTCGAGTTCCATTGGAATATTAAATGAATATTATATTCACTTACTTGAAATAAGGCGTAAAAATGGAAATTGGACTTTTAAATCCACGGCGATTTGGAAATGAAGTTTAGATATTTTTGAAAAAGTATTAAAACGTTGAAATGGATTTGAAAGAGATCTTAACTAATAATGGCGTAATTCATTTGAATAGCAAATCCAAAAACTGAACTCGAGTTAAGTATATAAACGAAAATTTTAACTCGAATGGGTTTTTCCAATGATCTTATTTATTTTTATAATGAATGTCAAGAAAGTTTGGATTTCAAAATATTATATTTTGAATAATAATATTATTTTAATATTACTAATATAAAATATTCAATTTTGTAGTATAATTGAATTTGACGTTTGAGTCGTTTCTAAACGGATTTATAAACGTTTTATAGTATATGTTTGAACGAAATTGATGGATTTTATTTTAAATAATAATATGGTTTGAATAGGACATGTCACAATACCACCGTTCGCGAATTTTGATCATTGATTTTAAATTGATGTACCGAGAGATCCAACCGTCGGATTTTTCTGGAATGAAAAACGTTTGGTTCGTAATGAAAAGAGCTTTCAAATGATAGGTAAAATTTTAAAATCCAATGGTTAGATTTTGAGAAAAGCTCAGATCAAATTTGAAGAAAAACAGCGCTAGTGCCGTTAATGGCCAGAAACTGGATTTTAATGAAATGAGTTATTTTTAAATTGTGGAAAATATGGAAAAATTATGATAAATCATAATTAATGATTTCAAACTGATCTGAAAAAGAAATATGAAGTTTCGAACTATATTTTAGATATTTGTGTTTTCAGCCAAATTGGTTGAAAACGTTAAAACGACGTTTTGTGAATTAAATTTAAATAAACTTAAGATTCCCAAACATTAGTTTATTGGATTTGAAAGATGAGTTTTGTGAAGTCTCTTTATTAAGATTAATTGGAATGTGGATTTGGATAGAAATGATCTTCGTATATTTGTTGTTGATTACGGTGGTGCAGACGTTTACTATTTTGAGGAATTTGGAAGATGTTTTACATCATTATTCCACTTATGGTATTCGTTGATTGTCTAGATTTGGAAGGCCTCTCTCCTTTATTGGATGTGCCTTGGTTACATTCACAACTCAGAACAAACTTGTAAATGGTTGTGTGTCTGACGTTGTATTTCACGGCATAACCAGTTGGTTTCTATTGATGTTATATCGGTTGATGGCGAATGGTTTATTCACTTTTCTTAACACCCTCCTTTGAGACTTATGTACTCAGAGGGTTATATATTAAAAGACACCGATTATATGTTGTGAATTGACAATGTGGCATGCTAAGAGCTGAGGTAATCAAAACTTTTTATAGAAAAGCATAGCTTTGTGGATGATGATCAAAGCATGGCTGATATAGCTTAGCTTTGTTTTGAAACATGATCGTACATCCTCAGAATCCGTGAATGGACGAAACATGATGATAGATATCAAACATAAAGATATAGAGTCATTTGAACTAGACTTCATAACGTAATTCGTAGGGTTGAGAAAGCCATTTGAGCTCGACTGCTAGCGTAATTTGCAAGGCTATGAAGGCGAAAGGTGACAGATATTTCCTGAGGGAACCAGGCGTAACCATTATGTCTACTGCGATCTAAGTCGAGGGCGAAATCTGCAAAGTTAAGGAACGCTTAAAGGTACAGATGTTTCCTAGGGGATCTAAGTGTAACCATTGTGTATCTGCGGCCCATAGAAAGAGAAGTAACCATTAGTGTTACCAAAGCAGAAGGATCACATGCGTGTGAGTCCTGGAACACCCCAATAAAGGTGTTCCGAACGATTAAGGAAGGATGACCTGTGTGTGATTCCTGGGACTTCCCGATAAAGGTGTTCCGAATGGTTAAGAAAGATCCTTTGCTTTGGTAATTGATCTAATTCAACTTCCAATACAAAGCTTTACGGTTTTAGTTGTAATTTATGTACGTTGACGTAGTACCTACGTTCGCTAAGATTTATAAAATTACTTTTGAAAATGATTTCCACGCTATACACTAATAATAATAAAAGAGACTTTCACGTATCAAGCATATCTGGTTATCATAAGGCAAAACTCGCCCCTCTGGTGTGTGTTGCATTGTGTGATAGGTTGCTGGTCTTATGGTAGCTTCATTTTGAAAAAGCAATATGAGTAGTTATGATTTGGTATTTAGGTGGAGAAAATTCATTCTGTGTTATACAGTATGGTCCTTTGATTTACCCAACTTCAAAATAAAGATTAATAACTGTTTTTAATTCTCACACCAGTCTCATGGCTGATCCAGAGTTTATTGTTTCTCACCTAAATTCTAGGTGCCCATATTTTCCACACGGGTGGTCTAATAGTTTTGGTTTGTAGATATTATGTGAAATAGGTGTCGGATTGAAGCTAAATCTATGTCCAGAGCATTTTATTTCTTCCGCTGAGTTTTTGATTTCCGCTGTGTACATATTATATTCTGATAATTATTCCCGCTATGTATTGTATTTATTATTGTACTCTGATGTAAGTTGTACTCTGATGTAAAAGATATTGTAATGATAATGAAAAAGTTATTTTGTTCATTTATAATTAGTTGTAATCCCAAGCGATATATCTTGTTGATCGGTTTAAGTCGGTTGGATTATCAATTTGAATCGGCCAAGACGGGTCGTCACATAAAGTAAAGAAAAGGATAAAGAAGTGTAACTTATATGATGAAGGAAAAAGAGGAGAAATGGAATGGTTTAGTTAATTTTGTGGAAGATTTTAAGAAGACGGAGTGATATCCTTTCCACAACAAAAATAACCATTATGTGTATGGTCATTTTATAGCGTGTGTCACTATTGAATATCACTGGTTCGATAGGAAATATGGACACTATTTACACAACTAATAATCCATGGGTTGATCGTCATAAGGTGAGATGCAAGGTGTTCGGGCGTTTCTTTTTCCCAGTAGCACAAAAATGATGTGATTATGCTAAGTATGCATGATATGCTCATGGGATGAAAGTTTCTTAGAAATATATGCTTGGTTTGAGCTTCTTAGATGTATATGGGATATTTGTCATTGTAATAAAGTAATATATTTTACTATATATTGTTCTAATTTGGCAATTTTTTATGTAAATTATGAACTTGAATAACGAAATGCATTTTCCATGATGTGCAATTTATTGAATTATTTAAGTAGTTTTTTATTTAAATATGCCATTTTTATTCTTTTGAAATAAAAAGGTGTTATTTGAAATCAACAAGAAATATAAATAATAACTAATCCATGTTTCTTGTGGTTTGAAATACGCCAATATTCCTCTTTTAGATGTTTTGGGCAAATTTACAATAATTACAGTTATTAACATTTTATAAGATTTTGAATCTTAAAACACGATTAAATACAAGAAAGGATGTTTTGGTCGTTAGTTTAGACCAAAACTTAAATAATAAATGTTAATAAAATGGAAATAGTAAATACGCTTATTCGACACTTAAAAATATAAATAACCATACATATATTATAATCTTATCCATCCAAATCTATATAAATAACGCTATTGTGTTATATTAATAAATATTTGTGTTATGTGTTTGAATTCAAATAGTTCCCGTTTTATGGGAACGCAAATGGAAATATAACTCATCTTAAATGGGAATAAATATTATGACCGTTATAGCAGTAAATATGGAATGAAGGTGTTATAAATAAAAAGTTCACGTATAAAGTAATAGTCATTGTAACCATGTAAGTTTTTTGGGAAATTAACTAAATAGGAAAATAAATGCCTAAATCGTAACAATTTGAATTATGATTAGGAATAGGGATTATAACTCCAACCAGAGAAATAAATAAATAACCAACTTATATACATACACATTTATTCAAATGAGGATTAAATAGAATAAAATTAATGTAATAACGTTTGGAAGTTACAAAGGGTAGATTAGAATGGGAATGATATAAATGGAAATTAATAGGTTAATGAATGTCTTAGGAAATATGACTGTTGGAGTCATAAATGATAGGAAATCTTAATAGAATCAATAAATAGAGTTAAAGGGGATTAATGTTCATAACAGATGCTAAGTCTAATAAATAAATAAATAATTAAACATCCTACGATAGGAAGTTATAGGTTTCCTTATTTTATTCTAATTTATCTAGAGATAATATAGTTAGAAATATGGAATGGACTTAGTAGGTTAATGATGCGAGGTCAGTTGCCTTATTCAACAGAAGTTTGCACATTCCAGCAGTTGGATATATGTACCACTGATGTGAGATGTTACTAACCGTAGGAACTCATGAGGATAGTCATTTGTGTAGCGAGAATTATTTCCTAAAATAAGGTTTACTTTGAATGTGTTTAGGTATTACATGATTGTAGAACCCGCCTCCCGTCCGAAAGTAGAAACATAAAATTAAAATAATCCATAAGCGTAATCTGCTTTGAGATTATAGGTATTAAGTAATTAGATCCATCCTTAAAAGAGTATTAATTGATCATATAGCTCGCCTCCCTATAAAAAAAGAAGTATTAAATGGTTAATTGGGTGCGATATTGGTAATCTCCTCGATGGTCCGCTTCCTCAAGGTAGTAAGTGACTAGGGATGGAGTGCACCTTAGGATTAGTATCAAATGACCACTATGGATGTACCATAGGCATGTCTATCATGCGGGAAGTATTAAGTGACTAGGGGATTATCCAATAACACAAATTAGATAGTAACACGAGGGTCCGATGGGGGAAGGTCGTAAATGACAAGGTGTCGTCTACCTACCTGTAGGTAATTGGTGGTCATTGATTATCTCTTGCTTTATGCGGGGCTTGGGTATATGCGTGAAAGATGGAAGTCTTTAATTAGTAGGACTTAGTAGCTAGTGTCCTCTAATTTATATTAGTGTCGGGTAAACCACCGAGTAAGGTATTAATTGATCGATAGGTCCGCCTTTGGTCTTAAGTGGTCGAAAGGGTCTGCCCTTATCTTATATTGATTGCGAGATCTTAAGTGGCTATATAGAATTGATTTACCTCCTTATGGAATATTGAGTAGTTGGAAGCCCGCCTCTTCCTTTTCGTTAGTTGGTTGAATTGTGGTTTAAAGGCTTCATACTTATGCGTAAATGTTCTATCTCTGTATCATGATATCATTGCCTTTTGGGAATAATACCTCGGGTATTGTAGTTAGTCATCGTGCGTAAATCTTTACAAAGTTAGATTAGAATTACTAGGATTATTAGACATATTTTTTGGTTGAGGCCAAATGAGACACATTTGTGTATTGTAGACAGTATTGTACATTTCCTACTCGTCAAGACTTGTTGTTCTGGCCTCCATCCTCATAACAACTATGAGATTTATCTTGAAGAAGACAGGTCTTACCAGGTGTTCAAGTTGGTTTTCGGTTCTCATTCTCTCATGCTCGATATCGATGTGGCAATTAGTTATAAAGTAGTTGTCTTCGTCAGTATTAGTTATCCTATCTTGTTTCCACTGTGAGTTAGTTTTTATTTTACTCTAATTATGCTCATGCTCATTATTTGTAGGTACTGGATTTATACTCTCCGTGTTTGGATGAGTTTGAGTTTCGATTTTTGTCGAAATTCGAGCTAAGAAAAGTATGGGGTGTTACATTTGGTATCAGAGCATAAGTTTAGATGATCAGAGCAATTAATATATTTGGATTACTGAGAGAACGTATTCAATTTTCTTTTTCCATTTTCCTTGTTTTTTCTTACTTGACTCTAAATTATTTGGATGATGAGATAGTCGTGGGCCTATTTATTTAAGATATGTTTTAAACAACTAGGAGTTAAAAGTAGTTCAAATTCGAGTGTTCGGCCAAACCCGATTTACCCCACGATACGTTTGGTGATTTTGTTTTGAGAAACATGATGGAGACACATGGCGAATCCAATGGATTTGAGCTTGGTGATTGGACGAAAAGCTAGCTTCAACTGATATAATCTTGATTTCTTGTTTCTTGTTTCTTGTTTCGTTTGGGAGTTTCAGTAGATGACCTTTTTTGGTCATGAAACGAGAAGTTCATGTTAATGTGTCGTCATAACCCAAAAATAAAATTACTAAGTATATTTATTTGATATTTCATTGTGTAGGTCCGGATAATCTTTTGATATAACTATTCTTTTGAATCCTTGGTCTTATATTCAGAAAGATTCAGTTTTTAAAACTTTTTTGAAATAAAAAGGTGTTTCAAGGATTTTAAACTATAATTTACGAAAATCATTTTGAACCTAACAATGTATTGTTGGGTTTTGTGAAGGTTTTAATAAATAATATATCTTGATGAAAAGAAGAAATACGAAAATTACAAGGAATATGCCTTAAAATTCAGAATTTTTAATTACTCATTCCTTTTGATTTTTAATATTTCTCATTTTGGATATTTTGGAAGATTTATAGAAATTATCATAGAGATTTAAAAATCTCGAGAATCCAGAATGGGGAATGATATTCTAGTCCATAATATAAACTAGAACATAAATTAATAAATTCAATTTATAATATGAGACCCTTAATTTATAAATAAAAATTTAATATCGAAAAGTTTTCAAAATTCTTTCTCGAAAAAGACATAGGTAAAAAGACATAGGAAATTTATATTCAGCTTGAGGTATTTGATTTCGAAAATCATTCGTGTCGGTTTTCAGCTAGGTAATGGGAAAAAATCTTTTTTTTTTTTCGAATTACTAGCCGAGTTTCCTTTTCGAGAATTCATTCATTCGTTTTATGGTCGCAGCTGTTTAGAAGCATTTGGGAAATTATTTCTCTACATGATGGATGGTGGATGTCAGCACGATATTTCCGGTGGAGTCAGGATGGCGATATGGTTTTATTATAATTTTTTAGGAATTGAACCAACCCGTTAGATCAAGGTTTAGGTCGTGCCCCGAATGGGGTAGGCGTTCGACTAGTAGCGGTCGACTGCCCTCCTTTATACCGGTCGACCACTCCGCCCAAACGGGTGTGAACCAAACTTAGAGCGATGTATAAATCAATCCAACATCTGAAAACTTTATTTTGCTCCATCTTCCTCCTTTTCCAGCAGTCGAACCCACTTCCCCCACATCCTCCAAGCTCAAAAATCAAGATTTTGAATTCTGTTTCTCCTCCAATCACCACCAAAATTCTTGCGCCTCAAATCTAGCCCCTTCTATACTCCAGATCTACAGTTTCCTTCGCCAATTTCACCGATTTGTCAATGGCCCCTCCTTGAGCTTCGAACGTCCTTGTGCAGCGCCACGGTCTCGTGCCTTAGGAGGCTGCATTGTTAGACCACGACCTGAGGGAAATAGAAACTTATTTGGAAACAACTATATTCAAGTGTCACCAAGGACGCCTGCTGAAATTCGCTGATTTTTTCCTTTTCCAACTAGAGGAGCTATTCGTTGCTACAGGTACTACGCCACATTACCTTCGAGCGTGAGTGCTATCCGCATCATCCGTCTTTTTAACATCCAGATGCTCATCAATTTTGATGAGGATTCCACTCTGATCAACTCCGAAGTAAAGGGCACCCCTATTGATCTTACTAAACAGGATTTGGTAGAGATCTTGGATATTTGAGCTATTGGAGTGTATTTTGATGACATTGAGATGACGGACCCTCAGATCATCTCTCCATCTTTGTTGGAGCTGCCAGTGTTTGGGACACCAGTAATCTGTGACCTATCACCAGTCTGGTTGTGCGCATCATTTTGCACAACATTATTCTTAAGTTGGAAAGCCTCGAGCAGATCTACCTTCAGTGCGCCGAGCCACTTATGTTATTATCGGCGGCGTAGCCGTCAATTGAGCGCGTGTTGATGATCCACCTTTCTGAGCCTTCAGCCGATAATCCAAGGACTCACTTCTCCTATAGTTGTCTTCTCATCGGTGTCTTCTGGCACTTACAGATGAATCTTTGTGGGGAAAAGGGGGTCAAGAAGGACCTTGTCGCCATTGATCGTTCCTCTTTTAGGGGGATGAGCATGTAGCTGCATGCAACTCTCGCCCTAGCTCCTTCTCTAGTTCCTGCACCTCCTAGTGTAGTCGAGCAGCAGCAGCAGACTACGGTATGCAAGGAGAGCCCCAAGCTTGTCTCTCTCCTTCAGATCTAGCTCGAGATTCGCGAGGTCCACAGGGAGTAGCACCGACAAGCGCACGAGATTGGATGCATTTCTTCCTTGCTACGTTCCTGGCACGAACGTGGTAGTGGATCGAGCTCCAGTCGTGGCGGTCGATCTTCTCGTAGCTTGAAGGAAATGTCTTTTGTATCTTATACCATATGTATCTTTCCCTTTCCAGCATTTTTATATTTGTTGCTGTAGTAGTTGTGTTTGTAACTTTTAGTGTGGTCATTCCTGTAAATCGCAAAACGATATAATGAGATTTTAGTTATGTTTGTCTTTCACGCTCCATTTTATTTGAATTAAAAATAAAATCTCATTTTTCTTATTTAACTAACATTTGTTTCAGAGTTGGAACGTATAGAATTCTGTGGTGGAATTTTCTTAGCAAAGGATAGGTTTCTGCGTTGTTTCATCACAGATATATTTATTATTTGTCGCATGTTCCTTATTGAGCTAAAATTTATTTCTGAGTTTTGTGCGTGGTTTTGGTTTTTAATTTTTTACGTGACCGACTTCCTTTCACGCCAACATGTGACTTGAGTCGTGTAAGTTTCGGCAAAATGCATTTTGAAACTTTTGGTAAATGTTGTTTGATAAAAAAACCTTTCCTTTTTTAAATCCTATATTTGGTCTAATTTGTTTTTTTTAATCCAATTTGCGCGGAAACATGGATTTTGGTGCAGTAGTTTATGTATATTTAAACATCTGTTCTGTATAAAATTAGATGGTTTAAATGCAGTAAAGCGCACATTACCAAAATTTTGTTTTTGTCCAAATATGGTATGAAAAATAAAGCAGTACCAAAAAGGAATTTCAAAATTTACATAAGAAATTTTTAGAGCGGAAATTTATATTAATGGAAAATTTTCGACTTTCAGTCATGCAAAAAGCTAGGAAGATTTTGAATGATTTGTTTGTACGTTTTAGCGGTGTATTTGGGACGATGATGCATTAAAGACGTTAACAAATAACAAGGGAAGGTTGTTTTAGCGTGGAAACGTTGTTTCAATACCTTGTCAATGATGCACATGAGTTATTAATTAACTCGTTTTACGTTTTAGAGCTTGTTTTACGCCTCTTATGCAGTCTATAGATGGGAATTTTTGGAGTATTTTGGGGCATTTGAGGTAAAATTCCACTATAGGATGGGGATTGGAACATTTATAAGTGGAAAGAACATCAAATTTCTCCGCTTTGATTTCCTTTTCCTGGCTTAAGAGGAATTAATAAGAAACAGTTTATATGCATTAACATGTTGAATGGTAGGGTTTGGATGCAAAATTAGTTGCTTCACACTTCTATTCGTAGTTGTGTGAGGGTTATGGATGGAAATTGTTTTCAAAAAAAATTGCATTCATGTAAAACTACCAGTATATTTTAGGATGTTTGTATTATGTTTTCAAAATAAAATACATACATATAGGAGGATTCCATTTTGAATCATTACGCATGCATATTATGTGCTTGTAACTCATTATGTACACCATGCACATGAACATTTTGGTTACAAAATTGGATGTACACTAACTGGTTGTGTAGCTTAGGATAATTAAGCGCCAACACCATGACTTTGTTGTTGGTAAAATTTCGGGACTAAATTTCTTTTAAGGAAAGGAAAATGTAACAACCCGAAATTTTGGCAATAACTAATTTAGTTAGTTAATTAGATTTCCGGAAATGGAATTTTCGCAAGTGATGAAATTTGACCACGAAACTTACACCATTCCGTTCATGATGAAATTCTAGTCAACTTTCATGTTTGGAACTTCGCGAATGGAGTCCGTACGAAAAGGTTACAGATAAAAAAAGAAAGTGGACGGAAAACAAATATGTATGGATACACAATAATATAATACCATTTATAACCCACTAATATTGGGCGTTTTCGACCTAGGGCAATCGACCAAGGGGTCGACCCATCCGGACGAAGGCAGCCTAGTGACGGCTAGGTTTAGAGGGGTATTTTATACGAAAATTTATATTAAATAAAATTAAATCTAACAGTCTACGGTCATTTCAATGCCTATAAATAAAGCTCTAGCCCCCACTCTTTTGCTCATATTTTTTTTGAGGAAGTAACGAAGCTCTGCGGTCCCAGTTCTCCAATATCTTATAAAATCTAAATTATAATTCTATCCAAATCAATCAAATAAGAATCAAAGATATTGGATCCAGATCTGCGCAGAAGGGTTGTTCTACGAATAGGTAATTAATATTGTTGAATTTTCTTTTTCTTTTCTTCTTTCAGATCTACAAATCCAAAATTTGTGCTTGTAAATCTCCTTTAAAATAAATCATAGATTTGTAAAATCTTGGGATTGTAAGCCTAAAAGTTGTGTCAGATTCGGACTTGGATAGCTTTCAGATGAGTGGGAAATATACATATTGTTTATAATAACCTGTATAATTTGTTTGTGTTGAATCTGAATTATATGACTAAAAGTATTAGATTTATGAATATAGGTTAAGTGTGAATTGTAGGCCTTTTTAATAATATATCATCATCTTGCCTACAATTGTTCATATGTTGTTTGTGGTTATTGCAAACACCTTGGATCTGGATATCAGTCCCCAAATTATGATTAGAAGCATTGTATTTTATTCCAAATTCATATAAATTGGGTGTAGATTTGTAATTGTACAGTTGTGATTAAAATAATAATCTTGTTTGTGTTTGGTATTGTTTGGGGTTTTACTTGGTTATTGTATATGTCTTTTTTGTTCTTTTGAAATAAAAAGGCGTTATTTGAAATCAGCAAGAAACACAAAAAATAACTAATCCCTATTTCTTATGGTTTGAAATACGCCAATATTCCTATTTTAAATGTTTTGAGAAAATTTCCAATAATTTTAGTTATTAACCTTTTATAAGATTTTGAATCTTAAAACATAATTAAACACAACAAAGGATGTTTTGGTTGTTAGTTCTGGCCAGAACTTAAATAATAAATGTTAATAAAATGAAAATAGCAACTAGGATAATTCAACGCTTAAAAATATAAATAACCATATATTTATATTATAATCTTATCTTTCCAAATTTACGTAGATAACACTATTGTATTATAATAATAAATGTTTGTGTTATGTGTTTTAATTCAAATACTTTCTGTTTTATGGAAATGTATATGTAAATATAACCAAACTTAAATGGGAATGAATATCATGCTCGTTATAGCAATAAATATAGAATTGAGGTGTTATAAATAAAAAGGTCATGGATAAAGTAATGGTAGTTGTAAGATGGACGTTTTTGGGGAAATTAACTGAATAGGAAAATAAATGCCTAAATGGTTACAATCTGAATTATGACTAGGAATTGTAACTCCAACCAGGGAAATGAATAACAGACTTATATACATATATTCAAATGAGGATTAAATAGTATTAAATTAATGTATAATGTTTGGGAGTTACAAAGATTAAATTAGAATGGGACCCATATAAATGGAAATTAACAAGTTAATGAATGCCTTAAGAAATATGATTGTTAGGACCATAAATGGAAGGAAATCTTAATAGCAACAATAAATGGAATTAAAGGGGATTAATCATCGTAATATATATTAAGGCCAATAAGAAAATAAATAAATAAATATCCTAGGACAGAAAGTTATAGGTTTCCTTATTTTATTCTAGTTAATATAGAGATAATATAATTAGAAATAAGGATTGGACTTAGTAGGTCAATGATGTGAGATCAGTTGCCTTATTCGATAGAAGTCCACACTTTCTAGCAGTCGGATATATATACAACTGATGTGAGATATCATAACCATGGGAACCCGTGATGATAACTATTTGCATAGCGGGAAATATTTTCTAAAAAAAGGTATATTTCGAAAGTGTTGAGTTAATTAGTGGTCGTACGACCCGCCTATCGTCCGGAAGAAGAAACTTAAAAAGGAATTAATCCATAAGCTTAGCTTGCATCAGGACTATAAGTATAAAGAAGTTAGATCCACCATTAAAAGGGTATTAAATTATTGCGTAGCTCGCCTCCCCATAAATAAAGAAGTATTCAATGAATAATTGGGTGCAAGATTGGTAATCTCCGCGATGGTTCGCTTCCTTTAGGTAGTAAGTGACTAGGGATGGAGTCTGCCTTAAGATTATGTATTAAATGACCGCTACGGAGGTACCATAGGTCTTCCTATCATGCGGGAAGTATTGAGTGAAAAGGGGATTATCCAATAAGGTCAGCTAGATAGTAACACTGGGGTCCGCCGGGTAAGGTCATAAATGACGAGATGTCGTCTACCTATCATGTAGGTAATAATTGGTTGTTTACTATGTCTCGCCTTATGCGGAGCTTGGGTATAAGCTTAAAAGGCGGAAGTCTTTAGTGAGTAGGTCTCAGTAGCTAGTGTCCTCTAATTTATATTAGTATAGGGTAAACCGTCGAGTAAGGTACTAAGTAATCGATGGGTCTGCCTTAGGCCTTAAGTGGTCGAAAGGATCCAAAATTATCTTATATTGATAGTTAGGTCTTAAGTGGCTATATAGAATTGATTTACCTTCTTATGGAAAATGAGTAATTGGAAGCCCACCTCTTAGTTTTCGGTAGTTGGTTGAATGGCGGTTTAAAGGCCTCATACTTATGCGTAAATGTTCTATCTCAGTATTACGATATCATTATCTTTAGCGAATACTACTCTTGATAGCAAAAAATGTCGTAAACACCAAAGATTCCAATTACTAGGAATAATTAATTTAGTCGTATAGACAAGAACGGAAAGAAGTAAATAACACAAGAGATTTATAGTGGTTCGGCCTCGTGAGGGGCCTACGTACACTTTGAAATGTTGTTGGAATATTACTGATCACAAAAGGTTACAAGATTGAGACCATCTCATGACATCTCATTACATTAGCTTCTAAGCTATATGATGTCATCATTATCATATTTGAGGTCATAATTGACATATATTACAAAATATAGGAAAAGGACACTTTTGCCCTTCTTCTTCCTGAAAGTGGAGATGCCATTAATGGAGCTCTCATGAAGTCTCAAGGTCTCAAATTCCAGCCTCTTTGAAGTATGATGTTGTGGGGTATTTATAGGAAAGGTATTTGGTAGGAGTAGGTGGGAGTAGGTACGAGTAGGTTAAAATAGGGGACCAGACTAAGAAATTCGCACCTGACACCTGCACATGCCAGAAATTCTCACCCAGCCCTGAGGTGTGAATTTCGCACCTCGCGGGGTGTGAATTTCATACGCCATGGGGGGTGTGCGAAATTCATACCTCCTGGGGTGTGAAATTCGCACCCTAGGGTACGAATTTCACCCCCTACTGGGTGCGAATTTTGCACCCTGCTGGGTGTGAATTTCGCACCCCAAGGGGTACGAAGGTCGCCTCTTGCAGGGTGCAAAAGCCATAGGTATAGGTGTCTTAACGACCCGTGGTTCGGATTTTCGGCTCGGACTGCGAGGTCTTTGTTGGCGCGATCCCTCTTCGACCTGTTTCGTTTGCTCCTAGATGCCCTCCTTGGCCTTGACTCCATGCGATGGGTTGAGTTGAGCATGTCCTATGTACTATTGGGAACCAGACTAAAAGGCCGGTTAACATCCCCCCCAAAGTATGTCTTGTCTCGACATGATGTGCTTTGGATTGTTTAAGATAGTAGTCGGGTTGTTGACTTGTCCTGTAGGTTAAAGAAAAACAGATGTTAGTTGTCGGGCTCGTTCGCTGCCGAATTGCGAATGAGCTATCGTTGGTGCAATGACGCACTCACGTTACTAAGTATTCGCAATGAATCGCCTCTCCATGTTTGCGGTGGTCGGTATATGCATGGAATATGTATACATGAGCGCACGGTGCGATACTTTGAGCCTAGGGGTACGAAACCAAATTTTCTTCTCTTATTTTTTTTTTGGAGGGCGCAAATTTTTGCACCCAAGTTGCTAAATTTCGTACCCTAAGGGTTCAAAATTCATAACCACAGAGGTTCGAAATTTCGAGATCCTGCGGTTTGAAATTTTGAACCCTGTAGGTTCGAAATTCCGAGCCCTGTGGGTTCGAAATTCTGAACCTCGTGGCTTCAAAATTCCAAGCCCTAGGGGCTCGAAATTTCGAGGCCCATGGGTTCGAAATTTCAAACCCATGGGTTTGAGATTCGAGGAATACCAAAGGATTTTTTCGTTTTTATTATAAATAGCCCCCCCTCATTTCTTTCCTTCCATTATTTTCTTCCTTGGCAGCCATTGTTATGAGAGCTTCAGAACTCAACACTTCTAATCAGACTTAGGTAATGCACAAGCTCGAAGAAAAACAGGAGGAGGGAGGTCGAAAGGCCTAGACTTGGAGGAGCCTCGAAAATCCGAACCCATCAGAGGCTCGAGTTTTCGAACCCTCTGAGGGGTTCGAATTTTCGAACCTAGGGGATTAGAATTTTTGAACCCTGAGGGGGTTCGAATATTTGAACCTCTGGGTTTGAATTTCCGAACCTGGTGGGGGTTCGAATTTTCGAACCTTAAGGGGGTTTGAATTTCCGAACCCTAAGGGGTTTCGAATATTCGAACCTCCGGGGTTCAAATTTCTAAACCCTAAGGGGGTTCGAATTTCCAAACTCTGGGGGCTTCGAATTTTCGAACCCCGATATGGGCTCGATCCTTCAGCCAGAGTTGCTTAGTGTGGTTGCTTCATGTCACGCCTTGGCGGGATGTTGCTTCTCTTTTATAGAACTTCGATCTCATACCCGCTCGCCCTTGGTTTTAGGTATCACTCATTCGCTTGCATGACTGCGCCAGTGCATACACAGTTAATTGTACAGATAGGGATTCAGACCTTTCACATGGGATAGCGCATATACTTGAACTGTGACCGAACTGTTGGACTGTTTAAATTTTCTCTATACATCTTGATTTTGCATGACATCGCACGCACTTGTTAGTTTTCACCAACACGAGGGGTACATGTTATTCCACTGTGATGTCTAATATTACTGTATTAAATTATATCTAGCGATGCAAATAAGATCAAAAACTGGGAAGACCTTGGAAGCTGAGGCTTCCTCCACATCGGCACATATATCTGATTCTACCAATAGCGGTAGCTCGACTGGCAGCGAGCTTGAGACTACTGAAGGATCCATTCCTTCACAAACGGCGAGTTCACCTGGAGTGTCCGAACAAAGAGAGAAGACGGAGAGACAACATTCCCCAGTCGTAGAGGAGGAGGTCGAGAATGTGGATATCATGAGTGAGGATGCACCAGCGGCTCCGGTGGCCCCCTATATGCTGCCTGACGCTGTTATTCTGGAGAATCCGACAGACTTGGTGCCGTCGCACCTGGATGTTATCGTAGTAAGGAAAATGGTGTTGCGGTTTAACATACCACAGGGTGATGCTCGTGCCCCCGGAGAGGGTGGCAGGGCTAATGCACCACCCGAGGGTTTTACTGCTTGGAACATACAATCTTGTTTTGTGGGATGCGTTCCCCCAGCCAATGAATTTATTCGGGACATGCTATTCTACTTCCGTCTTGCACCTTCGCAACTGCATCTGAATGCTTATTCTTCACTCTTGGGAACTTATGTTCTCTATCGAGAATATTTGCACTTGGAGCCTACTAGAGAGGATATTAGGTATCTTTTCCATCTTAGGAGAACGACTAGCGGATCATCCTTCCAATGGTTCCTTGAAGCATCACCTGCCACCAAATTCTTCGTCGGAAAGTGGCCCAGGCCGTTGGTGATTAAGTATGATTGGTTCTTCGTGCTTTGCCCTCCGAGATTCGCAAGGAGATGGATAAAAGGGAGTAAGTATTTTCAAACTTCGTCCCCTACTTTAAAGTTATTGGGTCTCATGTCTCATTATTTTTTGATCGCGGTAGTAAATCCAGAGGCACGCACTGGTGAGGAGTACCAGCAACATCTTATTGTTCAGCAAGCGAACCCCGAAGAGTCTCGCAAAATTGATACCATGACAAGTCAGGAGCGCCTTCGTCGTGCTGGGTTGCTTCCTGGCGATCGGGCTATATTTATCCCCGTAGTAGCGAGCAGTGTGCCAAAAAAGGTGGTGGCGAACGACATCGTGACTCCTGGTCAGAGATGAAAGTTGCCCTCTGCCGGGCCTAAGCCGAAAAAGGTTGTCAAGTTCCAGGGAGACGTCAGTGGAGTTGGGACCCGCGGTGAGGAGGCCGCAGCTGGAGATGAGGGCCTGTTGAATGTTCCCGTCCCGCCCCCGACAGGAGGGGCGGAAGTGTTGACTAGGACATTGTCTCCAGTGACTTCTCCTAGAGCCGCGACCCCACTTTAGGATGAGCGTCAATTCGATGGCCTAAATAAACCCGACCTAAAACTATCCCCATGGCAGATTTCGGATAGCATGGAAGAGCTAGCTATTGCTGCGGAGGGGTTACTTCCTTCGACGGACCACAATCTGGTTTATTGAGAGAACACTTAGGGCATACACTCATAAACACTACATAGCGTAGAGATTATTCTGAATGCACGACTTGACTAGCTTTGTTTCTTTCCCTCAACAGGTGATATGGCTAGAGGGCATGGAGGACGAAGTCATGGACTTGGAGACCGACGACAACCTCAGAGTGCTTTTCTTGGTGCCTTTAGGAGAGGGTCCAGTTTGTATGGTGATGCCCTACCTTCACGGGATCGTAGCAGCGAGAGTCGTCGACCAGATAGATTCCAATTGCCTTGGTCTCCTCCTTCCCCTCCACCAATCCGAGTTTCCGTGGGAGATTTCCGACTCGACTTAGGGGGGTCGAGGTGCTTGTCATCAACAACTCCTTTTACAGCACCCTTGGCTCCTGCTCAGACTACTAAGGGGAAGAAGCCACCATTTGATCAGCCAAGGTCGGATGAGGTGACTGTGATAGAGATGCAAGATCTGACAGAGCCTTAGATACTAGAGCTTTCAATAGAGGAGCGGAGGGCATTCTTGAAACATTATTTCCCTCGCCATTACTTTGATGAGCTGGTGCTTCTCCCTAATCTCCGCCCAGCCCTATCTAGGGAGTCCAGGGAAATATGGATGCATGTGAAGGCTGCGTATCACCAAACCAATGAACTTACCAAGTATTCTTATCATCTTTCGGAGCCGATCAAGACGAAGAACCTGGAGTTGTTTAATCAGAAACTGGCGATTGACAGTGAGAAGACCACCTTGGTCATTTGGAAACAGAGATAGGTAGGTCTATCTGTTGTGCAATGGTTGTTTTAATCATTAACCTTTACGTTTCCAAATTCTAACTTGTAACCACGTCGCTGCAGCGGAGATGAAGCAGGCTTACGAGACATTGAAGAGGGAGTCAAAGCATGCCCTTGCAAACTTCAAAGATACCGTAGCTAACTTGACCACTTAGGACACAACTTTAAAAAGGGACAAGGCTGAGATGGTGCAAGCATGTGCTGACTTGGAGAAATATAATGCGAGAGTTACCGAGCTACAGAATGATAATAATGCTTTAAGGGAGGAGAATGACGGCTTAAAGAAGCAACTTGAGGAGATGAGTAAGCGAAGGAAGTGGCAGAGGCCAGCAATCAGAATGTTCTGAGCACTATAGAGGGATTGAAAGCGACACATCTGAGAGAGGTGGAACAATTGAGAGAGCAGCTGGAGGATACAGAATTCCGGGTACAATCGTCCGTGGAGGAAGATATCCAAAATATGTATGTCAAAGTTCTGAGATTCCATGGGCTTTCGTGGGTCGAAGATTACTCCCGTGAACTGGCTCGAACCTGGGAGAGGTTGACTCCGTATGAGGCCTATTTGCACCAAGTGGATGTCGGGTCCTTGGACGAACGACAACTCATGATTGATCTCTTGACCGTTGAGGAGTGCGAGAAGCTGGAGGAGGGTAAGAGGTTGATGCTTAAGGATGCTGAGAGAGAGAGGCTGGAGAGGCTCACTGCCGAGAAAGGAAAGTCTGTCATAACCGAGAGTGTAGTAGTAGCAGATACGTTTGGAGTAGCAAACTCTTATCGTCCACTAGGCCTTGAATCTGCTATGGTGAGTGATCCTGCTGCATTGGTTGGGGTTTCAACTGAGTATGACCCTGAGCACCCAGAGCTTAGATAGACCAGATTCACTTTATTTGCCACCACAAGTGACCATCTTGTCCTTTCTACACCATCCCTGACCGGAGGTAAATTTCTTTTGCTATGCATCCCCGAGGATGACGTAATTACAAAATCTACGAATTTTAGTTGTTTTTTTACTGTGCAGCCACCCGTGGATTGACCGTGACACCAGGCCCTACCCCCGTGATCCCACAAGTGACTAAACCCAGGCCAGGTCCTACGGGGATGCAGTTTAGAGAAGGTAGCGACCAGCTGGACACCTTCTCGGATATACGGATAACTCCCAGCCTTGTTGAAAGCCTTATGGAGGAAGGAAAGGTGGTTGATGGGAAAAGCGCCGCTATCAGGGGCCCCGTTAAGGCTGACTTTCCTTCGATGGCGGCCATAGTGGAAGCTCAGAAAGCCAGGATGATGGCTAAAAGTGAGGAAGTGGAAGAGAAGCGTAACCAAGATGAGGCTGCCAGGCAGGAGGTCCTAACGAAGACCAAACAGGATGCCGAAGGAGAGCTGCTGAGAGGGTTGAGCAAAGAAAGGACGATGCGGAGGAAGCAAAGAAGACGGCCATGGAGGAGGTTCAGAAGAAGGAGGAGGATGAAGCCCTGCTGAGGGTCACCGAAGCTTCTGAGAAAGTCAAGGCTGGTGATCCCACAGAGCATAGGTCCCAGAATCTTGCTGCACGATGGGCTGCTAAGGAGGCCAAGGGGAAGGCTGAGTGGGAAGGCAAGGCGATCCCCAAAATAAAGTGACGTTGTAGTGGGCCTTGCTACCAGAAGTGCCCCCGTGCCTACGCCGCGTACCGCCCTTGTTGATTTCACTGAGATCTCTAGCGGTGAGGGCGCGGATGAAAAACGTCTCTCGGTTTCTCATGAATTGACTACTTCCCAGAAGGGCTAAGGTGGAAGGAGCAGATCTGGTAAGAAGAGGCCCAGCGCGAAGGATGAACCGTCAAGTGCCGAATCTGCAAAGAAGAATTACAAGGACAAAAAGAAGAGACACAATTAGTGTTAGCAACTTAGGTAGAAGTTACCGTTTATTTTGGTAGTGTAGGACGAGTGTTTACGCGAGTACGACCCTCACTTTTGGTTTTTCAAGACATAGTGTGGTTTTCATGTACACCCTGTCATTAGAAAGAAAGATGTTAGACATGTAGTTTGTTTAATGTGTGTGTGTGGAAATTGAATATGAATTAGTAAAGATCGCGATTTGTGTCGAGTGTTTGGATGTTCTTCTTATATTTTCCAACGTCCTGTACTTGCATAAGCATACTTATCATTACAATTAACAAAAAAGTGATCGGGGGTTGTGCTATGGATTGATTATTATGGAAGGGCATGATTAAGCGCAGGCTTCTAGTAAGTTTCCCTTATCTCAGGAAACCCGTAGTTTGCGAAGCCAGGCCGAGTGCCTGCTATTTTGGGTTGCTCGGGGTTAATCCCAAGTGTAGCGAAGGCGTATGGCGTCGCGTTATGCGGTCCGTCCAGTGTATGGCTCTCCCGTGGTTTATCGGGTCGAGGTGAGCCGAAGTCGTCGTTTATTCACCAGAGTGGAGAAGCCCGGATCAGCAGCCCGTAGGGTTCGATCGTGGCCATGGGCTACCCCTTAGCCTTGAGAGCCTCGGGGAAGAAACGATTTGAGGTCATGTCGGTGCTTCACCAAGATTAGACTGGCACCCATAGCCAGGGGAGAAATTTACATTATTCCTGGCTGGATGTTGGGTGGCCCAAAGTCGCTTGGGACTTAGGCGCGAAACGATTTATCCTCGGCCTTGGCATGGGGCCAAGGTTCAAGTTCGTGGTTATTTATACTAGGTCGCGCCATGGGCCGGCGACTCGAATAGCGTTGCCGGCTCCCGTGCTCGGGGTGTCGGTCGTAGCCAGTGTAGTTTGACCTCTAGGTTGGCTCGAGGTTTGGATGGCGGTTCTGGCTCCCACGCTCAGGGGCCGAGACTTCGATCGATTGTTCACATACAAGCTGGTCGTCAGGATTAATCAAACGTGTCATGCACGGAGTAAACACATGAAAGAGATAGAAAGTTGAACATCATTTCTACTAATAATTTTGGCAGTAAGAGCCTTTACAATGCCTTTAATTGTTAGAAAACAAAACATCATTGGAAAGCGTAAACAATTGTGCATTAAGTTAGGTAAAGTAGCGGCGGAGATGTTCACTGTTCCATGCCCTTGGGAGTTCGGCTTCGTCCACGATTGCGAGTTTGAAAGTTCCATCGCTGAGCCTTCGTTGTATGGAGTACGGGCCTTCCCAACGAGGAGCGAGACCTGCTGGTGGAGGGAACATCCGTTTTAAGATGAGGTCGCTGATGTTGAGGTCCTTACGGAGGACCCTGGAATTGAAGTATCGGGCGACTCGTTGTCGTTGGGCGGTGGCTTTGAGGTCATCTTCGTTCCTTCTCTCTTCTTGCAAGTCGAGTGATCCCAAAAGTAAATCTTGGTTTGTCTTTGGGTCGAAATAAGTGACTCGATAAGATGGAAACTTGAGCTCAATAGCAATGACGACTTCGGACCCATAGGAAAGGGCGAAAGGAGTGTGTCTGATTGCTGGTTTGCAGGTGGTTGGGTAGGCCCATAGGGCTATAGGAAGTTCATCCGCCCCAGCCTTTTCCAAACATTTCTTTATGATGAATTTAATGACCATATTAACCGCCTCGACTTGCCCGTTGGCTTGGGGATGAGCCACCGCCGAGAATATTTTTTTGATCTTGTGCCATTGGTAAAAGCTTTGAATTCGACGCTCTCGAACTGAGTGCCATTATTGGAAATGATAGCTTAAGGGATCCCATATCGAGTTATGATGTTGCGTACAACGAAGTTGATCATCTTCTTAGTGGTGATTGTGGCGAGGGTCGCAGCCTCAGCCCATTTGGTAAAATAATCAACTGCGACGACATCATATCGTGCCCCACCTCTGGCCATTGGGAAAGTTCCAATGATGTCGATTCCCGACATGGCGAATGGCCATGGGCTGATCATTTGAGTCAATTCTATAGGCGAGGATCTCAGGAACTTTGAGAAGCGTTGGCACTTGTCGCATTTGTGAGCATAGTCTACGGCATTTTAATCGAGCGTAGGCCAATAATAACCATGTCTAAGTATCTTCTGCCAGGGTTTCTCGTCCAGTATTGTCACTTCACTCATCCTCATGTACATTAGTGAGTATTCGGGTGGCATCTTGATGGGCTAAGCATCTGAGCAATGGGACAGAGAAACCTCTACGGTAGAGCACCCCGTCCATAAGAAGATTGCGAGCCGATTGGCGGGTGAGTGATCGCCTTTCCTTGTAGCTTCCCGAAAGGGTCCTATGCTGCAGGTAATTCTTGATCGGTGTCATCCAAGATTTAGGTTCGGATTTAGCATTCATGGCCACCACGGTTTGTGTTTGCTTGATACTAGGGGAGTTGGGCACTTCGATAGAGGCGAACCCCAAGAGTCGTGGATCCTCGGAGCTTGCTGATTTGGCTAGTGAATCTGCTTTTTCATTCTGTTCTCGAGGAATGTGTGTGATGATGAAGTGGTTGAGTAATACCTAGACCTGGGTCAAGTATTCGGCGAGTCGTTCTCCATTAACTTGATATTCTCCTTGCACCTGGCGCACAATGAGTTATGAATCGGAGAAAAATTTGGATTGTCTTTAATTTGATCTCGAACGCGATTCTAAATCCGGCTATCAAGGCTTCTTATTCCACGTCGTTGTTGGTAGTAGGAAAATTCAGTTTTAGTGTGTAGCATATTGGGCATTCTTCGGGGGTGACGAACACGACCCCGGCCCCGGAGCATTTCCTGTTGGCGGGAACCGTCCACGAACAATTTCCATTGAATGTTGTGAACTTCACTGTTCTCTGCAGGAGTCTCCTCGGGGGCAGTGAATTCCACTTTGAATTCAGCGAGAGCTTGGACGAGGATTGCTCGACGGAGGACGAATGTTATCTCAAATTGGCTTAGCTCCATACTCCATTTTAATAGCCATCCAGATGCTTTGGGTCGCTGTAGGACCGGCCGTAGTAGCTGGTCGGTAAAAACTTTTATGGGATGAGACTGGAAGTATGGTCGAAGCTTCTGAGAAGAAATCAATAAGCAAAATGCTAACTTTTCCAACTTCCAATAATTTTTCTCTGCCCCCGTCAATCGTTTTCTTATGTAGTAGACAGCCCGTTGGATGCGGTCTTCGAGGTGTATTAATGCCGATATGATTGCCATTCTTTGATAAGTGCGCCGACATTCTTTAGGCCGAAGGGCATGACGCGATAATAGTAAAGTCCAAGGTCGGTTATGAAAGAGGTATGATCCCAGTCGTGAAGATTCATTGGGATCTAATTGTAGCCTAAATAGGCATCCATGAAAGATAGTAATTGGTATCCGATGGTTGAGTTAACAAGTCGGTCGATCTTTGGGGGTGGGAAGTTGTCCTTGGGACATGCCTTGTTTAAGTCAGAGAAGTCGACACACGTCCGCCATTTGCCGTTGGCTTTTTTGACCAGGACTGGATTGGAGACCCATTCAGGGTAGTCGGCTTCGCGGATGAAGTTTTTATTGAGTAGGTGGTCTACCTCTTCCTCGAGTGCCTTGGACCTCCCGGGTCCCAAGAAACGGCGTTTCTGCTTGACTGGATGCATCGTAGGATCTATGCTCAGAAAGTGACAAGCAACTGCAGGGTCGATGTCTTTCATGTCGGAGTGAGTCCATGCGAACACGTCTAAGTTAACCTTTGAGAAATCCATAAGATCCTCTTTGATTGTTGGATGGAGGTGTGATCTTATCTTTAACACTCTTGATGGGTCATCGAGATTGACTGGAACATCCACTGTAGGCTCAACCAGAGTAGCCCTCTTGTACTCGGGCTCTTCGTCTTTCCGTGGGTCGAGGTCATCGAAAAGACGGCAGTGGAACATGAGCCAAGGCCCAGACGCCGATAATTGCTATGCGGAGGCGGTCTTAGCACAAAAAGGCATGGGCACGGCTTTGTCCTTGTCTTTGTTGCGCGCGTTCTTCCATTCTATTGCACAACATTCTGTAGCATTGGCTTGGTCACCCCTAACTATTCCAATGTTGTTTTCTGTCAGGAATTTCATTAGGAGGGACCATGGTGACATGCAGACCCGAAATTCTATGAGAAAAGGACGTCCGAAGAAGACGTTGTATGGGGAGACGATGTCAATAACCACGAAGGTGAGTATTCGGACTTGGCTTCAGTCCCTATTCCTGAGCTCAACGGGTAGGTCAATGACACCTATCAGGCAACCAGAAGCTCCGTTGAAGCCATGGATCGAGGCATGGCATCGTTTGAGATCCTTTGCTTGTAATTTCATTTGGTCGTAAGAAGCTTTGAAGATGATGTTGACCGAGCTTCCCGAGTCAACCAATGTTCTTCGGACGGAGGCGGCACCAATCTGGGCCGTGATAACAAGAGGGTCGGTGGTTGAGATCTCGGTTCCTGTAGAATCCCTATCGCGGAAAACAATAGCGTCTCACATAGTTTTCTGAAGCTTGGCTGGGACGGATTCATCAGGAGAGGAGCACGTCTCATAGGTAGCATGCTTTATGGAACTCACATACTCTTCCATTTTCCGAAAGCTGTCGTGTATAGGATAAGGTCCGCCACATATGGTGTTGATCATGATCCCTCACCTTGGATTAGATGGCCCTGGAGCTGTCTTGGCGGCCGCCTGAGGCGCTGATGCCGGTTTTGGATTTGCTTTGGGAGGAAAAGGTTCTTGGACGTATTACTCAAGTCGTTTCTCACGGATAAGCTTCTCGATTGCATCTCCGAGCTGGCGACATTCATTGGTGTTATGCCCATACACGTCGTGGTCATTTGATTCCATGGTGCGCGGCTTCTTGTATGGCAAAGTGTTGCACGTATTCAAGTAAACTGTTTCTAGGTCCTCATTCAGTAGGGTATATGTCTTGTAGGATTGGTAAGGGCCGGGCCTCTTGTGTTCGGTCGGGGCCTAACGATTATTCCGGCCACCTTGCCTACCGTTATTAGGTCTTTGCCTGGAAGGACCCTCCCCCTTGTTCTGAACAAATGGCGCTCCCGTTTATCTTCCTTGGAGGTTGTTATTTGTAGCGTCTGCTTAAGAGTCGCTGAGGCGACTGGTATTGGAGAGTCGGTTTTGTCTTGCTTCTTCCTGGCATAAGTATTGCCCCACCTTCTCCTAGAAAACATCGAGGGTTTTTTGGATACTTCCGGTCGATCCATGCCCCGAACTCGGAAGTAGGGAGGACACCTTTTGCTAACTGGAAGAGTATGGTATGAGGGTCCGAATCCTCGACCTCGGTGAGGGCGACGTTGAACCTGGAGAGGTAACTTTTGGGTGACTCGGCGGGCCTTTGGTATAGGTTGGAAAGAGTGAGGGTGTTCTTTGGAGTTGGAATATGCATCTAGAATTGCCTGCCCAACTTTGTCGCTAACTAGCCGAAGTTGTTAATGGAATCAAGCGGAAGGCGAGAGAACCATAACAAAGAAATTCCTGATACGAAGATTGGGAAACACTTGCATTTGACCTGATCGTTGCCCCGACTTGAGTCCATTTGCCATTCATATCGATTTAGGAAGGTAAAGGGGTCAGTAGTGCCGTCGTAGAGCAGCATTTGTGGCATGTTGAAGCGTCGTGGCCATTCAGCTTCGTTTACCCTTCTTGTGAAGGGGTTACGCCTAATGTGCGCTTCCCATGAATCGTGCACATTTCCTCGCATTTCCCTCATGATTCTTTGTACCATGTCGGGAAGATAAGTTGGATGGGGATCCGCCATCGAGATCCACAGGTTTTGACGAGGTTCCAGAGTTTTGTTGCGAGGGCATCTTTTGTGATGAATGTTCGGGTCATCATCTTCCATGTATTCGACATTTATGATCGGGTCTCGGTGTGGACGATGAGGCGGAGCGGATTGATGTGGATCCTGTTTTGCTAGAAGAGTAGGTTCATCGTCATGATTGGCGACTCGATCCGTTGGATTCTTTCGAGGAATGGGTTGGTTGTTTGGACCTGGTGCTTCATTGATGATCAAGTGAGAACAATCTCCGTATTGTACCCCCTTGCTAAATGTGACCGTAGTTCGTTCACCGTTGCCATTGGCATAACCATTTTCGATGCCATTGTCGAGGGCATTAGTGCAGACGGCGTTGTTGATGAGACTAAACCTCCTTCTTTGACGCGGGCCCCTCGACTCAGAAGAGGAAGTTTCCGAGGCAGTTGGTCGAGGTCCAGCATTGTTCCGAGCTAGCTGAAGTTGAGCGACGATACGCTGACTTTCTTGAAGTTGCCGCATAAGGTCGATGTTATTCCTTAATGCTTGATTGAGCTCGACTGCTGTGTTCTCATATTTTTCATTAAGCGTGCGGATTTGAGCTTCTGTTACGGGCGCTTCAGGGTCCACAATAAGAGGGACGTCTTCATTAGTGGTCGGGACATCCGCCGCTTAAGGTTGTTGGGATGTCCCATCCTTGGCTGCGGCTGAAGAGCCGACCATTGCGTTCTTTGGTCGCTTTGTCGTCGTAAGCGGGCTCGGCGGTAGGTTAAACTAAGTAACCTAAAGTTGTCGAAGATCGAGATGGCAACGTGCGATAAAGGCGTAAAAATACGAGTTTCTCAGTGAAAGCACCAAATGTTGACGGCAAAAAATGTCATAAACACCAAAGATTCCAATTACTAGGAATAATTAATTTGGTCGTATAGACAAGAATGGAAAGTAGTAAATAACACAAGATATTTATAGTAGTTCGGCCTCGTGAGGGACCTACGTCCACTTTGAAGCGTTATTGGAATATTATTGATCACAAAAGGTTATAAGGTTAGACTATCTCATGACATTTCATTACATTAGCTTTTAAGTTGTATGTGTCATCATTATCATATATGAGGTCATAATTGACATATATTACAAAATATAGAAAAAGACATTTTTGCCCTTCTTCTTCCTTAAAGTGGAGATGCCATTAATGGATCTCTCATGAAGTCCCAAGGTCTTCAAATCCCTTTGAAATATGATGTTGTGGGATATTTATAGGAAAGGGATTTGGTAGGAGTATGTGGAAGTAGATAGGAGTAGGTAAAAATAGGGGACCACATCCAGAAATTTGCACCTGGCACCTCACGTGACAGGAATTCGCACCCAACACTGGGGTGAGAATTTTTCGCCTCACGGGGTGTGAAATTAGAACCCCATGGGGGGTGCAAAATTTGTACCTCTCGAGGTTTGAAATTCGCACCTCAGGGTACAAATTTCACCCCCTGCTGGGTGCGAATTTTGCACCCTGCCGCACCTAGCATGGTGCGAAATTCGCACCATACTGGGTGCGAATTTCGTACCCCAGCTGGCTGCGAATTTCGCACACCTTAAGGGTGCAAAACTCGTACCCCTAGGGGTATGAAGGTCGCCTCTTGGGGGGTGCGAAGGCGGGTATAGGTGTCTTGACGGCCCGTGGTTCGGGTTCTCGGCTCGGACTGCGAGGTCTTTGTTGGCGCGATCCCTTTTTGACATGTTTCCTTCGCTCCTAGATGTCCACCTTAGCCTTGACTCCATGCGATGGGTTGAGTTGAGCATGTCCCATGTACTTTTGGGAACCGGACAAAAGGTCGATTAACAACTACCTTGGGTATGATAGTTAGTCATCGTTCATAAATTTTTACAAGGTTAGTTTAGAATTACTAGCCTTGTTAGACATATGTTTTGGTTGAGACCAAATGAGATACATTTGTGTATTGTAGACAGTGGTATACATTTTCTACTCACCAGGACTTGTTGTTCTGACCCACCTCCTCATAACAACTCTCAGCTTTATCTCGGAAAAGACAGGGTGTTATAAGTTGTTCAAGTTTGGTTTTCGGTTCTCATTCTTTCATACTCGATATCGATGTGGCGATTAGTTGTAAGATATCAACTTAGTCGTTATTAGTTATCATGTCTTGTTTCCGCTGTGTGTTAGTTTTCAGTTTACTCTGATTATGCTTATGCTCATTATTTGCAGGTACCAATTTTATACTCTCCATTCTCGGATGGGTTTGAGTTTTGATTTTTGTCAAAAATCGGGCTAACAAAGTGTGGGGGTGATACAACATATATAGAACCCGTGTTTGGTTTATGTTGACTTGTCATTTTACAAGGCTACCACACTTTGGATTTCCTGTTACTAGATCACTCGAGACTCGAGTACAGACTTACATAGACTAGAAAAATCTCTGTCGAAGCAATGGATTTCACTAACACTAGGAGTTTTGGAAAATTCAATCTGCGTAGGCATGGCTTATATCCCTGGATTGGCATAACACTCATTGCCTCGGATCGACATGTGTGTAAATCTCGTCGGATTGAGTCCACCAAGTAGTATGGTCTTGGATCGACCAAGCTCCTAATTCCTGGGATCGGCATTCCTTCACTCAAACTCGATTAACCTTATAGCCTTAAGCATCCTCAGATTTGCATACGAGCTCACGACGTTGGATCGGCTCAAAGAACCATGCATTGAATTAGTGTTGACTTTGCAGATTTTGTTATTTACGGACCTGGTGACTTGGCTTGACATATACAATGGAAGTAAACCCTCATGGATTCACTTAAGTAGGTAAGATAGGACTTAGCCTTTGTACTGGATCGATCCAACCAGATCTATACCGTTCTGAGTCACATTAAGTTAGCCAAGTTGGTCTCCACCCAGTGGAATAGTTTTCTACTGGTCCGATTTTTGATCCTCTTCCGTTGGACGACACAAGCTCTGTAGCAGCTATAAATACACCTTCACTTGGACACTTTCAATGATCTTTTCCATGGATCTTCTCTTGCCTTTTGGCATTCATGCACAAGGATATTACTACTGCCAAACTATCACCTTTTTTACTGGACTATAATTTTAATAAAACAATATAAACAATATAATTTTAATAAAACAATATAAACAAGTTATTAGCCTGCAGTGGACGTAGACATAGTTGCCGAGCTACTATAAATCCTTATGTCCATTTACTTTTACGCTCTCTGTATTTGGATATTATTGCATTCCGTGATTGTTGTTTAGATTATTTGCGAATTGGGTGTTGGCATCCAATTAACCAAATTGAGCATCACATTTCAACGTGCAAGGAAGGGGGTTAGAAAGCCTTTGGATGTGTATTTTTCTTAAGGATATGGATTGCATTACGATTCAATCATGGGGAAAAGGAAGAAAGCAGTTGCTGTTATTTAGGAAAAAGGCACTGGATTGGAAGAGAGCCAAAAGGCTTGTCAGTTAGAAACCCTTCTATTTATTTAACTTGAAAAGAGATGGATGAAGTGGTCGAGGAACTTGATTCTCACCTGGTATGGCAGGAAGGACGCTTCAAACAACAACATGAGATAATAACATCATTTTTGGCTTGGACCGAGGAATTTATAAGGCAAGGAGCAGAGCAATTGGAGAAGGATACATTGGCGTGCAAAGGAATTGACAAGGCCAGGAGGGACTATCCATAACTTCAAACCGGATCGGCACCAATTCAATCTGGATCAACACCGACTTAGTTTCGGCAGGTACAAGCCCCATGGAACTATTGTTATAGAACATGACATGTTGGTTTGCAGTGTCTTGGATGTTGTTATTGGAGACGATGCTCAAGAATAACCGCATGCAGATATGAATGATGCAAGAGCTTTTATAGAACCTGGAACCGGGTTTGTAGCCGATCTCACTCCTCAAGTTTTGGCCGATCTTGATCTTAACATCAGGGAACAATGTACTACTTCTTCGGGATTGGATGCTAAGGCCAGAATAACAGAAGAGATTCGACGAATTACTCGAGATGAGACATCTTAATCAGACATGAACTACATTAATTGTAGCTCATTCACTTAAGGTACAAGGAATACATGAAACACTCTAGACTTCAAATTGTTGACGTTGGAGGGTTATAATGGTAGAAAGGATACTACTGTCCATGTTATGTGATACATATGCAATATGGATGTGTGGTTTAGGCAGCTGGAGTCGAAGTTTATCAATAGCTGGAATGTTTAGGTTGAATGGCTCATTGAACAGTTCAAGGTCCAGATCTATCGCTCCAAGAACATGGTGATGCTTACTACAGTTAAGAAAATGACTAGAGAAACTCTATGGAAATTCCTGCAAAAGGTTTAATGGAGCCGTGGCATGATGGACTGATCGGACCACTCCACGGTACTTATGGTTGTCGTATTAGGCATACTGGATAATACAGACTTCGAGATATCACTGGAAAGAGATCCATCAAGGGACCTTGGCGAATTTTACTTTGAGGTGGATAGATTTTTGCATTAAGATGATATGGAAGCGGATAAGGAAACTCTCAAGGTTAACACTATTGCAGACGAAGAACCATCCGGATCTGGAATAGAAAAGGATAAAGGTAAAGGAAAACCCCAATTGGAAATGATCGGAATACTCAGTAACAGAGAGAATCTAAATTCTCTTCGTACACGGAACCCGGTGCATCTTTGGAAGATATTTACTTAGATATTCATGAAATTGCTCCGTTTAGAAAGCCTCCTCGAAGGTAACCAGCACTAAGGGAAAGAGAATCTAGTAAAACTGTTTATTCCACGATCTAGATGATCAAATCGCAAATGATTGTTTGCATTTTTTGGATATGATCGAGAAACATGTCATACGTGTGAGCTGACAAAATACATCAAGAATAGGACTACGGTAGCATGCAGCTGCTTACCGCTTGGAATAGGAATGAGTCGGGACCTAGCTCGCATGGGTTGATTATTAATTGATCTGGATTCTCTGTATTTTTTTTTTTTGGATTTTACATTATCGATATGGTTTATGTATATCTTGGATTCTGGTTTTTGTAATGGCGCGTTTTGTAAGGTATAATAATTAAGTTATTTAATTATTTAAATAACGAATATATTAAATAAACGATAGTTGAACGTATAAATTATAATAATAATTATAATCGAGCCCGTAACGACGCGGCAGTTCGTTATTTGGCGAGTTGAACTTCAACTGAATATACAAGATTCGTTATAAGTCGGATTTCTGTGAAACAAGAAACGTTTGAATCTGTTAAGCTATATCTTTCTAGTGAAAGAGAAAAATCAGGATTTCGTCGTGTAGATTTTGACATATGTGCAAATCAAATTTTAAAATAGTCGCTATAGAATCGTTTATCGACCGAAATGGTTTAGTCGATATAACTAGTTATCGGATTCGAATTTGAACAAGGTTCTTTTGGGAAATAGTGATAATTTAATTTTTAGAATTTTACTGTAATTTTTAATTAATTTAATAAACGACTTTTTATTTGAAGTATTTTGCACCTTGAAATCAACATTTTTGAAGTTTCAAAATATGAGTCCACCTACCGATATTATTATATTCTTGGAATCCTGGCACATCACTGAACTCAATGGTATTTTTATTACTGTCTACTGCAGTTCGTATGTGGATCAAAATATACGAGACGGACACCCTTATTGTATAACGTTAAGCAGAGATTTATAAAGGTGTGGACTAAATTCATTTCAGCGATAAACAGAAGTCCACGTTCATTCTCTTTACACCACACGAAATACATGGACAAACTAACTCCACGTTATACGTACACCTAAAATATCTCTAAAGACCTTTACTATATAATCACCTCAACTCCTTAAAACCAAATTCTTCAGTAAACAAAATTCCGCCTGCAATACAAATCGTTGACATAGAAAATCCGAACTTTCCCCTTTTAAGATATCACAGTCCACTAAACAATTTACAACACTTCTAACAACAAAATCAAAGTATACATTGGGATCTACTGATCCAGCGGTGGAGATGGATTGTCATTCACGGTGGTGGCCAATATTGAGTTTGAAACGGCGGCGGATTCGAGGGCATTTGCTGATGGACGACGGCGTTGAGTTCATCACCGTAAGGGGGGATTGATGAGGTGGTTACGGCGCATGACTGGGTGGCTAGGGATGAAATTCGGGTGGTCTGAATGTAGTGTAAAGGTAGATGACTGCGTTTTGGGAGGGTTGCTGTTCGTTGGTAGTAGGATGAGGAGAAGTCCGGATCTGGGAAGAATGATGCGAGCTTCCAGTTTTGAAAATGGTTATGGTAGTTTTGGATTTAAGTGAAGTGAGAGCTGTACGAATGGGGTTTGGAGTGACTGCATTTTTCGAAGGAGATATAGTGGGCATTTCAGTTCGTGTTGTAGGTGGTGTAGTTCTCTGCAGATCGAAATGGCAAGAAACATTATACAGGAGCAGACGTTTGGAGTTTACTGTAATGGTATATGTGAAGCGTGAGTGAAGGGGTAATAAGGGGTACTGACGTAAGCAACTTTGTTTTAAATGAGGGCGTACAAGGGAACGGATGGACCAGTCTTACTGGCTAAGGCCCAACGAAGAAAAGAAAAGGGATTACAGAACTGATTTAAATACGGAGAGAAAAGATCTGATACGATCATATGAATGCAACTAGATGATGGAACTGGTTGGAAATGATTCTGAGCTTGTCGGGATTTATGGTGAAATAAAACGTCCGTCAGAAACAAGAGACAATTATCGTTTTTAACGATGAACTACAAAGGTGAGTAAAACTCACCAACTCTTTACAGTTCTATTTTTACAGTGTATTCTTAGGACTGTTAAATATTTTCTGTTTGACTGTGTGTTGACTGTTTGATTGAACTGCTAGTCAGTTAGTAGAAATTGTATATATATATATATATATATATATATATATATATATATATATAAACCATTGAATATTTATATGTTGATTCTGCTTATCAGAATATTATACCAGTGTTGTCTAACATCTGTGGTGCAGGGAAACAGGTTGGAGGAATCCACCAACTGGATTCCTCAACAGTTATTTTACGGTGATTTATATATTGTGATGTATAAATGTGATATATAATCTGATGTTGATTATGTGTGTTTGAACGATATTCATCGTGTTATATGGTGTGTTAAATACCATGAGAAATACCAGAATCTGTAAAAGGGATTTTCAAAGTATAATTTAAAAATATCTTATTTATATAAAATACCTGGATTTTATATATATAAGAAAAAGGATTTTTGATAAACAGAATTTATTTGTGAAATCAAATAAGGGAATTTATTTGTGAAAACAAATATAAAGAAATTATATTTGCTAAACAAATATAAAGGATAATATTTGTAAAGCATTTACAAATAAAAATAAATAGGATATTTAAAAGGAGTTATTTATTTATTAAATAAATAAAAAGATAAAGGAAATATCTATTTGTAAAATAGATAGGATTTAATCAAAGGAAATATCTATTTGTAAAATAAATAGGATTTAATCAAAGAAGTTAGTTAGTTAAATCCAAAGGAATAAAATTGGTTAAGTTAGTCTAAATGGATGGGTCGAGTTAGTCTAAATGGATGGGTTGAGTTAGTCAAAGTGATTTGGTTGAGTTAATCAAAGTTATTTAGTCGAGTTAATCAAAGTAATTGGTTAAGTTAACCAAAGTAAATTAGTTAAGATAAACTAAGCGGTTAATCGAAGTGAATTAGTTAAGTTAAACTAATTGGTAAATCAAAGTGAATTAGTTGCGTCAAACTAAGTGACTTAGTTAAGTTAAACTAATTTGTAAATCAAAGTGAATTAGTTGCGTCAAACTAAGTGAATTAGTCAAGTTAAACTAATTGGTTAATCGAAGTAAATTAGTTGGGTTAATCAAAGTGAATTAGCTGAGTTAAACTAAGTAAATCGGTTAGAGTTAATCAAAGTGAATTAACTAAGTTAAACTAAGTGGATTAGTTCAGTTAATCGGGACAAGTAAATCAAGTTAGGTTAAACCATTTGAGTTAACCAGTTAAAGTTTACCAGTTAAAGATAAACAGTTAGAGTTGACCAGTTAAAGTTTACCAGTTAAAGATAAACAGTTAGAGTTGACCAGTTAAAGTTGACCAGTTAAAGTTGACCAGTTAGAGTTGACCAGTTAGAGTTATCCAAGTGGAGTTAATCGAGTAGAGTTGCCGAATATCACTTATTCGAAGTAGAGTTATCGAATATAGTGTATTCGAGGGAAGAGTAATCGAATATAGTTTATTCGAGTGGAGAAATCTAATGTTATTCATTTGAGAAGAGTTACCGAATATTATTTATTCGAAGTTAGTTAATCCAAAGGAGTTATTCGAAGTTAGTTAATCCAAAGGAGTTATTCGAAGTTAGTAATCCAAAGGAGTTATTCGAAGTTAGTTAATCCAAAGGAGTTAGTCGAAGAGTTAATCGAATATAGTTATTCGAAAGAAAGTGTTAATCAAATATAGTTATTCGAGTAAAGTTAAAAGAGTTAATCGAATATAATTTATTCGAATAGAGTTAGAGAAGTTAATCGAATATAGTTATTCGAAAGAAAGTGTTAATCGAATATAGTTATTCGAGTAAAGTTAAAAGAGTTAATCGAATATAATTTATTCGAATAGAGTTAGAGAAGTTAATCGAATATAGTTCATTCGAATAGTGTTGGAGGAGGTATCGAATATAGTTTATTCGATAGGATAGAAGTGAATATAATTTATCAATTAAGTTATTCGAATTAGTTATTCGAATAGAGTTAAACACGTAAGAGTTAACTGAATATTAGTTATTCAATTTGAGTTAATCGAATTTAGTTATTCAAAAGGAGTTAATCAATTTGAGTTAAGTTAATCGATTTGAATTAAGTTGAATCAAAATGGAGTAAATCGATTTGAATTAAGTTGATCGAGTTAGAGTAAATCGAATATTAGTTATTCGAAGGTAAGCTATTCGAATTAGTTATTCGAAGGAGTTAATAAATTAAGTTATTCGAATGAGTTATTCGAAGGAGTAAATCAAATTAAGTTAATCGATTAGAGTTGAGTAAATCGATTTGGGTTAAGTTAAGTAATCGAGTTAAGTAATCGAGTTGAGATAATCAAGTTAAGAAAATCAAGTTGAGTTAATCGAATAAGTTATTCGATAAGAGTAAATCCATTTAAGTTAAATCGAATGTTAGTTATTCGATAAGAATTGACACATTTAAGAAAATCGAATATTTGTTATTCGATAAGAGTTAATGAAATAGAGCCAACCAAGAAGAGTTATTCGAATATTAGTTATTCGACAGGAGTTAATCGAAATAGAGTTTATCGAATATAAGTTATTAAAAAGGGAGAGTTAATCGAATAGAGATTACTCGAAAGAGAGTTATACGTCGAATTCGATTATAGCGAATTCGGGAAAGTACTATTTACTTTCCAGGGTTTAAATCAAGATTTAGTTATTGATTTAGAAATTAGGTGTCTGTTAAATTATTCGAGTTTGGAGATAAAGTTATAATTTAGGTTAGACATTGCAGAAGTAGGAATTATAACATTATAGTTAAAATCAAACGTTTCATATAAGAAGTAGATTCGTAACCTGAATCCGAGAATTTGCGTAAACAGATGATTGGAAAAAGTGAGTGATGAGCTTCATCTATTTCACAGTAAAGGACGTTGTTCAATTAAGGTCTGTGAGGTAATTATACCCCAACTTGATTGACTTCAGAATTGACAAAGGAATAGTTGTGGTTCGATAGAAAAGGTTGATTTGAAATATAGTTAAGTAATAAGCGATTAATGGATTAAGCGTAACGATGTTTTATACAACGTTCATTGGAAATCCGTAAATGAGTTTTGGAAACGTTTTCCAAATATAGTCAGATATGTTTTCTAAACATAGAAAATGAAATGTTTTCATGATAAGAATTTAAGAAATAGAGTTAAGCAAATTCAGAAACTGACTGGAGAGGGTAAGTTGAACGGTTTTCTAAGTGACGATCTGATGTTGGGTTCGACCTTCCGGATTGATACTTAGAGAATTGTTCTCATACTAGTTACAGTTAGGGACTGATAGTTGCGAAATAATAGTGATGTGAGAATAAGCTATGGAAATGTTTTCCAATGATTAATAACATATATTTTCTAAATATATGAAATAAGGAAATATGAACATATGATGATTGATCGATCGAATTTCCATTTGGAAATAAGATCGTTGTTTGTACACCGACATGTTTTCATTTGATAGTTGAATCACAGACTATCAAAGTTTTGACCCTATTTACGTTGTAAATATGGAGAGACCGGTTGGATTATTATCCGAAGAACCACTTCGTATTAGCATAAGCGTTGCGAATCAAGTACGCTGAAGATAAATGAAGACGGAGTGAAGTGCAAGGGCTATTGTGAAAAGCCTAGGTAGGATGGATTCACTGAATAGTGCCTTCGGTTTATTCAGTCCCAGGACAACGTATATGGACGAGTGTCTGACAAAGTATTCTTAACGAATCATATATGTTGATCTCTTTAAACGTATTACGTTGGTGGCGGAGAAATTCGTTTCTCTTAGCTTTTATACCCGTGATGCCTTGAGAAATCGATAATGATTTGGCGGGTATGACGATGTGGCATTCAAAGTAATTGAAGAAATAATCTGTCAAAGTGATAAACGTGACCTCAAAACCTCACAACCGGAAAATAACAGAAGTTGGGAAAGGCAGCATGGCTAGTTGGGCCATACCCAAGCAGGGTGTATTATCACCATCTAGAGAATATTCAATTGTACTTCTTTATAATCTATTTCAATGCTGTCCCTTATCGGGAAGGATGGTTGCTGATCCCAACCATCGGTGATAATATATTCGTTACACTCAAGCTAAATGAGTGAACGGTCATGTGTGACCGGGTTGCAAGACGTTCTTGTCGAACCCTAGTGTATCTCCTCTAGAGTACACTGATCGGAAGGTGCTCCCATACCTTGTCTGTTGGAATCCAATCTCCAATAAGCGCTCACGGTTTTATTTGTATACTATGTATGTGGAACGTGAGATGCAAGCGTTCCGCTAGATTGATATCTATTTGTATTTAGACATTATTATAATATCAGAAAGATATCCTTTATTTAACCAAGTGTTGGAGTTTTATTCACACCAGTCCCATGACTGACCCGGAGTTTATTTTGTTTTGTTTTCCCTAAACTCTTGGGTGCCTAAATTTGTACGGGCAGTCAAGTAGTCGGGATTTTACAGATACACTTGGAGAGCTTGGAGCAGGAGGCTTCAGGATTATAGCTATTATTATTCCGCTGTGTTGTTAAGTGTTGTACTTTGAAATGGTATGTATATACGAGTACTGATTTGTATTTCAAAGTTATGTTATATTTTATTCGTTCCGCTGTGAGATTCGTGTTTACTCTGATGATGTAAGTTCTTCTTCTTCTTCTATTCTATTAGTTCTATCTTTTCTTCCTCACCCTCTACTTTCTTTCACTAACGTCTCGGGATTTTCGACTCTCGAGGAGTCGAAAATTTCCAGCCGTTACAGTTGGTATCAGAGCTTAAGTTAAGTGATTACCTTGGCTCTGTGGCATAACTCGATAGAGATGGGATTAGTAATATCCTAGATTGAGTTTGAGTGTATATATATGAGCGCGTAATTGTTATTCAATATAAAATGGTTTTATATTGTGGAGACTCATTGGTTGAGTGGCTTATGAATTCTGGTCGATCAGTTTGATCCACTGTATCGATAAGGGTTACTAAACACTCGAATACGATGAACCGACATGGTATGTTTTGAAAGAGGGTAAATGAAATAATTTTTCCCAAAATATATTTGTTTATAGAAGAAATATATATCTTGAAATTATTATAGTATATTGATTGTGTTGGTTGTTATTATAATCGAATAAGATTATAAAAGGGTGAAATGGTTATAAATGACAAATCAGAATTCATATGAATGTAATATATGAAATAGTTTGAATTAAATATGAATTTAAATCAGATTTGGAATTAAAATAAGGAAATTTTAAGTTCCTGGGAGATTTTGAAAATGTTTTTCAAATTGAAAATGATATAGTATTGAACTCACTTCGATAGCAGGAAAATAGATTTTGATGATGAATCTAGACATCATCAGTGTTCATTTTCGAGTTCTAAGTGACGGATTACTACCAAAGGTTTTGTTTTTGAATTGTTTTGAGAAAACAAGTTGTTTAGAAATTCAAAGGTTTTGAACTGGCATTATGATTTCAAATTGATTTGAAAGAAACCCAGGAACTTAAGTTCTGGAATTAAAATTTAACTAATGAAGTTAAATAAAATGAGATGGTAAAAATAAATTGAAATTTAACTTGAACCGAGTTCAATAAAATTGAATGGGATTAGAGATAATCTAGAATGGAACCAAATTGATAAGTCAATAATTTGGAATTTGATATTAGAGTTCGAATGAAATTCGATTTGGATTTGAGGATATGAACTGATTGGAGATCAATTGGAATGGATAACATTGGTATATGTTGAAGTGGTAGCAGATGAAAGGGATAGAGTTAAATGCCCGACAAAAAGGTACAAGTTTATATTATATATGAGTTTGGATTTTATGAGCCGAATTGGCAAGCCGCTTGGCTGTTTGGTTTTTTTTGGGGTTGGAGAAGGCCTAGAGAGGCGAGGGGTGGTTTGTCATATTGACCAATACAAAGGAGGTTATGGCGAAATTTTTCGAAAATTCCAAGCGTTAGAACATTCTCATGATTTATGGAAATTCAGTTAGCCAGAACGAATTAATAATTTAATTGAAAATTAAATGGTTCAGTTGAAACTGGAGTTGAGAAGTAAACTAAAAGATATTTGAATCTAGTTAGTAAAGTTGGTAGCATTTTCCTAGCTTAGCAATTTCGAGGACGAAATTATTTTAAGGGGGGAAGTCTGTAATGGCGCGTTTTGTAAGGTATAATAATTAAGTTATTTAATTATTTAAATAACGAATATATTAAATAAACGATAGTTGAACGTATAAATTATAATAATAATTATAATCGAGCCCGTAACGACGCGGCAGTTCGTTATTTGGCGAGTTGAACTTCAACTGAATATACAAGATTCGTTATAAGTCGGATTTCTGTGAAACAAGAAACGTTTGAATCTGTTAAGCTATATCTTTCTAGTGAAAGAGAAAAATCAGGATTTCGTCATGTAGATTTTGACATATGTGCAAATCAAATTTTAAAATAGTCGCTATAGAATCGTTTATCGACCGAAATGGTTTAGTCGATATAACTAGTTATCGGATTCGAATTTGAACAAGGTTCTTTTGGGAAATAGTGATAATTTAATTTTTAGAATTTTACTGTAATTTTTAATTAATTTAATAAACGACTTTTTATTTGAAGTATTTTGCACCTTGAAATCAACATTTTTGAAGTTTCAAAATATGAGTCCACCTACCGATATTATTATATTCTTGGAATCCTGGCACATCACTGAACTCAATGGTATTTTTATTACTGTCTACTGCAGTTCGTATGTGGATCAAAATATACGAGACGGACACCCTTATTGTATAACGTTAAGCAGAGATTTATAAAGGTGTGGACTAAATTCATTTCAGCGATAAACAGAAGTCCACGTTCATTCTCTTTACACCACACGAAATACATGGACAAACTAACTCCACGTTATACGTACACCTAAAATATCTCTAAAGACCTTTACTATATAATCACCTCAACTCCTTAAAACCAAATTCTTCAGTAAACAAAATTCCGCCTGCAATACAAATCGTTGACATAGAAAATCCGAACTTTCCCCTTTTAAGATATCACAGTCCACTAAACAATTTACAACACTTCTAACAACAAAATCAAAGTATACATTGGGATCTACTGATCCAGCGGTGGAGATGGATTGTCATTCACGGTGGTGGCCAATATTGAGTTTGAAACGGCGGCGGATTCGAGGGCATTTGCTGATGGACGACGGCGTTGAGTTCATCACCGTAAGGGGGGATTGATGAGGTGGTTACGGCGCATGACTGGGTGGCTAGGGATGAAATTCGGGTGGTCTGAATGTGGTGTAAAGGTAGATGACTGCGTTTTGGGAGGGTTGCTGTTCGTTGGTAGTAGGATGAGGAGAAGTCCGGATCTGGGAAGAATGATGCGAGCTTCCAGTTTTGAAAATGGTTATGGTATTTTTGGATTTAAGTGAAGTGAGAGCTGTACGAATGGGGTTTGGAGTGACTGCATTTTTCGAAGGAGATATAGTGGGCATTTCAGTTCGTGTTGTAGGTGGTGTAGTTCTCTGCAGATCGAAATGGCAAGAAACATTATACAGGAGCAGACGTTTGGAGTTTACTGTAATGGTATATGTGAAGCGTGAGTGAAGGGGTAATAAGGGGTACTGACGTAAGCAACTTTGTTTTAAATGAGGGCGTACAAGGGAACGGATGGACCAGTCTTACTGGCTAAGGCCCAACGAAGAAAAGAAAAGGGATTACAGAACTGATTTAAATACGGAGAGAAAAGATCTGATACGATCATATGAATGCAACTAGATGATGGAACTGGTTGGAAATGATTCTGAGCTTGTCGGGATTTATGGTGAAATAAAACGTCCGTCAGAAACAAGAGACAATTATCGTTTTTAACGATGAACTACAAAGGTGAGTAAAACTCACCAACTCTTTACAGTTCTATTTTTACAGTGTATTCTTAGGACTGTTAAATATTTTCTGTTTGACTGTGTGTTGACTGTTTGATTGAACTGCTAGTCAGTTAGTAGAAATTATATATATATATATAAACCGTTGAATATTTATATGTTGATTCTGCTTATCAGAATATTATACCAGTGTTGTCTAACATCTGTGGTGCAGGGAAACAGGTTGGAGGAATCCACCAACTGGATTCCTCAACAGTTATTTTACGGTGATTTATATATTGTGATGTATAAATGTGATATATAATCTGATGTTGATTATGTGTGTTTGAACGATATTCATCGTGTTATATGGTGTGTTAAATACCATGAGAAATACCAGAATCTGTAAAAGGGATTTTCAAAGTATAATTTAAAAATATCTTATTTATATAAAATCCCTGGATTTTATATATATAAGAAAAAGGATTTTTGATAAACAGAATTTATTTGTGAAATCAAATAAGGGAATTTATTTGTGAAAACAAATATAAAGAAATTATATTTGCTAAACAAATATAAAGGATAATATTTGTAAAGCATTTACAAATAAAAATAAAGAGGTTATTTAAAAGGAGTTATTTATTTATTAAATAAATAAAAAGATAAAGGAAATATCTATTTGTAAAATAGATAGGATTTAATCAAAGGAAATATCTGTTTGTAAAATAAATAGGATTTAATCAAAGAAGTTAGTTAGTTAAATCCAAAGGAATAAAATTGGTTAAGTTAGTCTAAATGGATGGGTCGAGTTAGTCTAAATGGATGGGTTGAGTTAGTCAAAGTGATTTGGTTGAGTTAATCAAAGTTATTTAGTCGAGTTAATCAAAGTAATTGGTTAAGTTAACCAAAGTAAATTAGTTAAGATAAACTAAGCGGTTAATCGAAGTGAATTAGTTAAGTTAAACTAATTGGTAAATCAAAGTGAATTAGTTGCGTCAAACTAAGTGACTTAGTTAAGTTAAACTAATTTGTAAATCAAAGTGAATTAGTTGCGTCAAACTAAGTGAATTAGTCAAGTTAAACTAATTGGTTAATCGAAGTAAATTAGTTGGGTTAATCAAAGTGAATTAGCTGAGTTAAACTAAGTAAATCGGTTAGAGTTAATCAAAGTGAATTAACTAAGTTAAACTAAGTGGATTAGTTCAGTTAATCGGGACAAGTAAATCAAGTTAGGTTAAACCATTTGAGTTAACCAGTTAAAGTTTACCAGTTAAAGATAAACAGTTAGAGTTGACCAGTTAAAGTTTACCAGTTAAAGATAAACAGTTAGAGTTGACCAGTTAAAGTTGACCAGTTAAAGTTGACCAGATAGAGTTGACCAGTTAGAGTTATCCAAGTGGAGTTAATCGAGTAGAGTTGCCGAATATCACTTATTCGAAGTAGAGTTATCGAATATAGTGTATTCGAGGGAAGAGTAATCGAATATAGTTTATTCGAGTGGAGAAATCAAATGTTATTCAATTGAGAAGAGTTACCGAATATTATTTATTCGAAGTTAGTTAATCCAAAGGAGTTATTCGAAGTTAGTTAATCCAAAGGAGTTATTCGAAGTTAGTAATCCAAAGGAGTTATTCGAAGTTAGTTAATCCAAAGGAGTTAGTCGAAGAGTTAATCGAATATAGTTATTCGAAAGAAAGTGTTAATCAAATATAGTTATTCGAGTAAAGTTAAAAGAGTTAATCGAATATAATTTATTCGAATAGAGTTAGAGAAGTTAATCGAATATAGTTATTCGAAAGAAAGTGTTAATCGAATATAGTTATTCGAGTAAAGTTAAAAGAGTTAATCGAATATAATTTATTCGAATAGAGTTAGAGAAGTTAATCGAATATAGTTCATTCGAATAGTGTTGGAGGAGGTATCGAATATAGTTTATTCGATAGGATAGAAGTGAATATAATTTATCAATTAAGTTATTCGAATTAGTTATTCGAATAGAGTTAAACACGTAAGAGTTAATTGAATATTAGTTATTCAATTTGAGTTAATCGAATTTAGTTATTCAAAAGGAGTTAATCAATTTGAGTTAAGTTAATCGATTTGAATTAAGTTGAATCAAAATGGAGTAAATCGATTTGAATTAAGTTAATCGAGTTAGAGTAAATCGAATATTAGTTATTCGAAGGTAAGCTATTCGAATTAGTTATTCGAAGGAGTTAATAAATTAAGTTATTCGAATGAGTTATTCGAAGGAGTAAATCAAATTAAGTTAATCGATTAGAGTTGAGTAAATCGATTTGGGTTAAGTTAAGTAATCGAGTTAAGTAATCGAGTTGAGATAATCGAGTTAAGAAAATCAAGTTGAGTTAATCGAATAAGTTATTCGATAAGAGTAAATCCATTTAAGTTAAATCGAATGTTAGTTATTCGATAAGAATTGACACATTTAAGAAAATCGAATATTTGTTATTCGATAAGAGTTAATGAAATAGAGCCAACCAAGAAGAGTTATTCGAATATTAGTTATTCGACAGGAGTTAATCGAAATAGAGTTTATCGAATATAAGTTATTAAAAAGGGAGAGTTAATCGAATAGAGATTACTCGAAAGAGAGTTATACGTCGAATTCGATTATAGCGAATTCGGGAAAGTACTATTTACTTTCCAGGGTTTAAATCAAGATTTAGTTATTGATTTAGAAATTAGGTGTCTGTTAAATTATTCGAGTTAGGAGATAAAGTTATAATTTAGGTTAGACATTGCAGAAGTAGGAATTATAACGTTATAGTTAAAATCAAACGTTTCATATAAGAAGTAGATTCGTAACCTGAATCCGAGAATTTGCGTAAACAGATGATTGGAAAAAGTGAGTGATGAGCTTCATCTATTTCACAGTAAAGGACGTTGTTCAATTAAGGTCTGCGAGGTAATTATACCCCAACTTGATTGACTTCAGAATTGACAAAGGAATAGTTGTGGTTCAATAGAAAAGGTTGATTTGAAATATAGTTAAGTAATAAGCGATTAATGGATTAAGCGTAACGATGTTTTATACAACGTTCATTGGAAATCCGTAAATGAGTTTTGGAAACGTTTTCCAAATATAGTCAGATATGTTTTCTAAACATAGAAAATGAAATGTTTTCATGATAAGAATTTAAGAAATAGAGTTAAGCAAATTCAGAAACTGACTGGAGAGGGTAAGTTGAACGGTTTTCTAAGTGACGATCTGATGTTGGGTTCGACCTTCCGGATTGATACTTAGAGAATTGTTCTCATACTAGTTACAGTTAGGGACTGATAGTTGCGAAATAATAGTGATGTGAGAATAAGCTATGGAAATGTTTTCCAATGATTAATAACATATATTTTCTAAATATATGAAATAAGGAAATATGAACATATGATGATTGATCGATCGAATTTCCATTTGGAAATAAGATCGTTGTTTGTACACCGACATGTTTTCATTTGATAGTTGAATCACAGACTATCAAAGTTTTGACCCTATTTACGTTGTAAATATGGAGAGACCGGTTGGATTATTATCCGAAGAACCACTCCGTATTAGCATAAGCGTTGCGAATCAAGTACGCTGAAGATAATTGAAGACGGAGTGAAGTGCAAGGGCTATTGTGAAAAGCCTAGGTAGGATGGATTCACTGAATAGTGCCTTCGGTTTATTCAGTCCCAGGACAACGTATATGGACGAGTGTCTGACAAAGTATTCTTAACGAATCATATATGTTGATCTCTTTAAACGTATTACGTTGGTGGCGGAGAAATTCGTTTCTCTTAGCTTTTATACCCGTGATGCCTTGAGAAATCGATAATGATTTGGCGGGTATGACGATGTGGCATTCAAAGTAATTGAAGAAATAATCTGTCAAAGTGATAAACGTGACCTCAAAACCTCACAACCGGAAAATAACAGAAGTTGGGCTAGGCAGCATGGCTAGTTGGGCCATACCCAAGCAGGGTGTATTATCACCATCTAGAGAATATTCAATTGTACTTCTTTATAATCTATTTCAATGTTGTCCCTTATCGGGAAGGATGGTTGCTGATCCCAACCATCGGTGATAATATATTCGTTACACTCAAGCTAAATGAGTGAACGGTCATGTGTGGCCGGGTTGCAAGACGTTCTTGTCGAACCCTAGTGTATCTCCTCTAGAGTACACTGATCGGAAGGTGCTCTCATACCTTGTCTGTTGGAATCCAATCTCCAATAAGCGCTCACGGTTTTATTTGTATACTATGTATGTGGAACGTGAGATGCAAGCGTTCCGCTAGATTGATATCTATTTGTATTTAGACATTATTATAATATCAGAAAGATATCCTTTATTTAACCAAGTGTTGGAGTTTTATTCACACCAGTCCCATGACTGACCCGGAGTTTATTTTGTTTTGTTTTCCCTAAACTCTTGGGTGCCTAAATTTGTACGGGCAGTCAAGTAGTCGGGATTTTACAGATATACTTGGAGAGCTTGGAGCAGGAGGCTTCAGGATTGATGCTATTATTATTCCGCTGTGTTGTTAAGTGTTGTACTTTGAAATGGTATGTACATACGAGTACTGATTTGTATTTCAAAGTTACGTTATATTTTATTCGTTCCGCTGTGAGATTCGTGTTTACTCTGATGATGTAAGTTCTTCTTCTACTTCTATTCTATTAGTTCTATCTTTTCTTCCTCACCCTCTACTTTCTTTCACTAACGTCTCGGGATTTTCGACTCTCGAGGAGTCGAAAATTTCCAGCCGTTACAGTTTTCTATTAATACAATCTGGCATGATCATGGCTTTTTGGATTTCTGGTCTTCGGCTATTGGAATTTTATTTGGGCTTCTCTTATGTTTATGGCCTTTTGGATTATGCAAAACAAATCTTTCACTGAAAGACACGTTTCGGGGGACAAGTATTAACCTGCCTTTTTACAAGATCGTTATGCTTTGGATTTCTGGTTACTGGATCGCTTATGACTCGAGTATAGACTTACATGGAACAGGAAAATAAAAGGCAAAATAAATTTTTGATTAAGTCCTGGGTTTATCCTTGTAGCATTTATTCCAATAATATTTTGCTCCAAAGGTAACTATTTCTAGAAGATAGGATTTTTAAATTACACGGTTAAGTGGTCAGCATAAGATAAGGCATTCCCTTCATATCCATTAGTAAGGCTCAAGGAACAGTTGAAATCACCAACTACAAGCCAAGGATAAGAATTCTTCTTAAGGAAGGAAGGGTCTAAAATAAGAAATTTATAGAAGCTTGAGAATCATCAGCATACAAAAAAGTTATGTAAAAATGTTAAAATTTACCATACTATATGGTAGAATCGAAGAAAATGGAAGTAGCTTCGTATAGGAGAAGATCATTTGCAAATCAGAGCTCGTAGGTGGATGAGGAAGCTGAAGATGTAGTCTGGTTGAAGTAGGGGCAGACGTCTGCAAGTAGGGGCAGAAGTCTGGAAGCCTTCCATGGGAAAACCTAAAAGCAAGGGCATACGTCTGGCAATTAGAGGCAGGTGTCTGAAAATCTGGATACGAGCCTGTGAACAACGCGAGGAGAATTCCAAACGTCTGGAATTCTGGTCCAAATGTATGGAATGGTGTTCGACCTATTTTTGGGCTAGGAAGACTTGGATTGATTTGTGAATTAGCAAGTGGTATTGTGGTCAATTGCCTAGGGTTTATCTGCAACTATATAAGCTATTTTTTCATATTTGAAAGATGATTTGGTTGATCCAACAAAACAAGTGTTTAGTCCACCATTAATCAGGGTTTGGCAATCCTAAGGGTTTCTTTAATTCTAATCTCCACAAATATAATTTTCTATTGAATATTGGATCATTGTAATCAATCTCTTGTACTTTTCTCATTTGACGATAATAAAGGTCTCTCTCAAAGTGGATGTACACTAGCAAATTGTTAGTGGAACCACTATAAATCTTGTTGTGATTTATTTTATTATTATCATTCTATTATATTGCTTGTTTTGTGTTGTGGTTGGATTTGAATCGTTTGAGGTCGGTTTGATCATAGATTGGTTGTTTGTGCACTATCTAGCACGATCTAGCTTGTTTTCTGCTGAGCTAGGGTTTGGATTAAGTGGTCTCAATCAGTGGTGTTTCCCCAGCATTTGGTATCAGAGCTGTTGTGTTGTTAAGTGGTTATAGAAATGACGGAGTTCGATAAAAATAGTCCCTCAATGGATGGTTCAAGTGGAACAATGTCGTATGTACATGGATCGTATGCGACATTGGGATCACTATTGGTTATAGACAAGTGGAATGACGACAATGATATTGAAAAGTGGCAATGGAAGATGGAAGCAGTTCTAAGGATGAATTGGGTACATCGGGTAGTGTTTGATACACATTTGTTGTCGGTAGACATCTCGAATGTTAAAAGATATGAAATGGAAGAGTGGGCATTTACTACACTTCAACTTGCTATAGGATATAATTTTATCTCCAAAATTAGTGGTGAGACGACTGCTAAGGTATTTGGGAGAAGTTAGAGGAGTTATATATGAATAAGTCGCTCACTAATCGTTTGATCTTGTTGCAAATGTTCTTCACCTATAAGATGAAAAAATGAACTTCGTTGAAGGCACATTTGAATGTGTTTGATTTTTTAATAATGAAGATGAAGGCAGTAGATTTGAAGATTGAGGGAGAGCAAAAGGAAATGATATTGTTTTGTTTATTGCCGGATCGCTATACGGGTTTCTCAAATAGCGTGATCTATAGTTTGGATACATTGACGTTGGATGATGTCAAGATGGGCCTTCTTAGTGAGGAATTGAGAGAACAAATGAAGGAGTTGAGTGTGGGAAATATTAGTGTTGGAAATGGTCAATGTTTTTTTATGGAGAAAGAGAAATATGTGAAGACGGAGAACCGGGGACGTTCCAAATATAGGAATCCCGGATGGAGAGGGAAGTCGAAGGAAAGGAAATGCAAGTGCTATATTTGTAAGAAGCCCGGTCATTAGAAGTATGAGTATCCGAACAAGGAGAAGGCAAAGAAGGAAGTAGCTTCTTCATCTATAATGGTGGAGAGAGGTGTTGGTGATGGATACATGGATGTTATGACAGTGGTAGCATCAGATGCTTCGGGTAGCGATTAGTGCTCGATTCGAGGTCGTCCTATCATATGATGCCTAATAGGAATTCATTTTCTTCTTATGTCGATAAGGAAGGAAATACAATTGTTATGGGTAATGGTGCTATGTGTAAGTCGGAAGGCACTGGCTCTATGCAAATTAAGATGTTTAATGGAGTGGTTCGTACTCTCACCAATGTGCGCTATGTTCTAGGACTTAGGAAGTCTCTTATCTCTTTGGGGAAGATGGATTCTTTGGGATGCAAGATCATTATCGAGAGTGATAACTTGAGTGTTTCGAAGTGGGCACTTATGGTTATGAAAGGTGCTAGAGCTAATGGAGTTTATTTGCTTCAAGGAGTGACCATTGAAGGTGAAACTTGCATAGAAATTGATAGTTGATCGACGCTAGTCTATGAATTAGAAAAGCGCGACATTTGTAATAAATTCTGCAAGCATACAGGCGTGTAGCATACAGGTCGAACACAGGGAGGTGAATTAAATCAATTATTTATCTAATCTCTTGGGCGAGTTAGACAAAGCTTAGAGGTTGATTTTTTTTCGCAAAGCAAAATAAAACTGAAACTACGAATAAAAGATGCAATTAAATTCACTGCAGATTCGAATCTAATCGGATCTGTAATAAATTCAATGATTAAAATAAAATAGAACACTAGAAATAAAATTGCAGGAAAGAAATCAACAACTGAAAATAAAAACTAGGATTACCGCTGAATCTAATCAGACGGTCAATCACCAGTAAGAAAAATAGAAGCAATAGCAAATTGTGTTCTAGCAAATCTAATTGACTAAACAACACAATTTGCCATGAAAATAAAATGCAGAAACTAAAGAAAAGAAAGCTTTATTAAAACTAAAAGAGAGTACAGAAGAATGAATGAATTTTTACAATGGTTACAACACATATTTATAGATGAGAATGGCAAAACCCTAATTAGGTCTGTGAATAAATGGGCCTCCTCATTCATGAATATTTCTTTCCTTCCTTGACTAACTTGATTGGAGAAAATCTGGGCATATCATGGTAAATATTTTCCATATCTTTCAATTTTCCCATGTGGCTAATTGATTGATAGAAGATTGCATCTAATTAATTCTTCCAAACAAGGACGCTTATCAGACTCCAAAGGCAATATAAGATAAAATCTTCAAAATTGGTTTTTCTTCTTGGCAACAATTCAATCAGAAATTCTTCTAATTGAAATTGAATGATTTGAATTTAATTCCATGATGAGAATATGGCTATTGCTGAAATGTTAATTGGTGCACATCATAAATACATACACATGAATATGTGTATGTATATATATAACATAACACTAATCCAGATATTTCTCAAAGCAAAGGGCCAGTGTGAACGCGCTCCGTTTCTTAGGTAAAAAGTGAGCTTGACGGGGTTCGAACTCGGGTCTCTCAGCACCAATTCCTATGCCTTTACCAGTGAGCTACTACTTCTTTTGCAATTGAAATGAATTTGATGTGAGGAAGTAGCACTTTCTTGTAGTTGGCCTTTGATTTGAATTGAAGGAGGCAACACTTGAAATCTGTAAAAACACATAAAAAATACCCAAAGTATCATTTATTTATTTACAAAAGATAAAGCATAAGAGTCATAAAATAAACACTTTTCAATGTCAATCAATAGTTCTCGTGGCTTGGATGCGGAAAAGTTGTGGCATTTAAGATTGGGTCATGTCTCAGAAAAGAGTTTGGATATTCTTCGTAAAAGGGAGATGAATGGTGGAGAAAGTTTCAACAAGTTGGAGTTTTTTGAAGAATGTGTCATAGGAAAGAAAACTAAAGTGACATTCAGTGAAGGAAAACATGATTCGAAAGGAATTCTTGAGTATGAGCACACGGATATTTGGGGGCCAACACCTATAGCTTCTTTGGAAGAAGCAAGGTACTATATTTCCTTCATATATGACTTTTCTCGTAAAGTTCGGGTGTATGTAATGAAGGCCAAGTCAGAGACATTTGCTAAGTTCAAAGAATGGAGAGATTTTGTTGAGAATGTGAATGGTAGGTCTTTGAAGGTTCTTAGGTCCGACAATAGCATAGAGTATGATTTTAGAGAGTTATTGGATTATTGCAAGCATCATGGTATTCAGAGGCATTTTACTACACCAGGAGATCCGCAGTCAAATCAGGTTGCAGAGAGGATGAACCATACACTGAGAGATCTCGATGCTTGAGATTGACATCGGGTTTGTCTAAGGGATTTTGGGCCGAAGAATTGTCTTTTTTTCTCTTAACAAAATAGAGAATCTAGTCATTCTCCAATAGCTCACAAAAACAGTTTCTATAGAGATGGCTATAGAGACTGCGCAAACACACAAACAAAGGAACAAAGAAGTAAATGCTAAAATACAAAAGATGAACGAAAAAAACTCCAAAAGCGGTGGAGAAAGGCGAAGATATGCCCCTCAGTGTCGATTCCTATGTCACAACAGCAATCGATAAAGAAGGCGAAGATAAAGCCAAACACTCAGATCCACTAGCCTCGGGTAACGTATTTAGTTAAAGCTCCTAGGAATAACTCCAAGAAATGTGGAAATCTTCTGCCCCATCAGCACCGTAGATCCCAAGTAAAAATCAGCACCTCTAGATTCAAAGAAAGAAGACTCCCAAACCTGTAAATTCAGACCCTACACTACTAGCAAACAACATAAGATCCCAAACAGGGGTGGATTAGTGTGTAAAAAGCGATGACAACTTTGAGTAGCAGTAAAACGAAAAAAATCAACCAATGTCCACCCTAGGAGTAGTCAAAACTGATAAGATACCAAAGGTACTGGCCAATCTCCTAGAGCAAGTTCCGATAACACCCCTGAAAGGCCTACATCGAAACACAAGGAAAACATCGTTCCTTACCCTCTGAATGATGGTAGGATGATCCATTGGCACTTTGTCGTATATTGCCTTATTCCGCGAGCACTAAATATGCCAGCACATAAACCAAAGAATAAGACGAAATATGATCAAGCGAATCGATTTTCCTGAGATTCCTATTCACTAGAGTCTCAGTAAATCCGCAAGGGAGGAGGCATTACTTCGGCAATCCATAAAATTACCAAAGTAATTCCAAATCGATTTGGCATAGAAACCAATGAAAAACAGATGAAAACTGATTTTCAAAAAGCCCGAACTGCAGCATTTGCATCGGGAAACTATAGGGATTCCAATCCTATCATCTGCAGATTTTTGTCCAATGGTAACCCCGCATGCAGAGTTTTTAAAACATAGAGACTTTAGGAAGAAGATGAGCATCCCAGATGAAAGAGAAAAGGTGAAGCTGTGGACCCGGAGACCTCGCCGAATTCCATGCTGCCTTAATCGAGAAGGGACTGCCATACCAATCGGTTCCACCTCCATGTGAATCTAACAAAGCCTTCACGTATTTCATCCATTTTCACGTCTCACTTGCATAGGACGGGACACCGGTGAAATTCGCACCTGCAAGCCTATGATACTTGGCATGGCCGAAGAATTGTCAACCGCAGTGCATATTGTGAATCAAATTCTGTGCTCGGCTATTAGTAGCAAAATTCTGGAGAAAGTGTGGAAGGTAAAGGGCATTATTTGAGTTATCTTCGTGTCTTTGGATGTCCTGTTTATGTGCATAATCTAAGTGATAAGCTTGAGCCTAGAGTGTTCAAGGTGATTTTGCTTGGTTATGAGGACGGAGTGAAAGGCTATCGAATTTGGAATCCAAAAACGAAGAAGTTTAGATTATCTCGTCATGTTACTTTTGATGAGTCATCTATGTTCAAGGTGAATGATAGCTCATCGGGTGTTCCGGATTTGGTTCATGGTGAACCAAAGGAGAAGGAAATTATTCCCACTTTCAGGCCTTGAGAGAGTAGAGTAGTTATTGGAAATGCTTGTGGGGAAGAAGCAGCTGATTGACCATCACATAGTCCATAAGGTTCCTCTAGTAGTGCTGCTGATGTACACGAGCCTAGAGAAGATTCAGTTCATGGTGAAGCTGAAGGAAGTCCGGGTGATGGTATTACTACTTGGGTTAGTCGTCGTGCTATAAGGCCACCCGAGAGGTATGGTGATTGGAACTACCTAAGATTTTGTGATAGGTTGGGCTATGTGATTCATGTAGTCCAAGATGAACTGATGAACCTTGATGACATCATGAAATCAAGTGATAGATCGAAATGGACTTTTCTCATGGAGGAAGAGATGCAATCGTTGATGAAGAACCAAACTTGGTAGTTGGTTCCACTTCCTAAAGGAAACCGGGCAATTGGGTGCGAATGGATATACAAGGTGAAGGATGGTGGAAGATACAAAGTTAGGCTAGTGGGTAAGGGGTTTGCAGAAAGGAACGGAAAGGAATATAATGAGATATTTGCACCGGTTATGCGTCATACTTCTATCCAGATATTACTTGCTATAGTTTCTATTCACAATATGGAGTTGGAGCAATTTGATGTGAAAACAACCTTCTTGCATGGTGACTTGGATGAAGACATCTACATGGAGTAACCGAAAGGGTACATGATAGATGGTAAGTTAAAATTAGTATGCAAGCTAAATAAATCACTATACGAGTTGAAGCAATCGTCTTGGCAATGGTACAAGAGGTTTGATCATTTCATACTTGAAAGTGGCTTCCATCGAAGTATCAAAGATGCTTGTGTATATTTCAATAAGTGTGGAAATGATTATTGAGTGTATTTGCTCTTATGCATGGACGGTATGCTCATAGCTTCAAAGGATAAGGCCGAAACCAACAAGATAAAACTAGGATTGAAAGCGGAATTCGAAATGAAACACCTTGGGGAAGCTAAGAAGATATTGGGCACGGAAATTGGAAGGGACTGAAAGAGTTTTGAGTCAAAATTGACTCAAAAGAATCTATAAAGAAAGTGCTTTGCTGGTTTAGCATGTAGAATGAAAAGGCATCGAATACACCTTTACCTTTGCATGTGAAGCTTTTGAGTCAAGGATCACCTATCGAAGAGAAAGACAAGGCTTATATGACAACAATGCCATATGCAAGTGCAGTTGGTAGTTTGATGTATGACATGGTGTGTACATGACCCGATATTGCAAATGCCATCGGGGTTGTTAGCCAGTTCATGGATAATCCGAGATAATCGCATTTGGAAGGAGTCAAACTTATTTTGAGATACTTGAAAGGTACATCATCTCATGGAATTTTCTTTGGAGGTAGTAAGGAAAAGAGTTGCAATTTGGTTGGTTATATGATTCAGACTACACTGGTGATAGAGATTAGGGAAAGTCAACTTTCAGATATTCTTCACACTTGTTGGCACGGTCATAAGTTGGAGATCGAGACTGCAAACCATAGTTGTTTTATCAACTATGGAGGCGGAGTTGATAGCCGCGGTGGAGGCGGAAAAGGAGGCACTCTATTTGAAGTGTTTGTTATGTGACTTGGGGTTTGAAGACGATAGCATCGATGTTCAGTGTGATAACCAAAGTGTTATCCGTTTGGCAAAGAACTTGGCGTTTAGCTCATGAACTAAGCAATAGAAGTGAGAGAGTCGTTTTTGGTAGCCATGGATGAAGATAAGCATGTATATCTCCGGAAAGTGCACATAAATGACAATGCGGCGGATATGTTTACTAAGACATTACCGAGTGGGAAGTTTGAGCATTGCTAGAAATTGATTCGCTTGGAGAAGTGCTAGGTGGCACGGGTAAGAGAGGTGATTTGTTTTGATGAGAAAGAGTAGTGGTTTAAGATTGAATTTTTATCTTCTGGTAAAACTAGTTGACACTCCTAAGTACTTTAGTCTTTGGTTGAGACGGATTTGGAGTTGAGTGCTTTCAACTCTTTATTAGCGGGTGGGGCTTTTGTCTGAACTCGTCGATGAAGTGCATGAGGGTGGCTTTGCCGGAACTCATTGGGAAAGCATTCAAGCTTGGGTGAAGGTAGAAGTGGTGGTAGTTGGAGCTATTGGTTGAAGATGATGGTATGGTACCATTTGTATTGGAGATAGATTTAGTATCGAGGTGAAATGTTAAATTTTAAGATACTATATAGCAGAATCGAAGAGGATGTAAATAGCTTTGTGCAAGCGAAGACCGTTCGCAAATCGGAGTTCGTACGTGGAAGAGGAAGCTAAATGGCTAAAGTAGGGGCTGACGTCAGAAAGCGTCCCCTTGTGCAAATCTGAAAGGAGGGGGAGACGTCTGGCAAGTTGGGGAAGACGTTTGACAAGTAGGGGCATACGTATGAAAACCTGGATACGAGCCTATCAACAACCCGAGGATAATTCCAAACATCTGGAATTCTGGTCTAGACGTCTGGAACGGTATTTGGCCTGTTTTTGGGCCAGCTGGGTTGATTTGTAGATTAGCAAGGGGCATTGTGGTTAATTGCTTAGGGTTTCTCTATAACTATATAAGCTATTCTTTCAGATTTGAAAGGTGATTTGGTTGATCCAACTAAACAAGGGTTGAGTCCTCCATTAATAGGGTTTGGCAATCTTAAGGGTTTCTTCAATTCTTATCTCCACAAACATAATTCTCTACAGAATACTGGATAATTGTAATCAGTCTCTTGTACTCTTCTCATTTCGTGATAATAAAAGCTCTTTCTCAAAGTGGATGTACACTAGAAAACTGTTAGTGGAACCACTATAAATCTTGGTGTGATTTATTTTTTATTATTATTGCTTTATTATATTGCTTTCTTTGTGTTGTCATTGGATTTGTATCGTTTGAGGTTGGTTTGACAAAGATCGGTTGTTTGTGCACTATCTAGCATGATCTAGCTTATTTTCCACTGTGTTAGGGAGTGGATTGATTGTTCTCAATTGGTATTGTTTCCCCAACAAAAGGAAGTTGTCTATGGACAGTGAATGGCATGTTTACGGAGTATTAACGAGTAGATAGAATAGAAGAAAGAGTAAAAAAAAATAGAGGATCATGGATAATGCATATCCTACCATAGCGGGATTCCAATAGGTTATGATTTAATTGTCATTTTGGATTAATGTATTTGACTGCTTTCAAAGCAAGACGAAGATTATTTTGGTTTCAAGGATGGAACGAAGACTTAAATTTTGATTTCGTATTAGCTCTTTGCATTGATTCAACTTTGAATCACAGTGGGCTTCCCTTATGTTCCATACTCCAATGTTATTCAACATTGGATGGACAGTTTTGCTCAGTTTTTCTTAAGTGATATACACCTAGTAGTCATGTAGGAAAATCTAGAGGATATATTTTTACTTTAATATAATATTTCTTGCATATACTTTCTTACATTTCCTCGGTTATCATTATATAAAATGATAGTAGGCTTCATATATAGGAGCCTTACATGACAATTCACTCCTAATAGACATCACATTTTACCAACTGGCATTACTTATTAAATAGACACAACCTTTGATGTAACTCTTGACTAATAAAAGGACTCATTACTTAATACTAGACATATTATTCAATACTAGTCAAAACACATCATTTAACACAAGTTTACTTTTCCAACATCCCTTCCTAAACTTGTGTTTTGATAACTCCAAGACAAGTTTCTCAATCTGCGGAAGTCTTCATACTTTCTGGTCATTTGTTTGAACACGATCCCGTTTGTGTTCCTTTCTAGTCATTCATACTGCTATCCAATTTATATTTTACATGTTTCGATAGAAATAGAGATATTATTCGGACTTTCTTAGTTGAGTTCTTCTTCCTTCCCAATATCAATATTGTTGACGTGATTTCTCGAGACCTTGTTTTATTCTTTTCATTTTCCACATAGTTTTCATCCAATGCAGCAGGTGTGAACTCTTGGATGACATGTACGTAGTGCAGTGCACCATGCTTGAGTTGAATTCCACCACTTGGATTTTTCAGAACTAACATAATAGTAGGACCATGCATATCTTGATAAGTTACCTTGACTTCTTCATCTTCAATGATTTTGGCTTTAGCTTTAATATTTTTCTCATTCTCTTCCTCGTCCATGTCCTCTTTGTCTTCATGTGGATTTTCCGCTGTGGTCTTGTCTCCTTGTAGTAGCTTTTGATTATTCTTCTTTTGTTTTTCCGCTATTTTCTCTTCAACACAATCTATATCTTTTTCTGATTCTTTCCATGAATCTTGCAGTTTAATTGTAATTATCTTTTCATAACCTCCAAATTGATTTTCCAGAATTTTCCATGCTTCATGTGCTATTTTTGCACTTATAATGCATGGAATAACCGATCTACTCATCCCTTAGTACATAAAGGACAAGGCTTTTGCATTATTGACCTTGTTCTCTTTATGTTCTTTCTTCTTTGCAAATGACATTTCAGCCACTTCCTCTGCTGTATGAGGAGTATATCCTTCTTCAACAATATCCCATAATTTTTCAGATATGAGGAAAGTCTTCATAAGAACATTCCGTAGCTTATAATCTTTTTCAAAGAGAATAGGAATTCCTTGTTGAGTAAAAGGAAAACCAGATTCTTCATTTTTTGTAAATGCCATTTGATTGGATATGAGAAGGGAATTGAAACCAAGGGTGGCTCTGATACCAAATGTAGGAAAATCTGGAGGATATATTTTCGCCTTAATATAATATTCCTTGTGTTTTCACCAAAAAATGGCTTAAACGCCAAAGGTACTAGAATTGTACATCACCGATATGTTAAGAAAATAAACGGAGTTGTCCTTAATAACAACTGAAAGTAAAAATGTGAATAAGGAAAAATAGAGAAGAGATTTAGAGTGGTTCAGCCTTGTGCTAGGCCTACATCCACTATGAAGATTACTTGCATTCTTAAAATGGAGATTACAAAATACACCAACTCTTTTTTTCATGCATCTCTATATTCAATCAACATACTCTCATTTATACATATCAATCCTGGGATTTTATGAGAAAATTGTAGAGTTTGAGGAGGAGAAGGACATATGAATGATTGAAAAGGAGGATGTCTTTGATTTTTCTATTACAAGGTTGTACTAGGCGCCATGGTCGAACTGGTGATGAACCTTTGAATGGAGAAGATGGTCCAAATCTTTAAGGAATGATTGAAGATAGAATTTTGCAGCACTCTGTGGTTTAAAAGATTCGATCCCCTTTATGTTGGCAACCATGGCCTATTTATAGGTGAGCCTTCCCGGAGAAGTAAGCTGAAGTTCGTGTATGCAAGCGACGGATTGTCTCAGCCGATAATTACCAAAAATGCCACTGCCTAGTTGCTACCAGCTATTTGTAGCTGTATCCAGTTGTCATGCGCGAGTTACTTTATAGGAGCGAGTGTTTTAAGTAGCCAAATGGGTGACTAGGATTGTACTTGTGGTCGAGCGACTCTGGAGTGGAGCACGGGACTGGGATCAATTCTTCGTTGGGCTTTGCTCGACTGATTTCCTCGGTTTAAGAATGTGCGACCTTTTCTAATTCGGATGCTCTTAGCAAGTTGCTCAAGGTTATTCATTCTTTACTGCCTTTTCATCGCGCCATTTCTCAGTATGTCTATGCTATATGGTCGCTCCTGCTCATCCTAAGTGGATGACTCGTCTCGTTTTGCTGTTCAAGCGGCTTCGTTCTAATATGAACGACCGACTTTTGCTTCTGTGGCTGGGTCACGACTTGCATCTGGCTTTGGTTTGAGACATATGCACATAAAAATGTTGTGAGTACTTGCTTTGTAGTTTCTGCTCAGATTTTTAGCTTAATGTACATATGGTTTTTTAGGGATCAACACTTACCCCTCAAAGCTTGTAATTTTCTGGCAGAGAGTTACTGGCTTCGACATGATTGATCACAACATTGTTTGGTAGGTTTGATCTGACTCATTGAAGGGTCGTTCGTGCAAAACGTAAGATTTTTCCAGTGTAATGGATTGATATTGTCCCTTTCCATGAGCGAGACTCCTGAAATATCTTTTCATTGTTGCAAACGGCCGAATTGTGGGATGCCAGCTGGATCTTGTTGGGACACTTATATGTGCAATCGAGCACTGAGTTGATGTGGCGAGAATGCTTTGGATGTGTGTCCTTTAACCTTGCCTTTTATTTACTTTTAACCTTCTTTATTTTTCCTCTTCTCCTCGAAAATCTTTTTTCTTTTAAACTGTAACCGTGCTCTTCGAGAATTTTACTAGGTAATTAACATTTTTTTAATTCTTGTTCAGACCCTTCTTCAAAAATCTTTTTCCTTATAATCTTGCTTAGTGCTTGCAGTAACACCTGTTCAATCAAAGTAATTCTTCTTTGGACCCGAAGCATCATGATCTTTTTGGGTGAATTTTTTCTTCATTTTGCTTTGTTTTATCTGAACAGTGGTATACCTCCAAGCTAAGATGTTTTAAGTGTAGTCTGACCGGCTTAAGTATGGATTGGGATCCTGATAATAATTAAATTTTGTCTAGTGAAGATCCCATTTCTGTAATTATCATGAAGAATCTGAATCACCTGTTGACTTTTGAAATCTAGATGTTGGTATTGCTTATAAGTTGTTTGATAGAATACCCCAGGCTTCTCTAGGTGAAATGTTTCTATTCACGTCCGAGTCTGGTTGGGCTATTCTTGGTCATTTATGATTATTGTTTGAGTCCATATGATTTTCCTTTTCTTCCTCTTTTTCTTTAAAATAGGCCGCCCAAGGATGACATTCTTTATGTCAAAGAGACTAAAGAAGAAATCGATGGGAAAGTCCGGTAGCAAAAAGATGCTTCAAGGTAAAAAGAACTTGGGTGCAAATGATATGCAAAGCTATCATTCATTGGATGAACTCCCTGTCCCAGATGTTCAGATTTCCCCTGATCAACAACCTTTGGCTTCTCCGTCCATTACTTTAAACCCTGCCAACTTTCAAATGACTTTTACGAGTCCTCTTTGTGTTCCCAATCTTTGTCATCCCGAACTTGCTGAGCGATTTGAGTGTTGGTGCCCAGTTGGTACATATTCTGGTGTGTGCATAGACCCGTTCGATTGATGGATTGTTGCAGGAAAAATGGATGCTATGAAGGATTGCATATTAGCTGAATTTAATTAGTTGTAGGTGCGTCTGAACCTGGTTGAGGATCTTATCATAGAGGTCAAGAATTACATTGTAAAGCAATTGGGTGCTTGGCATGCTCTTGTTATAGATCTTCAGAAGTCGAATAAAGAGAATGTTGGGTGAATCTATGCTTTGGAAAATGACAGTCTCGAGTTCGTCAAGGACTTTGAATCCCGGGAGAAGATCATTGCCTCCCTTATCTGAATGCTGTGCCTTTTTTAACTTTATCTTTTATTATTTCCGCTATTGTTTTAAGATGATACATTTAGTCTGGCTTGTATATGCGGGTGCCAGCCGCGCCTATTATCGTACGCTCATGTTGGTGACTTTTATGGCCTTTTTTGGACCTTAGTGTGCTGCCTTTTTTTACCCAGCCACCTTTACATTGGTGCGTCGCATGCTGCACCATTATTTCAATTTTTCATCTTTGGTCGGGTGCTCTATTAATCGCATGGCTACACACGATTTATGCTTTTTTTATTGGTTTGTCTTGATGATTCATTATTTACCATCGGTTATTACGCACTTGTTTGTATACTCATAAGCGTGTTTGTTATTGTTTCTTATTAAGTCGTATTCAACCCCGCGCCTGACTGACTTGGTGGATCAAGCCCTTCAAAGACTGGTTTTGAATACGTGCCCCCGGGTAGGACTTGGGTTATAAGTTTTCAACCCATTCTAGGCCTTGTTTAATATTATTTTTTTTCTTTTCAAAAAAGGTCTAGAATGGATACCCCTTGTGGCTAGGATTTATGTTACCCCCTTGCAGATTGGAATTCTGACTGCGCTGGTCTTTCCAGCATGTTTGTTGGTCCTTCCGACACAAGGACTGGGGTTTCCAGCCTAGTTTTTTTGTTGCATTGCCCCTAAGAGGTGGACACTGATCCTTGTTACCGAATTTGGTTTCAATTTTAAGGAGTTCGTGTCCTGCTCCTAACAAGGCGCCTCTTCGGGACTAGCATTTTTTATCCATGGGACAGATTTGGTAATGTTCTTACATCTCTACCGAAGCATGATGCCGATCCCTTGAATGGGTGTTTGCTAAGAGTTCAGCATATTTCACAATGAGAAGTGTATCCCTCTGACTCCTTGTTTGTCTTAGAACAGCTTACTTTCTTGAGGCGATGCGCCTATTCATCCTTTTTTATTTTGCCTGATGTTTATGGTTTTCAAGCTGCTTTGCTTAAGATGTGCTTTGAGATTCTTCCCGTCCTAGTTTAGGTATACATGATCAATTGCATCTATCATGCCTACATTCTAAGAGATCGGTTTTTAGCATGAGCTGATAAATAAGTTACTCAGGTAAGCACATAATTGATTTTGATACGCAAGATTTTTTGTAAGTAAACCATTGCTAAACATTTGCATGAATACAGCGAGTAACAAAACAGGGTAAAACAATTTCAGTAATAAGATAAAAACAAAGAAGTAAAGCAAAATAGTCGGGGGTTTTGTCCAAGACTCCATAATCAGGACACTAGTTACTGATCCTTAAGCAAGCGTTCGTTTCGGATTGGTTTGGGCCTTTCTCTTTAAATCTTGTTGACCCTTGTTCGTGGAGAATTGGAACAATTTTCATGGTCCTGTACGTATTGTTACAAATGGTTTTTCCTGATTAAACCCTTGATTAACGACTTCAAATGCCTGCAGTCGTTGGTATCGTGTCTTGGTTGTTTATGGAATTGACTAAACCTTCCTGATTTCATAGCAGCATCTTTGACCTGCCTTTGTTTAAAGACCAGATATCTCTTGGTGTCATAGTTGCCATGAAGATATTTCCAATAGTATCATTAAGAGGAGTGAACTCGGAGTTCTTGAAAAAGTGTAGTTTCATTTTAGCCCAGATGTCTTTCCCTTCATTGCTCCTTTTCTGACTATCAGAGCTACTTTGCACATTAACTTTCTTCTTTATCTGTCCATCTGCTGAATTTTCTTCAATACTCATGTATTTTTCAGCTTTATTTAGCAATTGTTCGAGTGTACTTGGTTTCTTCTTCTTGATCCACTGTCCTAATCCGCTTTCTTTGCATATGGCCCCATTCAAAGCCATCAAGACTAGACGGGGCTTAAAATTTTCGACTTCAACCACTTCCATATCAAAGTGAGTGAGAAAAGCTTTGATGGACTCTCCTGGTCTTTGTCGTAGTTAACTTAACTCCATAACATCCCGAACTCTGGGTGCCTGGAGTTTGAATTGCTTACTGAATAATTTAGCCAGGGTAGTAAAGTCGTCCACAGATTTCGGCGGTAGCTTTGTGAACCATAGGTAAGCCACCCCTTCTAGATAAGTCGGGAAATATAAGCACTTGATTTTGTCGGTAGAGCATGCCCCATTCATATACTGGTCATATCTGCACAAGAATATGTTAGGGTCGCTTGTCCCATTACAGGACTGCAACATTGGAGGTTCGAATTTCTAAGGATATATAGTCTTCTTAATCCTTTCAGTAAGTGGGGTTTTAGTTGGAAGGATTCCCATTCTTTTCGGTCATCCTTCTTCTTTAGACTTTCCTCCATAATTGCATGTGCAATTCCTAAAATGTATTTCCGCTCCCTGCTCTGATCCATGGACTGAGCGCCCTCTTCCTTGCCATCTTCTGGTCTTGGTGCATAATCGTGATCTAGAGCAAGGAATTTAGGCATTCTTCTGGGAGGACTCTCCCTCTGGCGACGGAGTTGTCTAGCCGCTTCGAGATTGTGTCATCGACGTAGTTATGCATAGATTCTTTGTTCTTTCTATGAACAAGATTGACATGATACACAACTTCTTGGATGGGATTTTCCTATTTCAAGCTTGAAGCAGAGAATTCTGCCTCGGACCCGTGACTCGTTTGAGTGAATGGAGAACAAGTGGCCCTTAGCGAGGCTTTTGCGGTGGCAGCTTGAATAGCGAGTATTGACTCGATTTTTTTCATCATTGCATTGTTTGCAATAGTTATTTGACTTATTAATCCTGTCTTTGCTTCTTCCAACTCTTTCCTGGTTGCAGTTTCTTCAACTTCAGGCAATTCTCCTGCCCCGGAACGGGTAGTGGACGATGTTGATATTAACACTGTTGATGAGGCTGTTGACTTCGTCAGTGACTTCCCTCAGCATGTCCATGATTCCTAGCACAGTCTTCTCAGAGAATCTCATCGGACCTTGTTAGAGAGAGATGTAAATATGGCCCCATGGTGGGCGCCAAATGTTTTCACCAAAAAATGGCTTAAACACCAAAGGTACTAGAATTGTACTTCACCGATACAGTAAGAAAATAAATGGAGTCGTACTTAATAACAATTGAAAGTAAAAAATGCAAAAAAGGATAAATAGAGACGATATTTAGAGTGGTTTAGCATTGTGTCAGGCCTACATCCACTATGAAGATTACTTGCATTCTTAAAATGGAGATTAAAAAATACACCAACTCTCATTTTTCATACGTTTCTATATTCACTCAACATACTCTCATTTATACATATCAATCCTGGGATTTTATGAGAAAATTGTAGAGTTTGAGGAGGAGAAGGACAAATGAATGATTAAGAAGGAGGATGTCTTTGATTTTCCGATTACAAGATTGTACTAGGCGCCATGGCCAAACTGGTGATGAACCTTTGAGTGGAGAAGATGGTCCAAATCTTATAAGAATGATTGAAGATAAAATTTTGCAGCACTCTGTGGTTTAAAATATTCAATCCCCTTTATGTTGGCAGCCATGGCCTATTTATAGGTGAGCCTTCCCGGAGAAGTGAGATGAAGATGCAAGCGACGGATTGTCTCAGCCGATAATTACCAAAAATGCCACTGCCTGGTTGTTGCCAGCTGTCTGTAGCTGTATCCAGCTGTCATGCGCGAGCGACTTTATAGGAGCGAGTGTTTTAAGTAGTTAAGTGGGTGACTAGGATTGTACTTGTGGTCGGGCGACTCTGGAGTGGAGCACGGGACTGGGATCAATTCTTCGTTGTGCTTTGCTCGACTGATTTCCTCGGTTTAAGAATGTGCGACCTTCTCTAATTCGGATGGTCTTAGCGGGTTGCTCAAGGATATTCATTCTTTACTGCCTTTTCACTGCGCCGTTTCTCGATATGGCTATGCTATGTGGTCGCTCCTAATCATGCTAAGTGGATGACTCGTCTCGTTTTGTTGTTCAAACGGCTTCTTTCTAATATGAACGACCGACCTTTGCTTCTGTGACCGGGTCACGACTTGCATCTGGCTTTGGTTTGAGACATGGGCACATAAAAACCTTGTGAGTGCTTACTTTGTAGTTTTTGCTCAGATTTTGTAGCTTAATGTGGGTATGGTTTTTTAGGGATCAACACCTTGTATATACTTGCTTACATATGCTTGGTTACCTTTATACAAAATGATAGTAGGCTTTATATATAGGAGCCTTACATGGCAATTCACTCCTAATAGACATCACAATTTACCAACTGACACTACTTATTAAATATACATAAACTTTGATATAACTCTTGACTAATAAAAGGACTCATTACTTAATACTAGACACATTACTCAATACTAGACAAAACACATCATTTAACACAAGTTTACTTTTCCAACAGTCATAGGGGTTTTATTATCCTATGCATCAGAAATAACATTAAGATCATCTTCATTGGTAGTGTTTTGTTCATATAACATAGTGTTAGTGAGCACTTGTAGTTTTTGGTGGGATTGGAGTTGTTGCTATTAGGTGGAACTTTCTAGTCAGGAGGCTCAGCAATGTTCGCGCATTTATTACTGTAGGGGGAGGTGTTAGGGTTAGAATTGGATGAAGAAAGGAATAAATCTTCTTAATTTATGATTTGACATGATAGAGGTCTCAAGTGAAGAATTGTTTGGAAGAGGTGTAGCATTTGGCATTGTGAGATCAGCAAAAAGATTGGTAGGAATGCCATTTCGGTAGGTAGAATTGAGATGATCAAGACTGGATGAGATAGGAGTTGATGTTAACGAGGTATTGCATGTTAAATTGCATTAGGTATTGGCAATGGGTTTGAGGTATTTCGCAGAAGTGTAGATTGGTGAAAAGGGTGATCAGACTAATCTAACAATAGTAATTTGACTGCGGGATCAATGGCATTTGCCTCTTTGGGATAGGAATGCCATTTCGGTAGGTAGAATTGAGATGATCAAGACAGGATGAGATAGGAGTTGATGTTAACGAGGTATTGCATGTTAAATTGTAGTAGGTATTGGCAATGGGTTTGAGGAATTTCGTAGAAGTGTAGATTGGTGAAAAGGGTGATCAGACAAATCTAACAATAGTAATTTGACTGCGGGATCAATGGCATTTGCCTCTTTGGGATTTGGTGTAACACCCCGTATTTTTAAGATAATAAAATAAGAATAACTTAATTAAATAATAATAGTTAAGTTAAACAGACTATGCCATTGCGTTCGTCTCGGAATTCTGGTAAAGATAGACACCTTTTTCGTAAAACGTACATCATATGAAGAAGTTATTAAGACTAGACGTTTGCATACACACAAGAGAAATATATATATATACAAACAAATTAAAATAAAAAAGTAAAGAATAAAATAAGGATTGCATGTAATAAATACATGCACTGAAAAAAAAAATGTAATGCATGCATTGAAAGAAAGAAAGGATTGGTTGCATGCAATGTAAATATGTTGCATGCACTGATTTGCAAACATAATGCATTAACATTAAAGAAAAAATAAAAGAAAAAGATTCATGCAATGGTTTAATTTAAATATTGTAACTAAAAACAAAAAGAGAAGTAAGGAGAGAGCAATAATTATCATTGTTCTAAGACTTATTAACAAAAGACTTCATAGTTTAGTTGGTTAACTAAGGCATTGGATTTGTAACATAGAGGTCGGGGGTTCGAACCTCGGCGGCAGCATAATTTTTATCTTTGTTGTAGAGAGGGCCAAATGAACATGCAAATACATGTACGTATACAAATTCAAAATTTGAAAGGATAAGAACATACATATAAGGAAATAAAAAAAATGTATATATATGAGAATATATATATATATATATATATATATATATATGCAGAAATATATGTATACGAAAGATAAAATTCAAGATAAGGCTTCAGTCAATGAAATATGGCAAGAATCAAATAACGGTGCAACATCATTTGAATTTTGAAAATAAAATGAAAGTTGTGCGTATATATATACGCGTAAAATGGTCGTTAGAGGTACCGTACACATATAAGAATATTTCATGTGAATAAAACAGTTAAATAAATTCTAGAAATTCAAAAGTTAGAAAATCAGATTTCAACGCCAAAACAATTCAAACATTCAAAATTCAAATTTATGCACCAAAACAGCTTGTGGGACCCAATGTTGACTCAGTACTGCATGTATGATAAGATTTGGCTAGATTCATTTGCGAACCTAGACTATTTTCTTATCTGGGTTCAATGCTGACATAGTGTTGCGTGTACGATAAGGTCTTGAGCACCTATAAATAAGACCCTAGACCTAAGCCTAAACATCACAATTCGGCGGCTACGCTATAGCTCTACCATGGCTCCCTCTCTCTCTCTCTCTCTTCTCAAATCTATTCTGAAATTAAAATGTTAGCCTAGGAGGATTATGAATTCAGATCTCGAAGAGGGAATCAACGTCAATAAAAAGATTATTGAACCATGAAAGCAAGGTAAACCTCTAAGAACCAATCTATTTAAATTATTTCTCTTTCCCTTCTCTTTTCATGAAATAATAAATGCATGGTCGTTAGGTCGTGAATCAAATTAAAGGGAAAAAGGAAAACCATGGATGATAGAATGGATCAGATCCAAAATTTAGGGAAAGCTTAAAGATGAGTGGGTTTAAATTATCCCTTGTGAATAATAGTATGTTTATCGTTTAACCATTCCCCAAGAATATTTATAACGAATGTATTGAAAACGTTAATTGATGCGATGGATAATTGCGCGAAAATGAAAATTATGTTCAATCAGTTGAGATGTACATTTATTTGAATGTTTAAGATGAATACAATTGTATAGATCCATTTTATGATCCTATAAATTAGGATAATTGAGACATTGGGTAAAAGATGTACTACTTGTGATCTACATATTATTAATTACATGTAAAAAGACATGCGACTCATATTGAGAGTTTTGGGGCATAAATTATGATGTGGTTAATGGCATAACTATGGTGGAAATTATGCACATGAATTGAACTGGAATTATGGATGTGAATTGGAAATTATGCATATAAATTATAGGCATAACATATTGGTAGAATTATAAGCATAAAATTGAAATGGGAATAAAATGTATTTTGTTTTAAGACTTTAAATTAAAGGCGCAATTTGATATGAACATAAATAATGGAATAGAGATGAATATGCCTAATACTGAACCACGTCTACGCACGAGGTAGATTACACTTGTGGTAGAAGTTTGCCCGGACCCGACTGGCATATCCAGCAACCACAAGTGGTGAATCTAATGTAAGAGGCCTAGTGCATATATATAAAACAAGTAGTTGTGCTAAGACACGAGGTTAAGTCAACTTGTGGTAGAAGACTGCCCGGACCCGCCCGGCAATTCCAGCATCCACAAGTGTAGACTTAATGTGAGAGGTCTAGTACATATATATACACATATATGAAAAATATGTAAATGGCAGGACCGACGAATACCATTAATTGTAATAAATGGAAATAAATTAAATTGAATGAAAGATAATACAACTGTAAGGAAAAGGTAACGAATGGGAAATGATAATAACCTATTATGAATGAACTTAAGAAATGGAAACGATAATAGGTAGGCTTGTCCTAGGGACAAGTGGGAATTTTAACTTATGGAATAAGGTAAGTTATAATGAACGATAGAGAAAAATGAAATAACTTATGTAATAAAGTTGTACTTAATCGAAGATTAAGTAATTAGCGAGAATAAGCATAAATCCATAAATGAGGATAACATAAGTTATATGAAGGAAAAGGGAAACTTATTAGTAAACCTTAGTTAAGAGAACTAAGTTAATAGGTAAATTATGATAAATTGTAATGGCGGTGTACGACAAGATTATGATTAAATGAGAAAGAAGAAGGCAAACTTATGAAGATAAGTAAGTTGTATTTAATCTTAAATGTTAAATGACAGAAAACATGTAAATTAAGATGTATTTAATTATAAATTAAGTAGAACATGTTATGACAACCATGAGACGGGACATGAATTTTGAATTACAATATAGAGAATAACATGTTGTAGGCTTATTAATGAACTTAAATGCGTTAATTTATAAATTGAATTAATAAGCGAGGGTAACTTGGTAAACTTGAAAAGGAAGTCACAGTAAAGGAGAATAACCAAGTTAAATGAGAAAACTCACGAGGTGGCGCAAGTGTGTGATTAATGGTTAGACGTAAGGTCTAATGACATATAAAACTGAGGCACTTGGACTAGTCCATACGTTAAAGGATGAATAACCATAAGGGGTAGATCATCGGGGTGTCAAAAGATACAAAAAGGAGTGCATGTCCATCTAGATATTCTTGTAGGCTCCAACGGACTGGGTTAAGAAGCATGCGGCTTCCGGGGACGTAGGGTACTCTTTGTATTCCTCTGTGAGTGGCACATGATCCGCCTGTACTCACAGAGGTTAGGTCTGCGTAGGTGAACCAATGCGTATGCCTTGATTACAATAATAAGGAGCAATCAAAAGACTAAGATGGACCAGCGTGATTCGACGAGACCAGTTAGTGCCCTGTGATAGCAACTCGTCGTCTACCTTCCATCTTCAGTCAGTACGTAAAGCGGAAAGGCGGAGAACTACAAAAGACCATATACTTTGTTATCTAGTTATGGGTGAGGTTGGCCAATAGGTTTGAAGGGCATAGGGGCCGGGGTTAAGTTCTCATTCTTGATATTCTTGGGTGCCTTTCATTAGTTGAGGGAGGGGTCTAGTGGGACCATAGCCACTGTAAATGCAGACCTTAGAATCTGCAATTGGCAGATATCTGAAAGCTCCCGACCGAGTACCGTGTTTCTTGATTAGCCCTGCCACGGGACTCGAGCGCACATACATAGAACATGTGCAATAGACATTGAGAATGATTGATGATACGTACGTGGGAAAGTCTAGGTACACTCATGTCACTCTGGGTGGTATATCATAAAACTAGAGGGCATTATTTGAGGATGGAACCTAATTCGATCGAATGGTTCAAAGATGGCAGTTCGAACGCTTACATAGAAGTAGTGGTTCTTTGCAGATGTAGCGTTGACATATATACAAAAATCTGTATGACATTCGGGCGTAGGATTAGGGACTGCTATATTCCTACGATGATACAGTGGAGACCGTGCGAGTAGGGTACCATGGGGTGTACCTTAGTTGGGGATAGCTACATATACATTGTATTAGGTTAATCTACTAAGGAGTATATGGGTGCGATGTGTGTAAGCCTTGTATGCTAATATCACAGATAACCCAATAAATTTGAAAATGTAATTGAACGGTATATGTAGGATTATCCAGAAGTATAATTTAAATCCAGTCACACAGGACTTATGTTCTGACCCCCCTCCTCAGAACATTTGCAGGTTAGGTTCATGACAGAGACTATATAGCTTTGGATACTGGTTTAGCAGTATTATTATTAAGGTAAAACTATGTTTTAATTACATTATATTTTATTCCTTCCGCTGTGAGATGTTTTCCGAACATTGACATGTTTTATGTCTCTGTCTTTTCTGCAGGATACCAGAGCAAACAAACTCGGGTTTCGATGGATTGGGATTTTTGAGAAAAAAATAGGTCCGTCAGAACGCGGATTGTTACGTTTGGCATGTGTATTTTGAGTGATCAAGCAAGAAAAGTAAAGGGTTTGCCTTGGATAATTGTTGATTATGGTTAAATGGGGAGATGTTAGAAATAGAATTGTTACCTGAAAGTTTATTATGCACATGCACAAGCAGTGTGCAAGGTTGGTGCACATATACGTTTTTAGAATAAGTCATCTTATTACTGCTTTGCACTTACTTTTACCTTTTGAATTAGTCATACTAATCTGAATGTCCATGATTTGTCTTATCAATCTTCTCATGACCAATGATCTGAATTCATTTCCAAAACATCTAAAACTTCTCCTTCATTTGGTATTTCACTCCCGCCTTCCCCTACTACATCCTCAAGTATCTGAAATCTGTTGAAAACATTAATTTTATCATGAACTATCCCATTACGTTTAGGAATTGTAACCATCTTGCAATGCTTACTTGCTTTATAAAAAGCATTGTTAATTAATTCTCTTCCCTTGGTTTCATTTTCAACTTCAATAACACCCTTTGTTTTGTCTTCATAACTCAAATTAATAGGCTGATTAAAAGTTGCATTGTCTTTGCTCACTATAGCATGAGCTTTATTGGATCTAGCTTTAGAAACAAGTTGCCATCTATGTTTTTTTCAAAGGGAACTTGCAATTGACTTCCTCTCTTCTTACTGTTAGGTTTAAAACTTGAAGTTGTCTTAGTTATTTTAGTTTCTTTCATAGACTGCATAGTTGCATCAGGTTGTTCAATCACATTTGAAAAAAATTCCTTCAGAATGACCAAAGATTTGACAGTCAATACATATTTCTTGTTTCTGCAAGTATCTAACCTCAACATTTTGAGAGGCTTCATCTGCAAGTTGCACACTAAAACTATCGATTAGCTTTTTACCAGGTGGAACTTCAGTCAAACACTTAGCATATTCAAGTCTTTCAGTTTTTTTGGTTGTTTCATCCCTGCAAACAAGTCTTCCGGATCTATTAGCTAACCAGTTGATACCCAAATGAAACCAAGCATAAAGTGGAATATTATGTAGCTGTACCCCATACTGGAACCGATTTAATAGTCCAACGTACATTACCAATGGAAGGTTTTCGTTGTTTAACAATAAACAACTTGTTATGCATAATGATAGGATTAACCATTACAATTCGGGCTTTCCCCTCTTCACACAAGAAAAGAAGAAGGAAAAGGATACTGACTTTAATAGATCCTCTTAGTTTCCAAGTTTTTTTTAAGATGTTGAACCACAACAGTGAAAGAAAATGGTTCGTCAAGAAAGAAACCAAGAATTGTCTCCAAACAGTTGCACCAGCCGCCACAACTGAAGATGGAGGAATCATGTCTTTACTAAAAAAATATGGGTGTTAAGTCCACAGGATGTACTTTTATGCATTGTGTGGTTTTCTTTTAAACAATGTGTTGTTGACTTGCCACCAAGGAAGAAGAGGAGGAAGGTTGGTTTAAGAAGAAGGGAAGTTGAGATAAGTGGGCGCGAGATGGATTAGATGAAGCAATCGGGTTGGGATGGATAGCCGAGGTGTGCCTGGCACAGGAAGCAACGACTGAAAAGGGACAGGTAAGAGACCAATTCTTCTATTTCCATTTCCCCTATTCCCCATGCCTCTCCAATCAGATCTCTTGATTTCCTTTTTTTCATTTAAGTCTCCCAACAGTTTAGGGATTTAACTGCAAAAGGTGGAAATCAAGGGGTTGTGAGAGGACAGACGTTTTAGGAACAAAAAAATTCACGCGGACAGGGTAATGGGGAAGAACAGAGCCGGCCCTAGCCCTAGGCCTAGGCTGTCTGGGCGACAACCCAGGGCCTAGAGTGGTGGGGAGGGCCCAATTTGTTGTAGTCTTACTTTAAAATAAAGAATTGTAACAATGTTTCTTAGTGAAGTTTTCTTGGTGAAGGTGGTAATGCATGCAGCTTGGATTCTAATAGTGTTGGGTTCATTCCTTCGTTGCTGTACTTGTCACTTGATTTGTTTTATACTTCAAATTTTTTTGGATCCACTCACTTATCAGTTGGTTTGCCAAGGGCCTTAATACTACTTGGACCGGGCCTGGGGAAGAAGAAGATGATGGGACAGATGGAAGGTTCGTAATAGGTTGAGATGATGGAAGGGTACGAGAAATAGCCGTCATAACAGATTTAATTAGCTTTTAAATTTAACATAGTCTTGATCTTCTTAAACTAGTTAAACAATGCTCGGAATAAGTTTTTCTAGACTGAAATATTCTTCAGATGGGTTCTCTAGAAAAGAACTACATATGAACATGGAAAGCTCGAGTATTTTTCATAAATAAACAAAAAAAGTTCCTCGGCCAACGACTACGTCTAAAATCAAAAAGGCAGATAAATAGAATCACTTACATCGTCAAATATTAAGAAAGCTTAGGGCTATGATAAGAGGATCAAGATTTAAACGAGAATGAACAAACAAATGTTTTCCATGTATTGGTTTGAATAAACTGACTTATAACATGAAAGGTGCGTTCCCAAGACTTTTAGGGTGCATTCTTAATGAATTGTAACGGGGTATTTGAGCATGTCATTTGAGCGGGAAATTTGAGTGTGTTACTGTAACGAACTGAGAATGCGTTTTTTGCTGTGAACGAGCTATTTGAGTGTGGTATCTGAGCAGGGTATTTAATTGTTAAATTAATTGTTTTGATTTAATTAAATACTAATTTCACAAAACAAAACGACTACATTTCATTACTCAAACGAAAATACAAACATAAATAATACAACTAGAATGAAATTAAACAAGTGCATGAAAATCTAAAAAATACGAAGATGTGGTAATGTGCTCAACTCCGATAAAATAAACCCATGTATACCATCGTCGGTAAGTTCCTCAACAATCTCCACTTTCCACGGATTATTGCGGAAAATCATCAGAATCTCCCAAAGCTCGACATTTACCGCTCCTCGAACAATCTCGTAGCAACGGGTAGCAAGCTGTCTCACGCTGTCGATCATAAATGAGCGACTCGAGCTGCCACGCACTAAGTGTCTGCGCCTAGAGGGCTGACCAGAAGGAGGCTCGCCGGTAGCCATCAAGTTGGAATAATAACCGGCGTCGGCAAAAGTAAAAGATGCAGCTGGCTCGGGTGGAGATGCAGTAGGAGGTGTAACCGTAGGAATCAGATATGCACAATCAGCTGTACACAAACAACCGCCAAATAATGTGTCCTGCTCTCGGAACTTCATCGGCGTGTTCCTCCTGAATCGCCTAAAAGGTCTGCCCGCGCCGGTAGTCCAAAAATTATCTGGACCGTCCAAAAAATCAAACATTGGATCTCATTCCCCGCCATGTGTCTTGAGCAGTCTATCCCACTCGCGAAACGTCTGTTTCATGTTATCCCACTTATTTTTAATCTAGATTTCAGCAAAATCCAGATTATAATGGGCGTTCATCGCTGCCTCCACTGAAGAATAGAAGTTGCTAACATCAGTCATGCACTCGTCCAGGTAATCCATAAAAATGTCTATAAAAGCAAACACTTGTTTTTCCGTCCAGTTAGCAAATGGCTACGAAGTAGCGGAGGCAGAACCGTTAGACATACTGCATAACCAAAAGAAAAATTCAGAAAATTCCAAATAAAATATATGTTATAGAAAACTGAAAAATAAACAAAACGGTATAAAAAAATAACTTTTTTGCAGCGTGAAATGGTGCGAAAAAATTCTTTTGTGTGGCTCTCGAGGTAAGTTTTCGGGTTGGTGGAGGAGAAATGGATTGGGGTAGGGAATTTTATAGCGTGCGAATGGATACGTTGGAAAAGTATTTGGTGGCGTTCGACGCGTCGGATGCCACCGGATACTTTTCCAACGTTTCCAGAACGTTCCAGCTGAACGGTCAAGTTGTCTCGCGTCGGACGCGTACACTGACTACAGTGTGGCAACTTTTGACTGCGAACACACCCTTACTTATTTTCTTTTTCATTCTTTTAAATTGATACATACCAACATAAACCATTTAAACGCATTTGACGGATGCTTATTACTTACAAAAGGCAAGCTTCTGCTGCTTTACCAATAGTTACATAAATCATAACTCTAAATTTTCCCCTGCAATACCACCATCAATCTTACCAAATTATAATATAATGAGACGTTTAATGGAAGTACAAAACATGCACAAACCAATGAAAATGACCAGAAATTCTCAAACGATTTCTTGTTGTTTTTCTTATTTGTCGAATGATTTCAGTTTAGAGTATTGCAGTTGAGTCCAAAATAACTCGTGCTTTCAAAAAACATACAAATTCATAGATGTAAAATAAACTTCATCATATTTGAATGATCCACTTTTTCTGGTTGCAGCAACAATCCTCCTCTCGTTTTACAGCATTTTCTGCAAATTTTCAAGAAAAAATCATCACCCTTATATCATATTTTATTAGAACTAAACAACATAATTAATCCTTACTCGTTTCATCATTAAATTCTATATTAGCAAAGATTATTGAAGAATAAAATAATGTTTTACAGTAATAAAGGCATTAATTATAAGGAAACATAAATAGTAAAAGTGAGCCAGCACAAAAGGAGACAATAAAAGGCATTGAGAGACTGCAAGAAACTCTATTTCAGCATTGAAAACAAATGATAAAACTACTGCAAGGACAGACTTAAGTCCACCAATTCAAATTGTACTTCAGCATTGGCTTTTGAACATTCACATTTGTTAATAAGTTGCAGCTACAGCAGCCTTTGTGTTTAACATGCGGCGACCATCAACCGGGCCACCAACCCCCACCAACCATCTTCTCACCATATATATACATCCTTCTTCTTCATAACTTATATCTCATCTCAAATCCAATCAGAAGAAAAGGAAAGCAAGCTTATAGTGAGATTAAAGTGTTGAGTGAAAAGTGTTTTGTGTAATCACTTTGTAATATTCTCTCAAATAAAAGATCTGCAGCAGCCCGGAGACGTAGACATAATTGACCGAACTCCGTTATCAATATTTGTGCGTCTTACCATTCTACATTTTATTTATTTTCTCCACAAATCTAATTATAAGGAAATTTACGTAATTTCCCAACAATTGATATCAAAGCCATAATTTGTTAGAAAGGAAATCAAATTCGAGTGGGAGCAATGGTGGTAGATGAAGGAAGGGTGAAAATAGAGAAGTTTGATGGAGATGACTTTTGCTTTTGGAAAATGAAAATTGAGGATCACTTATATCAGAAAAAGCTTTATCAACCTCTCTCAGAAAAGAAGCCAAAGAATATAAAGAATGAAGATTGGACTCCTCTTGATAGACAAGCTCTTGGAGTTATTCGATTGACGTTATCTCACAATGTTGCTTTCAATGTAGCAAAGGAAAAGACCACGTCAGGTCATATGGCAGCTCTCTCCAGTATGTATGAGAAGCCATCGGCCTCTAACAAAGTTCATTTGATGAGGCGATTGTTCAATTTGCGAATGACAGAAGGTGCATCTGTAGCTCAACATCTTAATGAATTGATTACAATTACTTCTTAACTAAGTTCAGTTGAAATTGAGTTTGACGAAGAAGTATGGGCATTGATACTTTTGTCTTCCCTGCCAAAAGTTGGAATGCTACTGTTACAGCAGTGAGTAGCTCGTCGAGAAGCAATAAGTTAAAATTTGATGATATTCATGATATGGTTCTTAGTGAAGAGATCGACGAAGAGATTCTGATGAGTCATCAAATTTTTCAATTTTATATACACAATCAAGAGGAAGAAATTCAACATGAGTAAATGGAAGTAGCAAATCAAACTACCATGGTAGGTTGAAGGACTAGAGATCTAAATCTAGAAATCCCAACAATTCTCATAGCTCAAAGACCATTGAGTGTTGGAACTGTGGAAAGACCGGGCACTGCAAAAATCAATGCAGAAGTGCGCCAAAGGACCAGGAGGCGAAGGCAGAAGTAATGTTACTTCTACTTCAGGAGGAGATGAAACATTGATATGCTCTTTGGAGAGCAAGGAAGAGTCCTGGGTGCTAGACTCTGGAGCATCGTTTCATGCCACTTCGCAGAAAGAATTCTTTGAAAGGTACGCCTCTGGAAATCATGGAAAGGTATGTCTTGGTGACGATCAACCTCATGATATTGTTGGTAAAGGTGCTGTGAAGATTAAGTTAAATGTGTCAGTTGGGAGCTAATAAATTTCAGGCAAGTACCTGATTTTAGAAAGAATTTGACCTTCATAGGAAAAATAGCTAGTGAAGGCTACATTATGACTGGAAAATTTCAGAGGGTGCAATGAACATTGCTCAAGGCAAGAAGAGTGGTACTCTCAACATGAAAGCAAGAGCACGATGTTCGATCACTGTTGTAGCTAGCAACAAAAACTCCAACATATGGTAGCCGAGGTTAAACCATATGAGTGAAAAGGGTATGAAGATTATGCATTCGAAGGGGAAACTTCCAGGTCTATAGTCAGTGGAAATAGACATGTGCGAAAAGTGCATATCTGGAAAGCAGAAGAGAGTCGACTTTCAAATAATTGGTAAAACCCCAAAGAAGGAAAAGCTGGAGCTTGTTCATTCCGATGTTTGGGTGGCAACGACCATCTCATCCATTGGTGGAAAGCATTACTTCGTTACTGTCATCGATGATCACTCGCGAAAGGTATGGGTTTACTTTTTAAGGCGTAAATCCAAAGTGTTTGAGGCTTTCAAGATATGGAAAGCTATGGTTGAAAATGAGACAAATCTAAAGATCAAAAGCTTAGAACTGGCAATGGAAGTGAATATGAAGATACTGGATTCAAGCAGTTCTGCTATGAGAATGAGATCCAAATGCAGAGAACCGTGTCGGGTACGCCTCAACATAATGGTGTAGCTGAGCGTATGAATCGAACGTTGACAGAAAGAGCCAGAAGAATTCGTATACACTCAGGTCTACCAAAGCAGTTCTGGGCAGAAGCAGTCAACACAGCAGCTTATTTGATCAACAGAGGTCCTTCGGTTCCATTAGAGCACAAAATACCAGAGGAGTTATGGAGTGGAAAAGAGGTAAAACTATCACATTTAAAAGTTTTCAGTTGTATAGCATATGTGCATATTAGTGATCAAGGCAAGAATAAACTTGATCCCAAATCCAAGAAATGCACTCTCATCGGCTATGGCGAAAATGAGTTTGGCTACCGCATTTGGGATGATGAAAACAAGAAGGTGATCCATAGCCGACATGTGATATTTAATGAAAGAGTAATGTACAAAGACAGACACAAAACTGAAGTCAACGACTCAAAGCAGAGTGAGCCAATATTTGCAGATTCAAACGATATGCTAGATAGTCTGATAGCAGAACCGACTATATCAAATTCTTAACCTGATGAAATCGTTGATTTGAGCAGTGTGGACCTGTCTGACACACAACAACTTCCTACTCCAGCTCCTGTATTGAGAAGGTCTTCTCGACCTCATGTACCTAACAAAAGATACATGAACTATTTGTTGCTGACTGATGCAAGGGAACCTGAATGCTATGATGAAGCTTCTTAGACTGAAGATGCTAGCAAGTGGGAGCTTGCCATGAAAGATAAGATGAAGTCTCTTATCTCCAACCAAACATAGGAACTAGCTAAGTTACTCATAGGAAAGAAGACACTTCATAGTAAATAGGTGTATCGGGTTAAAGAGGAGCATGATGGTTCCAAGAGATACAAAGCTCGGCTGGTTGTCAAAGGATTCCAGCAAAAGGAAGGAGTGGACTACAATGATATTTTCTCTCCCGTTGTGAAGCTCAATACTATCAGGTCAGCATTAAGTATTGTTGCTATTGAAGACCTTCATCTTGAATAGTTAAATGTGAAGACCGCATTTCTTCATGGAAACTTTGACGAGGAGATATATATATATGCACCAACCATAAGGTTTCTTCGAGAAAGAGAAGAACATGGTATGCAGGCTAAAGAAAAGCTTATATGTCTTTAAACAAGCCCCAAGACAATGGTACAAAATGTTAGATGGATTCATGAGCAAGGAAGAGTTCCAGAAGTGCAATGCAGATCATTGTTGCTACTTCGAGCGATACAAGTCTAGTTATATCATTTTACTGCTTTATGTTGATAACATGTTAGTAGTAGGATCAAATATGGATGATATCAGAAGGTTGAACCAGCAACTGTCAAAGGAGTTTGACATGAAAGACTTAGGTCCAGTAAAGAAGATTCTCGGAATGCAAATCACTAGAGATAAGCAGAAAGGACTCTTGCAGCTATCTCGGGCATAATACATCAAGCGTGTTTTGTAGAGATTCAACATGGGCAATGCTAAGTCAGTCAGTACATCATTGGCTAGTCACTTTCACCTATCCAAGGATCGGTCCCCTCAAACGAAGGAAGAAAGAAATTTCATGATACATAATGCTTTGTACTTTGGTAAAGGGCAGGTTAAAGCTTAAGGCTATACAGATGCAGACTTCAGAAACATCGATCATCGAAGAAGCACTACAGGTTATGTATTCACGGTTGGAACTACAGCTGTTAGTTCGATGTCATAGTTACAGAAGATTGTCACTTTATCCACTACAGAGGCTAAGTATGTAGCAATCACCGAATATAGTAAAGATATGATATAGCTTCAAGGGTTTGTTAACTGAGTTGGGATTCAAACAGAAAAGGAATGTTTTACACAGTGATAGTCAAAGTGCAATACACTTGGCGAAGAATTCGGCATTTCATTCCAGAACCAAACGTATTAGACTTCGTTATCACTTCATCAAGATTTCTACAAGAAGATGATGTACTGTTAATACTGGAGAAGATCGAAGGAAGTAAGGATCCAGCAAATATGTCAATAAAGATGGTAATTATCGATAAACTGGAGTTGTGTTCTAGTTGGTCTGCTAGAGTTAAAAAGAGCAGAATAGCCGTTGCATCGATCAAGGCGTGAAGACGAACTGAAATCAGTCTTCCAGTGGGAGATTGTTACGAAGCTGCGGCAGCAGCAGCAGCATCCCATGTGTTTAACATGCGGCGGCCACCAACCAAGCCACCAACCCCCACCAACCATCTTCTCACCCTATATATACATCCTTCTTATTCATAACTTATATCCCACCTCAAATTCAATAAGAAGAAAAGGAAATCAAGCTTAGAGTGAGATTAATGTGTTGAGTGAAAAGTGTTTTGTGTAATCATTTTGTAATATTCTCTCAAATGAAAGATCTGCAGCAGCCCGGAGACGTAAGCATAATTGGCTGAACTCCGTTATTAAAGTTTGTGTGTCTTACCATTCTACATTTTATTTTTTTTCTCCACAAAACTAATTATAAGGAAATTTGCGTAATTTCCTAACAATATTTTTACAGTAGGAACACAAATCAAGACATCTAACAAGGATACTTTCTATTGGGTATGGCAAACCTTACATCAAATAATCTGAGTAATAAATTCAATAGTTATATTCTTGTATTTACGTACAAGTGTAGTAACCTCAAGGGATTTTTCATTGGCTGAACCTTCTTTACTATAAAAACTTTGAATTAGATGTATATTAATTTATTTTTATAGGTGCATCCTATATAAACTTGAAAGCCTACCAACTTTTTTTTTCCATGGTTCTAGCTACATCTCATATGGCAAAGCAGGCCATATGCAATGTTAGTATCTTTACATTTTGCGAGAACAATGGCTAACGCTTCTCATAAGACTTTGTGTAACCATCAAGCCATCTAAAATTAAAGAACATAAACAACAATAACAAGAAAAATGTCAAGCACCATTAGCTCAAGTAGCAAGTTTCTCGACATTCTAGGCAGATATTTCGGACGCCATGACTTCGTACTTCTCCAAGATATCAAAGTAACTTCTCTGCTCAAAGTATGTAACACTCTTGTCATAAAAGAAAAGAGTGACAAAACAAGAGGCTCACTTTCTATAACATTTAGTTACTTTGATTAAAAATATAATCATGTGCATAAAATAAAACATACAAATTCATCTGTATATTGGTATGAGTACGTTAACAAGTACGTTTTTGCATGGAAGGAACAAGGACCTTACTCGCTAAATTAAGAGTGAATGATATCATATTTTTAATATAACTTCATATGAAGCACGTAGCCTGCAAGTGATAAGCGTCTAGGTTGTTATAAGAACAAATAAGTTATTTAGTCATATAATATAAGATCACTATTCATAATTCAAATTCAACAATATACCTCAAAAAATTTATGAGTAGTTTTTTGTTGGAGAATTTACATATTGAATATTATCTAATGAGTTGAATTCACCGTAAAACTCACAGAAACGAAAAAATGCGGATACTAGATATACATCATTATGTCTTTATATGCAGATTAAACGATATTAACGTTTCCACTTTGTCTATCAAAGCTTGTGCAAAACAACCTATACTACCATATATTTCTCATAGCGAAAGAATTATCGCTGTTACGGTAACATGAAGTATTTTTCAATTTGATGAATCAATATCTATGAAGTTTTGATATATATATATATATATATATATATATATATATATATATATATATATATTTCTGGGGATTATATGTATATATGTATTTCTGGGGATTTTATAAGTTTACCACACAGTGGAGTAAATAAACAGAATATGTGGAAAAATGAGAAAAATCCTTAATGTAATCTAGACTGTCATACACACTACAATTGCGCACCAATTGTTCTATACCGAAACTCTATGTGTCCGGTGTCCCCAACCAATCACAACTCCCTGATTTCTGCCTTTTGCAGTTAAACTCTTTAATTGTCCGGGGACCTAAATACAAAAAAAAATATGGAAAGATTTGATTGGTCGGCACACATGGGGACAGTGGGGTTGGACACAGAAGAATTGGCCTCCTACAATTGAACTATACTAACATATATAGCATATTTTATTTTAATCCTGTATAAACAAATAAAATATTCCAAATTTCTCATTGTAGCATAACTATTGTAGCGCATACAAAAGGTGTTCTTAGTAAAAATAAGCTAAGTTGTACTATATCTAACATCTACGCAAAACAGATTATGTGCATAGATTAAAATTCATCAACAAACCACACTGGATGAAGGCTCCTGCGGGAGCTATTTTGTAAATGCTTATGTTTTCATGTATGTAAATGCTCTTGCGTGAGCTATTTTGTTGTTGTTCTGTTTGTATGTTATTTCTAGCTCTCGGTTGTCTCAGACTTTAGTTTGTTGGTGGGGCTTTGTTTTGTATGTGACGTTGATGTATTATTTATGTTATGGAATGATATGGCATGGAACTCATGTTTGAGTTTCCACTAAAATTCATCAACAAACATTTTGAAATGTAAATAAATAAAATCACAATATAATTTATGCATACTACTGATAAGGTGCGCCATTTACAGTCATTAAAGGGAAAAAAAATACCAAATACAATAAGTAAGGTTATGCGACATCCATGGAAGAAGAAGCAAATAGGTCTTTATTGTAAGAAAGAGGATCATCATCGTTCAATCGTGAGTGATGAGAAAAACAAGGGCAGAAAGCAACGAGAAAAAACTATTGCATAATCAACGAATCAAATCAGAATGTTAAAACTATAGCCTATCTTTATAACGTAAAACTTGCATATAACTGAGTTTGGTAGCTTCTTATCAAAAGTGGCTTGTACTTAGGGTTTAGTAGCTAATCACATTAGAAAATTAAACCATTATTGAAAATGAAAAATTAAAAGTACCTTGGATGCTTGTTAATTTCCAAATCAAATTAGAGGCTATGTGCTTCATATGGGATTGTATAAAAATATGAATATTCGAATTGTAACAGGAGCAAAGAAATGTAATATTGTCTATTACTTTGATGATTTGATAGAACGGTTTGTACATATATTTATGCAAAGCGAACAGAAATATTGGGCTGTAAAACTAATGTATTTAGACAATGGGCTGATTGCTTATATTCTAAAGAGAACGGGGTACCAGTGTTAAATGCTTGATACCCTCCCCCCCTTCCCCGCAAATCCTAGAATTATAGCTAGAGTTTGGAGACTAAAAATGGCAGTCGCAATCGTCTTTATCCCTTGATTTCTCTGATAAATCTTCTTCAGTTCGTTTGTGCTCTTTTATTCACCCCCATTCATTCCATGAATTATGCTTTCTGGTCTTTGTTACGAGCATGTGAGTGGTCACTTTGTCAATTTTGGAGCTGCGCTAATGACGATTGTTGATTGCAGTTGGAATTTCTTCAGATCTCTGGGAAGAACTGTCTTTGCTTGTAGATAAAGCCTTTTCTGTTCTCAAATTTCTAATCTTCTGACTTTCGTTTGCAGATGCCTTTGGACTGTTCTGGAATTGATTGTTGTTGACTTCATCTATGCAAAGCTTACTTCCTAGTTGCTCAAATCTGGATCTTGAGAGAGATTTAGTCAAGATATCTGCAGTCTGGTAATTGGAAGGTACGTGATTCACCACCATTTTCTCTCTTTCAACTAATTCTCGCACAAAGTATATATTAAGTTCTAGGTGCTTGGTTCTAGAATGTAATACAGGGTTAGCTGTTAGTGCAATAGCACTCATGTTGTCACACCATATTATTGCTTTAGCATTAGCGTTGATTCTGATTTCACTAAGTAGGGATTGAATCCACATTATCTCAGTTGTTGTGCTTGCAATGCTTCTGTACTCAGCCTCTGTACTTGACCTTGACACAGTGTTTTGCTTTTTGGCACACCATGATATAGGGTTTTTACCCAAAAATATGCAGTAGTCACTGGTTGATTTTCTATCATCATAGTCATTTTCCCTATCTGCATCTGCATATGCATTGATATTTAAATTTGTGCTTGACTTTAAGATAAGACACTGGTTGATTGTGCCTTTTAAATATCGTAGAATTCTCTTGACTGCTTGCCAATGATCACTTAGGGGTCTTTGCATGAATTGACTAGCTTTATTAACACTACATGAGATGTCAGGTCTGGTTATAGTCACATATTGCAAAGCCCCAATAACACTTCCGTACATCTTCTCATTGCAAGTAGGCTCACCTTGTCTTTGCTTAGATGTAAATTTGTTATCATAGGAGTGGTTAAGGCTTTGGTGCCATCCATTTTAGCTTTAACTAAGATTTCAGATATGAATTTTCTTTGACATAGCTGAAGTTCATTTTCATTTGTTCTGTGAACTTCAATTCCCAAGAAGTAAGATAGATCACCTAGATCTTTTACAGAGAATTCTTTATTTAGCTGACTTGTGATGTTCCTGATTTATGATATGCTGCTACCAATGATTATGAAGTCATCTACATAGATTAGGACATAGGTGACAACATCAGTTGTGAACTTTGTGAACAATGAGTTGTCAGATTTTGCAGATGTGTATCCTAGGCTTGATAGAGTTGTCTTCAATTGGTTGAACCACACTCTAAGAGCCTGCTTTAGACCATATATAGCCTTGTTTAGCTTGCACACCATTCCTTTGCTAGTTTTTTCATCAAGTCCTTGTGGTAACTCCATGTATACCTCTTCCTGCAATTCACCATTCAAAAAGGCATTATTGACATCAATTTGTTTGATGATCCAATTTCTATGCAAGGCTATGGTTAATATTATTCTTATTGTGGTTAGTTTCACAACAGGTGAGAATGTCTCATTGAAGTCAATTCCACACTGTTGTGAATAGCCTTTTGCTACTAACCTGGCCTTGTATTTAGAAATTGTACCATCTGCATTCCTTTTTATCCTATATGTCCATTTACACCCAATTATATTTTTGTGTTTGGGTGGTTGAACTAGGTACCAGGTTTTCTTTTTATTCAAAGCATATAGTTCTTCCTTCATTGTAGCTTTCCACTTATCATTTTGCACTTCCTGATGATAAGTGGATGGCTCAATGTTATTGAACTCAGTGCAGTAAGTTTTTGGTTTAAAGATACCACCTTTTTCTCTTGTAATCATATGATGCCTATTGCAAGTTTGAGTGACTTCCCTATTTTCATCAGTTTGAGTGTTTTATTCATTGTTGTTTTCACCATTAATTGTATCCTGATGATGGGAATTAGCCTCATCTTCATCATTATTGCTTTGATTACTTTCAGTGCTAGCTCTGCTTTGATCATTTTCAGTGCTAGCTGTAGGATTGTGGGATGACCTGATAGTTTATGGACTTTGTGTATGAGTCATGATGTCCTTTGTATGTGGAACATGGTCAACCTCATTTATAGTTTCAGGAGTAGATGGAATAGAGATTCTTAGATTGTATATTTTCTTTGTTGGTTTAAAAGAATCACTTTTAAATGGGAATATTCTTTCGTTGAATATAACATGTCTGGATACATACATAGTATAGACATAAAGTCAAGTTTGTGCTTATTGAAGGGTCTTATATGAGGAAAACACAGACATCCAAAGGTTTTGAGATCATTATAGTTGGGTATAACTTTGTTTAGCATTTCAAAAGGATATTTTGGATTCAATACCTTTGTAGGCAATCTGTTTATTAAATACACTGCTGTAGCAAATGCATCAGGCCAGAATTTCAATGGTAATGAGGCATGTGCCAGCAGTGTTAGCCCTGTTTCAACAATGTGTCTGTGTTTTCGTTCAATAAGACCATTATTTTCAAAAGTATGAGGGCAGGTTAACCTGTGTGTTTCACCCTTTTTATTGAAAAACTGTCTTAAGGGTAAAAACTCCTTACCACCATCACTTTGAAGAATCTTGACTTAATGACCTAACTAATTTTCAATATTAGCTATGAATTGCATCACTGTATTGCAAGTATCAGACTTTTATTTTAAAAAATAAATCCAGACATATCTTGACAAAGTCAGTGTTGACTGGTGCTGGACCCCATAGGTCAACAACAACTAATTCTAGAGGGTTGATAATTAGTTTCAAAGTTTGAAAATGGTAGTTTGTGACTTTTTCCCATTTGACAATATATACATATGTAATTATCTGGAATATCAATAGAAATGTCACTTGCATTTAAAATTTCTTTCATAACTTTGAGACTTGGATGTCCAAACTTAAGATGCAACATATCAAATTCAGTACAGTCATTGTGTTTGTTTAACTCTGTCACATTACAGAAATATTTATTTAATTCATTATTCCTAGTACTTTCAGAGTCAAACTTGTACAATCCATTTTGTTGGTTACCCTGCAATAAAATATGTTTAGTTAGCAAGTCCCTAACTACACAGTGGTTTGGATAGAATTCAAAAGACACTCAATTGTCTTTTGCACATTGTGACACACTAATTAGATTTTTCCTTATGTGTGGTGCACATAGTAAATTATTTAAGTGAAGTAGTTTTGCACCTTTAATACTAGCTTGTCTAGTGTATGAGATGAGAATAGAGTTACCATTGCCCATAATTAGGGACTTTTTACCTTTATATTCACGATTACCAAGATTGAGATTGTTTAGATTATTGGTAACATGATGAGTTGCACCAGAATCTGGGTACCCTGCTTCATCTTGAATATCTTCAATGCTGGCAGCATTTGATGTTGATTCTTGACTGCCTTTGTTTTCTGACTGATTGTTAACCAAATTTGCATTTGGATTATGTAATGACCCGCCATTTTGACCGTGCCGAATCGACAAAACATGTCAACTTGAATCGTCCAAAACAACAGATTGTCATTAGCTTCTGAGGTAAATAGAATAATATCGAAGAAGTGTGCTCGATAAGAGGTATGACCTCAATTGGTCCGTGCGTAGCTCCTGTTTTAGCCACATCAAGCTGACTCAAGGTAGTCAGGGTCTCGTAATTAATATGAAAATACAAAATAGAGTCGTTCGCCAAATCATCCCCTTCATTCTGGAACTCCACCGCGTACACAGTTGTTAAAGTGGTTTTCGGTATTGGCAGAGAGTATGACAATAGCCGATCCTGGTCTCTTTAACAACCAAACGTTTACATTTTTCACATCGTGGCCATTATTTTATAAATCAATTTATAAAATCGATTATATGAAAACTCATATTCGAATTTCGAAATCAAAATTAAATATCTAACTTCGATTATATTCAATTTTGAAAACGACTCATTTATATCGCTTAATTATATCGATTTCAAAAATATTCACATAACGACTTTCAACTCAAAACAATTTACATCAAAAACATATCTTAAAGGTCGCAGTTATCGTTTAAATCAAAACAAAAATATTTAACTTCAAGAATATTTCGGTTTGATTTATATTCATCAAAACTCAATTTCAATAATTCAATTGTTTCAAGATTACCATTTATAGGATATCGTTTTAAATCTATTTATTAAGTCAAATATTTCGGTTCAAATTCAATACATACACTTTAAATCAAAATCTCATATTTCGCTTATAATTCAAAACAAATCGTATCATACTTTATAACTCGAAACATAAATTAAATTTCATTACTTAAAATTTGAATCAAACTCTTATATTTCAAATTCGACAAATCATATCCTATTTACTCAAGTCGTACAAATTCCATATTGTAAAAATACAAATCATAAGTTTTAAAACCATCTTATAAATTCGATTTTACAAATTTCAAAATTCAACTAAATGATCATGAGAACCAATTTCGTATATAACATTATATATATTCTAATTTACATTTAGTCACGTTAAGTTCGATTCAATTTGAATTCAAATCCGTATCTCATATGAGTTCGATGTTAAAATCAAATATCGTTATTAGAAATTCAAACCTCGACTTAAGTCACAAAATCTTACTTAAACCAACTTTGAGTTTATAGTTTGCAAAATATATATATAAAGATAATTTAATTTTGAAAATTGATATATATATATAAGTTTGTAAAATTCTAATAATAATTAGAAAGTAGATTATAAACATATATAAAATTTAAAATAAAATAAAATAGGTTTAAAGAAAATATTAATATACAAAAGTTTAAAATTCTTAAAATAAAAATATAAAATCTTAAATTATTATTTAAACTCAAAATTTCCGAATTACTTTATTATGAAAACATGACCAACGATGTTCGTATTTACATTTCTACCTGTGGTCAAATGATACGGATATTTATCATTTCAACCCGCAATTTATAAAATTTCAACGGGTATATCATTTCAACCCGCGATCCCAAATTCAATAAAAATCGTTTAGGTCTATCATTTCAACCCATAACGATTTTTCCTTATTCTAATGTTCGTTCGGGTATGTATCATTTCAACCCTTAGTGATTTTTCCTAACTAGGGTGTCAACAATCACATAACAACAATCTCAGCATATATATCATTAGTGCAACTACGTGTCATATGAATATATCGTGTCACATATGAAATGTGCATATATATCAAATCAAACAGTTTCTATCAGCAATCCTATACATTTCATATAAAGTTCATTATTGATCTAACATCCATGAAAAATGTAAGTCAGGTGTGAGATAAACTCACCTTTCGTGGCATAGAAATGGAGAAGACAAACTGATTGACGCAGAATTGGAAAGATGATATCTAGGTATGATTCTGAAAGGGTTCAACTCCAATGTGCATATATATCAAATCAAACTGATTGACGCAGAATTGGAAAGACGATATCTAGGTATGAGAGCATATAAAGTTTCAGCAAAAAATGAAGACGTGTAGTGACGAAGAATGTGGGTTCATGCTTCCTTTTTGTCATTAAATAAGCATCCACCTTTTACATTTTCAAAACTTTGAATGATTCCTGGTAGTGGTAGTGACGTTTTGAAAAGGAAACGGTTAAATTATAAAGGGACGTTGCTTTGAAAATGAAAATGACGTTGGTGGAAAGAAATGGATACATTGAATGCTTTGGAAATATGAATGACGTTACATGCATGGTTAGAAGAAATAGCATGCATGCTTTTTACCAATGAAAGTGTTGAAAGTATGATTCAAGGAGAAAAGATAAAAATAAAAATAAAAATAAAGAGATCGGTTTGAAAATGAACAAAAAAGAATGAATAGCATTTAAAATTGAAATGGCATGCACGCATGCATGGTAAAATGCATCTTATTGAACATATATGTGTCCTTACAAGCCTAATAAATTAACAAAAAAATAATTGAGTGTTTTAATGAAATAAAAATATAGGTTTTGCAGACCCAAACTGACTAGAAAAGTATGTAAGATCATAAAAGGGACACGTCGAACTCAAATGGCTCTACTTCAAAAATGAACTGTGCAAGCCTTTTTGCAATTTTGTCGCGAACCGAACACCAAAACTAACAAATGAATGTATTGCGGAAATCAGCACGATGAGACGGACACAATGGTATATAATTTGCAGTGTCATGACGCTCCGTTCAAAAACGCATTACGGACCCCTTTAAACATAAAATTCGGATAGGAAAACAATTAAACGGAGGTCAAAACGTCCGATTTTAACGGAACGGATTTCACCGTCGGATTCGTGACAACGAATAGAATATTTTTCATGTTTGTCCGAACTGAATTCGAAGAGATTTTAAAATCGCTAAAATTTGAAATGATATGCGCAACTTTGCCCTGAAAAATGCGCAATCGACAAACATTCAAATTTTTCGATGAAACTTTCAGTACTGCTACATCTCACCGTACGTATTTCAAATATCAAATTCCCGTTACGAGAAATTAAAAAATATTTTCAAAATAAACTCGATATAAATCGGAATTTAAATCGTTAAAAATAGTGGGTTGTTACAGATTATTGTTCCTGTTATTATTATTGCCTCGCTGATTAGTATTGATGTTGTTGTCAAATCTAAAGTAGCGTCTGTTGGCTGTGTGTCCAAACTTGTCATGAATTTGACACTTTGGTCTGTTGTTGGGATTCCATCTCCCAGCTCTACCTCTTCCACGGTTTGATTGACCTCCTCTTTGGTAAGTATTTTGATTTCTTTCATTGTTTTGTTGATTCTTGCTTTTGCCAGTAGTATAGTTGACACTAAAGTCAGATCATGATCCTTCTTTTGCAAAAACCTTCCTTCATGAGCAAGAAGCATATTGTAAACACTCTGTAGTGAAGGAGTAGGTTCAATTGAAGTGATGAATGCTATTACTGATTCATATTCATCTTCCAACCCCCCTACAATATAAAGAATTTGTTCTTTTTCTTCAATATTATTACCAGTGCATGCAAGTTGATCACATAGATTTTTAATCTTCATTAGATACTCATTCATGTTAGAGTTTTCTTTCTTTATACTCTGAAGTTGTTTCTTGAAATGTAACACACTGGCAGCAGATTGACTTGTAAAGGATCTTTCTAATGTTGTCCACACCTCATGAGCAGTCTTTGCACCTATTAACTGTGGCATTAGAGATGCACTCATTGACGACATTAACCTTGCACTAATTAGACATTAACCATGCACTAATTAGGTTATCTTGCCTTTGATAAACTGTAAATTTTTGATTGAGAACAAAACTGTTACTGTTGTCTCTTATGTATTTTGCTGGAACTGGTTTGGTTCCATAGATGAATTCTTCAAGACCTTAACCTTTTGCAGTTGTTTCAATTTGCAGTTTCCATAGGAGGTAGTTGGATTCATCGAGTTGAATCGAGATTATCTGACTTTGGGGCTTCACAATGGATTTGATGAGGTCTTCTGTGCTTTCTGCACTTGTCTGATTTGATCTAGTTGATGATCTTGGCATGGTTAGAGGATCTGTTTCCACCATGATTGCAGATTACAGAGAGAGGCTTCAGTTTCACGAAAACAGGTAAACTTTTCTAAACTTCAAGTTCTTGAATTGAAGAATCTGAGTGATATCTTCAACTGAATTTGAAAAATGCAACCGGAAGCTGGTATCGAAATTAGTAAAATTTATGATATGAGTGATTACAATCTTGGATGGCTTTTAATATGATTTTATCAATTGAAAGCAACCAGGTTGATAATATGATGTCAACTGGCTTCCTAGGATGAATTTTGAATTCAGTGAATGATTTCTTCAGATTTTGTTGATCGGATTTGAGGCTTCAGAACTGATTTACCACAAAGTTGTAATGAGGAGCAGATGCAGCCACTGAGTAGGTGAGGCACTGTTTTGATTTACAGCCTCAACTCTCAAAGCAAAAGATTTAAAGATCTTGGATGAGAGAGTCCAAATGATGTTAATTTGTTGATGGACAATCTATCTTTTAGATATATTTTCCAGAGATTGGATTGAGTTCTTGATTGCTTTTAGCAAGATAGCTCAGATACCATATTCGAGTTGTAACAGGATCAAAGAAATGTAATATTGCCTATTACTTTGATGATTTGATAGAACAGTTTGTACATATATTTATACAAAGCGAACATAAATACTGGGCTGTAAAACTAATGTATTTAGACATTGGGCTGAAGCCGATTTGCTTATATTGTAAAGAGAAAGGGGTACCAGCGTTAAACACTTGATAATGAAAATGGCCAAACTAATTAAGCTTCATATGAAATTGTATTTAAAATATGAAAATAGACAAACTAATTATTTTTTATGTGTGCTTCTTATGAAATTGGTTAACAGGGGAACCTCTCTTATGGTTAAGAAACCTTTGATAAATAGCCAAATTGGATCTTCTTTTAATCCTCAACCAACTCGGCTGATGATATATGAAACCAACAAAACCACCTAAAATATTCAGTTATTATCATGTGGGTGTGTGCGCACATGCGCTTTTGTGTTTTTGAGTGTTCAGTGTGCTCTCTTTTATTGACAAAAAGTATCCAATAAAATCTGAAAACTGTTAACTAATCAAATTTTACATTTAAACCAGTTTCTTTCATGTATGAAACACTTACCTAATGAGTTTTCAGTAAATCTAATCAACCTAAGTTATGTCTTTCATTTAAATATATAATGATATATCCATGTAACAACGTGGATGGTATAGGACTACTAGTATAACATAGAATGTGTATCTAAACCTTTGGGTTAAAACCCTTTAGACATCAACCATCAATTTATACTGGAAAAACAAACAATACTATATACTATGCAACAAATAAATGCTTAACTGTAATATAGAACATTGGAAGTAACCCATACCAGTTATACTAAAACTTCTTTAGTAAAGCAATGGGAGAAAGGAAAGACTGTAACACCCCACCTCCGTTAAGGTCATTCACAAAGGGAATGCCTTAACTTCGGTGGAGCGTTTTAGGTAAAAGATGTAGATAAATTACAAGACAGACAAATAAAGCAGCGGAAAATAAAGTCATTTTGTAAATAATGTGGTTCAGTCAAGCTTTTACAACAATTGTCTCAGTCATACTTAAAAGTAATACATAGAACTTCTGTCTTGATTCAAAAACTTCCAAGTATAAAAGAAGCCTCAAAATGACAATGATATTCCCCAATAAAGCATGAACCAGACATAGCAGTGGAAGAGAGAGTCCAAAGCAATACAACGATTATCTTCGAGCTTGGAAAGAAAACTGAGCTAAGAGGTAATATTTCCTCCCTGTAAAACTGGGGAGGGGGTGGGAATGGAAGAAAAGAGGCGAAACAAAATAGGTCAGATATAAGTTTGGTAAGTCCAGTGACTTCCAACATGTAAATAGGCAAAAGCATCATGACATGAATAAACTGAATACAATACAATATCGTGATAACATGAATAACAAGATAACCTAAGATTTGTATAAGATATGATAGGGCAAGATAATCTGAATGCACTTCTACTCTTTCTCTGCTTCGCTACTACCTTGTTATTCTGATTTTTATATCTCTGCACCACCTAACTAGTGTCCCAACTAGTAATCTGTATAAAATGATCATATGATAATGTGATCCCAATCCCCGCAATTATGGTAGCCTTCAGGTATACATCTACTGTGAGGATTCCACCTCAATCTGCCTAATTGTCATGAATATGTTAGATGTACCCTTACTACCCTATCGATCGACTCCCTACTTGTATTAATGTTCCATGTGTTTGTGTCAATCGGACCTCTCTTGCATGTAGATACCCTGTGTCGGTCCCACCAAAAGGTGTATCAATCCTTATGATAGCGACCCGACACGATTCAAGACGCATAGTGAATAACTACTGGTACCCAGTGCCTGCTTTTACCCACTCCGGAGTACGTGCACGCCCGTAATTCGTCGGAACCTACACTGACGTACCCCCTGCCACTATTTTGACCACTTATAATCAGCCCAGTAATCGTGCCCTACCCTGCCTAGTTTCAGGGTACCTTGATACATCCATGTGGGTTAGTGCTGAAATGGGTCCCCGATACTAGGGTTTCCTACTAATTAAGTTTTGTGGGCCTATATACATGGATATTACCCACCAACACGTTATGTACTTAACCCTCCCACTGATTCAAGCATGTTTATTTAATGGTTAAGTTTGTGGGCCTATATATACTAATATTACCCACCAACTCGATATGTACTTAACCCTCCCACTGATTCAAACATGCTTACTTAATGGTTAAGTTTGTGGGCCTATATTTACTAATATTACCCACCAACCTGATATGTACTTAACCCTCCCACACATTATGTCATATTGGTTAAGTGTTGTCCATTCCTGTTAACTTAACCCACCCACTCATCATGTCATGTTGATTAAGTGTTTCTTATTAACCCTTCTCACTCGCCATGTTGGATTTGTTAAGTGTTTCCTATTAACTTAACCCCGTTCATTCATCATGTTATGTTGGTTAATTATTTCACATTAACTTAACCCCATTCGTTCATCAAGTTACATTGGTTAAGTGTTTCTTATTAACTTAACCCCTACGTGTTCATCATGCTGTATTGGTTAAGTGTCATCAATCAATCCAAGTTAACTTAACCCACCCACTTGTCGTGTTACATTGGTTAAGTGTTGCCTTCTTGTGTTAACCCTTCCACGCATCTTGTTATATTGGTTAAGTGTTGCTCTCTTATTTTAACTTAACCCCACCCATTCATCATGTCATGTTGGTTAAGTGTTTCTTATTATCTTAGCCCTTCTCATTCATCATGTTGTACTGGTTAACTTAACCCTGCTCACTTGTTTAATTAACATGTTATAACGGTTAAGTGTTCTAAATTTACATAACCTTACCATTCATAGCATGTTTGTTTATTGGCATTAATTTATTAATGCCCCAACCTCTCACATTAGAACTGTTGTTTGCGGTTGCCGGATGTGCCGGGCGGTTCCGGGCAAACTTCTACTACAAACTCATTCTAACCTCGGGTTTTGGGCTAAATGCGCTAACCTCTCACATTAGATCTGTGTTGTTGCGGTAACTGGATGTGCCGGGCGGTTCCGGGCAGTTTTACACCGTAACTCAATCTAACCTCGGGTTAGGCATGTTTATCTTTTAACATATTTACCATACATGTCCAAGTCTAGATTTTATATGCTAATCATCCCAAGTTCACTAAACTAGTCATGTTCCAATTCTCAAATTATACCCTAACAAATCTGATTGCAAGTTATGCCCCACAAATTCAAATCCAAGTTTTTACTCAAAATAGGTTACACCCAATTTCCCCAAATTTGCAATAATAGTCATGCCCCAAAAATCACAATATAACACATGCCCTAAGGTTTAGTCATATTGCATTGTACAAAATATTCTCCAAAAACCCCCAATCATGATTCACAGTATAAACTATGCCAAATTACAGCCTTTAATTATAGTGCATGCCAATTACCCAATTTTAGGCGTGTTCACATTTAACAGTTATCCCTGTCTTACTATAGGTTTTCATGCCTAAGCCATATATCACTATACACAATAATCTCCTTCTTCCAAGTCATAAACTATCATATATAATGTAACAACCCGTATTTTGATAACGTGTTATAACCATAAATCTAGGCAGAATTAAATTTTAAAATAAGAACCAAGGGAAACAGGTTGCGCCATTGCGTTCGTCTCGGAATTTTGCATGAAATCGAGTCTGAGTTTTCGAAAATCGGAGTCCGTATGACCAAGTTATGGCTCCCCATATTTTCAAAAAATTTCAGAGTTCAAAACAGTTCGAATTCGAGTTCAAATTCGAATTTCAAAACCCAGACAGACTGGGCGGGAAATTTCCCGCCCAGCACCCCAGGTCGACTGGGGAGTCGACTGGGCAGTCGACACCCCCAGGACCAGGTCGACTGCGCAGTCGACTTGGGTGTCGACCTGGTTCCCGAACCTTGTTTGGGCCTGGTTGCTCTTGCTTGACCCTGTTGGCTTGTTTGAGGGCCTGTGATGATTTTTGGCCATTCAGATCGATTCTAGGGTTTATCCTATGGCCTAAACTAGTTGTTGCAACTATAAAAACACCCTAAGACCTAGGCTAATCCACAACAAATCTTTCTAACACCATTATGCTGCTAAGTCTCCTCTTGAACCATGGTCGCCGCCTCCAACTTGAAGCTTAAACATTCAAACTAGATCCAAATCGAAGGCCAACGTTTCTACAACAATTCAAGGGAATAGATCAACATCTCAACAACGATCCTACGACAATTTATGTTCTTAGTTCTCAAAAACCACGATCTGTAAGCCCCAGTTACTCTTAGATCTAAACTCTAAACTTAATATGGACATGTGTAAATTGAAGTTGAACATAAACATGATAACTACTTGAGACCTACTCTTGTATATCTTTGATCTATGACTATTCCTTTTGGATCTATTATTTTAGATCTACTCTTGTTCACCCTAGATCTATTCACCTTGAACCTAGTATCGTTTATATTGAACCTTGATTTGTGGAATACTGATAAGAATTTGATTTAGGAGCATGTTCATGTCATAACCTAAACCCTATCATTATTTTAACATGCCTGTGATGTTGTGATGTTGAAACTTTTGCTAGTCACAAGTTTAGGATTATCATCTTATGTCATTTATTGCTATGTTTATCACCCTATTTCATATGCCAGTGATGTTATGATCATATCTCAAGTTACACCATGCTTGCCTTGAAATCACTTTTGCCACTTTATACCCATCCTTGTTATGTTATTCCCTAGTTACATCTATTGCCTTGATTCGAATTCACGAGCATTGGGGATGCGATTTGGGTAGTTTAGGAAAACCTGAATTTAGTATGAACTTGAAAACATGAATATCGTTATAACTTGAGCTTGGATAGGAACATGAACTTGACATGAAATTATACTTGAAAATATGAATTTTGGACATGACACTTAGATAACTTGAACGTGGCCAACTCGAGGTTGGGTTGAGTTTGCAGTATAAATATGCCCGGAACCGCCCGGCGAATCTAGTAACTGCAAACAATAGGACCCAATGTGAGTAGTTGGTCATATCGCACTCGAAACCCGAGGTTAGACTAGGTTATGGTGTAAAACTGCCCGGACCCGCCCGACACATCCAGTAACCATAACCAAGTCTAATGTGAGAGGTTAGGGTTGCATTAAGTAAATTAATGCCACTGGATAGGGTTAAGTCATGGACCATTTGAATATACTTAACCAATTTGACACGTTGATTTGATAGGGTTAAGTCATGAACCACTTGAACACACTTAACCAACCTGACACATGATTCGTTGGACTAAGTCTTGAACTAGAACGACACACTTAGTCAATTTGACATGACATGTAGATGGGGTTAAGTCTCGATTTTAAATGACAACTTAACCAGCTGAACGAAACCCTAGTTACGTGGTCCTTTTAAGCAGTAACCCACTAGATGTATCACAGTACCATGGGACTAGGCAGGGTGAGGCACGATTGCTGGGCTGATTGTAAGCGACCAGAACGACGGCTGAGTTGGTGCGCCATTGTAGGTTCAGGCGGACTAGGGTCGTGCACTTAGTCCGGAGTTGAAAAAGCAGGCATTGGGCATCAGTAGGATTATCTGTGCATTCTTGATTCGTGTCGGTGGTTGGCACCCTAGGGCTTGATACACCCTATGGTGGACCTAGCACAGGTGACTACATTCGTGATAGGGCCGTATGACACAGACACACAACGAGCTAGACCTGTAGGGAGCCGATCGATTAGATTATACCGTTGGACCCCGAATTGGGTCACTTCACGATATTGGGCCAAGGGATTATTTCTTGATTTATAGTTGACACGGGATTAGTATACCAGTATAGTTGGTATGGCGAACCTTGAATACGCAATGTTAGACTTGAGTTATCTTGTTAGCTTAGTTATCATGTCAGACTTATCATCATTCCTATGTTTAATTCCAGTTTATTCATGTCTTGTTAACTTTACTAGTTTCTATGCTGATAGTCACTAGGACTTACCAGTCTTTTTGACTGACCCGTTTTCTTTCGCCTCTTTGTCTTTCGTTCCCCCCCCCCCCCCCCAGGTTCTCAGGGAGGAAACTCTAGCTCTTAGCTTGGACTTTGCTTGCTTTCTGACAGCTCATGTACGGTTTGGTCTTGTTCTATGCTATGGCTGCACTCATGCACTTTTTGGGGAATAATATTTTACTTATGTTGTTTTAAGTACTTTGCTTCTTTAGAACTTGATGTAATGAAATAATGACTTGGCATTTTGATGTAAGAGGTTTTGACTCTATTTTTCAGTAATGAGATTTGGTTTTAAAGTTTATATCCGCTGCTTTATATACTCTATTTTATCTATGTTCTGTCTTGTGTTATCTCTGTGCCTGTTTACTAGATAATACCCCTCCAAAACTAGGGCATTCCCTTTGTGAGTGACCCTAGCGGAGGTGGGGTGTTACATTTGGTATCAGAGCAGAAGGTTACCAGACTGGGCAAAAGTTTTAAAAACCTTCTGAAATTATTTTCAAAACCGTTTATAAAGAAGCATTTTTCAAGAAAAGTTTTATTTTTAAGAAAAGGCTATTCCCCAAAAGCCATTAGCACTTTCCTTTGTTTCCTCGTTTGAATCTTTTTCCTTTTCGCTTTTCAACATGTCTGATCTTAACCTTCCTGAGGGAGTACCCATACCTGGCTGGTTCCGAAGATACTTGGAAGCTAGGGCCAACGACGCGGGCCCAGCAGATATCCCTCCTCCTCCCCCAGTGGCCACGGTTCCTCCTCCTCCTCCGGGTACCGCCTTTGCCAAAATATGCAAGGACTTTATAGGAATGGGCGGCAAGAACTTCGTTGGAACTGAAACCTTCGTTGAGGCGCGAAACTGGCTAAAAGAGACTGGAGACTTGTTTGTTATTTTCGATATGGAGGATCATAGGAAAGTTCAGTTGGCAGCATGGTTGTTGAAAGAGGAAGCTGCATTTTGGTGGGAAGTCACAAACGCTACCAGGCCAATTGAGACTTGGGCAGACTTTAGAGAGAGGTTTGGGCTTAAGTTTTTATCATCTGCAGATGCGAGCCTTCAGATGGATAGGTTCCTGGCACTCAAGCAAGGGGACATGTCAGTTAGGGAATATGTGAATAAGTTTAATTAGCTTGCTCGGTTTGGTTTGGACTTAGTCAACACGGCTGAGAAGAAGGCACTACGCTTTGCTCGAGGATTGAGCGAGCCACTCCACACTATGGCCATGACTCATGTACCCATGGGGACGACCTTTGAAAGCTTGGTGAATATGGCCCTACTTCATGAAGAAGACGAGAATGGCAAGAAGAAGGTCAAGGCGAGTGAGTTTCAAGACAAGAAGGTAGACTCCGAGAAAGGAGGAAAGAACAGCAACAACAAGAATGACAAGTCACGTGAGAAAAGAAAATGCAACTTCTGTGGTATTGACCGGCATATAGTCCAGGACTGTAGGAAGAAGAAGATGAAGATAGGAGCATGTTTTCAATGCGGTGAAACTGGACACATCAGCAAGAACTGCCCTAAGAAGCAAGGGCAAGCCCCGCAAGAAGGACCTTCTAGGGGTACATCTTTAACTTCTTTTCCCTAGATACTCTGTTTTATCTTGTATATCCTTTCGATCCTGTCTTGAGAACCTTAGGTAGAATCCTATGAATGTAAACACGTATTTGAAACATGTTATGCTTGATGTTTGCGAATGGTTGCAAGTGATTGCTCGTGGTTGCATAACACACATTAGGCACTAGATCGGCTCAGACACATTTTCATATTGCATATGCATGAGTGTTTATACTTATTTATGGATGAAATTGAATGTGTTATCATATGAATGTTGCATATGGATGAATGTTTGTGCACACATATAGTGCTTACGTGACTAGGATTATTTGCATACATGTTGGATTCATGACACTAAATATATTTTGCATTCGAACGATCAATCAGGCCTGATCATTTGCATTAGATAAGGAACATATACACACACTTTCTGCATATGTTCATACAGCATTAGAAATCTCTTAAGGACAATGTTTGCTTTTGGATGATGTTTTGAGTAGATGGATGATGGATGGTAGGATACGTTCTTCCTAACTTAGAGATTTCAGGGACGAAATCCTTTAAGGAGGGGAGAATGCAACAACCCGTATTTTGATAACGTGTTATAACCATAAATCTAGGAAGAATTAAATTTTAAAATAAGAACCAAGGGAAACGGGTTGAGTCATTGCGTTCATCTCGGAATTCTGCATGAAATCGAGTCCGAGTTTTCGAAAATCGGAGTCCGTATGACCAAGTTATGGCTCCCCAAAGTTTCAGAAATTTTCAGAGTTCAAAACAGTTCGAATTCGAGTTCAAATTCGAATTTCAAAACCCAGACAGACTGGGCGGGAAATTTCCCGCCCAGCACCCCAGGTCGACTGGGCAGTCGACACCCCTAGGACCAGGTCGATTGCGCGGTCGACTTGGGTGTCGACCTGGTCCCCGAACCTGGTTTGGGCCTGGTTGCTCCTGCTTGACCCTGTTGGCTTGTTTGAGGGTCTGTGACGATTTTTGGCGGTTCAGATCGATTCTAGGGTTTATCCTATGGCCTAAACTAGTTGTTGCAACTATAAAAACACCCTAAGACCTAGGCTAATCCACAACAAATCTTTCTAACACCATTATGCTGCTAAGTCTCCTCTTGAACCATGGCCGCCGCCTCCAACTTGAAGCTTAAAAATTCAAACTAGATCCAAATCGAAGGCCAACGTTTCTACAACAATTCAAGGGAATAGATCAACATCTCAACAACGATCCTACGACAATTTATGTTCTTAGTTCTCAAAAACCACGATCTGTAAGCCCCAGTTACTCTTAGATCTAAACTCTAAACTTAATATGGACATGTGTAAATTGAAGTTGAACATAAACATGATAACTACTTGAGACCTACTCTTGTATATCTTTGATCTATGACTATTCCTTTTTGATCTATTATTTTAGATCTACTCTTGTTCACCCTAGATCTATTCACCTTCAACCTAGTATTGTTCATATTGAACCTTGATTTGTGGAATACTGATAAGAATTTGATTTAGGGGCATGTTCATGTCATAACCTAAACCCTGTCATTATTTTAACATGACTGTGATGTTGTGATGTTGAAACTTTTGTTAGTCACAAGTTTAGGATTATCATCTTATGTCATTTATTGCTAAGTTTATCACCCTATTTCATATGCCAGTGATGTTATGATCATATCTCGAGTTACACCATGCTTGCCTTGAAATCACCTTTTCCACTTTATACCCATCCTTGTTATGTTATTCCCTAGTTACATCTATTGCCTTGATTCGAATTCACGAGCGTTGGGGATGCGATTTGGGTAGTTTAGGAAAACCTGAATTTAGTATGAACTTGAAAACATGAATATCGTTATAAATTGAGCTTGGATAGGAACATGAACTTGACATGAAATTATACTTGAAAATATGAATTTGGGACATGACACTTAGATAACTTGAACGTGGCCAACTCGAGGTTGGGTTGAGTTTGTAGTATAAATCTGCCCGGAACCGCCCGACGAATCCAGTAACTGCAAACAATAGGACCCAATGTGAGTAGTTGGTCATATCGCACTCGAAACCCGAGGTTAGACTAGGTTATGGTGTAAAACTGCTCGGACCCGCCCGACACATCCAGTAACCATAACCAAGTCTAATGTGAGAGGTTAGGGATGCATTAAGTAAATTAATGCCACTGGATAGGGTTAAGTGATGGACCACTTGAATATACTTAACCAATTTGACACGTTGATTTGATAGGGTTAAGTCATGAACAGCTTGAACGCACTTAACCAACCTGACACATGATTCGTAGGACTAAGTCTTGAACTAGAATGACACACTTAGTTAATTTGACATGACACGTAGATGGGATTAAGTCTCGATTTTAAATGACAACTTAACCTGCTGAACGAAACCCTAGTTACGCGGTCCTTTTCAGCAGTAACCCACTAGATGTATCACGGTACCATGGGACTAGGCAGGGTGGGGCACGATTGCTAGGCTGATTGTAAGCGACCAGAACGACGGCTGAGTTGGTGCGCCGTTGTAGGTTCAGGCGGACTAGGGTCGTGCACTTAGTCCGGAGTTGAAAAAGCAGGCATTGGGCATCAGTAGGATTATCTGTGCATTCTTGATTCGTGTCGGTGGTTGGCACCCTAGGGCTTGATACACCCTATGGTGGACCTAGCACAGGTGACTACATTCGTGATAGGGCCGTATGACACAGACACACAACGAGCTAGACTTGTATGGAGCCGATCGATTAGATCATACCGTTGGACCCCGAATTGGGTCACTTCACGATATTGGGCCAAGGGATTATTTCTTGATTTATAGTTGACACGGGATTAGTATACCAGTATAGTTGGTATGGTGAACCTTGAATACGCAATGTTAGACTTGAGTTTTCTTGTTAGCTTAGTTATCATGTCATACTTATCATCATTCCTATGTTTAATTCCAGTTTATTCATGTCTTGTTAACTTTACTAGTTTCTATGCTGATAGTCACTAGGGCTTACCAGTCTTTTTGACTGACCCGTTTTCTTTTGCCTCTTTGTCTTTCGTCCCCCCCCCCCCCAGGTTCCCAGGGAGGAAACTCTAGCTCTTAGCTTGGACTTTGCTTGCTTTCTGACAGCTCATGTACGGTTTGGTCTTGAGCTATGCTATGGCTGCACTCATGCACTTTTTGGGGAATAATATTTTACTTATGTTGTTTTAAGTACTTTGCTTCTTTAGAACTTGATGTAATGAAATAATGACTTGGCATTTTGATGTAAGAGGTTTTGACTCTATTTTTCAGTAATGAGATTTGGTTTTAAAGTTTATATCCGCTGCTTTATATACTCTATTTTATCTATGTTCTGTCTTGTGTTATCTCTGTGCCTATTTACTAGATAATACCCCTCCAAAACTAAGGCATTCCCTTTGTGAGTGACCCTAGCGGAGGTGGGGTGTTACATATAATATGCCCCAATTTTAGGTCTTAAACCACAACATGTATTAAGCCTTACATGTTTGCAGTTCAACTTAAGCCCCAAACCCCAAGTCATATGTCCAATGTACTTTGTGCCTCAAATCTCAAGTCATATGTTCGGTACACTATATGTTTAAAATACAACATGTGTTATGTCCTCAAATCCGTTAAAAATAAGTTATGCCCAATTATACATAATCTAATACTTTTCCCAATTTTAGTGCTGGCCATGCCCAAATCATATATTATGTCCAACTTTTCCCAACGTACATTCATCTCTTATGATATTTGGCTCAGGCTCGCAGTAGCCTGGCTATAAAAACAAAAAGGGAAGAAGGAAAGAAGAGGTAAAGAATGGACATAATAATATCAATGAGATAGATCCAATGGATATAGAAAGACAGATAGAAATAGGCATAATCTCAGATTCAGATTTATTACAATGTCAGAATCACAATAAAATTTTATTTCTGAAATTAACATGAACTTACAAATTACACAATGGTCTTGAATTCTAGGATCTGATTTCTGAATTTGATTAGTTATTCCTTTGATGTAGACTTTGACTGTTAACTTGAAAATTTTAATTTGATTGATTAAGGTGGAGGCTAGGTCACTTCAGGTTTTAGCAGCATATAAACGCCTATGAATTCGTGTGGAGTAAACAATAGGTTTAGGGGTATTTTTATAGGTGTATAAGGAGATTCAGAGCCTTCAGATCGGTCTAGAAGTCATCAGAATCGTCCAGAGAAAAATACCACGTCACACAACAAATCAGAAAGTGACACGAGGCGAAACACGTCATTAGCCATATCTGGGCCAACAGGGGTCGACTCCCCTATAGGGGGTCGACACCTATGTCGACACCCCTATAGGGGGGTCGACACCTATGTCGACTCCCCCCGGAGGGGGTTGACACCTCTGAGCGGAAAATTTCCCGCTCAGCCTGCTTTGACCCAAATTCGAGATTTGAACCCTGTTTTGACTTCTGGAATTATTTTATATGTATATATTTACTTCCTTGGGCGTATACAAACTTCTAAGGCTTATAACTTCTTCATACGATGTCCGATTTATGCAAACTCGGACTCTATCTCAAGAAGAATTCTGAGACGAACGCAATGGCATAACCCGTTTCCCTTAATTCCTACTTTTAAAATTAAGTATTCTTTAATTTGTTACTTTAATATCCATAGGAAATACGGGGTGTTACAAAGACCAACTGTTCAATAGGAACCATTGAATCATCCTCAAAAATAGCTTCATCCTCAAGAATAGCAACATCCCTAGTTTCACAAAAAAAAAAAATCAAGTATCAATCGGTCGAGATCATAAAGGAAGAATGAATTCTTAAACATAAAAAGAACCGCATTTTGTAGTGGATGATGTCCAACAATATTTAGGGGCCTATCATTAGAAGAACATTCGGTTGAACCAAAAGAACGTGCATAGATGTGCTCCAATGTCCATTCAACTTCTTGAGTATCCAACAGATCCCATACTCTAATTGACCATCATAACAAATAAATCGTAACCTATTCCTCTATATTCCCATGTAACTTCTCGACGTCCATGTGAAGATTATGCTTTGCTTTGGAAAATAGATAAATTCACAAATGATATTTTCATTTGATCCTCCCAGAATTCCACTTATCACCATGGTTGTACTTTCGACCCTAGCTCTATGTTGCAACTTTGTGATTGAATTGATTGAAAATTTACAACGCAAGTACACTTTTCCATTCCATAACACACTATACTGCCTTCTAAGAGTAATAGAAGATGCACGTCGAGTACGAACATGAACCTCTTCAAAACAACAATTTTCTGAGTTGTAAATGCCGAACACCAGATGTCTGGATAAGTCTCCCCATCGGACAACAAATACTTTATAATGTGGATATATCAATGGACCGAAATCCAACATAAACAACTATGGACGGGGAATTGGTGTTAGAATTTGATTGTATGACTTATCAACTGGGTTGTAGACATAACAATAAGTTATTTCATCGCACAAGCTGCAAACCGCAAGTCCACCACAACAATCAAGAATGGTGAGTACAGGTAATTCATTGGCATTGTTGTTAGGTAAGAAGTCAAAGAACATGCTACTTTTATTTTCTGGAGTACATCTTTTGTAATACGAATATTATAAGTTAGGGTTTGGAGATTTAACGAGTTGAGGAATGACTTCATTAGTGATAAGAGAAAACCAAGATTTGGAAACCCATTTTAATCTATGGAGATTCTTGAGACTTATTTACTTAAAATTTGTAGGATTATTTCATTGGGAAGAAGAGAAATGTAGAAATCCCAATGGTCTCCATGGCGGCCGACTTAACAACCCTTGCATAACTGAAATTATGTGGCTTGAAATTCAATTTTCGGTCCAGAGACTAAAAGTTAAAAAGGAAAAAAGTTTTCAAGAATTTGGAGTTTTTAAAAACTTTATCTTTTCTAGAAGATTTCTTCCTAGAAAAAATTTCATCTATTGCGGTATTATTTGCGTTTTGGGGCAAATTCGATTTAAACTTGTTTTTGATAAGTTTACTTCAAATAATGTTAAAAAAATAAAATAATAAAATAATTTTGTAGAATTACTTTACTTCTAATATACATTACCGTTCATTTATTTTTCACTTTCTACGTCCACTAAAAAAAATCTAAAAAATTTGGACTTAAAATCAATCAAATTCAAACAGATAATTCCATGCTGGTGGGCATAGACGAGACCAATTAAGATTTCAAAATGGATGAGTTAATCATTTATGCTTTTGGTTTTTTCAAAAGAAAAAAAAAATACTTGGAGCAACAACATCGCAGTGGAGCAAGAGCGTGGTTGCACAAAACAACCACGTGGAGAGCCTGTGTGATTCAGTGGGAAACCACGCACTGCCTGTGCATGGTTGTTTTAAAGAACCATGCTATGCCAGTGTGTAGTTCCTTTAAACAACCGCGCCCGAGCAATGATTGTTTGAAGATATTTTTTTTCAATTTTTACAATCACTGCATGCACAACTACTTATCACTACTGCTCTTTTCCTCACGAGATTAGGGTTAAAATAACTAGGATTTTTAATTTATCTTTTAAGATCAAGACCATAAAATTTTACTACTGAACCAAGAAAGAGAAAGGTATTTTTGGATAGGTTAGAAGTAAATAAGGGTAGAAGTAAAAAACGCTAGTATGTAAGGTTCTTCTGTTTTTAGGGGAAACTCTGTAATAAAAGAGTTTAAATAGAATTTGCCTTTGGCTAATCTTTTCTATCCAACATAAAATCATATCATACCTAATATATCTTCTATTTTTTATTTTATAAAAAATTAAAAATAAATGCGGAAACATTCAAAGATATCAATGTATCCAACTCATAATTTCAACTTAATACTACCCAAATGCAATTTTGGTTTCAGTCAGCAGCAAGGTGTCAACCTTGTTCGTTGCGATTGACAACTTGCTACCAACTGTGACGATGAAGAAATGAAATTTGTCTATCACAATGAACAACACAACTTGAAATAAAAGTTATCTATTGCAACGAACAAAGATCGACACTTTGTTGTCAATTCAAAATGAATTTTTGAATAAAATAAATATGAAATATGGGGTGAATTTCAACCTTCTTTATAAGTGATTTATTAAAATAATCCTGCATCTGAGTATCTAAAAAAATACCAGTTAGTTATTAATTTCCCAGTTTGGAATTATAGAAATAATGCATGTATGTCTAATTTTTTTGATTTTATATGTCTAACATTTCCCACTTAAAACAAAAGTTGATAAATTAAATTTGCCTTTGTTTCATTTTCATGGATGTGTTAAAAGATTTCATCAATCATACTAATTAATTCAACTTAAGTTATAATAATTTGGTCAATGAAGAGTATTTTTTGGGAATGTTAAAAAACAAGTAATAAGACTCAATCCCATCTCGATAAAATAAATGAGTATACAACCCAATATAACTAAAAACATAAACAAAAGAAATTTGTAAGTGCTAGCTAATGAAACTTCGAGGAGGCTTCCAAATGTGTTCTTCACTATCATAATGCCAAGATCTATCAAAATAGTTTGCTCAAATCCTCAAAATAGTTCGATTTATGAGATATGTTTGTGAGCTTGCTTCCAAACTCTCGAAGGTTGTTGCTTTCCCTCAGATCTGAAGTGCTAGCAAGATTTCTCACCTTAAGGAGCTTGTGGTTGGCAACAACTTTGTTTTCTTATGTAGACCCGCAGTCCCCTTTACACCAGACCATTGTTTCAAATCTCGCAAATATCGCCCGAGATCACCTCCGAGATCTTGTTTTGGGCTCCTTCCGAAACAAAATAGCAAATAACACTCTAAATCTCCTTTAGAATATATAGCCCAAGATTGTAATATCGAACGTTATATCGACCGAGATGGAATAGTGGAATATCGTCCGAAATCTTAGTTTTTTTTGGTTTAAATTTAAATTTGTGCCTGAATTAGAACTATAATTAAAAAACTCAAATTTAGACATATCAATCTTTTGTTATTTTACATTTTGCATGTTAAATGACTATATTGTATGTTCGTATATGTTTTACAATGCTTATAATTTTCATATTGGTCTTTTTACATACATGTTACTTATGAAATTATGTATTTTATGGTCTATTTATGCTGAATTTTTTTATGTTTTGGATGCTTTTAATGTTTCCTATCCAATAATGTTCCTGTTTTAAGCATATTACAATTTAAGAATATGAATGATCTTTCGCAAAATAAAGAATAATAAAGTTATTTTGCATTTTTAGTTTAAGTTGCAATGTTTTTGATAGCATTCATAAAAATCATTTTTTTTTAAATATCATTTTTAACATATCATGTACCCCGAGGTTGTTCCTATACGAACTTTTAGACCCGAGATGAAAATCCGAGACAAACTCCCGAGTTAGACTCATCTCGTCCTAGATCTCCCCCGATACGAGACCGAGTCTACAAAATCCCCGAGACGAAATGCGACCGATATCCGAGATTTAAAACCTTGCACCAGACTAATAAATTTTAGATCTGGTTATTTTGTAACGACCCATATTTATGTATCGGACGATCGTTGTAACGACCCGCTTTTGCGCCGATTCAAATCGATTGTTAAACCCACTTAAACCGATCAACAAGACATATCGTTTGGTATTACAACACATTGGAACAAACACAATGGAACATTTCATTGTTATTACCAGAATTTTACATCATAGTACAAGAATATATCAAAGTACAGATAAGTGATACACAGTGGAAAAATATCAGAGTAATAATAAAGTACAATACAGTAGAAACATAAATATATTCAGCGGAAGACTGCTAAGAAATCCAAAGCATAGCTCCAGCCATAATCCAGGATCCTGCTATAAAAATATCCGCAAAAACAAAACTACTAGCTGACCGTGTGGAAAATATGAGCTCCCAGAGTTCATATGGAAACAATAAACTCCAGGTCAGTCATGAGACTGGTATGAGAACCAAAACGTTTATTACACTTTATTTTAAAGTTAAATATATCATGGGACCACGCCGTATATCACGGAACGTGTTTCCTCGACATGAATACAAGTCATAAAACTCACAATGCTTTTTGAAAAATGAAATTATTATAAGACTCAGGTCCCATCACACAATGCAAACGCTTGCCGGAGGATAATTTTTTTCCTTATAATAGCCAAACATGCTTGATACGTGAAATTTCTCTTTTATTATTACTAGTGCATAGTGTAGAAATCAATTTCGAAAAAAATGTATCAATCTTAGATGGCATAATACCCCATCCTATTATGTCGCCATACAGGTTTACAACTGAAAACACAAGGTTCGTATTAGAAGCTGGAATTCCATCAATGACCAAGGCAAAGGATTTTCATTATCTGATTCAGAGCATCTCTAGCGAGATGTCCAGGACTCACGTGCACATGAACCCAGGATCCGAAGAGCCGACACAACAATTCCCGGTTGGTTAGGGTTACTCCTGAACATAACATCCCCGGTCGTAGTTAACCGCAATCCTGGTCATATTTGACCATCATCCGAGGCGCCTCAATCCATCATCTACATAAGTAAACATGCCTGGGCTTCATACCATGGCATCACTTTTAGCTAGAATGTAACGTATGTCCTTACTCTGCGGTCTTTCATCCTGTTTTTAGCCATTCTGGGATGTGAGGCTTATCGCAGTCATGTTTTAACACAAAGCTAGAGTTACAGTGTTATCGTCTTTCTATTTTTGACTAGGAATATTTTTGATATATTCATGATAGGATGCTTTAGGAATTTCCAATTGGTTTTTCGTCCATTTTTTAATTGAAGCATTCTGGAGAAGCATTTTGAGCTGAAATTGGTGTTTGAGCACCTTTTTCTTCCTAAATTAGTTTAGATTAACAAGTTTTAGTACTGCACCCAAAGCAAACACATTTCACACATTTTGGAGGAATCCATTCATATTCTATATTTTATGTTATGTTTTCCCCATCGTACATTTTAATAAACACTTCTTCCAGCAAGTCTAAATCTACACAAATTTTTACAAGAAATCTAGCATAACTAAGCCTAGATTCTTTGGCAGTAGGCTCATCTAGCTTAAGAGGGATTCGATAGTGCTAGCAATGGTGCTAAAGGCTTCCCTATCCCAGAGTTTCAGATTTAACTCAGGAAGTCTTATCTAAATGGGGAATGTTGATAGTAAGTCTCTGTCAAAATCCATCTTCCTATACCATTTCTTTAAGATAACAAGCTTTCCATTAATGAAATAGGGACCTCCGTTAATAACTTTGCTGCAGTCTTTGGGATTCGAGAACCTGGTTATAAATAACCCATTATCACGTGTATAAATATCAAATTTATCCATAGAATTCCATATTTTGGCAAAAAAAGGCCTTAAAATGATGATAATAGGGACTAAGTCCAAAGACGCAAGCAAGAACTTAATTACGTCATTTTTCTTATGTTCTTTTGCTAATAGCCTCTTTGATGGCTATAATTTTCTTGTCATCTAGTTTTATTGGGAAATAAAATCTAGATCAGACAAAGTAGACTGCTGCATCCCATAGTTCATTGCAAGATCAGCATAGGTAGTAGAAGATCCCTTGCAGAGTCGTATATTTGCCTTCCGTCCAGCCAAATTTGGGTGTTTTGATTGGACATTTGCTGCTTTGGGGCTAGAAGAGATAACTTTTTCCTTCTTTTGGTTGAAAACCTGCATTTTAGTTTCATGTGATGTAGAAATTTGTGCAGATTTTTGGATTTTTGGATTTTTGTAGCTTGAAATCTATTTCGATTTCGATCAACTTAAAACCATCTTGATCTATATCGGGCGATTTTCCTTATCAAGAAGAAGAGGAGGAAGATTATAGGAGAAAGGAGAAGGCTTGTTTGGAGAGCTAGAGGAAGCCATTAGAAAACTTAAGAGGTTGACTAATTTTTCTTTTTTTTATTAATACAAACTTGAAATAATTAAACTGAAATCAATAAAAAATTATTTGTATTATGTTTTACATAAAGCATGCTTTAGAAAAATTCCATAAGAGTTATACAAATATCATTGAGAAATTTCTAGAATTTTAAAATTTGAAACGAATGTTTTGGAATTATTTTTTATTAATATTTTATTACTTTTGGGTGAATATTAAATTTAAATAAATAAATAACATTAGTTTAATTCAATAAATATAAATAAAATCATCAATGCTTAAAATATTTATTAAGATTTTTTGGAATTTTAAAATTTTGAATATTAATCTCAAATTCAGTTTGTTTACATTTTATTAGTTTTGAACGAATAGGTAACTAAAAATTTATTTTAAATTAAAAATATACTAATTTTTATGTTATGCCCATAACTTGAAAATAAAAAAATTTGAATTGTGTATATATATATATATATATATATAGAGAGAGAGAGAGAGAGAGAGAGATAATGGTGAAAGTGGCTGCTTTGAATGAAACAGTTATGGACAAGGAAATGAAACCAAAGCCCCAAAATCTGCTTGCAAGATTATCACTATTAGAAACTACTGCACCGAAGGCCAGATCGAAGACATGGGCTAATACCGTAAAGCATTATGGAGCAATAACTCCATGACACTGGCCTTGTAGGATTGGGCTTAGGGCCAGCCATGACTACGACAGGGTGATCATTGAAATAGATATAGATTTAAATTATCTAGAAAAGGTTAAAGCGCAACGTGATGAATAAATCACAAAAATTTATAGAATTAGCAAACGAGTATATGCCTAGATTTTACGCCTAATGCAAGCTTTATGGACATACTTCATGACATTGTACAGTGTCAACAAAAAAAACCATGGCAAACCAAAAATATAATCCCATATACACAAAGGTGCACAAATGTTAGTATTGATACAACAACGGTTGAACTGAAGAGGCTACATAAACTATAGGGTACAAAATAAGGCTCATCACGAGGGCAAAGAAAACTTGATTGTCTCCTAATAAGGTAGCATATGATATCACTACTTTGAATAGGTTTGCCTTAGTGACGAAGATGTGTTCTTTGAATAAATTTCTGCACCACATCAAACTAATGCTTCAATTGACCTTGGCTTTCCAGATACAATCACATATGCACAATCAACTAAAAAAACAGTAGAAACCTGATTTTGATGAGGTTGTAAATCAAGATTGTAAATCTGAGGATTCATATGTAAACCTCATAGTAGATGCTTTTGATACTACCCAATAATTTGTGAAAATTGTCATTACATTTGTACACAAAAATTCAAAAACAATAGAAAAAAGAAATATTCTTTACATGGCTTTATCAAATCCTAAATACATGGCTAAATTTCAAGAATACCCTCTTAAGTGTATAGCTCCTTCTGAAAAACTAACAAGGAGCATTATTGTTAAATGAAGATAATGTTTAGAATGTTAGATGGCTGAATATCAATACAAAATTATATCATTTATTCAAAATTCTACATACCTACAAACTTACACTCTAAAATTTGTTAGAGAGTAAGTTAAGACACTAGAAATATGTCCATATTACAATCTTTTTTACCAAGATAGTGGGACATTATTCACAATCAGGTCCAGCCCAAGAGAAAGGCCCATGAGGCATTTAAATTGGGTAACCTCTGAATCAGTGGAGGAAGAAGAAAAAGAAAATATTATGTATAAATAAATTATCTTTATATAATTTTGTTAAGAATCCAGTTTGTGTTGACAGGCGTGAGTTCAATGTTTAGCAGCGTTAGTGTTCAGGGAATTTTTTTTCCTCCTGCCTTTTTGCTTTTGAAATTTTACACAGGCCTTAGGAAACCCACTTCAACGGGCCGGCCCTATTCACAATAATGGTTTTGGATGTAAGAGGACTATTTTAATTCTTATTCACTTGTTGGTGTGGTCACTCTAAACTCTCCATGAAAAAGAACAACAAGCTAGTGCAAAAACGATCAATATCGAAGGTTTCCAATGTGTTGCCTGTTTTCTTTACTACTTTTACAGAGAGAAGTATACTTTAGGAATATGTGTGTATGAATGAAACCACTATAGAATTATCATGGATTATAGTAGGCTATTTTAGCAATGCTTCAAACCCAAAGGATAAAAGGGGATTTATTAGGAAATATGCAACACAAAATGTTACAACTATGTTGTGCAAAACTATTGCAAATATTTTACAAAAATCTATGTCTTCTTATGTAATAGAGAACAGTGGCAAAAACTATGTTTACTTATGTTACAGGATGCTATTGCAAATAGTTTGCAAAATACTGTTTGGAAAGGTTTTGCAAAAACTTTTTGTAAAAGTACAAGTAAAATAATAAGCACAATACCTTTTTAGTTTGTCTGAGTTCAGAATAATCTGTTTTCTTGAAATAAAATTACACCTCTTGTGGCGTAGAGGTTGATGAGTAATTGCTCCCAAGATAATAAAGAACGACTCTGCAAAACTACGTGGGAATTTGCAGAGGAAGACAACCAAGAAAATCAAATTAATAACAAAGTTTGAGGAAGGAGAGGAACATAATTCAATGTTAATTGATTTGATGATTCTATTCTAAGTGCCTTTAACATGCCTCAAACGCCCATTCGCCCACGCCATAGATTCAGGTCCAAGCACGTGCATAGGCGCATATGCTTGGTGGTGCATTGCATCACCTGCTAAGATGGCTTTACTTTCATATATTTCTTTATCCCATGAAAAATATAATAATGTCCTTACTAAGTATATAACCATATAATGTTGATTAAATACTAACATGTAAGATTTTTCACATTCTAATACATTTAATACCTCTTTCTTTTCGGTGATTTCAAATTTCCATATTTAATAATCATTCATATCCAACATGATTTACTTATCCCTTTCTCCTATACACCAATTTAAAAAATTGCCAGTTGAAATGTAGTTCGGGCAGAACTATTTTACAGGGCTGCAAATATACATGTAGAAGGAGAGGGATGACTACAATTTTTGATAAAGTACTTGTTAATTATGAATCATTAACTAAATTCCTGGGTTTATACTAATAATTGCATTCCCCGATCATCATGGTGATCAGATTCAATTTTTATTGTAAATCTCAATAAAGAAACCTCAATTCAAAGGGAAACCATTTAAATATGCAAGCATCTTACTCATATTTAACAACATATTCAACTTCTTATACTAATTAGTTATTAGATGTATTCTCTACCAAATAACTTAGTTAAGAGTTATTTAGATGAGATACCAGATTCTCCACCGGCTATTATATATTATAGTGAAGTATTTTAGGTAGATTTGATACTTGATAATTAGTTAATAAAAGTATAGTATGTTTATATCGTGAACACAATATATTAATGGGTCAAATATTAATACTTAATGTCAAGTGGAAGGCTACAATATATGCAAACAAGAGAGACTTAAGGCAACTTGAGGTTCAAATATGCAACAACTCATTCACTTTTTGCAAACAAATCGAGAAAAGAATTAATGAAGGAACAAAACAGGGGCAAAATCAATTTCTATACAACCATCTAGAAAACAAATATTAAGGCTTTTTTTCAATTAGGTGTTGATTCCAAGGATGCAGACCAATGTACCAACATTCTAATGTAGAAGTGATAATAGAGGTGCCCCATCTAAAATTGATATTCTATATGATGTGGTTGTTACATTTAGTATAAAAAATTGAATTCCTCGATACTAAAACTTTCCGGCAATGCTTCCATGATATGTTTCTTGCTCTGTGTTTCTCTTGGAATATATATTTCCCTGGATAAGTAACATATCAGGCTAAGGATGCACTAGTTCGACTACACTTTTTGTCAGAATCTTCCTTTTAAATCATTTACCCTAGATTTGTGTATAATATATTGACAAAATATTGAATTTGAGAAGATATAACAACATATTGGATACTGCATAATCAAATAATCATGACTGTAATATGCTTATCTGATGTTGTATTTATGATTTTCTACTTACTAAATTTCTATTCTAATACTCATAATAAGAATCATAATTATCCTTCCATCAAGTAAATTGTATACTAAAGTTTGTGCTGAAAAAACTAATCCTTATATATATATATATATATATATATATATATATATATATATTTCTCTGGTGAGTTAAATAGGGTCCATCGCTAAAGTTTAATCTATTAAATTGTATACTAAGTTTGTGCTAAAAATACTCTTCCATCTTTCTTTATGTACCCATGTGACCAAATAATAACATTGATGGGAAGGACTATCTAGATTGTTTTCATCAATAGTTGTTTTGATAATGGAAATTTTTTAGGACTGCGAACTTGCAAAAATACCCTTACATATCTTTAATCCTCTATATCATCTAAAATTTGAATCTACAAATTAATCTATTTTGCAAATTAAGATTACATTTCTACACATATAAACAAATCTTAACATAAGTTAAATCAGAAAAATGGGCTAAAGGAAAAACATATTGGTTTTTTTCGATTGGAGGATGCGATCTTTCTATTTTTTTAGTTAGAAGCGGGCTTTTCATATTGGTCCTCGTCTCATAGAAAATTTAGGTTTCTTCTTTGTTCTATGTTATGGATTCCATGTGTTGGATATTTCTCAATAAAAATAAAACAACGCAATGAAAACGTTACGGTGAGTACTTGGAAAGGGGAATATGAATCTTACTTTCTCAACAAATTTTTGTGATTTTATTTCATTTTTTATGCGTTGTTTATTATTATGACAATGGATTTTTCATTGCTATGCTATGTATGTCTATCATTTTTTTAAAGAAACTGCTTGTTGTTTTTAACTATATTTTAGTTCCTATGTATAACATTACTTTGTCTGCTTATAATTAACTTTGTATATATATTTTTTTGCAGCGGTGCTAGTAGTGTTGAGCCAAACAGCTTGCTTGTTATTTTTTATTATTATGAGGATTCATATTCTACTCGTCTTACTATGGATTCTTCTCTATTTGGAATTAAGACTGAGATTTGTGAATTTTGTCACAGCTAAATCCTTTTTTCATTGAGATATCTTTTTCACTTGAGAATAAAAAATATAACTATTGACACTGATTCAGATTTGCTCAGTGTTGTGTGCTTACAATTATACAGCTAGAGTCAGTATTTTAAGTTTATTGTCAAATCAACTGTTTTTGTTTCAGAGTTTGACACTGGTGATAGTTCTGTACGTGATTCTAGCGTTCGTAGAACTTCAATTAGTAATTGTTCTGCTACTAATAGTGATAACTATGTTGAGTCTTCCTGCTATTTGAAAGATTTGCTAAAAAAGGTTATCAAAAAAATATTGTGGATTTTCTTGGTTTTGTTTAATTGGAGCTAAGGATTTTACGGAAATCTTAAAGGCATATCAAATTAAAAATGGGTATGATCTGATTTATGTTAGAAATTCTCCTGAAAGGATTTCAGTTATTTGTTAATGGAAAAAAGATGATTGTGATTTTTTGTTAATGCTTCTTTGGATCATGGAGAACTTTCTCATTTCTTTATTAGGACCTATAACTTTGATCATTCATGTGGAGTTGGTCTTAGTAATGTTAATGAAGTGCACATTTCAAGTAGATTTGCAAAATCGTTGATTATTGACCAAATTCGAGATGCTCTAATGAAGAAGCCAAAAAATATTATGAAAGAATTTAGAAGAGAGTACAACTTTTGTATTATTATGCTTATAGTGGAATGCAGTTGACTTTGAAAAAAATTATGGAGATGACGCTATGTCATATAATGATTTAAATTTATATTTAAAGGATTTTCAAAAATATAATCCTGAAAGTTATGCAACTATGGAAGTTAATACTTCAACCAATCAATTTGAAAGGATTTGTATTGGTTTTAGTGCATGTTTAGTTGGGTTCAAGTTCTGTCGACCATAGATTTTTTTAGATGCAACTGCTTTGAAAGGACGGCCTGGTTTGATTGTATGATGCTTATGTATTTTTTACATTAAATAGATATATGTGTATATATTTATTGTCATTATTATTCTGTAGTTGTACAAGAAAAATGCTAGTTGAACATATCATTTTAAACAGTAGCACATAATGTAACAGTAATAGTAACAATAGAATTGTATATTCAATAGCATTTATATTTATTATGAATTCTTTTTTGTTAACTTTTGTTTTTTTTATAGGTTTTCCCCAATTGCAACAGGCATAGTTTCGCATGGAAATGAAGCTAACTGGTCTATATTTTTATCTCATTTAAAAGATATGCTTAATGAAGATCATCCTTTGGTTTTTACGTTAGATCGCTAGTGGGGTTTGATTTTAGGCATTAAGAAAATATTTTCTTCTTCTTGTCATAGTTATTGTTTAATTCACATGGAGCAAGACATTGATACTGTTGTTAAGGCTAGTAAAGGTGATTCACCAATTTTTGAGTTGTTTGGGCTTTATGCAAAATCTTCTACTATTCATGATTTTGATCGATATGTTGACAAGTTAAGGAAACTAGGGGTACTACCGCAGATAATTTTTTAAGAGATAAACCTTCTGATCATTGGGTGGATTTGTTTTTTAAAGGCAAATGTTACGGTGAGTATTCTTCTAATGTTGCTGAAAGTTTTTACTTGTGGAATTCGAAAGGCAGAATTATGCCAATTATTACTTGTTTGGATGGTATTCGAGTGAAAATAATGAAGCAGATGGGTAGAGGGAGAGAAGAAAGTCAACTATGGAACATAGTTCTTTGTCCTGCTATGGAGGAACGTTTATCAAAATTAGTTAATGACGGTTTTGGGTGCGATGTATTCAATGTAAGGGTTGATCAGTCCCTTGCAGCGGAAAAACCTCAATAGGATCAGCAATGATGTGATAGAACAAACAGCTTGAAATGAATATAAATCTCAGATCACAAAAAACATAAAAGCAACAGAGAACACGCAAATTTATAGTGGTTCCACTATCGCGAGATAGTGTACGTCCACTTCAATGGGGAAGAGATTTTATTAAGATATTCAAGAGATTACAGAGTTTTTTAATGTAGAGCAAAAGAAATGAAGAATACAATGATCACTCCTCACATAGCATCCTCTATGTTTCTCTTTAAATAGAAAAAAAAGGTTACTTGGGGAAGAAACAATTGATTTATGTAAAATAAATCAATCTATGGAAAACTAATATCTAATTAATTGTCATATGATTGATTGATAATTTCCCTTTTCTCCATCAATCAATCCCATTAATTAATTATCATATGATTGATTGATAATTTCTCTTTTCTCCATCAATCAATCCCATTAATTAGTTGTCATATGATTGATTGACAATTTTCCTTTTCTCCATCAATCAATCCCTTTTGCAATTTTAGTCTCTTTCCGTTTCTTTTCTTCATGAAACATGGCAACTAATTAAATGACAAACATTTCCAATATCCCCTATTCATTAATATTCCTTCTATTTCTTTCCATTCATTCCTTGCACAAAACAGGTAACGAAATTACCATGCATATCTCCATAATTAATTAGATATGGAAATATTGTATCATTAAATTCCAATAATCTCCACCTTGATACAATATCTCATGCAACCTAGAGACTCTAATGTGAATGCTTCCCAATGAGTTCCTGCTAAAGCCACCCCTCATTGCACTTTGTCAGTGAACTCCGGCAAGGCCACCGCCCACCGCCCACCAACAAAGTGTTGGAAGCATTCAAAAACAAGGTAGACATTGTGCAACCAACTCCTATCTCTTCATACAAGAAGAATACAACATCTTCTCTTGACTTCAACCAAGTCACTCTCTTCCCCATTGTGCCACCATGTGGCACCTAGCACTTCATCAAGTGAGTCAAGTTCGAGCAATGCTCGAACTTAGTAGCAGGTAATGCCTTCGTAAACATGTCTGCTGCATTTTCATTTGTGTGAATCTTCTGAAGACGAACTAACTTCTCCTCATTCATAGAGATAAGGAAAGATTCTCTTACCTCTATATGCTTTGTTCTAGAACTGAAAGCTAGATTTTCAGCTAAATGAATTACGCTTTGACTGTCACAATTTACCAAACAAGCATTTTGCATGAAGCCCAAATCACACAATAACTTCTTCAAATAAAGTGCTTCCTTAGCTGCCTCAACTGCAGCTATCAGCTCTGCCTCTGTAGTAGACAAAGCAACTGTAGTCTACAACCTCGCTCTCCAACTAATAGTTGTTCCTCCAAGTGTGAACACATAGCCTGAGGTTGACTTCCTTCTATCTCTATCTCCGGCATAGTCTGAGTCACAGAATCCAACCAAGTTGAAATCCTTATTTCTGCCGTAAAAAACAAGCCCATAATCTGATGTTCCTTTAAGATATCTAAAAATGTACTTCACTGCCTCCCAAAGCGATTTTCCTGGATTTGCCATGTATCTATTAACTAATCCAACAGCTTGAGCAATGTCAAGTCTAGTGCACACCATAGCATACATCAAGCTACCTACTACACTGGCATAAGGCACCTTCTTCATATAGGCCTTGTCCTTTTCTGAGATCGGAGAGCTCTGATTAGAAAGCTGTATATGCAAAGGCATGGGTGTAATGATAGCCTTTGCACCATCCATGCTAAACTGAGCAAGCACCTTTTGAATATATTCCTTTTGAGTAAGTCTCAAAAGTCCAAGCTTTCTATCTCTTTGGATTTCCATCCCCAAAATTTTCTTTGCTTCTCCAAGGTCTTTCATATCGAATTCCGCTTTTAATTTCAATTTCAATGCATCAATTTCAGCTTTATCCTTGGAAGCAATCAACATATCATCCACATACAAAAGTAAATACTTAAAATAAACACATGCATCTTTAGTACTACAATTAAAACCATGTGAAAACATAAAAGAATCAAACCTTTTGTACCATTGCCTAGGCGACTGTTTTAGACCATAAAGAGATTTCTTCAACTTGCATACCCAATCTGACTTTCCATCTACAATACATCCTTCTGGCTGCTTCATGTAAATGGTTTCCTCCAAGTCACCATGCAAGAAAGCGGTCTTCATATCAAGTTGTTCTAACTTCAAATCGTAAGCGGCAACTATTGCAAGTAGGATTCGAATTGAAGTTTGTCTAACAACTGGAGCAAATATTTCATCATACTCTAGCCCCTTTCTTTGTGAAAACCCTTTGGCTACTAATCTTGCCTTGTATCTACCATCATCTTTTACCTTGAACACCCACTTGCAACCAATGGCTCGACTTCCTTGAGGTAGTGGTACCAAATCCCAAGTCTTGTTCTTTTGCAAAGACTGTATCTCCTCTTCCATAGCGCAATTCCACTTCGAGTTGTCACTCGACTTCATGGCTTCTTCAAGGCTCAATGGTTCATCATGAATTACATGTAAAGCATACTCAAATTGATCATCAAGGCTCAAATTTGCATACTGCCAATCTCCATATCTAATTGGAGCTCTCTTTTGTCTCTGACTAGCCCGAATGACTATATCGCTCGACTCTCCTTCAGCTCCACCTTGAACTCCACCTTGAGCTCCACCTTGAGCTGAATCATCTCTAGCTTCATGACCATCACCATCACTACTAAAGGAAATATGTGGACTATCATGTGATGTATCTTCAACTGCTCCGTCACTATTATCAATAGTGATAGCTTTACTTTGGGTTTGAAAACTGGGAATCTCGGTCTTTTCAGGCTTCTCATCAACTGAGTCTGAACCCTCTGATAAACCTTCCAAAGGTTTGAATATTGCTGACACATCAAAAGTCACATGTCTGGAATATGTAACTTTCTTCGTAATTGGATTCCAAATTCTATATCCTTTTATGCCATCTGTATAACCAAGAAAAACACATTTGGAGGCCCTAGGCTCCAACTTGTCATGTCCTGTATTGTGAACGTAAACTGGACATCAAAATATACGAAAATAACTTAATAAAGTATTTTTACCTCTCCATACTTCCTCTGGAATCTTCCCATCAATGGTTGAGCACGGAATCCGATTAATAATATGTGCTGCAGTCGAAATAGCTTCAGCCCAAAAACCCTTAGACATGCCCGCAGTCAATATCAAGCAACGGGCCTTTTCAAGTAGAGTCCTATTCATTCTCTCAGCAACCCCATTGGATTGCGGATCACTAGGTGTAGCAAAATGTCTTCTAATACCACGCTGTCTGCAGTAGTCGAGGAACTCTTTGGAGACATATTCGCCACCATTGTCAGATCTAAGAATCTTCAATTTCCTTCCTGTTTTGTTTTCAACAAGAGCTAACCAAACCTTAAACTTCTCAAATACTTCCGACTTAGCTTTCATTACATACACCCAAACCTTGCGCGAGTAGTCATCAATGAAGGAAACAAAATAATATGCTCCAACAATAGAAGCTGTAGAGTATGGCCCCCAAACATCTGAATGCACATAATCAAGTACCCTCTTAGAAGTATGCATGCCATCGCCAAAAGAAACTCTGGTTTGCTTTGCCAATACACACTCCTTGCAAAAGTCCAACTTGTTGAAGATTTCTCCTTTGATCTTTTTCTTCTTACGAAGCAACTCTAAGTTCTTCTCTGAAGTATGACCTAATCTCATATGCCAAAGCTTGGTAGCATTCAAACTTTTAGAACCATCGACTCCAACACATGATTCTCCATGGACAGTGGTACCCATTAGCAAATACAGATTTTGCACCATAACACCCTTCGTCAATACAAGTGCCTCTCCAGAAACTCTCAAACCATCTTTGACAATGGTTATTTTGCATCCCAATGATGCCAATTGGCCTAATGATATCAATGACTTCCGAAGACCTGGGACATAGCGAACATTTGAAGGTGTGCGAACAATCCCATCATACATGTGAATGCGAACTGAACCAACTCCCATAGACTTGCATGTAGCATCGTTCCCCATAAGGATAGAACTTCCTTCTTTGGCATCGAAGGAAGAAAAATAATCCTTATTGGAAGTCATGTGAAATGATGCTCCAGAATCTAGAATCCAGTGGTCTGCAACATCTGATACAACCGCTGTCAATAAGTCGCTACCGCCTTCTCCATAGCAATAGATGAAGAACCATCAGTCTTCTTCTCCAACTCTGGACAATCTCTTCTCCAATGGCCTGGTTTCTTACAATTATAGCACTTTCCATCTTTAGACTTACTCCGCGAATTAGGCTTCCTAGAATTGGAACGCCCTCTATTATTCTTCCCTTTCTTCTCTGCTCTTCCTCTCTCTATGCAAATAAGCCTGAACTACTACTTCCTCCACTACTATCACTAACACCAAAATCTTTCATCTGATCTCTCAACTCTTCACTGAGCAAACCTGTCTTCACATCATCTAATTTCAATGTGTCTCTACCATAGATAAGGCTGTTAGCGAAACCAGTGTATCGCTCTGGAAGTGAAAACAACAGAACCATTGCTTTTTGTTCTTCATCAATCTTCAACTCAACAGACTTCATCTTCATCAACAGGTCATCAAACACACTTAGGTGTGTCTTAATTGAAGAACCTTCCTTCATTTTATAAGTGAAGAAAATTTTCAATAGGATCAGGCGGTTGTTTAGGGATTTCTTCATGTAGAGGTCCTCCAACTTCTTCCAAATGCCTCTAGCTGTTGTCTCCTGACTGATTTCAGAAATTACCTTTTTTTCCCATAGCAAGCTGAAGAATAGTAAAGGCCCATTCTTCCATCTCTTCTAATTCCACTGATGAAATATCAGCAGGCAATGTCTCTGTATCAAATACTACTCGATGAACGCGATTTCTTCACAAAACCGCTTTCATCATCCACTGCCATTTTTCAAAATCTCCTTCACCATTCTACTTCTCTATCGTCAACTGTATTCCTGACGCCACATAGGAGCCTCTGACGTATGGAGCAACTACTGGCACTGACGTGCTATTTGTCTTGTTTTCATCTCCTCCTGTCATTCTACCAAACACCTTCTTTGCGAATGAAGCTCCGATACCAGTTGTAAGGGTTGATCAGTCCCTTGCAGCGGAAAAACCTTAATAGGATCAGCAATGATGTGATAGAACAAACAACTTGAAATGAATATAAATCTCATATCACAAAAAAAATAAAAGCAACAGAGAACATGCAAATTTATAGTGGTTCCACTATCGCGAGATAGTGTACGTCCACTTCAATGGGGAAGAGATTTTATTAATATATTCAAGAGATTACAGAGTTTTTTAATGTAGAGCAAAAGAAATGAAGAATACAATGATCTCTCCTCACATAGCATCCTCTATGTTTCTCTTTAAATAGAAAAAAAAGGTTATTTGGGGAAGAAACAATTGATTTATGTAAAATAAATCAATCTATTGAAAACTAATATCTCATTAATTGTCATATGATTGATTGATAATTTCCCTTTTCTCCATCAATCAATCCCATTAATTAATTGTCATATGATTGATTGATAATTTCCCTTTTCTCCATCAATCAATCCCATTAATTAGTTGTCATATGATTGATTGACAATTTTCCTTTTCTCCATCAATCAATCCCTTTTGCAATTTTAGTCTCTTTCCGCTTCTTTTCTTCATGAAACATGGCAACTAATTAAATGACAAACATTTCCAATATCCCCTATTCATTAATATTCCTTCCATTTCTTTCCATTCATTCCTTGCACAAAACATGTAACGAAATTACCATGCATATCTCCATAATTAATTAGATATGGAAATATTGTATCATTAAATTCCAATATTCAAGTCCTCCAAGTTTGTTTTTGAAGTGAAATCGCCAAGGACCCAAGTTTTTTATCTTCAAATTCAGACATGTGGTTGTCATTAATGGAGAGTTACCAGATTTCCATGTGGTCACAAAATCTAATTTATTAATAAGTCAAGGTTACCAGTTTACGACTATATGGAGCACTACTTTACTGTTGATGCTTTACGATCTTCATATGCTGAAGCTATTAATTCAATTCCCAATTTTGATAAGCCAAGTGTTGTTGAATATGATGTTATTATTCACCCTCCTAAAGAAGTTCGTGTGGCGGGAAGACCCTCTGCAAAGAGACATGGTGGCTATAGCTATTTTTAAAATAAAAGAAATAAATGTAGCCAATGTAATGCGACATGCCACAGCAAAAGAAACTGTCAGCTTCTTATAAACCCTGAAATTTAATACTGTATTTTTTTCTCATTAACCAATTTTTATATTGTAATGATACTTGTACTTAGCATGTTTACTTTAATCATGCAATTCAAATATGTAAACTGTTTGAATAATATAGTAAGGTTGTCTTGGTGACTGGTTTATGTTTGATTTGATTTTGGGCTCTATGTATGTTTTGTGGATGTAATATTGTTTAGACTTAACAATGCCTTCTACAAATATCATTTTGTTTATATTGCTTAGCTTCCATATGTTGTTTATTATATTGTATGTTTAATAGTAATATGGCAAAATGGATATCTATATTATGTTTATATTGCTATAATACTGTATGATGTCGTAACTCTGTATGATGGTTATAATATGGTATATTTGGATTGATATATGTATCATCTTTGTTTATAATACTGCACGTCACTTTCTGGTGATTATAATAGCTATGATGGTTATTTATATTCAGCGGGCAATGTGGAATTTTATTCATTGACAGTATTATTTAAACAGACATTTATGCTAGTTGTGCTTTTGAGAATTTATGTTTTATAATGATTAAAACTACTATAACTGCGTTTGTATTAATTTAAGCATAGTTTTTATTAATAGTAATAATTGAACAAATTTTTAAATATTGATTGTTTCATATATAATTTTGGTATAATGTAATGTTTGAGAACTTCTAAGACAACTACAGATTATTTTGATATCAATAGATGCAAGTAACCAGCAATTTATAATTTTAACAGTATTTTAATGTAGGCAAAACAATAATATTACAATTTGATGATGGAATGAATAATATCAAATCTTTAACAATATTGTGCTACAAATGATGTTATCAGTGTAACATTACTACATATCAAACCTTTAAGTATAATGTGCCTTTTAATACAATAGTAAGGAAATTTGTAAGAAAATAACAAGTAAACTTTAATACATCATATCAAATTGCAAATAAAAATCAGCCTTCTTTTCTCTGCTGTTGTATTTCTTTGTTACTGTTTTCTGCATTGTTGATGACTTGAATCACCGTATTTGCTTTGAACTGATCGATCTATGCCTTTTCATACTTCTCTAGAAGCTTTCCACTATTAAGTAATTTAATTTTCTTCATTACGAACCAAGCATAGTCAAATAACTTGTAATCATGTTTCCGAGAATTTGATCATGAAAACCTTAGAATTCTTATAAAATATTACATTGTTGTCCATCTTCTGGATGTAACCATTTGACAACATGTTTTGGTGAATAAACCTCTAGTTTGCGTATACATTATATTGTGCATAGCTTTTGTCTTAGTTTCAAATATCTGCATTCAGAATTTCTCCTGCGTTTTTCTACGTAAAATTCGATGCATAACATTTTTGTGTTAGTCTTTTAATTAGAGTAGGACGTATATAGTAATTGGCTCATCTTATGTGAGATACCATCTGGATCAAAGCTAAGCAATAGATGAAAACTGCGATAGAATAATATGATCATTCGTATTTAATATTTCGCTAGAACAATGAAAAGTAATTTTGTCCGTATAAGTTTAGAAAACCTCCCCATGTTAAGTGTTGAGAAATCATAACCTTCATTAGAAGGTTTCAAATAGATATCCCAAGATACCAACTCGAGTATTAATTTAAAAATCCTCTTTTCGGAAATAAGATAGTAGGCCAGAATTCATACTTTGGCATGATAGTAGAAATCCAAAAACCCTCTTCTGGAAATGAGAATGGAAAAACCATAACTCAGACTCAGGTGTTTGAATAATGCAAATATAAGATTCCATTTTTGAAAGTATTATAAGTCCATAATATTCATCTAGAAATATTAGGAAAGGTCCAAATCTCTGACTTGAGTTTATGTAGTAGAATTCCGGATACCTATTTTTTAGAAAATAAGAATTACAACCTCGAGACCCAAATTTAGGTATTAAAATAGAAATCCAGAAATCATCTTATGGAAGCATAAATAGAAGACCTAAAACCCAATTTTGGGTATTTGCAATAGAAGACTAGAAATCCACTTCTAGAAACATAGAAAGAAGACTCAAAACCCAAATTCGGGTATTTGCAATAGAAGAATAGAAATCGACTTTTGGAAACATAGATAGAAAACCTAAACCCAGATTCGGGTATTTAAATCCACTTTTAGATAGAAGCCCCAAAACCCAGATTCGTGTATTTGCAATAGAACACCAAAAACCCAATTCTAGATAGAAGAACCAAAACCTAGATTTGGATATTTGCAATAGAAGATCAAAAATCCACTTCTGGAAACATAAATGGAAGACCCGAAACCCAGATTTAGGTATTTGCAATAGAAGACCATAAATCCACTTCTGGAAGCATAGATAGAAGACTCAAAACCCATATTCCGGAATTTGCCATAGAAGAAATCCACTTTTTGAAATATAGATAGATAGACCTGAAACCCAGACTCGGGTATTTGCAATAGAAGACCAGATCCATTTCTGGAAACATAGATAGAAGACCCGAAACCCACCACTTTTGGAAACATAGATAGAAGACCTGACACCCAGGTACGGGTATTTGCAATAGAAAACCAGAAATCCACTTTTGGAAACAATAGAAATCCTGAGGGTATTTGAAGTTCAGACACCCATTTCAGGCTTATTCTCTAAGACATAGGTAGGATGTTCTTTAAGTGCTTCCCTTAAGCTTTCGTTCCCTTCTACAGGACGAGACATAAGAAGAGGCAAGGTGTGCTTAGAGTGCTCCCTTTGAACTTTCTTTCCCTTCTGTGGGACGGGACATAAGCAGAGGCAAGGCGTGCTGAGAGTGCTCCCTTTGAGCTTTCGTTCCCTTCTGCGGGACAAAATATAAGCAAAGGCAGGGTATGCTCATCCATAAAGAAAAGGAAGGACGTGCTTAGTCGAAGCAGAGGGAGGGCATGCTCATCTTTAGAGCATAGGCAAGGCATGCTTTAAGTTCTCTTTTTTAGCTTTTGTTCCTTTCTGTGGGACGATACATAAGCAGAGGTAGAGCATGCTTCTCTTTAGAGCAGAGGCAGGACAAGCTTAGTCGAAGCAGAGGTAGGGCGTGCTCACCTTTAGAGTAGAGGATGGACATGCTTTATTTTATGCTCAGACCTGGACATTGTTGGAGCGGACAGAGTCTTACTCTTTTAATGTTTTAACATGACCCTTTCTGGTTTGGGCGCAACTAAATGCTTACATGCCACCTCCCTCTAGGAGGTGCCTTATCCCGACTATCTTGGCACGGACGAGGGATTTCTAACATCGTAGGTAGCTTTACTCATTTCAGATAGTTCCAAATTTTAAGGAATTTTCGTACTCCCGACCATGTAGACATTCTTTCTTTGAGGAATCTTTTGTTGGAACTGATTAAGTCTTTTTACAAATCAGTGTGATTGATCTGGATTAAAGAACTTGATAATCATGCCTTCGAGAACCCTTCAATGGTTGGTTTCATGTCCATTCATCATATGGTAGTGGTATATGGCCCTATGTTGACACGCTTTTTGGTCAAAGCTGCCATGCATCAAGTTTTCACTTACCAACTCACTCAAGCGTCAATAATATCGCTAGCAAACACAAAGCGATTTGGTCAAAGTCGCGATGTATACCTACAAGTGGCCCGAAACCCCTTCAGGTATAACTTTTTTTTTTGGCTCAAACGCCCTTACGGTTTGAAAGTTACCCCCATTTTTGTGAACGCACGCCAGTTGCTCAAAATCATCGGATCAACCCAGCACGGCAAGCTAGGAATTCGGCATGCTCCAGCCTCCCCCGCTCTCTTTTTCATATCCCCTAGAGGGATACAAAATTTTGTATCCCTAGAGGGATTCGAAATTTCATGTCTCTCACCAAAGGGACACAAATTTCAGGTTTTTGGCTCTTCCATGGGTCCAAATTTCTGGTGCATAGGCCCTACATCCTACTTACTCCACTACCAACTCTCACCTATAAATACCCCCAAGCTTGACCATCATTTGGACCCTTTTTGGCCTGGATTTTAGGACTTCTAAAGCTCCAAAAGCATCATTAATGGCTTCCATCTCCTTCTCCATGACCATTGGATATGGCATGGTCTTTTAAAAAGTTGCACATGTCTTCCATCAACTTTTAGACATTTACAAGGATAAATAAACCGCTTTTGTGTTGTTTTGAAAATATTTGGATTTGTTGGACATTGAGGTTATATTTTGGACATTGTTGACCAAGTCAACACTTTTTTCATCCAACGAAGAAGAAAAAGGACTTTTTAATCAAAGCCTAGAATTAACACACATTTTGTTATTCTATTGTAACACTTTAAACTGAACTATTGTCCGAACTTATACACCATTGTAATCGACAAATATATGATGAATGATCACTATGAAGTGGATGTAGGCATTAGTGTCGAACCACTATATAAAACCATGTTCTACCGCATTTCTTTACTTTACATTTGTATTATTGTATCCATACCACACATACACTCGAGGGTTAGCGCGTGCTGAATAAAGAAACAATTCCCCATATCAACAGTTTACAAATTTCCTTTTATATTTGGGTTTCTTCTTTAATAATGGCCAAAAATTAAGCTCGGGTTTTGTTAGGAAGTAGATATTTTCGATGGATGTGGTAAGGTTGTACACTTTAGTTAAGGTTGACTCAAAGATTCTGTTTCGACGTAGAAACCTAGCCCTTTTTTCTACTCAGCTTTGTTGCTTCATCTTTATCCTCAAGTATTCTTTATAATGTATCTTGAGGCTGAAGTGCAACTCTCTTAGACCATTTTGAAGTAAAGCGGTTGAAACCCTTCATTATTTCTTGTTCGAATATAGTTCCCTTAGCTTGCGCTTGAATGAATTCTTTCATGTGTGAGAATAAGCTATATTCCTTTAATGTAGAGTCTCTTAAAGCATAGATGAGGGTCGGTCCTATATGGAAAGGGTTAATGCTCCTGTGACGACCATCCATAACCCTCGCACTTAAGAAAAGAGGAACAATGCACTGAAAGTGTGCCAGGCAACTATGGACGATCATCAAGGTGTGAAACACAAGCAAAACCTGCCATAACTCAGAACGCAAGGATAAAATATAATATAACATGTACAACTGGCAATAATAGTGAAGCATATCTAAGCAGAAAAACTCCAAACTTTCATAACAACTAGAAAGTATATCCAAACACAAGGATTACAACATAATGTCTGTACAAACTTGCCTCACTACAGCACCCAGAGTCAAACACCAAACAGCGGAAAACAAAGATACTAGATAGTAGTAAAAGTAATACGCCAGCCTCCGGCCCGCCTTCGAAACTGCAACATTGTTCCCACCAAGATATCACAAGTCACCTGTCACCTAGTCTGCCCATCCAAAACCAGATGAAAATCCCAAGGCAAGAAGAGGGAAACATAAAACCTTGAGTCAGACAACAGTCTTTGTGAGCGATAAAATAGCTAACAACATCAACAATAAAGTATATGAGAATAGGCAGATAAACGAACTAATCTACCAACACCAGAGAAGAACTCAACCCCATATTACCCACACCGGACAATGATAGCCTTTACAACAAAAATTTCAACCATACATCCATGGTAATACAAACAATCACTCATTCATGGCAATCAAAATGTGACGACCCCAAACCCTCGTTCCACGGCGGCAAGAGTAATCTTTGGAATATAACATATAAACAAATAACAACAGAACAGAAATATATCATTACATCAGATAATGTACAATAGAATACACTGGATAAACATAATCATCAAAGTTACACAGTATATAGGATCACACTTAGTACAACATACAGTTTCGGCTTTATATAAAATGTCTATGGCAGAATCAAACATGATATACATAACAGGAGCTGAACAACATTAAAGAAGTGATATAATCCATCTCCATAGCTATCCAGAGAGAGCCTGCTAAAACCTGGATACAAGGTTGCCCATGTAGAAAATAGGGCACCCGAGTTTGCAAGTGAAACAAACTACGAGTCAGTCATGGGACTGGTATGAGAAATCTATTTAACTTGTCTTACAATAAGGCCAATCACAGGACCACGCCGCTAACGTGGAACAAGTTTACTCCATTGGATTGCCCGTGCTTAAAACAAGTAAATCATTTAAACATCGCAATGATTTTTACAAAAATGAAGCCATTATAAGACTCAGGTCCCATCACACAATGCAACGCAAACTGGAGGATAGAGTTTTACCTTATAATGGCCAAAATATGCTTTTTATATATAAAACAAAAGCATTTGATATTATTACTAGTGTTTATATGTTTCAAAAACAATTTCAATCATAAGTATCAATCATAGACGGCATAAGTGTCTCATACCACTATGTCGCCAAGTATATGTTTACAATCAAAACCGCATGATGTCGTATTTGGAAATTGGATTTCCGTCATGAACCAAGGCAAGGGATCGTCCTTACTGCTTCGAGACGCTCTAGCCCGTGTCTCAGGCAAGCGCGTAGGAAACCCTTGGATCGCCAGGGCTGATCCACATGGAGTGGATTAAAATGCCTGAACACTACGTTTCCCCACCCTATTGGGCGTCAAACTGGCCTGTATATCTACCAAACCATCCATCGGCTCTGTAGAGTCCGAAATAACCGAGGCTCCTAGCTATCCATCATTCACATAAGTAAAACATCTGGGTGTGTAAAACCCAGACACCACTCCTAGATAGAAGGAAACGCATGTCCTCCCTGAAGTCCTCTCCCGTTTCCGGTTCATCTCGAGGTGTGAAGCCCGCGAATCAACGCTATACACAAAGTTATCTTTAATAACCACAAGACCCTTCTTTTCAAGAAAAGCCTTGATCACAGCATCTCTGCATGCCATGTTGTCAATCTACAACGTCAGACACGCATCCATTTACAAGTCCGTTCTGGGTCTGAACGAAACCAGAGGCACCTTATTCCTCGTCCCATATGTCCAATACAGGAGAGAGGCCCTCGCACATCCAGTCGATCTCCAAGTACGTCTAGACGACCACCACTTATTACCTTGTCTTTGGATGCCTCCCAATCAAGACATCAGCAATCATCCAAACGATGTGAAGGCCTCCGGTCTTCAACCACCATCTTCATCGTCGATTTCTAATCGTCGACCAATTATTTGAAATGAGATTTAACTCGGCCTTTTCAAATAATTCGTGTATATTTAGAATTCAAATCAATTCATTTCTATGGTTAAATTATTTGACATCCATAATTCAGTTCAATAAGATAATTTTCATGTCAAACACATTACACCACCCAATATCCAATAAACCAAGTAAATTCGGTTTATTTCCATTCCATATCGTTTATAATATTTTATAATGATTTATCGCTATTTTTATTCATTTAAAAATAACCCATTTATTTAAATGACGCTTCAGACCATAATGCGGGCATGGCGCTATTTTTCTTCAGATTTGATTTACACATATCTGGAAATCTAACCGTTAGATCTTTACAAATTTTATATCATTGGAAAGATCTTTTCAAAACGGATCCAACGGTTCCAGTTTCGGGAAAATCCGACGGTTGGATCTCCCGGTACCATCATTTAAAGTTACGATTTCAAAATACGAATTGCAGCGTCGCTATTCGTTTTAATTTAATTATATGTATATATATAATCCATTCTGGCTCTGTTTTTGTTCAGATTTGAATTAAACATTTCTCACAATCTAACCGTTGGATTTTTACAAATTTGGTATTGTTGGAAAGATATTTTTAAAGCGAACCTAACGGTTTCGGTTTCGGTTTCGGGGAAATCCGATGGTTGGATTTCTCGGTATAATCGTTTAAAATCACAATTCCAAAACATGAACTGCGACGTCGTTATTCATTTTATTTCAATTATATATATATATAATCCGTTCTTCGATTTCCAAACCATTTTCATTTCATATATATGGTAAAAATAATATTTTTATCCAACAAATATTTATTTCAACACATGACTATTTTTAACACTTCATATCTATAATAAAATGTGATTTTTATTGTTAAAACAATTTATTTCAAACATGAATATTTATAGCGATTCATATATATAATAAAAATGTGATTTTTATTATTAAAACAATTTATTTCAAACACGAATATTTTATACACTTCATATACATGATAAAAATGTGATTTTTATTATTAAAACAATTTATTTCAAACATGAATATTTTTTAACACATGAATATGAATCAAACACATGAACATTCCAGAAAATTTCGGCAGCATAATGGCAGGGGGTTTAAAACCGACACCGTCCCGAGTACGGCTCCTTGCACTACCTTACGGCTTGCGGTGTTCCCTAAGGGGCTTATCCTTATAATCTAAATATTTCGATCATTTTCATATCACCATGAATTTTTCCACAAACAATTCCATTTTGTTTCAACCACAAATAACCATTATCAACCATTCGCATTTATCAACCAAATTTCATGTCAACCAAAATCCAAACAATCACAACAAATATATATTGTCCATGGTCTGTGAACGAGGGGAGTATATATATATGTATATACGTATATAAATATATTTCAATTTCATTTCAACTCCATTCAACGCACATATGATTTTCACAACGTATATATAACTTATACATCACACATATAATTTATACAAGGCATATACATGAGGTGTACAATGCATATATAACTTATACATCGATTATATAATTTATACGTCGCCATTCCATATCGTTTTGAATTTAGAAATCTCACATTAGGTTCCACTCCTCCAAAAATTGTAAGAAGCTGCACAAATTCTCTGGTCTCTTCTAGAATGTAGAAGACGACGCCACGAGTCCAATGTCTCTTGTTTCACTGGATTTCGACAATATAGCAAAAATATATGATTTTTATAAGTTCGCAACACTTTAAAGTGTTATTTTCAGTTTAAAATTAACAAAACCGTTACCTCACAGAAACGCTCAAAACTAGGTCACCACTTTTCTCAAAATCCGTGTATCTTGGTGATGATCGGGTTGTTGCACGTCGAAGGGGGTCGAGAGAGCTTTCTGCACGGGGGGTTGCGTCGAGCTCGATGCTGCCAGGGAGGTCTAGCGGTGCCTGAAAGTCGCACACTTTAGGTGCGTGATTCTGTTAGAAGATTAAACGACGAAAGGTGCAACCAACATTGATTTGAAAAGCATTGAATTCTCTTCAAAATTCCCTAAAGGAGCATCAAGTTTTATTGTGTGGATCGTGATTTATGGAGGAGAGAAGGTGGGTGTTCTTTCCTCCATCGCGATCTGAAGAGGAGTCGGGGAGAGAGAAATGAACGATGAAATATTATTGGCCAAGGATTTTATATTTAATTAATTATTTATTTAATCCCAAAAATACCCCTTTTCCTAACGAACTCTAATTCAAACCCAACGACTGCCGCCCCTAGCAAAATACCACATTCCGAACACAATGGAATATGTTTCGTAGGCTTATTTGACTGTTTCAGTCAGTTATTCTTCAAATTAAAATATAAAATATTCAAATATGGATTTGAACGTACATTTTATTTTGCTAGGGCCACATACTGATTCTAAAAATTCCATAAAAATAAATCTGGCTATGTTTGGACGATACGGTCCCAACAAAACTAGTTTCGTCAAATTTGGAGACCCTTTTAAAAAATGGCCATTTTCTGGTTGATCCAAATTGACTAAAATTAACCAAACATATTTTCTTTTGCCATGCTCACATATTAACTCCAAAATTTATGAAAATTGGAATTTAGGAATAAGTTGACATTCCGGATCCAACAAAAGTGGTTTCGTCGAAAACGGAGGTCGTTTGCAAAATGTCTATTTTTACGGGCTATATTTATTCCATAGCGACCTTTCTGAAAATTCATTTGGCCATAACTTTTGATCCCGCTATGCAATTTTGATTTTTCTGAATCGATAGAAATATATTCTTAAATAGATTTAAATATTTTTGGTTTCATTGAAATCCGTTTTATTTTGCATCCTGTACTGTCAGTCAAAGTTTTAATTCAAATTTTCAATCTGCCTCGCTATTTCAGGCCTTGTTTTATAATTAAAGTAAATATATTCGCTATAACTTCGATCTAAATAAAAAAATTAATCGTTATTATTTAAAATAATTTATTTTAAATATTCAAAATTCCCTAAAATAGCTAAATAAAAAAAATTAATTGGTTCTGATTTTCCGGGTTGTTACAATCTCCCCCACTAAAAATCTTTTCGTCCCCGAAAAGGAACGAAGCTGAAAGTCGTTTAACTAACCAACTCAACTTTCATTCTGGCTTCCATTCTTCAACTTTTGAGTTTCTAAGAATTTTCTAATTCTTAAAAAATTTGGCTAAAACCCTAAATTTTCGAAAAATTTCGCTATAACCTCCTTTGTACGGGGAGGGGTTTGGAAATTATTGGGTCGTATTAGGTACCCAATAAATCCTAAAAAGCATGCACATATTTATAGTGATATATTCCGGTGTCCACAGGGGAGTGTGTATAGATCATAACTCCAGATAATAAATTCTCGTCACCCTATAAATGGTTTTTGTGCCTTAATGACTAGAGGGACATGTTTATTGTCATCTCCAGACCCGAGTGGTTTTTTTATTAATCTGGCAGTTAACCGTTACATTTTATATATTCCATATCAGTCTTCGGTTCAACCTGTAATATAGTCATCGCCATACAAGCCTCTCGCTTGTATGGTAAATCTTCAACCTCGTCACATAAGCTCCAAATGCTTATGTGGTATATGATAGGGTATGCTATCATCAAGAAGTATGTCGTGTAGTGTAGTTCAAAATTAATTGTTGCTATCCTATGGCGACGTTTATTATTTCACACAGAACAACCAGCACTCCGCATCCAATGGAATTCACAGGAGTTGATATATAAATAAAATTGTGCATCCAACTCATTAAGGTTTACCTATTTGTCGGGCACAGAAATAAATTCTTTACTCAACCGAAAATCCATTTACCTGTTCAAACATATATAATGTACATGCACGTATTTCTATCAATTTCAAATCAGTTCAATATTTGATTCAATTGGCATAAATTTACCTTTCCTTCTCATGTTGGTTTTATTATTCCCATGTTATTAATTAAACTAACAACCACACAACACAACTAGCAATCAATTTATTGATTAACTTTCAAAAATATACTAATTAATTCATATACTCTTTTAAAATCATTCATAATATATAATTAAAAAAATTACATCCATGAAAAGGAAACAATACGGAAATGCAAAATATTGTAAATGTACCTTGCATCAGAGTTAATCAGAGATATCCACCCTGCAATTGGGATAGGCTTGCTTAATGCTCTCCTCAGTTTCCCAAGTACAGTCTCGTGGATCTCCACTCCATTGCACTTTAACCAAGTGAACCTTCTTGTTCCTCAGCTCTTTAGTTTCTTTGCCAATAATCTTTATCGGCTCTCTTCTCACTGCCAATTCTGGAGTAATTTCCAAATCTAGCTGCGCGGCTTCTTCCACGACCAAATTTGGATCATGCACATGCTTTCGAAGTTGAGATAAGTGAAACACAACATGTACTCCAGGTAACCAATCAGGCAATTGAACCCTATAAGCAAGAGTTCTAATCCGTTCGAGCACAAGAAATGGAACAATAAATCTGGGCGCCAACTTCCCTGTTGTACCAAATCGGACTACTCCTCTCATTGGAGAAACCCTCAAATATACATAGTCACCAACAGAAAAACCAAATCTCTTCTTCTCGAATCTACATAGATCTTCTGTCGGCTTTGAGCTGCTAGTAATCGTTTCTTAATGAAATCGACTTTGTCTGAAGCTTCACGGATCATATCAGGTCCCATTACAAGTCAACTGCCAGGTTCGACCCAACATGCGGGAGATCTGCACGGTCTACCATACAATGCTTCGAATGGTGACATTTTCCGGCTCGCTTGGTAGCTGTTGTTGTATGAGAACTCAGCAAAATGCAAGTTGTCTTCCCATGATCCGCGAAAATCAATAACACATGCCCGAAATAAATCTTCTAGAATACGGTTCACCCTCTCAGTTTGACCATCTGTTTGAGGATGATATGAGGTGCTCAAATTCAATTTTGTTCCCAAATCTGCTGGGAATGCTTTCGGAATTTACTAGCAAAAATCGGGTCTCGATCACTAACGATACTCATGGGAACTCCACGTAGTTTAAAATTTTCTTTAAAATAAATCTGTGCTAGACTCTAAGCGGTTCTATTTGATATGATAGGTATAAATTGGGCAGTCTTCGTGAAACGATCTACGATCACCCAAATACTGTCATTTCCTCTCCGAATTCTGGGCAAACCATCTATGAAATCAATAGAAATTTGTTCCCACTTCCAACCTGGAATTTCCAACGGTTGCAACAATCCGGCGAGTTTCTGTTGATCACTCTTGACATGTTGACAAGTAGAACGCCTTCCAACATATATAGAGATGTCTCTTTTCATTGCCTTCCACCAGAATGTTCGCTTGAGGTCATTATACATTTTACTAACCCCTGGGTGGATACTCAGTTTGGACTTGTGACACTCATCCAATACTTCTCTTTTGAGCTCAAGGATGTCAGGAACACAAATTCTTCCTTTCAATCTCAAAACTCCCTTGTCATCTACCTGGAAACTGGAGACTTCGCGCCTTTGAATTCTTTTGATCATCTCTGTAACAAAATTATCGTCTTTCTGAAGAACAGATATTTTATCAATCAACGATGGTGTAATGATAAGATTGGCGATGATCACATTCTTTCTGCTGAGCGCATCAGCCACAACATTGGCTTTGCCCGGAGTATACAAAATATCAAGATCATATGCCAGGAGGAATTCTAGCCAACGCTACTGCCTTATATTCAGATCTTTCTGGGTGAATAAATACTTCAATGATTGATGATCGGTATATAATTTGAACTTCTCACCCAATAGATAATGTCTCCAGATTTTCATAGCAAATACGATGGCTAACAATTCAAGACCATGAGTTGCATAATTCTTCGCATGTGGCTTCAACTGACGGCTAGCATAAGCAACCACTTGGCCTCGTTGCATTAATACTGCACCAAGACCTTCTTTAGAAGCATCTGTCTAGACTTTCAAGTCTTCATTGCCATCGACAATTGTTAACGCTGGAGCAGTTGTCAATCTTAACTTCAGCTCTTAGAAAGCTGTCTCACATTCTGGAGTCTAATTGAACCTTGAATGTTTCTTAGTAAGCTTCGTTAAGGAACTAGATATCTTCGAAAATTCTTTAATGGACTTCTGATAACAACTAACCAATCCAAAAAAAACTTCGAACTTCTGTGGGTGTAGTTGGCTACTTCCAATCCTGAATAGCTGTGATCTTACTGGAATCCACAGAAATTCCTTCTTTTGACACGACGTGGCCATGAAACTTGATTTCTCTTGCCAGAATATACATTTGGAAAATTTTTCCTTTAAAACATTCTTTCTCAGAATCTCTAACGCTTGTTCCAAATGTTTTGCATGCTCGCTCTCTTACTTAGAGAAGATCAATATGTGATCAATGAAAACCAGTACGAAATTATTCAACACTTCTCTGAATACTCTGTTCATTAGATCGACAAAATAAGCTGGAGCGTTACATAAGCTAAACGACATTATTAACAACTCGTAGAATAAATTTGGACCTCTGAATGTTGTCAAAGGAACACATTCTTCGGCAATACGGAGTTGATGGAAACCTGTAGCTAGGTCCATTTGTTAAAATAATTGTGCGCCATTCAATCGATCCAACAAATCATCAATTCACGGCAATGGATATCTATTCTTTAATGTCTTCTTGTTCAAGTCACGATAATCCACACATAGTCTGAGAGTACCCTCTGACTTTGGAAAAACACCACTGCTGCTCCCCAATCAGAGAAACTAGGTCTGATCAGACCCTTCCATACAAGCTGTCGAGTTTGATCGTCTAACTCTTCTTTTTCCTTCAAGGTCATTCTTCGAATAGCGTGGACTACTGGCCTTGCATTCGGAATTAAAGAGATTTTGAAATGAATTTCTCTACGCGGAGGTAAGCCAACAACTTCTTCAAACACATCCGCATAACTCTTGACAACAATAATATTTTCTATGTCGACCGGAGTATTCTCTGGAATGACAGGAATATTTTCTATTTGAGCAGGAGAAACATCCAGAGCTGATCAAAAGTCTTTTCTATCCGAATTCGGACCTTCACATAGAATGGTTAAATACTCCCCGAATTTTTTTTGCCTTAACAACTCTCTCGGCGCATTTAACCTCAGCTTCATATTTGGTTAACCAATCCAATCCCAAAATAAGATCGAATTCGGTGAAATTCATGACAATCGAGATGGTAGGGAACCAATAATGGGAAAAAGGGACAGGAATCCCACAAATCCAACTAAGACTGAAGGAACCCCCAACCGGATTATGGGCAGTCATGGGTTCTTGAGCTTTTTCAATTTCAAATCCAACTTCTTAACCGCATTACCTGCAATAAAACTTCACGAAGTGTCTATATCAAACAGTACTTTAACTGGAATGTTTTTGACAGTAAGCGTGCCTTCCGAAACATCTGGCCTCACTTGAAAGACTGAGGGTGCCGTAGTATATGTGGTGTTATTAACTTGAGCCCCCTTGGTCTCTTTCAACAACCGACAATCCTGCTTTATATGACCAGCCTGATGGCACAGATTGCAATTTCTATTCTCTTGAAACTTGTTCTTGGATTTAAATCCACTCTTTATTTGTTTCTTTAAGGGTCCGCAATTTATCGCCAAATGCCCTTTCTGGTTATAGTTAGAGCAGGTGGAAGTTGTTACTGGTCCTTTCTTAGATTTAACCTTTTTGTTATTGACTCTAGGCTTCTTTCTGACCCCAGACGCCGTACTTGTCTTAGGCTATGTATTTGTCTCTGGGCTATCAGTTTCAAATTTCCTTTTGTTGCTAGAACTACATTCTTCCTCATACCCCAAAAGACATTGTTTATCAAGATCTTCATACTGGTAAGCCATATATATCATTTCGGCAAAAGGTAGATTCACATGTGCAGTTACACTACTTTGGTACTTTCTTTAGAGCCTGTTAATAAACCTCAGATTCTTCCTCTTAGGATCTTGAATTAGATGCGGGGCAAAACGAGAAAGTTCGTTGAATTTCTTATGATATTCTGGAATGGTCATATCTCCTTGTATCAGATTATAGAATTCATCATATAGCCGATCAGTTGTTTCTGGAGGAATAAATCTTTCATTGAATTTTTTTAAATCTATCCCAGGTAATATTACCTTCTGGATTATCTTTAATAACGGTTTCCCGCCAGATTAAAGCTTCGTCTTTGAGTGCCCAAGATGTCAGTAATCTTTTCTGATCATCTCTCAGCTTTGAACCTTCAAAAAATTTCTCAACAGAGCTCATCCATGCTTGTGTTTGAATAATGGATTCATTGCCCAAGAACGGTATTCCACCCAGATTCGATACTTCTTTAATAGAGCTTCAATATCTAATTCTGACCTACCTCTTCTACTTCTGCCACTCATTTTCTATGTATGCAAATAACAAACAAAGTGTCAGGCCGACAGAAAAGGTGTATTAATGCATAGAGACATGTATTTGAATGTATATGTGTCTATTGGGGTGTATTTCATTCTGCTACACTCATTCTAGGATATTACTGACCTATCTGAAATGAGTGATTCATCATAGAACACTTCAGATTCTAATTTTGACGAGTTTGTTAATATGTTATATTCCATAACTAAGCTTAACCAAAGCTCTGATACCATGTGTGACGACCCCAAACCCCCGTTCCACGGTGGCAAGGGTAATCTTTGGAATACAACACATAAACAAATAACAGCAGAATAGAAATATATCATTACACCAGATAATGTACAATAGAATACATTAGATAAACATAATCATCAAAGTTACATAGTATACAGTATCACACTTAGTACAACATACAGTTTCAGCTTTATATAAAATGTCTACAGTGGAATCAAACATAATATACATAATAGGAGCTGAACAGCAAAAAAGAAGTGATAGAATCCATCTTCAGCTTCATAGATATCAAGAGAGAGCCTGCTAAAACCTGGACATAAGGCTGCACATGTAGAAAATAGGGCACCAGAGTTTGCAAATGAAACAAACTACGAGTCAGTCATGGGACTGGTATGAGAAATCTACTTAACTTATATTACAATAAGGCCAGTCATAGGACCACGCCGCTAAAGCGGAACGAGTTTACTCCATTGGATTACCAGTGCTTAAAACAAGCAAATCATTTAAACATCGCAATGCTTTTTACAAAAATGAAGCCATTATAAGACTCAGGTCCCATCACACAATGCATCGCAAACTGGAGGATAGAGTTTTACCTTATAATGGCCAAAAAATGCTTGTTACGTATAAACAAAAGCATTTGATATCATTACTAGTGTTTATATGTTTCAAGAACAATTTCAATCATAAGTATCAATCATAGACAGCATAAGTACCCCATACCACAATGTCGCCAAGTATAGGTTTACAATCAAAACCGCACGATGTCGTATTTGAAAATTGGATTTATGTCATGAACCAAGGCAAGGGATCGTCCTTAATATTTCGAGATGCTCTAACCCGTGTCTCAGGCAAGCGTGTAGGCAAGCCTTGGATCGTCAGGGCTGGTCCACACAGAGTGGATTAAAATGCCTGAACACTACGTTTCCTTGCCCTATGGGGGCTTCAAACTGGCCGGTATATCTACCAAACCATCCATAGGCTCCGCAAAGAACGAAATAACCGAGGCGCCTCGCTATCCCTCTCCACATAAGTAAAACAACCAGGTGTGTAAAACCCAGACATCACTCCTAGCTAGAAGGAAACGCATGTCCTCCCTGAAGTCCTCTCCCGTTTCTGGTTCATCCCGGGGTATGAGGCCCGCAAATCGACGCTATACAAAAAGCTAGCTATAGTAAAGCCCCGCTTTGATCATCAACCACAAGACTCTGTTTTCAACAAAAGTCTTGATCACAGCATCTCTGCTTGCCATGTTGTCAATCTACAACATCATACACACATCCAATTACAAGTCCGTTCTGGGTCTGAACGAAACTGGAGGTACCTTATTCCTCATCCCATATGTCAAATACAGGAGAGAGAGGCCTTCGCACATCCAGTCAATCTCCAAGTACGTCTGGACGACCACCACTTATTACCTTGTCTTGGGATGCCTCCCAATCAAGACATCAACAATCATCCAAACGATGTGTAGACCTCCGGTCTTCAACCATCGTCTTCATCGTTGATTTCTAATCATCGACCAATTATTTGAAATGATATTAAACTCAGCCTTTTCAAATAATTCACGTATATTTAGAAATCAAATCAATTCATTTCTATGGTTAAATTATTTGACATCCATAATTCAGTTCATTAAGATAATTTTCATGTCAAACACATTTAACCATCCAATATCCAATAAACAAAGTAAATTCTGTTTATTTCCATTCCATATCATTTATAATATTTTTATAACAATTTATCGCTGTTTTTATTTATTTAAAAATATCCCATTTATTTAAACGATGCTTCAGGCCATAACACGGCCATGGTGCTGTTTTTCTTCAGATTTGATTTACATATATCTGAAAATCTAACTGTTAGATCTTTAAAAAAATTATATCATTGGAAAGATCTTTTCAAAACGGATCCAACGGTTCCAGTTTTGGGAAAATCCGACAGTCTGATCTCCCGGTACCGTCGTTTAAAGTTACTATTTCAAAATATGAACTGCAGCGCCATTATTCGTTTTATTTAATTATATTTATGTATATAAATATAATCCATTCTGGCGCTGTTTTTATTCAGATTTGAATTAAACATTTCTCACATTCTAACCGTTGGATCTTTACAAATTTGGTATCGTTGGAAAGATATTTTCAAAGAGAACCCAACGGTTTCGGTTTCGAGGAAATGCGATGGTCGGATTTCTCGGTATAATCATTTAAAATCACGATTCCAAAACACAAACTGCAGCGTCGTTATTCGTTTTATTTCAATCATATATATATATAATCCATTTTTCGATTTCCAAACCATTTTTGTTTCATATATGTGGTAAAAATAATATTTTTATCCAACAAATATTTATTTCAACACATGACTATTTTTAACATTTCATATCTATAATAAAATTGTGATTTAATTGTTAAAAATAATTTATTTCAAACATGAATATTTTATACACTTCATATACACAATAAAATTGTGATTTTTATTGTTAATTTTTTTATTTCAAACATGAATATTTTTCAACACATGAATATTCCAGAAAATTTCGATAGCAAAACGGCAGGGGGTTTATAATCGGCACTGTCCCAAGTATGGCTCCTCGCACTACCTTATGCCTCGCGGCGTTCCCTAATGGGCTTATCCTTATGACCTAAATATTTCGATCATTTTCATATCACCATGAATTTTTCCATAAACAATTCCAATTTTGTTTCAACCACAAATAACCAATATCAACCATTCACATTTATCAACCAAATTTCACGTCAACCAAAATCCAAACAATCACAACCAGTATATATCGTTCATGGTCTGTGGACGCGGGGAGTGTGTATATATATACGTATATAAATATATTTCAATTTCATTTCAACTCCATTCAACGCACATATGATTTGTACAACGTATATATAACTTATACATCACACATATAATTTATACAACGCTTATACATGAGGTGTACAACGCTTATATAACTTATACATCGATTATATAATTTATACATCGCCATTCCATATCTTTTTGAATTTAGAAATCTCACATTGGGTTCCACTTCTCCAAAAATTGAAGGAAGCTCCACAAATTCTCCGGTCTCTTCTAGAATGTAGAAGACGACGCCTTGAGTCCAATGTCTCTTGTTTCACTGGATTTCGACAACATAGCAAAAAGATATGATTTTTATAAGTTCGCAACGCTTTAAAGTGTTATTTTCAGTTTAAAATTAACAAACCCGTTACCTCACGGAAACGCTCAAAACTAGGTCACCACTTTTCTCGAAATCCGTGTATCTTGGTGATGATCGGGTTGTTGCACGTCGAAGGGGGTCGAGAGAGATTTTCGCACAGGGGGGTTGCATTGAGCTCGATGCTGCTAGGGAGGTCCGGCTGCGCCTCAAAGTCGCGCACTTTAGGTGCGTGATTCTCTCAGAAAACTAAATGATGAAAGGTGCAACCTACATGGATTTGAAGAGCATTGAATTCTCTTCAAAATTTGCTGTTCCTAAAGGAGCAGCAAATTTTATTGTGTAGATCGTGATTTATGGAGGAGAGAAGGTGGGTGTTGATTCCGCTGTCGCGATCTGAAGAGGAGTCGGGAGAGAGAAATGAACGATGAAATCCTATTGGCCAAGGATTTTATATTTAATTAATTATTTGTTTAATTCCAAAAAATATCCCTTTCTCCTTACGAACTCCAATTCAAACCCAACGACTGCCGCCCCTAGCTAAATACCCCTATTCCGAACACAATGGAATATGTTTCGTAGGCCCATTTGACTGTTTCAGTCAGTTATTCTTCAAATTAAAATATAAAACATTCAAATATGGATTTGAATGTACATTTTAATTTGCCGGGGCCACATACTGATTCTAAAAATTCCAGAAAAATAAATCTGGCTATGTTTGGACGATATGGTCCCAACAAAACTAGTTTCGTCGAATTTGGGGACCGTTTGAAAAAATGGCCATTTTCCAGTCGATCCAAATTGACTAAAATTAACCAAACACATTTTCTTTTGCCACGCTCACATATTAACTCCAAAAATTATGAAAATTGGAATCTCGCAATAATTTGACAATTTGGATCCAACAAAAATGGTTTCATCAAAAAATGGAGGTCGTTTGCAAAATGTCTATTTTTACGGGCTATATTTATTCCGTAGCGACCTTTTTGAAAATTCTTTTGGCCATAACTTTTGATTCCTGCTATGAAATTTTGATTTTTCAGATTCGCTAGAAAGATAATTTTAAACAGATTTAAATATTTTTGGTTTCATTTTTTTTTATTTGCATCCTCTACAGTCAGTCAAAGCTCGAATTCAAATTTTCAAACTACCTAACTATTTCAAGCCTTGTTTTATAATTAAAATAAATATATTCGCTATAACTTTGATCCAAATAAAAAAAATTAGTCGTTTTTATTTAAAATATTCAAAGTTCTTTAAAATAGCCAAATTAAAATTTTTAAATTGGTTCTGATTTTCCGGTTTGTTACACGAAACACCCAAACCATAATACTCATAGCATCCAGATTATATATCTCACGTAAACCATCCTAATCGAATTCAACATCCCTCAAGCACAAGCCTAGAGACTTAAACCAATATCAGACAAGCACCCAAGAAACATCTCCTTCGACGTTGGACAATCTACGTGAGACGATACAAATAAGACAACCCATCATTCATGATAGACTCTGGCTATCGCCATCAATCATGCTTCGAAACCATCATTATTCGTATGATGGTCGACCCTGGCACATGTCAAGGCTTAATGGTAAACCTCGGTTCTAGCAGAATCTCCATATGTCTTTCAATGATACATACCTAGGCCTTTCAACGATACCCAGGGCACTCGACCATACGACCGGACTTTCAAACATACCCCTGCTTTGAGCCCGCTAGAACCTATGACAACGATAATTCTTCGGCCTTCGGTATCTCTAGTCGCCATCGACGGAGACCATCCAACCATTATCAACCAACTCAGAACACCTTTGAGTTGTCATCACATTCGTTGCATTTCAATGATCAATGAATGCACTGCATCACTTCCGCATTCCCCATTGAATTCACTTTGAAGTTATCACCACTTTCGAACCAAAGAAAAACACCAACACAAGGTTCAACATCAATCCACATCATTTAACATGTTTTCAAACATAGGTATGTACCGACCCCTCCATGGATCAGACATACCGATCCATTATGGATCGGACGTACCGGTCCATAATGTTGCCATACATCACCGACCCATAAGCCTTCCCCCTGACTGATCCATAAGTCTCCCCCTGACCGATCCATAAGTCTCCACCATGATCGACCCATAGCTTTGAACTTTTGACCAAGCCATCTCCCAAAACATCCCGACCGATCCATCCCTGGAAACACTGTCCGACCCATGCTTCAAACCTACGATCGATCCATCATCACCACACCTGGCCGACCTATACTCAAAACATACAGACCGACCCATCATTTTGAGCCTGACCGATCACCCTGAACCCAACCTGATCCATCCCTGGAATCACACCCGACCCAGAACTTCTTCACCCTGACCGACTGATCCATCTTGTAACTGACCGATCCATCGTACTCCATCCTGACCGGTCCATCATGTCATGTTCCCCAAGACATTCTACTAACTGATCCATCAAATCTCGCACCGATCCATCCCAGTTCAGACTCGATCCATCACGATTTCCACCCAAAATTCGACCAAAACTTTTCCCATAGCAAATTCGGCGAAACAAACTCATCCAATACAACCACAAACACGTTGTGAAATCGCTAACATCATGAAAATAACAATTATCATCAAAAATCGTTAAAACTCACCAAAATCATGTTAAGTGAATACATGAACTAAAATTATGGATCTAACTTGCATAAATATGAAACAACATAAAAATTACCGGCTTTGAGTTGCTAAATTAGGTCTTAAGGTGGCTTGTATGAAAATAAACTTACCATGATGTAGATCTAGGAGAAAACACTTGAAAATGATAAAATTATACTCAAACAACTCATATACTTGATTGAATCCGTGTGAGAGATGCATATCACTCACCAAATCTCTAAAACAACCCAAAAAACTTGGATCTAGATCCAGACAGCGAAGCATTTGATCCAAACTCTTCAATTTGATGAACTCTTTCTTGGAACGGTGTAGATCTAGCTCCAAATGTTGTAAATCTTTGATTCTCTAAGCTTTAATGGTGGAAAGGTGTAGAAGATGAGTAATGGAGGAGCTCTATCTCTTCCAAATGAGAGAATGGAGAAAGTAAACAATTCTCCATATCCCTTACCCCCTATTTATACCCTTCACCAGCCCACTAATGGGCCTCTCCAAATCAGCCATTATGGCTTACAAAACCTAAACAGCCAACTGTGAAACCTCAAAACAGCGATTCCTCCCAAACTGCTGAGCTAAATCTTTAATGTGACTACTCTACGGAATGGGAATCATCATTTCCTTTCCAATGAGACCAATCTCGGTACCTGATTCGATCCGAGTCAAAAGTTATCCCCTATACAAGACTAATAGGTGTAAAATGGTCACAAACAAAATTGGTAAAAATTATGGACATGTCTGACATCCCCATAAACAACATATTACAATATGAGAATAATCCAACCCTTAGGGAATAAAATAAAAATATTTTACGATTCTTCGATACATAAAATGCAGGCTTTTACATTCTTCCTTCCTTTAGGAATTCCGCTCCCGAAATCTTAACAACACAAGCAGCAAAACAATTTCGCATGCCTATCATCCATGAGAAGCCAATTTTATCACCCAAACTAGCATCCATTAAGTCATGTGTCCGTTGCCTTATCCTAGCACAAGGAATTCTATCAACAACAACCATAAACAAGTTACAATACCGTAATGATGACGCGATATGAATGGGTCATACCGATGAAGAGTTCTGGATGAGTCGCCTTCATGCTCTCTTCCGTCTCCCATGTACAATCTTCGCCATCCTCACTCCATTGTACAAGCTTAACCGTCTTCCTCCTAAGTTGTTTCATGTCATTCCACACAACACGAAGCATCTTATGAGGTCTCGTAACTACGGGCGTACTGACCCATTTTTTGTCGACTTTGGTTATCGCCATAAACTCAATGACGACTAACCAAACATCGAAAAATACCGGAAAGTTAATAGAAAGAAGTTAGAGGGTGAGGACAGATAAGATAGAAACTTAGAATAGAAGAAGAAGAGCAGCACAACATCAGAGTTACACGAACCTCACAGCGGAATGAATAACATATAATATATACCATAACTTTGAAATATAAATATGTACTTGAATATACATATCATTTCCAAAGTACAGCACTTACAACACAGCGGAAATAAATAATAGCTATATGATCCTGAAGCCTCCTGCTCCAAGCTCTCCAAGTATATCTGTAAAATCCAGACTACTTGACCGCCCGTATAAAATTGGACACCCAAGAGTTTAGGGAAAACAAACAAAATAAACTCCGGGTCAGTCATGGGACTGGTATGAGTAAAACAGTTTGAGCCATTAATTGATATCTCATAAGACCACGCCGTATAATGGAACGGGTTTTTCCCTTATGAGAGTCCTAAATAATTTTTATATCAAAACTCCTTGATATTATAATAGTGTCTATCAACCACAATATAATAATCATCTAGCAGAAACGCTTTCATCTCACATTCTACATATATAGTATACAATCAAAACCGCAAGCACGTATTGGGTAATGGATTTCCAACTATGACAAAGTATGGAACCACCTTTCGCCATTGTACCTCTAAAGAGGAATACACTGGGTTCAACAAGAACATCTTGCAACCCAGCCACACATGACCGACCACTCATTTCACTTGAGTGTATTGAATGTATATCACCATGGTTGGGATCAGCAACCGTTTCCTGAATTGGGACAGCATCGACAATAGATTTTTAAAAGTAAATGAAACTCTAGATCAGGTGATTATACACCCTAATAGGTGCGACCTACATAGCCATGCTGCCTGCCTGATTTCTGTCATTTCCCGGTTGTGAGGCTAGAGGCCACGCTTATCTCTGACAGATCATACGTTTATTCACTTTGAATGTCACATCGTCACACCCGCCAAATCACAAATTGATTTCCCCAAAAATACCACGGGTATACAGCTACGAGAAACGAATTCCTCCGCCACCAAACGTAAATACGTTTGAAGAGATCAACTTACGCGATCTATTAAATATACTATGTCAGACATTCTTCCATACAGGTCGTCCTGGGACTGGACAAACCGAAGGCACTATTCAATACAACCATCTTAGGCAATCTTTACCTATGATTTATACAATAGCCCTTGCACTTTACTCCGTCTTCAATTATCTTTGGCATATATGATTCGCAACGCTTGTGCCAATATGGAGTGGTTCTTCAGATAATAATCCAACCGGTCTCTCCATATTAACAACGTTGAAATGGTCAAAACTTTGATAGTCGGTGAGTTAACTATCAAAGAAAAACACATGTGCAAACAACGATATTATTTCCAAATGGAAATTATATCGATCAATCATCATTTAACATTTATCTCCTTAGTTCATTAATTTACTTATCTCATGTTTCCATATATTCTAAATTATTATTTTTCTATTATCAGAAAACATTTCTGATTTGAATTTGGAAAACATTTCCAAAACTCCTTTACTATCAAACCTTACCATTCCTTAGTTAAGAAGGAAGTCAACCAAGTTGGAGTATAATTACCTCTCAGACCTTAACTGAACAACGTTTTAACTTCGAAATAGTCAAAATTTATCTTAAATCTTTAACAAACTTCCTTACGAAACTCTCGGATTCAATTTACGAATCCACTTCTTTATTGAAAACATTGTTTATAACGATAACGTTATAATCCCTATTTTCAAAATACCTAACTTCAATTATAACTTTTATTCTTTAATGTGAATAAATAAATAAAAACATGATTTATAAATAAATAAATCTTGATTTAAACACCGGAAAGTATAAGTACTTTCCCGAATTCGATATAATCAAATTTGACGATTAACTCCCTTCGAATAACTAATATTCGATTAACTCACTTCGAATAACTAATATTCGATTACTCTTTCTTTCGAATAAATGATATTCGATAATCTCTCTTTTCGAATACTATATTCGATTAACTCCTTTTCAAATAACTAAATTCAATTAACTCCTTTTAACTCAATTCGAATAACTAATATTCGATAACTCCTTTTAACTCGATTCGAGTAACTAATATTCGATAACTCCTTTTAACTTGATTCGAATAACTAATATTCGATAACTCCTTTCGAATAACTAGATTTGATAACTCCTTTCGAATAACTAGATTCGATAACTCCTTTCGGATAACTAGATTCGATAACTCCTTTTAACTCGATTCGAATAACTAATATTCGATAACTCCTTTTAACTTGATTCGAATAACTAATATTCGATAACTCCTTTTAACTTTATTCGAATAACTAATATTCGATAACTCCTTTTAACTTGATTTGAATAACTAATATTCGATAACTCCTTTTAACTTGATTCGAATAACTAATATTCGATAACTCCTTTTAACTTTATTCGAATACTAATATTCGATAACTCCTAATTCGACTAACTCTAATCGATTAATTCTAATTCGATTAACTCTATTTAATTACTCTATTGGTTAACTCTAACTCTAACTGAACTCTAACTTGTTAACTCTAACTTGTTAACTCTAATTCTAACTGGTTAACTCTAACTGATCAACTCTAACTGATTAACTCTAACTGGTTAAGTTGAACTGATCAACTCTAACTGGTCAACCCTAATTGATTAACCCTAACTGGTTAACTCTAACTCATTTACTCTATTCGATTAACGCTAATCGAATAACTAATATTCGATTAACTCATTTCGATTAACTCTTATCGATTAACTCCTTTGATTAATTCCTTTTCTGTTTGTTTATACAAATAATTCCTTTTCTATTTGTTTACTTAACAAATAACTATTCCCTTTCAATTTTATTTATTTAACATATAAATATTCCCTTTATCTTTTCTATTTTTTTCCCAAATGAATATTCCTTTTATCCTTCTATTTATTCTCTAAATAAATATTTCCTTTATACTTCTATTTATTTCCTAAATAAATATTTCCTTCTTACTTCTATTTATTTAACAAATAAATAATTCTTTTCAATTATATTTGTTTAACAAATAAATATTCCTTTTCGATCTTTCTATTTTATTTGTAAATGGTTTACAAATATATCTCTTTCTATTTGTCTGATAAATATTTTCCTTTATATTTGTTTTACAAATATTTTTCACTTATATTTGTTTTCATAAATAATTTCCTTTATATTTATTTTACAAATAATTTTTCCTTATATTTGTTTTTATATATATATTATTTTTAACTCTTTGATTTTATACTTAATTCCTTTATATTTGTTTTCACAAATATTTTCTTTTAACTCTTTGATTTATACTTATTTCCTTTTATAAAATCCTTTTCCTTTTATATAGAAAATCAATTAATTTTCTATAAATAATTTATTTTCACAATATACTTTGAAAACCCCTTTTTACATCCCAGTATTTCTTACGGTATTTAAAATACCAAATCACAATGATAGATATCATTTAAACATACATAATCATCAACAGATTATATATCACATCATACATCATAGTATATGAAACAAAACAGTATTTTATATATTGAGAACCCAGTTGGGTCCCTCCAACCTATTTCTGTGCATCACAGATGTTAAACAACACAAATATCACGAATATAAAATATTCTGATAAATAGAATCAATATTTGATTAACGATTTATATATATATCGTTATCTACACTTTCAACCAATACACAAGCAATTCAACCAAACAGTTAACACACAGCAATCAACAGATAATTATCAGTTCTAAGAATACATTATAAAAATATAACTGTTCATAGTTGGTGAGTTTTACTCACATTGGACGATCATCGTTAATAACAATAACCATCGCTTGATTCAGACGGACAATTTATTTTGCAATAAATTGTAACGAGCTTCGATTCACTCCCAGTCAGTTCCACTGGGTAGCACTCTTCCATACGATCCCAACGGATCTTGTTTCGTCTAATTTTGATTGTGTATGACGAAGTTATACAAAATACAAGTTTGTACAATATTTAAATTAAATTTAAACTAAATTAATCAATTTCTTTGGGCTTTAACCTTGTACTAGGCCCAACAAATCCACGGAAAAACCAGCCCGCTCTCCCTAATCAACCCGTCTTCCCCAACAACACAGAACCCGTGCTCCTGTAACCAACCATGGCCATTACGTCCTTGAAATCCTCACCACACCTCCCTTTTACTCCATGATTTCACAAACGGGAAACACTGTTACACTCCTCATTGAAAACCGAGCACTTTCCTACCCACAAATCTGAACTCGGATGCCAGCTTCCTGCCACGACTTCGAGGATGGATCGACGGTTTTAAACTCGAAATCACCCAATTTTCCACCCACAACCTCCAGTCGATCTCCTCAATCGAATGGTAACAACCAAACCAAGAACGAATGCCTCAATCTCCCCATAAACCCAACCCTAGGTTTACTGTATATATATATTCATTACCCATAAACTGAATCGCGAGCAACAAAATGAGCATCTAACTGAAGAGAAACCATATTCGAATTTGAATATATGTATGAAATGATTTATAGGGTTTTCTATGGTTTTATAGTGATTTTTGAAGATTGCGTTTTGGGTCTTTTTTGAAGAAATGGACGGCGGCTGAGAGTTTGGATTTTATATTGGGGACGGGGTTTATGAGTGGTTGAAAAGGATGTGTACATGACCACTTCTAGGCTTTAGAAAGGTTTTAGATATTTATTTTATATTCATTTATTTGTTTCTGCACTTTAAAAATCCCTATGAACACAAAAATCCCTACGAACACACACAATACTTAAAAATCATGAAAATTGACGTATAGATATAGTTTGACAATACGAACCCAACGAAATTGGTTTCGTCGAATTCCGACTTCGTATGCTCACACAGCGTATTTTTAACCGTCAAAAAACTGACTGTTCTTCACATTAAAATCCCATACGGCCACATACTGACATCAAAAATCACGGAAATTGAAATCTAGCAATAATTTAATATTGCGGATCCAACGAAATTAGTTTCGTCGAATTCTGAGGTCGTTTGAAAAACTGGCTATTTTTAAAGCTCTAAATAACCCTTTTAAATATATAAATATATTTAAAAACAATTAAATTTAATATTTATAAATAAATATTATCATATATATTCGCAACAGAATATCATACAACTCTAGTATGAATTTCTAACTTGATATTTCAAATCCCGATTAAATCGATATTCGATTTATAATGAAATTCCTTTTTAAAATATAAATAACTCATTATAAATTATAAAGGAATTCCATAGCGACTTTTCTAAAATTTGATTCGGACATAAATCAAAATCTACAGAATGAAATCCCGATTTTTCTCTTCCACTAGAAAAATATACTTCACCAGCTCTGAACGTTTCTTGTTTCATAGAAATTCGATTTAAAACGGACCCTGTATATCCAGTTGAAGTTTGAATCGCTAAATAGCGAACTGCCATGCCATTTCGAGCTCGATTTTAATTATAATATATATTATACGTTCAGACTTCATTTCAATAATATATTCGTCAATATAATTCAATATAAACTGAATTATATATTTTATATCGTCCAATTCACACCATATCATGAATTTTGTTATTTCTGATTATTCCGAAAATATTTTTTTCTATTATTTATATTAATTAAATATAAATATTATTTAATTTCAGTTATCGATATCGTTAAATCGATAATTAATAATTAAATAAATAAATTATTCGGCTGCTAAAAATGCGGGTCATTATAGCGGGCTCGACTTCAAGGTCTTCGTATAGCTCTGGAGATACCATTCGAATCATGCACGCACTTTCGTAGAAACGACACATAGAAAACATTATGCACACTTGACATCCTCTCCGGTAACTCCAATCTATATGCGAGCTTTCCAATCCACTCGATTATCGGAAACGATCCAACGAATCTTGGGGCCAACTTTGCTTCCAAACTGAACAACAAGTTTCAACGGAGAAATCTTCACGAAAACCATGTCGCCAATGTCAAATTCCAAATCTTTTCAATGCCTATCAGCATAACTCTTCTGACGATCTTGGGCTGCCTTCATTCGTTGCCTAACGATTTTGATACAATCTGAGGTTTCTCTTGTCATCTCAGGCCCAAGTATCAAATTATCTCCAGTTCTAACCAACATGCGGGAAAAGTACACGGTCTACCATACAACGCCTCGTATGGTTCCATCCCATTGCTCGATTGGTAGTTGTTGTTATACGCAAACTGAACTTGATGTAGATGGTCTTCCTACCATCCTCCGAAGTCTAACACAATCCCTCAGGAGATCTTACAAAACTCGGTTTGACCATTAGTTTGGGGATAATAAGCCGTACTAAAAAACAACTCGGTTCCCAAAATCTCTTATAAACTCATCCAAAATCCACTCGTGAACAATGGATCTCAATCACTCACTTTGCTCTTCGGGATACAATGGGATCGAACTATCCATTTTATATAAAGCTCAACCAACTTCAATGTTGTCCTAGTCGGTTTGACAGGAATGAACCTTGAACTTTTGGTCAAACGATCCACGATGACCCAAACCCCTTCATTTCCTGCCCTTGTCTGGGTAGTCCATCGATAAAATCCATCGATATTTGTTCCCACTTCCAGTGGCTGAAGCAATCAACTCGGCTTCTTCTGTTTAGCTTTTACCAACTATAGTTCATACATTGGAAATGAACTTTCCAATATCTCTTTTCATCCCTTCCCCGTAGTAGACTCTCTTCATGTCTTGATACATTTTATTACCACCGGGATGAATCGTCAACTTCGAGTGATGACATTCTCTTAGAACGTTATCTCTCAATCCGTCTATATCATGAATAACCAGTCATCCTTGCTTTCGAAGCCAACCCTCTCGATCGACCTCGAACTCTTTATTCTCTGGTTCTAGCTTCTGGATAGAGTTGACAAGCTTTGCATCTCTCTTTGGAATTCGCCAATCCTTTCGATGAGAGTAGGTCTTATCGATAAACTTGCAAACATTTCAGGTTCCAATTCACACCTTGGTCTGAAATCAAATTTTGGCGAGTACTCGAGGCTCTCCCATTCTGAAAACATTGCTCCCAAACTTACATATTTTCAACTCATCGCATCTGCCACTGCGTTACCTTTACCAGGAGTATAGGCTATACCAAAATCATATGATGCCAAAAACCCAATCATAAGATCCACAAAGTACACTGGCGTGTTTGTCAATCCGAATGGCATCACCAATCATTCGAAGAAAAAGGATTGTGTCCTAAAAGCAGTCTTCAGCACACTATTCTTTGCCACTTTCAACTGGTGAAATACCGTTGCCAAATCCATCTGAGAAAACACTTTGTCTTCGTGAAGCTAGTTGAACAAGTCGTCGATCCTCAGCAATAGATACGTGTTCTTCTTGGTTACCTTATTCAGCTTACGATAGTCCACACACAAGCTTAACGAGCCATCTTCCTTGGTTGCAAACACAACTGGTGCTCCCTATTCGGATACACTTCTCCGAATGAATCCTTTCCCCAAAAGGTCACGAACTTTCACCTTTAACTCTCGTTGTTCCTTAGGTGCCATCCGCCTAAGAGGCATAATGATTGGTCTAACACCCTCGACCAAATTGATTCTAAACTCGATCCCAAGATGCAGTGACAACCCTTTGACTTCCTCAAAGACATCCTCATAGTCATTTGCGATTAGGACATATGACAAATCTTCCTATGGAATCACAAGCAATATAAATAGCCCACGAAGACACCATATTCGGGCTTACACTGAATAAAAACCTTTCGCTCTTCCACATCCTCAACTCTCACCTCTAGCTTCTCGCAATTCACTCTTGTCGCATACTCTTGAGCCAATCCATGCGGAAGATAATCCAAAACCCAGTGAAGTTAAGAACAAAGCAATCACACACAAGACAGCAACCATGACTTAACAATACTAGACCACGACAAAGCATACAAAGGCTAAACGAACCCCCAACCGGATTAGTCACAATCAATGGTCTATCACAAATCTCGAGTAACCAAAGCGACACACAAGCTTATTACAAATGAATGAATGCGATGCTCCAGTATCAAATAACACACGAACTAAAGCACCTCGAACAAAAAAGTACCTTGATCAACGATACCCTTTCCCTTCTTCTCTGCAGTAAGAGCTCTTGAAGAAGATGGTATGGCTTCCAAAGCGTAAGCCTTCACAACCAGTTTACCCTTAGCTGCTTCAGGACAATCATTCTCCTTATGCCCAGGCTTTTCACATTTAAAGCACTTCTTCCCAGCTTTGGGATTCTTGCACTCATTAGAGAAATGATCTTTCTTTTGGCAGTTATAGCAAACCACCCCACTCTTTGGTTTCTTCTTGCCATCCTTTCCCTTCTGTTGTTATTGCTTCCTTTTCTTGTTATTACCACCCTACTGTGGTTTTGGAGCTTCCTTGGTTGCATCATGTAACGACCTGCAAATCCGTACTATCTGAGTTGACTAATAACACCACACGTCCAACCCAAATTGCACAGAAATACAAATAATTATTAGAAAGAAGTTAGAGGATGAGAAGTAGAAATAAATATTAGAATAGAAGAAAATGAAGATCACAAACTCACAATGGAACGAATAAAATATATTAAATAACATAACTTTTTGATATACAAATCAATGACTGGATATACATACCATTTACAGAGAATAATAGTTATTCCTGGAACAGTTATAAACACCTATTTGCAGATACAAACATGGTTCACAGCGGAATATATGATATTCTATAGATAACTGGTGAAGCCTCCTGCTTCCAGCTCTTCCAAATGAATCTGTAAAATCCCGACTACTTGATTGCCCGTACAAATTTGGACACCCAAGAGTTTAGGGAAAACAAACAAAATAAACTCTGGGTCAGTCATGGGATTGGTGTGAGTAAACTCCAACCATTTGTTTAACTTTCAAAATCCTTTCGAAAGAAAAGATAATAGTAAGACCAGCCCACACATAACCATGGACGGTTTTTACCTTATTATAACCCAAAACACTTTGACACAAAAATCCAGTGATATTATAATAATGTCTAATCAAATAAATAGAATCTAGCGGAACGCTTGCATCTCACACTCCACATACATAGTATAAAATCAAATACCACAAGGCGCTTATTGGAGATTGTATTTCCAACATGACAAGGTATAGAACCACCTTCCGATAGTGTATCTCTAGAGAGGAATACACTGGGTTCAACAAGAACATCTTGCAACCCGGCCCACACATGACCGACCACTCATTTCGCTTAAGTGTATCGAATGTATATCACCAACGGTTGGGATCAACAACCGTTTCCCAAATGGGACAACATCGAATAGAATAAGGAATTAAATGAATCTCTAGATAGGTGATAATACACCCTAATGGGAGCGACCCACATAGCCATGTTGCCTGCCCGATTTTTGTCATTTCCCGGTTGTTGAGGCCTGAGGCTACGATTACTTTCTATTCATTGATAGCACAATCACTTTGAATGCCAGATTGTCAGATCCGTTAATCACTAATTGATTTGTACAAATATTATGGATATTATGCTAAGGGAATAAATCCATTGCAACCATATATATTTATACAGACCAACCCATGCGATCATTGGAAATACTTTGTCAGACATTCGTCCATATACTTTCGTTATGGGATTGAACGAAACCGAAGGCACAATTTCTATTAATAGAAAAAGCCCTTGCATTTTACTCCGTCTTCGATTATCTTCATATAATCTGATTCGCAACGCTACTGCCAATACGAAGTGGTTCACGGATAATAATCCAACCGGTCTCTCCATATTGACAACGATATTGGCAAACACTTCGATAGTCGGTTATTTAACTATCGAAGAAAAACAAACATCCATTCAAAACAATCAAACAATCACTGGTGCCCTTGATTACCATTTATTAATTAAATCACCCTTTCCATTTCCTTATCAAAATTTGTTAAACAAATATTTTCAATTATCATCTCGGTCTCTTACATTCTTCGGAAATCATTTCTATATCTCGCCTTCTTTTATTTTCTACACTTAGAAAATATATTCTATTTGAAATTGAAACAATTTCAATCACTTATCTCTTTCCCGACCACTTTAATTAGACTCAGGAAATATTTACTTTTATATTTCCAAAATTTCCACCACTTAGGTTAAAACGAATGCTGTGTAAAATAACGTTACAATAACTCAAAGTATTTTATTCAACTAACTATTTTTCAAACATTTCTCTTCGAGATTGGATCCTGCTATTTATCAATTAAAAATGAAATCAATCAAGTTGGGGTAAAATTACCTCTCAGACCTTGACTGAAAACATCCTCAACTTCAAAACGGCAAAACCACTAATCTCGAATAAACACACTACAAAACCTATTCATTTTTAAAACATGTACATGGTTCGCTTTCTATTTCCAATTTATAGATTTCCCTTTTTGTTTACAATATTCTATTTTTAAATTCATTTACTTATCGAATTCTATATATATCAATACATTGATTTCTAATTATCAAATTATCCTAAAAATATTCTAACTCCTTAAATTCCCGGAAAATTTCGCCATAACCTCCCTTGTACCTGGAGAATCGGGATATTTCAAATAGCATCCCATGGCCCTCACCAATCCAAAAGAAAAAGAAAAAGCCAAGCGGCTTGCCGATACGGCGCATAAAATCTCATATATGAATTTAAACATGTACCTTTTGTCGGGCACATAAATTAAAATCTTCATATATTTCATCCCATACCTGCCTAATACATGCTCACCTGTTTTTAATTCAATTTAACTCAATCCAATCGTTTGAATTCAGTTTCGCTCATTTATTCTTTAATTAGCTATTTTGCCTATTTCACTTCTTTGTTTGAACATAACATGTTCAAATGAAATATTTAACTTGCTCATAATCAAATTGATTTTTCAATTCCAATTCTAGTTTCCTTTTTGATTTCGAATATAAATTTTCAAATCGAAATCACTTATTCAAAGCCCAATATCAATTCAAAATCTCATTAACAAATTACTATTCGAATTAGTTAATTCTATTCAATAACTCAAAAATCTGATTTCTGTTTCAAAAATTAATTCATTACTCCACTTGAGTTCACATATAATCTACACCTCAAATCTGAAATTTTCTAAATAAAAATTCGGATTTCATTCGCTTAAAATCCTTTTATAAAATTAAATAAACCGTTATGGTTTTTAAATGGTTATGGCGCTGTTTTTCTGAAAATTTGATTTTGATATAACTCAAAATCTATTCGACGAAATCCAGATTTTTCTCCTCCATTAGAAAACTATTATCAAATCAGTCCTGATGTTTCTTGTTTCAAAGAATTCCGACTTTAATTGAGTTCTGTATACTCGATTGAAGTTCGAAATGCCAATTTACGAACTGCAGCGCTGCGACGAGTTCGTTTTAACTATATTTATAAATATAAACTTTTAAACTTCGTTAAAATGAATTCAACTCCATTTTAACTCTATTCAATTCTAATATTCAAACTCCATTTCATTTCTGTTTGAATTCTAATATTTAAACTCCATTTTTACTCTATTTGAAATCTATATTCAAATTCCCATTTCAAATTCTATTTTCAAATTCCATTTCAATCTATTTGAATTCTATATTTAAATTCCATTTCAATCTATTTGAATTCTATATTCATATTCCATTTAAATTTCTATTTGAATTTCTAATTCCATTTTGAAGTTCTATTTCAATTTCTATTTTGAAATTCTAGTTTCATTTTGAAATTCTATTTCAATTCCTATTATAAATTATAAATCCTTTGGATTTATTTCTATTCTGTTTAAAAATCCACATTTCGAAATATATTTCGTCGTTCCCATTTCGAAATGATTTCAAATTTCTATTTCAAATTCTCTTTGAAAAATCTATTTTCAATTCTATTATATATTCAAATTCCCCTTTCAACTCTATTTGAATTTCGTATTTCAATTCTATTTCAATTATATTTCAAATTCTCTATATTCAAACTCCATTTGAATTTCTATATTCGAATTCTATATTTAAAATTTCTTTATTCAAATTTCATTTCACTTTTTATATTCGAATTTCCTTAATATTTTCTATATTCAAATTCCATATTTGAATTACATTTGTATTTTCTATATTCAAACTCTATTTTCAATTCGATTGAATTTTATATATTCAAATTAACTTCTATTTAAATAAGTTCGAATTAATCGAATTCAAATCATAAATTCTTATCGATTTATTTCCGTTCAATTTATATTTTGAACATCAGAATAAATTCCATTGTTTATTTCTTTAAAACGATTTCCCATATTTCTATTTTAAAATTCACATTTGAATTTAAATATTCAAATTATCAAATGATAATTTTTCCATTTCATTTACAAGCACCATTTATTTTACTTGTTTATATATTTAAACAAGTCCATTTCAAATTCATTTGAAATAAAATTTCAACTTTGGAAAAATAAATTTCCCTTTTCGAATTCACACTTGTATTTCTATTTTCTGAATTATCCAATGATAATTCATTTCACTTTATTTATAAACTTCGATTATAAATGAACTACTTGTTTTTATTCTTCAAAACGAGTTTATATTTCAAATCTATTTAAAAATTCAAATTATATTTAAAAAAATAGAATTTCCCTTTTAAATCTCAAATATCCTTTCCGCGATATTTGTAAATATCAACCTTTGGGCCCAGTGAAATTCAAACACCAAAACAACCAATTATTTATTTTCTAACACATCATATATGACAGTATATATGCAAACAAATAGACGAACATATAATATATTTTTGAGGAATCCAGTTGGATTCCTCCAACCTGTTTTCCTGCATCTACAGACGTTAGTCAACATAGTAATACCCATCCTGCTTCGTGGCAGGATATCACGGTATAAAAGGGGATCCACTTATATACATGGGCGTAGTGTCATCCGCTAATGATACTGCGGGCATCCGCTAATGAGACTGCGGGAATCCAACCAATCATCAACCCAATATATATATATATATATATATATATATATATAATAGTCAACCCTAAATAACTAATATATTTAAATCAACCAAACAACATTCAAACAAGCAACAACAATTATTTTTAACTAATTAAAATAATTTTAAATGAAAGTTGAGTGAGATTTACTCACAGTGATTTTCCTTTTCTGAATATCTGTTAAATTCCGAATTTCACGGCTATGGATTGTCTCGACCCAGTTTATTCAACACCTACGATTTATTAAATTTACCGATTAACCATTTCTATTTTAATTAACTACTAACGAATAAATAATAGATCCTAAGTATTTTTAAATTTATTAAAAATGTTTACCTTAGTTTTTCTTTTAAAATCCGCAGAAGTATCTCGGCCTGGACATTTTCACACCTTCACACCTTCACCGTCCTTCTCAAATACAACATCAGTTATCTCGACCATCTTCTAATTAATACATCCGTAACTCCCCTTTTATCCAATAGCTGAACTCCCCAAATTTCGAGTGTTGGAAGCTAGGTCTCGAGCTTCAGAAAAAATTCATAGTTCCAATCTGGACTCCATCTTTATGCCATCGCAACTCAAGCTCGTTCCCTGCTCTACAGGAGATCTCACGGCTTCTAGAAAAGACACATCACGTCCCCTAAACCCATTGCGTTCTTCAACGAATCGAGTCCCTTTCTTCATCCAAGTCGTCATCCACCGAACCCCTAACCTGATCGCGGTCCTCAAAATTCACGGGTACAAGAAAGTGAGGATTTGTTGTTCATCGTACTCCCCTATTTCTCAGTCTCGGCACCTCTTCTGCTTCGCAACTGGTTGAATCCGCTCGAATCCCCAATTTGCAATGAACCCTACATCCTCGATCAACAAAACAACCCAGAACTGAACCGCGACTTTCAACCCTAGATCCAAACGATGTCAATTTCCCCAACCCTACATCGCTTAAACGATTTGTGTGAGGTGATCGACATGAGTATGCCACCTCCGGTAACCTATTTTGATTTCCATCGAGTTTCCTTTTTGCTGTAAAACAAAATGGAAAGGACAAAAAGAAGCAGGGTTTTGAATTAGTAGCAGAGATTTTGGTTTGAGGAAGAACGTATTAAAGAGCGATACCCCTTTTCGTTTGTACAGAGCGATTTGGATTTTCTGTTTGCCAAGGAAATTTACAGAGGAGGGTCGCATTTAAATAGAAGGAGTACCTTTGTGAAGAAGGAATAGGCCTGAATTGGTGGTAAATAATATAGGGTAGGTTATTTATTTGATTTGATTTAAAGAAATATTCATTCTTTTTAAAATGATATCGAATTGATTTCAAATCTATCCACAATCAAATATCTCGGGGTCCATTAATTTAAACCACGAACCGCTATTTTAACGTAACCACTGTTGTTTCAACAGTGTAACACTATTCTGAACTAACTAAATATATTTTGATATTTAATTTGAACGTATATATAAAATAACCATATTAAATTGAAGTAATATAATTTAAATTCAAAACAAATATAATTTCTAATAATAAAATATTTTTATTATTATCTATATTCAAATACAATTAATACTGATCATCTGAATTGTTTTGATTTAATTCGAACTTCGAATTGAATTATTATAATTTTTCGTATTACGATTATTATCAAAATAAATCGTATTTCGATAATTTAATCGATAACCCAATAAAATACCATTTATATTATAAATTCAATATTTAAAACCATACTAAATATTTAAAATAAATCGACCAAAAATCCGGGGCGTTACATTCTTCCCCCCTTAAAATAATTTCGTCCTCGAAATTGCTAAGGTAGGAAAATGGTACAAACTCATTACTTAGAAACTCGAAAATGAACACTGATTATGTCGCGACCATCATCAGAATTATTTCCCAGCCACCAAAGTGAGTTCAGTGCTTTATCACTTTAAAAATCAATTCAAAATGATTTTCATTCAAAAACCCTTTCAAAATAAAACTATATTATTTCAATATACTTCGAAAATATTTTCCAAATCCCCCCGGATTTAAATTCTTAATTCAAATTCTGAACCAAATTTTAATTCATCTCATTTGTATATCTTACTCATATACAATTTGATTTTGGTCATATATAACCATTCCAATTTTTATAATCAAATTTGATTATAACGATAACAATCAACACATCCAATAATTTCAGAAAATTATTAGTTTTATATAAAAATAGAATTTTGGGTAAAATTATTTCATTCACCCACTAAAACAATATTGTGTAATTTCTCTGTTCAAGTGTTTAGAAATTCCTATTGACTTTGTGGCGTCCCACAATTGGACCAAAATTTATAATCCACTCAACAGACTAGCCAACACAATATAAAACAACTTTTATATCAAATAACAAATACGCTCTCTCGTATATACACACTCAACTCTTTCTAGGGTACTACTGACCCTATCTCTAATGAGCACAATCTCACCAAAGCCTAGGTATTCACTCAACCTAAGCTCCGATACCAGCTGTAACGACCTGCAAATCCGTACCATCTGAGTTGACTAATAACACCGCACGTCCAACCCAAATTGCACAGAAATACGAATCATTATTAGAAAGAAGTTAGAGGATGAGAAATAGAAAGAAAGAAATATTAGAATAGAAGAAAATGGTGATCACAAACTCACAGCGGAATGAATAAAATATATTAAATAACATAAATTTTTGATATACAAATCAATGACTGGAAATACATACCATTTACAGAGCTTAATAGTTATTCCTGGAACAGTTATAAACACCTGTTTCTAGATACAAACATGGTTCACAGCGGAATATATGATAGTCTATAGCTAATTGGTGAAGCCTCCTGCTTCCAGCTCTTCCAAATGAATCTGTAAAATCCCGACTACTTGACTGCCCGTACAAATTTGGACACCCAAGAGTTTAGGGAAAACAAACAAAATAAACTCTGGGTCAGTCATGGGACTGGTGTGAGTAAACTCCAACCATTTTTTTAACTTTCAAAATCCTTTCGAAAGAAAAGATAATAGTAAGACCAGCCCACACATAACCATGGACGGTTTTTACCTTATTATAACCCAAAACACTTTGACACAAAAATCAAGTGATATTTTAATAATGTCTAATCAAATAAATAGAATCTAGCGGAACGCTTGCATCTCACACTCCACATACATAGTATAAAATCAAATACCGCAAGGCGCTTATTGGAGATTGTATTTCCAACATGACAAGGTATGGAACCACCTTCTGATAGTGTATCTCTAGAGAGGAATACACTGGGTTCAACAAGAACATCTTGCAACCCGGCCCACACATGACCGACCACTCATTTCGCTTGAGTGTATCGAATGTATATCACCAACGTTTGGGATCAGCAACCGTTTCCCGAATGGGACAGCAACGAATAGAATAAGGAATTAAATGAATCTCTAGATAGGTGATAATACACCCTAATGGGAGCGACCCACATAGCCATGCTGCCTGCCCGATTTTTGTCATTTCCCGGTTGTTAAGGCCTGAGACTACGATTACTTTCTATTCATTGATAGCACAATCACTTTGAATGCCACATTTTCAGACCCGTTAATCACTATTGATTTGTACAAATATTCTGAATATTATGTTAAGGGAATAAATCCATTGCAACCATATATATTTATACAGACCAACCCATGCGATCATAGGAAATACTTTGTCAGACATTCACCCATATACTTTCGTTCTGGGACTAAACGAAACCGAAAGCACAATTTCTATTAATAGAAAACGTCCTTTCATTTTACTCCGTCTTCGATTATCTTCATATAATCTGATTCGCAACGCTACTGCCAATACGAAGTGGTTCACGGATAATAATCCAACCGGTCTCTCCATATTGACAACGATATTGGCAAACACTTCGATAGTCGGTTATTTAACTATCGAAGAAAAACAAACATCCATTCAAAACAATCAAACAATCACTGGGCCCCTTGATTACCATTTATTAATTAAATCACCCTTTCCATTTCCTTGTCAATATTTGTTAAACAAATATTTTCAGTTATCATCTCGGTCTCTTACATTCTTTGGAAAACATTTCTATATCTCGCCTTCTTTTATTTTTTACACTTAGAATATATATTCTATTTGAAATTGAAACAATTTCAATCACTTATCTCTTTCCCGACCACTTTAGTTAGACTCAGGAAATATTTACTTTTATACTTCCAAAATTTCCACCACTTGGGTTAAAATGAATGTTGTGTAAAACATCGTTACAACAACTCAAAGTATTTTATTCAACTAACTCTTTTTCAAACACTTCTCTTCGAGACTGGATCCTGCTATTTATCAATCAAAAATGAAATCAATCAAGTTGGGGTAAAATTACCTCTCAGACCTTGACTGAAAACATCCTCAATTTCAAAACGGAAAAACCACTAACCTCGAATAAACACACTATAAAACCCAATTATTCATTTTTAAAACATGTACATGGTTCGCTTTCTATTTCCAATTTATAGATTTCCCTTTTTGTTTACAATATTCTATTTTTAAATTCATTTACTTATTGAATTCTATATATATCGATACATTGATTTCTAATTATCAAATTATCCTGAAAATATTCTCTAACTCCTTAAATTCCCCAAAAAATTCGCCATAACCTCCCTTGTACTGGGAGCATCGGGATATTTCAAATAGCCTCCCACGGCCCTCACCAATCCAAAAGAAAAAGAAAAGGCCAACCGGCTTGCCGATACGGCGCATAAAATCTCATATATGAGTTTAAACATGTAGTTTTTGTCGGGCACATAAATTAAAATCTTCATATATATCATCCCATACCCGTCTAACACATGCTCACCTGTTTTTAATTCAATTTAACCCAATCCAACCGTTTGAATTCAGTTTCGCTCATTTATTCTTTAATTAGCTATTTTTCCTATTTCACTTCTTTGTTTGAACATAACATGTTCAAACGAAATATTTAACTTGCTCATAATCAAATTGAATTTTCAATTCCAATTCTTGTTTCCTTTTTGATTTCGAATATAAATTTTCAAATCGAAATCACTTATTCAAAGCCCAGTATCAATTCAAAATCTCATTAACTAATTACTATTCAAATTAGTTAATTCTATTTAATAAATCAAAAATCTGAAAAAAAAATCAAAAATTAATTCATTACTCCACTTGAGTTCACATATAATCTACAACTCAAATCTGATATTTTCTAAATAGTTATTCGGATTTCATTCGCTTAAAATCCTTTTATAAAATTAAATAAACCGTTATGGTTTTTAAATGGTTATGGCGCTGTTTTTCTGAAAATTTGATTTTGATATAACTCAAAATCTATTCGACGAAATCCAGATTTTTCTCCTCCATTAGAAAACTATTATCAAATCAGTCCTAACGTTTCTTGATTCAAAGAATTCCGACTTTAATTGAGTTCTGTATACTTAATTGAAGTTCAAAACGCCATTTTACGAACTGCAGCGCTGCGGCGAGTTCGTTTTAATTATGTTTATAAATATAATCTTTTAAACTTCGTTAAAATGAATTCAACTCCATTTTAACTCTATTCAATTCTAATGTTCAAACTCCATTTCATTTCTGTTTGAATTCTAATATTCAAACTCCATTTTTACTCTATTTGAAATTTATATTCAAATTCCCATTTCAAATTCTATTTTGAAATTCTATTTTCAAATTCCATTTCAATCTATTTGAATTCTATATTCAAATTCCATTTCAATATATTTGAATTCTATATTTAAATTCCATTTAAATTTCTATATTCAATTTCTATTTGAATTTCTAATTCCATTTTGAAGTTCTATATCAATTTCTATTTTGAAATTCTAGTTTCATTTTGAAATTCTATTTCAATTCCTATTATAAATTATAAATCCTTTGGATTTATTTCTATTCTGTTTAAAAATCCACATTTCGAAATATATTTTGTCGTTCCCGTTTCGAAATGATTTCAACTTTCTATTTCAATTTCTCTTTGAAATTTCTATTTTCAAATTCTATTTTCAATTCTATTATATACTCAAATTCCCCTTTCAACTCTATTTGAATTTCATATTTCAATTCTATTTCAAATTCTCTATATTCAAACTCCATTTGAATTTCTATATTCGAATTCTATATTTAAAATTTATTTATTCAAATTTCATTTCACTTTCTATATTCAATTTCTATATTCAATTTCTATATTCGAATTTCTTTTATATTTTCTATATTCAAATTCCATATTTGAATTACATTTGAATTTTCTATATTCAAACTCTATTTTCAATTCCATTGAATTTCATATATTCAAATTAACTTCTATTTAAATAAATTCGAATTAATCGAATTCAAATCATAAATCCTTATCGATTTATTTTCGTTCAATTTATATTTTGAAGATCAGAATAAATTCCATTGTTTATTACTTTAAAACGATTTCCCCCATTTCTATTTTAAAAATCACATTTGAATTTAAATATTCAAATTATCAAATGATATTTTTTCCATTTCATTTACAAGCACGATTTATTTTACTTGTTTATATATTTAAACAAGTCCATTTCAAATTCATTTGAAATAAAATTTCAACTTTGGAAAAATAAATTTCACTTTATTTATAAACTTCGTTTATAAATGAACTACTTATTTTATTCTTCAAAACGAGTTTATATTTCAAATCTATTTAAATTCAATTTCTATTTAAAAAAAATAGAATTTCCCTTTTAAATCTCAAATATCCTTTCCGCGATATTTTTAAATATCAACCTTTGGTTCCAGTGAAATTCAAACACCAAAACAACCAATTATTTATTTTCTAACACATCATATATGACAGTATATATGCAAACAAATAAACGAACAGATAATATATTTTTGAGGAATCCAGTTGGATTCCTCCAACCTGTTTTCCTGCATCCACAGACGTTAGTCAACATAGTAATACCCATCCTGCTTCGTGGCATGATATCGCGGTATAAAAGGGGATCCACTTATATACGTGGGCGTAGTGTCATCCGCTAATGATACTGCGGGCATCCGCTAATGAGACTGCGGGAATCCAACCAATCATCAACCCAATATATATATAATAGTCAACCCTAAATAACTAATATATTTAAATCAACCAAACAACATTTAAACAAGCAACAACAATTATTTTTAACTAATTAAAATAATTTTAAATGAAAGTTGAGTGAGATTTACTCACAGTGATTTTTCTTTTCTGAATATCTGTTAAATTCCGAATTTCACGGCTATGGATTGTCTCGACCGAGTTTATTCAACACCTACGATTTATTAAATTTACCGATTAACCATTTCTATTTTAATTAACTACTAACGAATAAATAATAGATCCTAAGTATTTTTAAATTTATTAAAAATGTTTACCTTAGTTTTTCTTTTAAAATCCGCAGAAGTATCTCGGTCTGGACATTTTCAACCCTTTACACCTTCACCGTCCTTCTCAAATACAACATTAGTTATCTCGACCATCTTCTAATTAATACATCCGTAACTCCCCTTTTATCCAACAGCTGAACTCCCCAAATTTCGAGTGTTGGAAGCTAGGTCTCGAGCTTCAGGAAAAACTCATAGTTCCAATCTGACTCCATCTTTATGCCATCGCAACTACAGCTGGTTCCCTGCTCTACAGGAGATCTCATGGCTTCTAGAAAAGACACATCACGTCCTCTATACCCATCGCGTTCTTCAACGAATCGAGTCCCTTTCTTCATCCAAGTCGTCATCCACCGAACCCCTAACCTGATCGCGGTCCTCAAAATTCACGGGTACAAGAAAGTGAGGATTTGTTGTCCATCGTACTCCCCTATTTCTCAGTCTCGACACCTCTTCTGCTTTGCAAATGGTAGAATCTGCTCGAATCCCCAATTTGCGATGAACTCTACATCCTCGATCAATAAAACAACCCAGAACTGAACCGCGACTTTCAACCCTAGATCCAAACGATGTCAATTTCCCCAACCCTACATCGCTTAAACGATTTGTGTGAGGTGATCGACATGAGTATACCACCACGCGGTAACCTATTTTGATTTCCATCGAGTTTCGTTTTTGCTGTAAAACGAAATGGAAAGGATAAAAAGAAGCAGGGTTTTGAATTAGTAGCAGAGATTTTGGTTTGAGGAAGAACGTATTAAATTGCGATACCCCTTTTCGTTTGTACAGAGCGATTTGTATTTTCTGTTTGCCAAGGAAATTTACAGAGGAGGGTCGCGTTTAAATAGAAGGAGAACCTTAGTGAAGAAGGAATAGGCCTGAATTTGTGGTACATAATATAGGGTAGGTTATTTGTTTGATTTGATTTAAAGAGATATTCATTCTTTTTAAAACGATATCGATTTGATTTCAAACCTATCCACAACCAAATATCTGGGGGTCTATTAATTTAAACCACGAACCGCTATTTTAACGTAACCACTGTTGTTTAAAATGTGTAACAATATTCTGAACTAATTGAATATATTTTGATATTTAATTTGAACGTATATATAAAATAACCATATTAAATTGAAGTAATATAATTTAAATTCAAAACAAATATAATTTCTGATAATAAAATATTTTTATTATTATCTATATTCAAATACAATTAATATTGATCATCTGAATTATTTTGATTTAATTCAAACTTCGAATTGAATTATTTTAAATTTTCGTATTACGATGATTATCAAAATAAATCGTATTTCGATTATTTAATCGATAACCCAATAAAATACCATTTATATTTTAAATTCAATATTTAAAACCATACTAAATATTTAAAATAAATCGACCAAAAATCTGGGTCGTTACACATTAACAACAACTTCCACTTTTGGGAACAAGCTTTCATGTCTCACAGCTTTTTACACAAGCTTCTCAAATGAATCATCAAGATGTTCCACCAATGGTCTTCCTATGTAGGTATCCAAACCCATAACAAAATTCTCGTTGTTTTGATAGGGTGTTTCAATGTGTGAACGAACATATCTGGATAAGGCCTCGAAATCTGAATCATAATCAAGTACCCGGCCTACCTTTCAGCTTCAACTCCATAAATTTCTTGAATAGCACATACTTCTGAGTAGTGGAGATAAACTTTATCTTGAACTTAACTTGGAACTGTTCCCATGTTATTTCCTCTTCTGGAGTCTCAAGCGTAACCGAACTCCACCATTCCATGGCCCTGCCCTGCAATTGCCTTGACGCAAGCTTTCTCTTAGTTGCATAATCCATTCCCAAGTCTCAAAAAATACAAACACAAGATCTAACCACCTCTGGACCTCTTCAGTTGGCTCCGTTCCTTTGAATGGTTTTCCTCGTAGAGACGTGTAGTCCTTGCATAGCTTCATGAAATCCACAACTCTAGGAACCTGTACCCCTACATCTACCGTGGTTGCCACTGGAGCGGGTACCCTTCTCATGAATGCTTCCATCATGGCCTCAAACATGGCTGGGTAATCTGTTATACCGCCATTTCCCCCTCCGGGCACAAACCCTCCCTAGTAGTATGTCTTGAAGCTCGTCGACTCATTCTGAATCTGCAAATTAGAATGATTAGCCACTTGCAAGATAAATTGCTAATGGAGTTCAAACGCTACTATACTATATAGTATAATATAGTATACATCCATCAGAAATCTACAAATATGTCTCTCATACGTAATTACGCCCTAGAACTTTGGCTACAATCGATTAATCAGAGATCTGAATAGTGCACTAAAAGGTGAGCAAAGTAGCTATGGACGATCATCAAGGTATGAAACACAAACGGAACCTGTCGTAACTCACAGCGTAAGGATAAAATATAATAAACATATAAACATGCAATAATAGTGAATCATATCTAAGCAGAAAAATTCCAAACTTTCATAACAACTAGAAAGTATATCCAAACAGCAGGGTTACAACATAATGTCTGTACAAATTTTCCTCACTACATCATTCATAGTCAAACAAAAAACAGCAGAAATCAAAGATACTAGATAGTAGTAAAAGTAATAAGTCAGTCTCCTGCTCGCCTTCGAAACTGCAACATCTTTCTCACCAAGATATCACCTATTACCTGCCACCTAGTCTGCCCATCCAAGAACCGAATGAACATCCCAAGGTAATAAGAGTGAAACATAAAACCTTGAGTCAGACAATAGTCTTAGTGAGTGATAAAAAAACTAACAACATCAACAATAAAGTATATAAGAATAGGCAGATAAATGAAATAATCTACCAACACCAGAGAAGAACTCAACCCCACCTTCCCCACACCGGACAATGATAGCCTTTTCAATTATACATCCATGGTAATAAAAACAATCATTAATTCATGGCAATCAAAACACCTAAACCATAACACTCATAGCATCCAGATTATATATCTCATGTAAACCATCCTCATCGAATTCAACATCCCTCAAGCACAAGCCCCAGAGGACTAAACCAATATCAGACAAGCACCCAAGAAACATCTCCCTTGACTTTGGACAATCTACGTGAGACAGTACAAACAAGACAACCAATCATTTATGACAGACTCTGGCAATCACTGCCAATCCTGCTTCAGAAGCATTATTATTCGTATGACAGTCGCCCCTGCCACATGTCAAGGGCAAATGGTAAACCCCGGTTCTAGCAGAATCTCCATAAGCCTTTCAACGATATGTACCTAAACAATACATAGAGAACTTGGCCATACGACCGGTCTTTCAAACGTACCCCTACTTTGATCTCGCTAGAACCTACGACAACGATAATTCCTTGGCCTTCATTATCTCTAGTCAACATCGATGGAGACCATCCAACCGTTATCAACCAACTTAGAACACCTTTGTGTTGTCACCACATCCGTTGCATTTCAACGTTCAACGAATGCACGACATCACTTCGACATTCCTTATTGAATTCATTTCGAAGTTATCACCACTTTCAAACCAAAGAAAAATATCAACACAAGGTTAAGCATCAATCCACAGCATTCAACTGACTGATCCATAATGCTGCCATACACCACTGACCTATAAGTATGTACCGACCCCTCCATGGACCGACCCCTCCATGGACCGGACATACCGAACCATTATGGATCGGACATGTCGGTCCATAATGCTGCCATACACCACCGACCTATAAGTCGTCCACCTGACTGATCCATAAGTCTCCCCCTGACCGATCCATAAGCCTACACCATGACCGACCCATGACTTTGAACTTCTAACCAAACTATCTTCCAAAACATCTCGAACAATCCACCCTTCGAAACGCTGTCCGACCCATACTCCAAACCCATGATCGATCCATCATCACCACACCTGGCCGACCCATACTCAAAACATACAGTCTAACCATCATTTTGAGCCTGATCCATCACCCTGAGCTCGACACGATCCATCCCTGGAATCAAACCCGACCCAGAACTTCTTCACCCTAACCGACCGATCTATCTTGTAATCGACCGATCCATCGTACTCCATCCTGACCGATCCACTAGGTCGTGTTCCCCAAGATATGCTACTGACCGAACTATCAAATCTCTCACTGATCCATCCCAGTTCAGACCCGATCCATCATGATTTCCACTCGAAATTCAACCAAAACTTTGCCCATGACAAATTCGGCGAAATCAACTCATCCAATACAACCCAAAACACATTATGAAATTGATAACATTATGAAAATAACAATTATCATCAAAAATCATGTAAAACTCACCAAATTCATGTTAAGTGAATATATGAACTAAAATTATGGATCTAACTTGCATAAATAAGAGACAACATAAAAATTACCAGCTTTAATTTGCTATATTGGATCCTAAGGTGACTCATATGAAAATAAACTTACCATGATGTAGATCCAGGAGAAAACACTTGAAAATGATGAAATTATACTCAAACAACTCATATACTTGATTGATTCCGTGTGAGAGCCATATCACCCACCAAATCTCTAAAAAAACCAAAAACACATAGATCTAGATTCGGACAATGAAGAATTTGATCCAAACTCTTCAATTTGATGAACTCTCTCTTGGAATGAAGTAGATCTAGGTTCAAGCATTGTAGATCTTCGATTCTCTAAGCTTTAATGGGTGAAAGGTGTAGAAGATGGAGTAATGGAGGACCTTTAGCTCTTCCAAATGAGAGAATGGAGAAAGTAAACTATTCTCCATGCCTCTTACCCCTTATTTGTATCCTTCCACCAGCCCACTAATGGGCCTCTCCAAATCAGCCCATTATGGCTTACAAAGCCTGAACAACCAACTGTTAAACCTTAAAACAACGATTCCTCGCAAACCGCCAAGCCAAATATTTAATGTGACCACTGTACGAAATGGGAATCAACATTTCCTTTCCATTGAATCCAATCTCAGGACCTGATTCGATCCAACTAAAAAGTTATGCCCTACACAAGACTGATATGGGTAAAATGGTCATAAACAAAATTGGTAAAAATTATGGACATGTTTTGTAACATCCCGCCATTTTGACCACTTCAAATTGGAAATTAAACCAACCTAAAACGTTCAAATCGACGGATCGTTAATGAGCTTATAGAGTTTAAAATCGAATCAACACAGAAAAACACAGAATAATAGATAACACAAAACTGAATAACAAAAATAACTTCATATATATTAATCAGAACTTCGATACAACCTTTTTTTATACAGCGGTATTAAAAATAAACAGTTTGAGCACAAAAAATGTTTAGTGTTTAAGGCTTCAGAGTGCGCCGCCTTTGGAATCCTCAGCTTCGCCGATCTTCGAATCCTAAGATGTAATCTTTAAAATTAGTACTGCTCGGGTCTGACCCGAGCGTTCCGCGCAAAAACGTAAAACATTCGAGTCAGGATTAATCATGTGTTCAAGTAAATTAATTTCAATAGGAACTGAAAATATAGTTTTTAATCTAACATAATGTAAATATTAATTTTTTTTCCAGGTTTCTTACCAATATCAAAGAAAGCCTGTATGAATAGTAACAAAAGGAAGTGCCTTGGTTCATTAGCACCAGCAGGCGCATATTGCTGGTTTACGTTAAGTCCCAAGTATACCAAATGGGATGAAAATCAAACATGAGTAAATCAGGGTAGCATAAACATGTGTTCAGACTACCGGAAACATAACTGGGTTTATACGCAACGAAATGAATGAGCATGAATATCCACAGTTACATTCCCATGTTATAAAATTTGTAGATAAGGCCAGCAATAAAAAAATTATAATGTTCGGACTGCCTACTGCCATCCAAGTTCGGTTTCTATGCCAAGAAAATAACCATATACATGGGTGAACCACATTGCTATTTCAGGTGTTCATACATGAGTTTAAAACAGGTACATAAATGCCACATAACAGAATATATGCATGGACAAAGTAAAGGTTTCAGCATGGTTTATAAACTGGTACATGCATGAAGAAGAATTTCTTCAAGTTGAATTAATAAAATGGTCACATACCAACACACACACACACACACACACACACACACACAAAAGACCAAATAGGGATAAACATGTGAGTTCAGTGTGTAATTCGTATTGTTTTGCAACTGGACATACAAATAAAGTTGAGGGAAACATGTGACATCCGGTTTTGCAGTGCACAAAAGAAAACTAAGTGATAAAAAGAAACCAGGTGTACACTGTGTAACACAGTGTAATTCCAGTTTTTAAATCAAGTAAGTAATAACAATGCAGGTATGTATACATATATATATCATGATAGGAAACAAGATGAACCAATAAAGCGTAGGTGCATATATATACATATATATATACATATATACATATATATATATATATATTGCAAAGTATTTCAGTTAAATCTTCTAGTCTACACTTGAACATATTATTGTCTTGTTACAACAAATAAGGTGCGCAACAAATACAGTTCAACTAACCAAGACAGTTTTTCCTCACTCGCAAATAAGTATACATACATACATATATATATGTATATGTATATATATTGCAAAGATCTTTTGTTAAATCTTCTAGTCTACACTTGAACATATTATTGTCTTGTTACAACAAATAGGGTGCGCTACAAATACAGTTCAACTAACCAGGACAGTTTTTCCTCACGCGTAAATAAGTGAACCTGAAGTATCTGAATTTGTTTATGTGTTTTAGGTAGATATAGTGTCCCAGTTTTCATATATATATATATATATATATATATAATGGCAATGTGAATGCAAATGACTGTGAGCCAACACCTTTGTAGGGAGCAGCAATATTTAAGCAAACTAAACAGAGGGTCTAATTTTCTTTACTGAGTTCAAAAAAGTGTTATGGATTTCAAAACTTACGCAAACAAGAATATCACTATAGTTAAACAGAAACTTCTTACATTTCCCATTTATTGAAATTTTTGTGCTATTAAATTGATGCCAATACGTTAAGACAGATTAGTAAAAGTAAATTTCAGCATAGTTAGCTTCGATTATTTGATACAATGACCATCATTTTCTTACACCCTAAAGCATAAGATTGTAAAATTTTATAATAAGATCAATAAACATTAGTAATTCCTTAAATTTTATTTTTCACTGACTTAGACCCTAAGAAAATGTAGTTCATTTTAACAGCAGCACTCACTTACAAGGTCAAGGCTAACCAACAAAAAATTCGAGCGTATTCGGATTCAAACAGGGGTTAAAACCATGTATCAAAACATGGGTTAAAATAGTAAATGAGTGAATAAAATATCCAAATTAAATATTTGCTTTAATTGCTCAATTCTATGCATATATACACATACACACCTGCATGTATATAGATACATACTGAAAATACGATGGTTGTCGAGGCTTTACAAGCTTGGGATTATGGGAAAAAACGAATTTTGGATGAAGAGTTTTTCAGTAGCCATTTTCATTCTAGTTTTTTTTATTATGGTCAGAACTTGAAAGGGGAAATAGAAGAGAGGAGTAAGGAGGCTATTAATGGTGAATTTGGGGAGAAAGCAAGATTTATATAAGAAGAAGGGGGAATCGGCCATAAAAATGAAGAAAGGAAAACCATCTCTGATTTGCTATTTGGAGCGGATGCCATGGATTTTTATAGACGAAAATTGAGGATAAGAATGATGTAAAAGTCAATAAGTTGTTAGGGTTTGAGGTTATTTTTAAGGTAGGTAATATATGGAAAAAAATTATTTACGTTTAATTTAATATTTAATCTACCATGAATCACCACAGAATGCTTAATATACGTACCATCAACACACACTCTAAATACAACAAAAATTATATGTACCTCTTCATTTTTTCATTCTGAATTTAATAAACTTAGTTTGGTCAGATTCTAACTCTGTTTATTTATCGGTTTACCAATTTTATTTCGTTTGTTCGCAAAACAGCTCCGTTCGTTTTCAAATTTGAAACGTTAAATTCAATTTCTTTGTACACGCAAATACACACATATCCAGACCAATTTTCCATATATTTCAATAAATAAAAACTCCAACTTATTTAACATTAATAATGTTTATTTTTGAATCCAACCATCCATATTTTCCAATCGAATTTTAAATCCAATTCAAATATCCGACCAACTTTCATTCAAATATTCGACAACATTTTATTCCCAACCATCCATTTGAATTAATATTGGGTTCAAAACTATATATGCAAACCCCAGTATTGATTATTCATAATTAAATCTTTAATTAAACTCATTTATTGGTTGTCAAAATTTCTACGGCGTTACAATTTTCCCCTTTAAAACTTTTCGTCCTCGAAAAGGAGAGATCATTAAAGTTATACCAATTATACTTCCAATTTCATATTTGTGTGGAATTTTTCACAACGACTCTAAATATCAATATTTAATTCATTGATCCTCTTTGTTTAGCTTTCACAATTTTTTTTTCAAAAACGAATCTCTTTTTAAATTTTAATTTCTGCATAAGTTGGATTTATGCATCTCAAATTATTCCAAATTTCTTTGTAGACCTCATCTGTCAACGTTTACTTATTCATTTTTATACTTCAATCCAAGTTCAACTCAATCTCCTTACATTCAATCTGTTACATCTTACAATTACTCATTGAAGAGTGTAAATAACATTCGAGTTGACAATTTTTCAACTGAAGACTTGAAAATTCCAAAAAATGAAATCTTTTTTAACTTTTGTACCACAAAATTCATGCAGAAAATATTTGTATTGTTATTCCAAAACCATGGAATCGATAATATTTCAATATTATCTTTCTTTACTTATTAAATTGGGTATATTTCAATTTCAAATTATTGATTTGAAAATATTTTGATAACTCGAAGTTTGACAAGTCTATTGTCGTTCTCACAGATGTTAGGCATACGCTGGCCAGGCGCACGACTAAAATCTCCAAGTACTAAATATCCTTGCTTCAACTCCCAGTGAAAAATATTTCAAAAATTCCTTTTAAAAACAGACACGGAAAGTAACAATGTGATATTGGTATGTTGATTGTTCATGAATTGCAGATACACAATGGTTTCGTCTGGATCCCCCAGAAAACATCTGTATCCGTAGGAAATCACTTCCCTTCGAATTTCATCATGGACAGATCAAAGGAAGATATTTTAAAATCAAAAGAAAATCTGAGGTCACTAAGCGTTGACAGCTCTATCTCAGGTTCACGAAACAAATTATGAAAAATAAATCAAGATACAAGGATCAATCAAGTCATAAGGACAATTCACGTCACGAAGACGAATCAATTCACGAAGGCACAGTGTTGCATCAAACAGATGGCTCCACATCACTAAGATATCTCAACATCACATGGCTCCATTCTATCTTTAGTAACTCCAGTGGTTACATCTCTTTCACTTGTAGATATGTCATATGGACCGTAGGTACACATGCCTGATTCCCTCAGGAAACATCCATACCCGTAAGCTTTCATAGCTCTGCGGATTACACCATTATCACGACTGTAGATCGTAGCAGACACAATTGGTATGCTTGGTTCCCCTAAGAAACATCCGTCAGCCGTAGGCCATCCACAGCCCTGTGAATTTCTCTACACGGTCGGGTTATTTTAGACAACTCGAGTTTTATGTCCGGACAACCTACTACCACCAGCAGCACATTTCACTAAGCTCGAAATTCAAAGGAGAAGGGAGGTACTTTCCTTATTTTACTTTGAAACAATATAATACTATGTACATATAGTACTTCATTTCGTACTCCTCACAGATCATACTTATGATTTTCTTTCCAAATCATATTTCAAACATCTTGTTCTTATATAAATTCCGTTGTATAAGATTTCATCTCAAATCAATTACCTTCCAACCTAGTAATTTCCGAATTCGCTATAACTATATATATCATATAAACTCGAAAACTTCTATATCCAATATCCAAAATTGAATATCCTCAAACTCTATTCCAATTTCAAAATTTCAGTTTTAATCTGTTAATAAATCTAGCTATTTGATGACTTTTCAAACTCCAATTTACAAATCTATTGGTTATAAACCAAATTTCCAATTATTAAATTCATCACTTAATTCAAATCTTTATGCTCTCAAAATTTCAGAATTTTCATTCTTATAACACATTCTTCACATACGCACTATATTCTTCCGTACATCCTTTGACCGTAAATTAGCAAGTGAATGACTTCCTAAGTATTTACCCCAAAGGACGAAACCAACATTAGATCAACACTCAGGAAATTATTCAACTTAACTAATCTCCAGTCAGTTTCTAAATTTCTTAACTCCATTTCTTAATTTTTATCAAATCATTTCTTACACAATTCTTAAATTCAATTTACGAATCCACTTCTCTTTACTTTCTGTCGTCCTTTGTTTTAAACATGCAGCTTTTTGTTCTTCAGTTCTTACCATTCGAAATTATCAAAACACGTTAGCCACTCACGATTTCTTTTGAAAACATTTCCAGTTGTCATATTTAATTTCTATAATTTTAGAAAATGTCTGATCACCATTGGAAAACATTTCCGAATATTCATAAATCTTTATTTTCTATAGAAACTATACTTTATTCTTATAGGGAAACATTTCTAAATTCGTTCTTTAGATTAAAATAGACATCAAATAAAACATAGCTATTCCCACTCAACTATTGACACTCATTAACTGGCTTTACTTAACCAACTCTTGCTATTGAACCTTAATGATTTCTTAGTCAACAATGAAGTCAATCAAGTTGGGGTATAATTACCTCTCAGAACATAACTGAACAACATTATTAACTTTGAAATGGATAGCTTTCACAACTTTGAATACCACTAAACATTTATTTGTAACTTTCGGATTCAAGTCAATAATTCATTTCTTTTTCAAAAATCATTGATTATAATAATTCACACCATTGAAGTATTTAACTTTAAAATATACTTTATACATTAATCTGAATACACAGACAACTAATAATATATAATTTTTTTAATTAAAACAGAAAGTAAATAGTTTTTTTTAAATTCAATGATCGTCGCTAATCTATGAATTAGAAAAGCGTGACATTTAAATTAAATTCTGCAAGCATACAGGTGTGTAGCATACAGGTCGAACACAGGGAGGTGTTATTAAAAATTATTATCTATTTATTCTTGGGCGAGTTAGACGGAGTTTGGAGTTGTTGTTTTTTATGTTGTTGAAATTACTCTGAATCTAATCAGTATCAAATTCAACAATTGAAAAGAAAAGGAACAATTACTAGAAAAAGAGAATAACAACTAGAACAATAACAGAAATTAAAAGTAGGATTCCTGTTGAAACTAATCAAATAGTGAATCGCTAACAAGCAGTAATAAAAGACAATAACAATATGCGTTCTACCCAAGCCTAATTAGGTAGATAACACAAATTGTTATGAAATTAAAATAGCAATAAAACTAGAAAAGAAAAGACTTTTATTAGAGCAAAGGAGAATACAGAATAGAAAATGAATGGGATTTACAATGGGACATCATGTATATTTATAGAGATGTAGACCAAATCCTAATCAAATCAATGACTAAATGGCCCTCTTTTCCCAAGAAGTAATATCATATCTCTTGCCTTCCTTGACCAAGCTTGATTGGAAAGCAAATCACGGTGAATATCTTCCAAATCTTCCCTATCTTCCATGTGGCAAATTGATTGATTGATTGATGAGCAGATTGTATGTGATTAATTCTTCCAAACAAGGGTACTCATTAGACTCCAAAGGCAACAAGGGATAAAATCTTCAAAATTGATCTTTTCTTGGCAATATTTCTATCAGAAATTCTTTTAATTGGAAATTGGAAATTGAAAAATGAATGTTCTGAATTGATTTCCATGACTACTCCTGAAATGTCTATTAGTGAATATCATACATACACATGAATATGTATATATATATATATATAATATAACACTAATTAATATATTCTTCATAGCAAAGTGCCAGTGTGAACGCGTTCTGTTCTTTGGCAAAACGTGAGCTCAACGGGGATCGAACTCAGGTCTCTCAGTACAAATTTCCATGCAATTACCAGTGAGCTCCAATGTCTTTTGTAATTGAGATGGCTTTAGTACGGGGAAGTAGCTTTTTATCTATAGTTGGCCTTTAATTTGAAACGAAGGGGCATTTCTTGACATCCTGTAAAAACACACAAAAGTAACCAAAGTATCATTTATTTATTTACAAAAGATAAAATACAGGAGCATAAAATAAACACATTTCTATGTTAATAAAATACCCCCACACTTATCTTTTACTTGTCCTCGAGTAAAAAGAAAATGAAAAACTAACTAGATAGGTCGCACTTTCGTAGGAAACACGATTGCATTGAGCGTATGTAACAAGCCGTTAAACCTCTAGGTGTCCCAAGTAGGACGAGTGGTGTCTCGTGAGGGTTTTCAGCGGATACTACCCATAAAATCCAAATGCAGTATGCTATGATTCTAATGAAACTACATGAATGCAATGGACATATGCAAAAATAAAAACGTAAAATGAAAACACGACTTATTTCAGGAAAGTGGTACAACAAATTAAATTAAAAATTTCTAGTCAGTTGATTTTATTTTAGATACCTCAACTTGTCACAAATTTTCAATATAAATCAAGTTTTCAAATGTTAAATTCCAGTTTGGCCAGTTAGTTCGGTCGATAACATAGTGCAGCCATGAAATAAATTCTTAGTTTGCTTGGCACAGTTTGAAAAGTGGTATTATTATTTTCTCATGTATGGTTAGTCAAATCAATAAGGTCAAGAAGTGTTTGGGCATCATCGCTTATTCTTTATTCTATAAAATTTTAAAATTTATGTTCAAGTACATACACTTAACTTAGAAGACCAAGGTTTACCACCCATGCACTGCCTCGCGGACTAACGGAGAGTAGGTAAAGAGCTTGGCGGATTGTGCAGGCCGACTTTGACTTTGTCAACAACGTGTCGGTAATCCTTAGGCGTCCAATCTCATAAAATGAGACCAAGATATTCCAACGCTGACATTGTCAACAACGTGTCGGATAGAGCTTGGCGGGTTTGCACACCAACGCTTGATATACAAGCAATGTTGGATACCCTTGGATTACTATTATTATTATTGAAATTATAAGCACAAAAGAGAGTTACGCAAATTCAACTTAACACAACTTAGTTTTAAAGATTTGAAAAGCCAATATAAGTATTTTAAGTCCTCCACTTATTTAAACAAAGTCTACAATATAGAATAGATTTCATGGCCATCACCTAAGAATCTCCCTATGTACCGGTTACACTATTATCCCCCAAAATTAAACTTTTCATTATATTTCTTATTCGATCTAAGTTGAGAGAAAAAAATACTATCAACTGGCTAAAAATTGTAAACTTATTTTGTTGTATCAATTGAAAATGAGTCGTATTTTAAAAAAAAAAATTATGGTATGTTACTACGATATAAAATGTATGATGGTCCTACATGAAAAGAAAGAAAAATCAAAAGAATGCAATGCAGACTCCCCCCACACTTGATTGAGACAGTGTCCCAACTGTCTAAGGCAGAAAAAAAAAAAAAAAAAGAATGTGTACCACCTGATTTCATGGTGGATGATCAGGCTCATGCAGATCGATAGGGTCATCTTCGTCATATTGCTCGAATTCCAAAAATGGTTTCAGTCGTTGACCGTTTACTTTGAAGACTTTTCCATCCCTAGGATTTTCAATTTCAACCGCTCCATGAGGATATACTGTTTTCACAACATAAGGTCCAGTCCATCGAGATCTGAGTTTTCCTGGAAACAAGTGAAGTCTAGAGTCGTATAAAAGAACTTTTTGACCTACGTTGAATTCCTTACGAAGTATGTTTTTGTCGTGTTGTGCTTTGGTTCTTTCTTTGTAGATTTTCGCATTTTCATACGCCTCATTTCTTAATTCCTCTAATTCCAAAATTTGTAACTTCCTATGTGAGCCAGCTTTTTCTAAGTCAAAATTCAAAAAATTTATGGCCTAAAGGGCACGATGCTCTAGTTCAAGAGGCAAGTGACAGGCCTTTCCGAAGACTAATCGATATGGTGACATCCCTAGATTAGTTTTATAAGCAGTGCGAAAAGCCCAAAGTGCATCAATCGGTATTACGGACCAATCTTTTCTATTGGAATTCACGGTTTTCTCAAGAATTTGTTTGATTTGTCTATTGGAAACTTCTACTTGTCCACTAGTTTGTGGATAGTAAGGGGTCGAAAGTTTGTGTGTGATTGAGTATTTCTTGAGCAAGGACTCAAAAGCACGATTACAGAAGTGAGTGCCATTATCGCTAATGATAGATCGAGGTGTGCCAAAGCGCGAAAAGATGTTTTCTTTGAGGAATTTGACAACAACCTTGTTGTCGTTGGTTTTGGTCGGAATGGCTTCAACCCATTTCGAGACATAATCTACTGAAAGCAAGATGTAAAGATTCCCAAATGAATTAGGGAATGGTCCCATGAAGTCGATGCCCCAAACATCGAATAATTCAATCACTAAAATGGGGTTGAGAGGCATCATGTTTCGCTTAGTGATTCGACCCGTTCTTTGACATCGCTCACATTTAGAGAAAAATTTGAAAGCGTCACGGAAGAGTGTGGGCCAATAAAACCCGCTTTGCAAAACATTTGCAGCAGTTTTTCTTGCTCCAAAGTGACCGCCACAAGCATGGTCATGTGAGAAAGAGAGAATACTTTGGTGTTCATGATCGGGCATGCACCTTCGAATGATTTGGTCTGGACAGTATTTGAAAAGATATGGGTCGTCCCAATAGAAGTTTCGAACTTTCGAGAGAAATTTTTGTTTATCTTGTTTCGACCATTCAGCGGGCATTTGTTGTGTGACAAGATAATTCACAATGTCAGCGTACCAAGGGGTGTTAGAGATGGAAAGAATTTGTTCGTCAGGAAAATAGTCATCGATTTGGGTGTCGTTAACATTTTCGTGCACAATTCGAGAGAGATGATCAGCTACGACATTTTCAGAACCCTTTTTATCTCGTATTTCTATATTGAATTCTTGAAGAAGAAGGATCCAACGAATCAAGCGGGCCTTAGCATCCTTCTTAGAAAGCAAATATCGTAGGGCAGCATGATCAGTTTAAACTATGACTTTGGATCCTATGAGATATGGTCTGAATTTCTCAAGAGCGAAGACAACTGCCAAAAATTCCTTTTCAGTAGTTGAGTAATTCAATTGGGCCTCGTTTAAGGTTTTGCTAGCGTAATAAATGACTCGAGGGAGTTTATCGATACGCTGACCTAAGATGGCTCCAACTGCAAAGTCAGAAGCATCGCACATAAGTTCGAAGGGCTGAGTCCAATCAGGAGGTTGAATGATGGGAGCTGTGGTCAAGATTGACTTAAGAGTTTCAAAAAATGTTTTGCAGTCATTGGAGAATTCGAACTTAACGTCTTTGGCAAGTAAATTTGAGAGAGGTTTTGAAATTTTCGAGAAGTCCTTAATGAATCTTCTATAAAATCCCGCATGGCCAAGAAATGAACGAACATCTTTAACAGACTTAGGAGGAGGTAGATTAGCAATCAAATCGATTTTAGATTTGTCGACTTCAAGGCCATCTTTGGAGACAACGTGGCCTAGAACTATCCCCTTTTTAACCATGAAATGACACTTTTCCCAATTAAGCACGAGAGATTTTTCCTTACAACGTTTTAGGACGAGTTCTAAATGAGTGAAGCATTGGGAAAAAGAAGATCCATAGATTGAAAAATCATCCATGAATATTTCTAAGAATTCGTCCACCATATCAGAGAAAATACTCATTATACACCTTTGGAAAGTCGCGGGGGCATTACAAAGACCAAAAGGCATGCGACGATAAGCAAAGGTTCCAAAGGGACAAGTAAAGGTGGTCTTGTGTTGATCCTCTAAAGCAACAGGGATTTGGTTGTAGCCAGAGTATCCATCAAGAAAACAATAGTACTCATGACCCGCTAAGTGTTCGAGCATTTGGTCAATAAAAGGTAAGGGAAAATGGTCTTTTCGTGTGGCTGCGTTGAGCTTTCGATAGTCGATACACACACGCCATTTTGTTTTGATTTTTGTTGGGACAAGCTCATTACTTTCATTTTTGATCACTGTGACTCCCGATTTCTTTGGTACGACTTGTACCGGACTCATCCAGGTACTATCAGAGATGGGATAGATGATGTTATTGTCTAGACATTTGATTATCTCCTCCTTGACCACTTCTCTCATGTTTGGGTTTAATCGCCTTTGAGCCTCACGGATGGGTTTAGCCTCATCAATTAAATGTATGCGATGTTCCACAATTGATGGGCTAATTCCTTTTATATCGCTCAGTTCCCACCCCAAGGCTTCTTTATTTTCCCGCAAAACTTCTAAGAGTTTTTCTTCTTGGTCCTCGGTAAGATCAGAGGCCAAGATTACAGGAAGAGTTTCTGAGGAGTCTAAGTATGCATACTTAAGGTCTTGTGGCAAGGGTTTGAGATCTAACTTAGGATGTTCTTGAGTGTTAACGTTGGTTAACATTCCTTGGTTAGATTCAGAAGACGAAGGATTTAAGTCAAGAAATTCATTCAGTTCAGAAATGTATTCAAGTTCGTCGAAATCGGAGACGAAATGTTCCAGACACATTTTCAAGGCTTCAGAAGTGTCGTTAGAGGTTTCGTCAACTATGGTTTGAACCACGTCGATTTCATCGGTCTCAAAATCCCTAGGTTGTTTGTTGAGATTGAAGATGTTTAGCTCAATGGTTAGGTGCCCGAAGGAAAGTCGAAGTTGACCGTTTCTACAATTAATGACAGCATTTGAGGTTGCTAAGAAGGGCCGTCCTAAAATCAATGGTATTTGAACTTTGGGATTTGAGACAGGCTCTATGTCTAAAACTATGAAATCGACAGGGAAGTAAAACTGTTCGATCTGTATCAAGACGTCTTCGATAATTCCCAATGGCTTTTTGATAGATCGATCTGCTAACTGAAGGGTGATGTTTGTTGGTTTAATTTCCCCTAACCCAAGTTGACAATAAACAGTATAAGGAAGAAGATTGACACTGGCACCAAGGTCGAGTAGGGCACGAGAAATATGGGTGTTTCCTATTTTGCAATCAATCGTAGGGTAGTCAGGGTCTTTGTACTTGACTGGGGTAAGATTCGAAAGAGCAGAGCTTGTATTCGCAGTTAGAAAGGCGGTTTTTGGAACATTAGTTGCACGTTTTTGTGTGCACAATTCCTTAAGACATTTGGCATATTGAGGAATTTGTTCAATTGTGTCTAAAAGGGGAATGTTCACACGGACTTGTTTGAAAATTTCCAAGATTTTATCGAAATTTGCCTTCTTCTTCTTATTATTGAGTCTATGGGGAAATGGAGCTATTGGTTTTTAAACTCTGTGATGAGTTTCATCATTCGAGGAAGAAGGTTTATCCAAGGAAATAGAAGGTGGTAAGGTCGTAGAAGATGGAATGTTGGTATTGCCAACATTATTTTTCGAAGGTGGGTCGGGTTTGCCGACACTGGGAGAAGAATTGTTGGGATTTCCAACATTTAAGGAAACTTGAGGTTCAGAGGAATTGGCATTCGAAGCCAATGGGTGATCAGCAAGATTAGGGGTCGAGTTAGAAGGTTCGTCAGGGTCGCCCACGTTATTATCAATCCTCTTTCCAGATCGAAGGGTTGTAACAGCGTTGACTGGATTATGGTTTTCGTCCTCACAAGAATTTACAGCACGAGATTTATACTTTGGATTCACCTCGGGTTGACTAGGCAATTATCCCCTTTCATTATTTTTCGCCATTTCCTTTATCATATTCATCATTTGGTCCATTTTAGCGTCTTGCGAGTTTATTTTGGCTTCGTAAGAGCTCAACTGTTTTTCTAGATGCACAATTTCTTGTGACGGTTGACAAGATTGAGAGGATTGGTTCGATGATTGAAAATTGGGGTGCCTATACGGTTGTTTGGATTGAGGTGAAGCTTGAGATGTTTGAGAATTGGAAGAAGGAGCTTGGTAATTCGGATTGGGAATAAAGGGTTGCACGTGAGATGGGTTAGCCGAATTATTGGGATTTGACCAAGAAAAATTTGGGTGGTTCCTCCAACCAGGGTTGTACGTGGATGAGTAAGGATTATTTTGAGCTATAGCATTGGCTTGGTCTTGAGAGTAATAGTGGGGTAACCCTTCTCCGGCTTGAGGAGTTTGATTTTCTAAAGGAATTTGATTTGGGTCCACGACATGCACACCTCTAGTAGAAGTACGAATGGGAACACGAATTGATTCCCATTGCATGTCCTTTTCAGAATAATCTTCTAAGAACCGCCAAGCTTCATCGGCCGTCTTAGACATAAAATCTCCTCCACACATTGATTCTAGTTGAGTTCTAGTCTGATAGTTTAGCCCTTCATATGCAATTTGCAAATGACCATTTTTCGAACGGTCTCGGAATTCGACGAAATTAATTTAGTTAGGAACGTATCGTCAAAACATAACTAGAAATAATTTTTCTGTAATTTTTAGAGTCAGTATGTGGCTCCGGTTAATTAAAATGTACATTTAAATTGAATAAATAAAATATATTTTAAATTAAATAAAACAAGTTAACGATGATCGTTTGGGATGACGGGACCTAACCCATTACGTCCAGAACGAGGGCAATTGGGTAGGAACAACTTTCGTTGGGTTAACATTGGAGTTAGTTAGAACTAACGGGCTTATTTGTAAAATTAGAACAACTTTTAATATTTTATTATAAATATCTAAGACAAACCCTAACCCTCCTCAAATACAATGCAGCCGCCATGTTCATTTCAATGGCTATCCTCATCGGAATGAAATCCTCAATCTCGCTCAAAATACTTAGAATTAGCCTTCACCCCAGAACAGAAAATCGAAGAGCATGATTAGCTCTTTAAAATGAACGGTTATGATCGCTTATTGCTACATGGATTGGGAGGATTTGTTGACCAAAGTCGCAACCTTCGAGACCCGTTTCTGGCCTGGAGAAGCCACCGAGTTCAACGGTGGTCACGGCGCAAGGAGGTGGTGGAAAGGCGGTCAACAGCGTGGGTGATGATCTGGTCCCGACGGCTTATATGATCCACGATGGGGAACCCTAGAAGCAACGGTGATGGGTTCTTTTACAATCCAGAAGTCTGAACGATGACCGAGAAAGAAAAAACAACGGCCACGACTTTTTTGATGTAATTAAGATTTTAATTAATTTATTAATTAAGTTAAATTTGTAATTAACCTTTATAAGGTCATAACTCTTTCATACAATATCAGAATCGAATGATTTTCGAAGCGTTGAAATTGTGAAGAGGAGATCTACGATATGGAACAGATCGGATCTGAAATGGAGCAATCTAGAATTTTGAAAAATTCAAAACCTAATGTGAGAATTCTATTTCCTTTTAGATAATTAAAACAAATTAATTATAATTGTGTTATTATCCCTCTGCTGTTAAATTCAATATATGGTTGTACGTGATTTGATGATAATTACGATTTTCGCTGTTATGATGGTCCGTTAATTTGATTGATTGTTGTTTTGGAATTGAAATGTCATTTTGTTTGAAATAGGTACTGACAAAAATCAAATTGTCATTTATGTTGAACAATAATCAAATTGTCATTTTGTTGAAAATAGATTAAACATAATCAAATTGTCATTTATGGTGAACAATAATCAAATTGTCATTTATGTTAAACATAATCAAATGGCATTTTGTTGAATTAGGAATGTTAAAGAAAAATTAAAGTATCATTTTAAATATCATTTTTGTGAAATAAAATAGATTAAACAAAAGTATCATTTTTGTTTAATAGAAATTGTTAACAAATAAAATTATATTTTTATTTGTTAAGTTAAATTAGAAAGTGTAACAAATAAAATTATCATTCTTTTATTTGTTATGTAGAATACATAGAAATATGTAAACAAATAAATATTCTTTATTTTGACATTAGAAACACATAGTAAATTGTTTACAAATAAATCATTCACTTATTTGTCGGTGAAATACATAGTAAATTATTTACAAGTAAATCATTTATTTATTTATCATTGAAATACATAGTAAATTGTTTACAAATAAATCATTCTTTTATTTGCTATGTAGAATACATAGAAAACTAAATACAAATAAGTTATTCTTTTATTTGTCATCAGAATACATAGAATAATGTATGCAGATAAAATATTCTTTTATTTGTCATTGTATTACATAGGAAAATGTATGTAAATAAATGTGTCACTTATGTTTGAAAACATATTTGCAAGTAAATATACATTTATGTTAGAAAACATAATTTGTACATAAATATGTCATTTAGTTAGAAATGTTTGATTAATATAAAAACATCATTTAAGTTAGAATTATGTCATGCAATTAAAATGTCACTTACGTTAGAATTATGTCATGCAGGTAAAAATGTCATTTAAGTTAGAATTATGTCATGCAACTAAAATGTCATTTAAGTTAGAATTATGTCATGCAATTAAAATGTCATTTATGTTAGAATTATGTCATGCAATTAAAGCATCATTTATGTTAGAATTATGTCATGCAATTAAAATGTCATTTATGTTAGAATTACGTCATGCAATTAAACTGTCATTTAAGTCAGAATTATGTCATGTAATTAAAATGTCATTTAAGTCAGAGTTATGTCATGCAATTAAAGCATCATTTATGTTAGAATTATGTCATGTATTTAAAACATCATTTATGTTAGAATTATGTCATGCAATTAAAAATATGCTTTTTTCATTTTAAATAGAATGAAACTAAACTATTCATTTTTGTCATTTTAAAAGAATAAGACAAAAACATTCATTTTTTGTCATTTTAAATAGAATGAGACAAAAATATTCATTTTTGTCATTTTAAATAGAATGAAACTAAAATATGCATTTTTTTCATTTAAAAAATATTAAACCAAAATATACATTTTTGGTCATTAAAAAAGATTTAACCAAAATATACATTTTTGTTCATTAACAAGAATGAATCATTTTTATCAATTAAAAAGGTTGTACATTATTGTCCTTTGTTGAACTGGAGTTTTCAACAAAAATGTGGTATCAAATTTACTATTGTGTTGAACAAGAAGATTCACCAAAATGAAATATCACTTTTGCAATTTTGACTGAATTAGAACTTTCAACAAAAACGAAATATAAATTTCTATCATTTTATGGACTTAATACAAAAATAGAACTGTTCATGTTTTTAAAATAAGAATATGATTACATTAAAAAGTTCACATTTTTAATGTAATGTTAGAACATAGAAAATGTATATGTTTTAAAGTAAAACATATTTTACATTAAAAATTCATTTTTTTATGTAACAATAAAAGTAAGACAAAGATTCATGTTTTAAATTGAAATATGTTTTACAGTAAAAAACTCACTTTTTAATGTGACAATAGAAGTAAGACAAATATTCATGTTTCAAATTGAAAACATGTTTTACATTAAAAACTCACTTTTTAATGTAATAATAGAAATATAGAAAAGATTCATGTTTACAAATGAAAACCTGTTTACATAAAAAAATTACTTTTTAATGTGATGATAGGAATTAGACAAATATTCATGTTTAAAATATAAGAACATGTTTACCTTAAAAGGTTACTTTTTAATGCAATGATAAGAATTAGACAAATATACATGTTTTAAAATAAGAACATGTTATAAGGAAAATCCATTTTTAATGTAATATTAGAAATAAGAAGAATATGCATGTTTTATTTTAAAACATGTTTACATTAAAAACCTTGTTTTTAATGAAATAAATAAATCACTAGAAAATGTTCATTTTCAAAACAAAGGCATGTTGACAATAAAAATATCATTTTTGTAAACAGAAAAATAGTGTGAAGGACAAAGAGAACAAAAAATTATGCCAAAAGGACAAGAGGCAAAGATATTAGCCAAAAGGACAAAGTTTAGAGTGAACTATAAAATGCTAGTGGGCCCCTGAATTCCACTACCTAGTGTAAAATTGTCCTTGAGGATAATTTCTTTATTGACCGTCCTTATGGATAAATTTTTGTTTGACTTTGTCCTTGTGCCTAAAAATCCCTTTTGTAAAAGGATGATTCATATGAAAACTGTTCATATTTGAATAAAAATGTTGCAACATTAAAAATTCCATTTTTAATGTAAAGTGATTCAGTAGAAAACATATGTTAGAGCATATTTGTATGTTAAAACATTATTTTTAACATGCTAGAAAGGAGGAAAATAGAAAACATTACTTTTGTTAGAAATGTTTATTTAGTATAAAAACACCACTTTAGTTAGAAATGTTTATTTAGAATAAAGATGTCATTCTTTTAGAAATGTCATTACATTTAAAAAATTTCATTTTATATAGAAATGTTACATTGGATTAGAAATGTCATTTTATATAGAAATGACATAATGGATTAAAAATGTCATATATTTAGATTATGGCATGTTACATTTAAAATGTCATATATTTAGATTTTGTCATGCTACATCAAAATATATGTTTGTTGAAACTAAATTATAAATATTTATTTATAATATAAACAAATGAAAATTTGTTAAATAGAAAATAATTCAAACTGAATTAGAATTGGTTAAATTTAATAACCAATGATTTATTTAGTTTAAATCGTTGTTGTTTGAAAACCCCACACGGGTGTTAGGATGATATTGTTCATACACTAGTCCAAATATTTAGTTGTATGTCAACCGATGGTTTGATAGCTTTTGATGAGCGTTAATTATTTATTTATTTTAGTGCTCACACAATTGTAAATTTCACCCTTGATGTGAATGGATTGTTTAATGATTATTTATCATTATTGTTATATACATGCCATGTATAAAATCCATATAATTGAAATTATATGGCAATTGATTGAGTCGCATTCCGATTCAGAATTTCTTTTAAATAAATAATATTTGTAATGATAAGAATATATTTTTATCGAAAGGAACTAGTTATTTAACTAGAATAAATCTTCAAATTAAAGATTTAATGAAGTTTTACAATTAATTTATATTTAATTGGAATTAAATAAATAAACTGGATTATCGGGTTGTCGTGAATGGTGTCTTCGATAACACTGTTCTTAAACCCAGATGAGAAAAGAATAAATCTTTTAATTAAGATTTTAATGAAGTTTTCCAATAAATTATTACTTAATTGGAATCGGATAAAAGAATTGAGTTTGGGTTTGTCATGAATGGTGTCTTAAATAATATTGTTCTTAAACCCCATATGAAAAGAATTAATCTTTTTTAATTAAGATTATTAGAGTTTTCAATTATATTTAGTAATTGGAATAAAATGAAATGTGAATTGGGTTTATCATGAACTGTGTTTTTAATGACATTTGTTTTTTAACCCAATTAACATTGGAAAAGATGATTTTAGAATTTATAAATCTTTTATTAAGATCTAATGGAAATTTTTCCAAAGTAAAGTTTTTCCGATTTAATAAATTAAATTGGAATTGAATGGAATTCGATTTAATAATAATCAAGATGAGTTTCTGTAAAAGAGGACCGTTACTATAAATGGAATTTAAAAAGTTTTGTCGTTATTCCATCTATATTATTGGTATGATACAGAAATTTATATCAATTATATATTGGCTTGATTTCTGTGAAAATTCCATATTTAATGGAAAATGATTTTGGGTTTATCGTGAACTGTGTTTTAAATGACATTGGTTCTTTAACCCAGTTAAAGATAAGATTTATTTCTTAAATTGGAATAATCATAAAACAATGATTTTTGTAAAACCAAATTGGAGTTTTAATGAACCTTGAAAAAGAATAAATTTAAAAGAATTTATCTTTGTAAAACTAATGGGAACCCTTCCCTAATAGTGTGAATATTTTATTTAAAGAATATTCTGAATTAGAATGAGGCATTTGATGTGTTTTTATAGCACTTGATTTTTTATTATAAAATACGCAAGTTATTCGGAAAGACCGGGTTTTGTTGTATATGACATAGTTGTATACACAATTATATAATTTTTGTTTGATGATAACAACCAAATATATATTATTTATAAATGTGTTTGTTGTTGTACTGTTTCACACATACATACAGATAGGAATATAATATTTATATTTAAATAAAATATAACTGTACAGAACTTTAAATATTCACACAGTAATTTATTTAAATATAATATTTTATTTCAATTTTTAAAACAGTACAGATATACAACTCCACTACTTGTATATATTCACTGATATACAATTTCATATAGATTTCAATACATTATTTTTCAGTACACAATTCCTCTCTACAACACTCACACTAAGTTATATATACATTCACTCATATGCACAATCAACACTGTCTTGTTGTCTTCAGTCTTCACAGTTTTTAGTCAGTCCAGTCTTCATACCTGTCATATATAGAAACACACACAGTAATCTTGAACAGAAATAATTTCATATTCTAGCAAATATAATTTTTATTTTAAAATTTTTATTTGCCTCAGTTTTCTGGTGTGCTTTCTCATCATTTTTCATGGCTCGATCTGATTTCTTTTAACCCATTCGACTATGTCTAGACAGCTTGTGATATTCACAGTGATACACTGTAAATACCACAAGGCAGGCAACATATATATATATATATATATCATTGTAGGGACAGGAAAACTTGTCTGGATGGTTGCATATACACACGTGTGTATATATATATATATATATATATATATATATATACATGTGCACTACCTCATTAATCTAGTGTGCAACTGAGGAGTAGCCACATGGACCATCTTGACTCAGTGCACCATGCAAATCAGTGTGCAAATGGTCAAACATATCATGGAAATGCAAAAATTTCAGATCAGCTCAAAAATATGTGACAAAGTCAAAGCCAGAAGCTCAAGAGTCAACATGCAAGTTTTTCAAGAAACGGCAAAATCAGAGTACAACATGGAGCAAGTACATGCTCATGCAAGTACAAACCAGAAGCTCAACATCAACTGGTCAAGCACAAGCATAAGAAGTATCGCACAACAAATACATGAAGACAAAGATGGTCAAGCCAACATACAAATGATGTGCCATAGTGCTGCAAGGTGAATAGAGAAAATTTCGATGTTCAAGTGAACAACTCAGGACTGCAAAACAGTTTGGCTCATGGTCAAGGCAACATGTCGTGTACCAAGAGGTCGAGCAAGTGGACAAAGCAACTATGATCAATATACAATGTTGTTTCAGTTCATAGCAGTAAAGCAAAAGAGCCAAGCATGGAGCAAAGACAACATGGCGGCATGGATTTCATGGTATGTTACATTTTAGGTCAACCAACATATGCATGAAATGGTAAGTACAAGACAATGATCAAGGCAGTGAAAGAATGGTGTAATTCATGTTTCAGTCGAGTGGCATGTACAAGCAAGATACAGCTCAAATATAGTAGTGCATCGTGTTTTTACACAGCTTACATGAATGGATGCATTTCAATGACACCAGCTAACCCAAGAAGTACACAACAACATAGCTGATCAAGCCAACATATATGAAATAGCATGCATGTTCAAAAACAAGGCAGACCATAAAATAAGTGGCATAGTGAAGATATATATGAGTTTACAAAATGAAATGGGTAGTGCATTAACTCATATTTCACATAAGATCAAGTCAACTTCATATATGTCAAGCATTCAAAGCAATATTGCAAAAGTGAAAATTTCAAATCGAAATTCCAGAAATACAAATGAAATATGGATCATCAAGTTGGTTTGGTTCATAGTATTTTTCATACAAGATTTCGTGGCTAAATTTCAGAACTACAGTGAATCATATTTGAGCATGAAATCAGGGGTATGTTTCCAGAAAATCAAAAAGAAATGAATTCATGTATATGGCAAGAAATCAAGTATGTTTCAAGAATGCAAATATTCTTCATGGGACAATAAATCATTTTCGAAAAGGGAAGTTGTTTTCCAGAATCACCAATTAGTTTTGTTTGCCAAAATTCAGTGTTGTTAAAAGATAAATACGGAAAATTTCGGGAAAGATTTCATTGTTCCAAATCTTTTTTTTAATGGGCACGAAAATGTTATATTTGGAAAGGATTTCAAAATACATGCTTTCCATTTTTTTTCCAAATCAAATCAAGCCGACTTCATTCCAGGGATTATTTAATCGAAATCAAGGAGGACCACAATATCAAAGCCGAGGTGATTAAATCACAAAAGAAGAAATTGCAAATTATTTCCAGTTTTTCTCATCACAAATTCACGACATCTAAACAAGCAAAGTTTTTTATTCATGGCATATGGAATATCATGCAAATTCAATCACAAATAACTCGAGAGGAAAATCAGAGATTATCAAGTAAGCCAACAATAACTCGAGGGCAAAATCAGGGAAAAATCATCGCAAATCAAGCCAAGTCAGTTATCATGAAATCAGAGTGATTAGGGTTTTTTTAAGACCCTACACATGCACAACCAATTCATCACTGGCATTTGAGATCGAAACCCAAAAAACAACTCGAAAGAAAATTCAAAGAAAAATCCAGAAAACTCACTTCTGTTTCGATCGCAAGCCATGGCCAAATCAATCGATTATGAGAGCATCAAAAATAGGAGTCTGAGAGAACAATTCTTCATTTCATTCAGAAATCGATTTGGATTTGGAGCAACAGAGAAGAAAACCCAAGTTCATTTTTCATCCGCCACCATTTATTTTTCCCAAGACAAAGGAGAACGGGCTGAATGAAAGTGGGGTGAACACAATATCAGATGGACCGACCAAGTTCATTAAAGTGTTAAAGGGATGTTTAAATTCCTTTATAAATTCTAAGGTTTTTATTAGTTATATTTTTGTACTTTTTTTTAATTTGAGTTGTAAACCGTTACATCAGTTCAAGAGTCTGTAAAATATAGGAGAGATTCAGTTAGGGGTTAACTGACAGTTTACTAAAATCTGTAAAATCTAGGGTTACTAATTACAGAGTTGTAATCAGGGAAAATCTGATATAGGGCATTAGATCAATCCATCGTTTTGAGCGTAGGGTTAGAATAGGAGCTGGGATTGCGAGTGTACATGGTCTTGTATGCGGGATCTGTTCTATCACCTAGTAGAAACCTTAGGAATGCAGCAGTAGGCAGGATTTTGCCGAAGCTGGGTAAAGCTTGTGTCATTTACGTTCTGCATTTTTGTTTCTGCTATATATAGTGATCTGTGAATAGTTTTTAATATCTTGTTAGTTTTTTAACTCAGCGAAAAACTATGAAAACCCCTATTTACCCCCTCCCCCCCCCCCCCTCTAGGGTTATTCTAGATCTAACAAGTGGTATCAGAGCAAGTTATTTCATTAACTCTAGAGTAATAAGTCATTCTAGTTGTCAGTCTTCTGAGAGTCAGTCTAGTGATACTCCAATTATTTTCAATGGAACAGATTTTTTAATATGGAAATCAAAATTCGAATTATATTCAAAATCTGTTGATTTTGAATATTGGGATATTATTGAAATTTTGGGAGATATGTTAGATAAGAGGAATAAGGTTTTAAATGCTCGTGTTATGCTTATTATTTATTCCTATCTTGGTAATGATCAATTAAAATTTATCTCTCATTGTTTAACTGTGCATGATATCTGGAGAACTCTCAACATGCTGTATGGAAAATGTGACAGCTACTCAAAACCCTCAACTGCCAACTCAGATTCAGATATGTGCTTAACTAGAGCTATTAATGATGATCCAGATGATGGAGATTTGTCATATGAAGAATTGGTTTCTCATTGTAATGATTTAACTAAAACTGTTAATTGACTCCGACGGAAAAATAATATTCTGAAATCTGAAAATTCTGAGTTGCGATGTAAAAATAATATGTTGAAATTAAAATTTGAAAACTCCAATTGCAAGAATTGTTTCAATTTGAAAAATGATTTAACTCATCTCAATATGAATCTTCAGAAATTTGAAAAAGAAATTATCATTTTGAAACAAAATGAAGATGAGTTAATTTATAAAAATGATTCTTTGCAAAAGGAGTTGGATAATATTAATTCCTAACATAAATTTTTTGAAAAAGAAAGTTTGCTAAAAAGTGAGTCAATTTTGAAAGATTTTAAAATGGAAATTGAAAAATTCCAAGATTTTGAAGAATCCGAATTTAAAAGCAAACTAAGTTTGAATCTAAGATTGCTGAGTCCCATGCCAAAATAAAATTACTTGAAACTGAAAATTTGTTTTTGAAACAACATGATGCTGAAAGAAAGATCACTAACAATCGTTGTTCAGATTTAATGAAAGAAAACGGTGATCTTAAATCCAAAATTCAACGATTAAAATCAACTTTGGATAAATTATCTAATGGGGAAAAATTATTGAATATGTTGTTGCAAAATCAAAATCCTATTGGAAATAGATGTGGTCTTGGCTTCGGGAAAAACATTGTTTTTGAAAAACGGAGTTCTAATGTTTTTAAAAATCCTTCAAACTGTTTTGAAAAGAATTTATTTGAAAATTCAAACTCTGGTAATCTTAAAGGATTTTTGAATCAAAACTGTGATACAAATTAGTTTTGTAATAATCCATATAAACAATCCTGGACCCCCAAAAGAAATAGAGTGAATTCATTTAATTTCAAACAGATTTGAGGTACTTTGGTAAATTCTGATGGATTGTTATATAAACAAGTTTGGGTACCTAAAGCTGTGAACAAGACTGGGAGTGGTTTTACAAATTTTGTTAGACCACTCGATTTCTTGAACTGTTAGGTACCAGTGGAGGATGAGGAGTTGTTTTGCGAAAGAGAAACTGAATTCAAATTGCTTCATATCATCAAATTGTTCACAGTTCCTTAAGCCAAGTTTGCTGAGTTGGAGATTCTGGTTTACACGGATTTCAGGTATAATCTCTGAACTCATTTTTGTAAATATTTTGTTTCCTTTGTTTATTCCTTCTTCTACCCCTTTTTTTATTTGTCACTGTCATTGTAACTTCTTTTATGCTTCCTTAACTTCCAATTGCATAATTCGTATTTTCTGGAAATTCACTTTACTTGAATAAAACTCTGATGTCTCAATCATTTCCAGATCTTGAATTCAAATTTCTAAATATTTCTGTAATTGTTCTGAAGTTTATCTTTCTGATTTCTGAATTTATAACAGTGTTGATGTATTCTTGTCATATCTTGAACACTGCTAATTAGAATTCTAAATTATTGAAGATCTGAAAGTTTAATGAAATTTCACATAACACAGTTGTTTTGAGTTTTTTCTAATTCATTTTAGAAAAACTTAAAAAGTTATACTCATTACAGGACACTTCCATTTATCAGTTGTGATAATTTCATTGATTTTCAGATTGGCTTGGAAATTTTAATCTGTCTTGAATCATTGCATACATCTTGAAATTCACTGTAATTCATGATCATCTGTTTTGGATTTTTTGTTTGTTTGAGATCATTTGAAATTTCTGATATGTTGAATCTCACACACCTCTCAGATCTGAAATTATTAATTCTGTGTGATTGATTCATTGTATCTCATGATCTACATCCATTCAAGTGATTTCAAATAAATAATTTTTATTTTTGGATCATGAATATGTCTTCAAACTTGATGTAAATATTTTAATTTTGAAAGTTCCTTGTGCTGGTCAGAAATACTTTGAAAATTTTCTTTGAAAATCTGGTCTTAAATCTCACTATTATTTCATGATTATTTGATTTGAATATTTGTTTTTTTAAAATCATTTGAAATTATTGATTTATTGAATCTCACACATATCTTGGATTTGAAATTTATAATCTGGTGTGATTGATTCATTAAATCCTGATATCTTCATATTCCTTCAAATGATTTAAAATCAACCATATATTTAATCCTGGACCATGAACCATTCTTTGAATATTTGAAATATCTTTGAAACATCTCCTTGACAAATCTGCTTTAGAAATGCTTTCAGTGCTGCTCTGATACTGTTTTTGAAAAATGTTTTCAAAAATCTGCTTGGTTTTAACTACTGCTATGATAAATGAAATTAATTTGCTTGTCTTGTCTGCTTGGGCCTTATGATTGAATTTCTGTCTGTTTCTAATATCCTGGTTTGTCTCTAGTGCCTTTTTACAATCCTCATTAATGGAGACACCAATTGGTATCAGAAGTGCTGATTCTTTTGTATATATTTTTTTCTATTCCCTCTTGCTTTGTATAGAACCTTTCAATTTCCTCTTGTAATTGATTTTCAATTTTAAAATTATTTATTGATTATTCATTCTGAAATTGAAATCAATATCCAAATTGAACTGTATTTATAATTCATCAAAATAATTATCAGATTTAGAAATTTTGAAGGGTTATGACTGCAATATATCTCACAACAAGGGGAGTTTTTATTTAGATTTTCATGATGGTTGAACATTTATTATAATATCTTTGAATTGGCAGTTATTTCACGACCATCTCCTTTATCTATCATCATTCCGCCATCCATTATAATTTTATATTAATGTGGAGAGTTAATATGTTTTTAAAATCTTTTTTAAAACAGTGGAAATTATCTGTGATAGAAATAGGAGTATGTTATTATTCAAAATTAGTGATAATTGAAAATTTTCAATAATCACGGTATAGTCGAGCATATTTCATAATATAATTAATTTAGAAATTTATTTCACAAACCATTTCTATACCTACCGCATTTCTATCATCCATTTTTTGGTTTTATATACTAAAATGTTTTTTCATTTTTAAGCTGAAAATAATAAATATATAATTAATACATAAGTGTATCTCTAACCTCATTTAAAAATCCAAGCTCTGGTCATGCATGGTTATGAGACAACTTATAATTTAAGCTGCGACTGACCTTATTTAAAAATGCAAGCTCTGGTCATGCGTGGTCAGTGTGCTCTTAAATAAGAAATAAAAGAAAAGGAAAAATGTGCTATAAATAGAAATTAATTTGAGATTCTCCTTGGTGTGTAAAAACCATCCTATCAATCCATTTTCTAATCAGTGAAATGTGTTGAAATTTTATAACGTATTATGATTTGTTGATTGATAGATATTGGGATTTGAGATTACACGATTTTGTCACTTAAATTGATTGATTAATTATAGTCCAAATTCATCACTGTTTTTATGCCCAATTTTTAAAATAAAATAATTGAAATCATTTTTTTTACTCTCTCCATTTTATATAAAATTCATCGTAAATCCGTCATCTTCTACAATGTGAAATATGCCACCTATTCTCAGAATATTATGATTTTTTGTTCGACTGATTGAGATTTATGATGACCGTTCTTCCTCTTATGCTGAAATTATATTTCTAGTCACTTCTCATCTATATTTTGAATTCTGAATCCTTTTGATGATAAAAAAGGGGGAGAATGGGTTGAGATTTTGATTTATGGGTGAATATTTTATAAATATTTTCAGTTTTGAAAAGTTATTCAATTTTCACTCATGCACAGTTATAGGGGGAGTTTCTGTTGCAAGAGGAGCATTCAAATAGGAGGAGTTCAGTTCTTCACTGTCAAACACATTCATTGGATTCAAAATCTTAATATTTGTTTGTCATCATCAAAAGGGGGAGATTGTTGTATACGACGTAGTTGTACACACAATTATATTATTTTTGTTTGATGATAACAACCAAATATATATTATTTATAAATGTGTTTGTTGTTTTACTGTTTCACACATACATATAGATAGGAATATAATATTTATATTTAAATAAAATATAACTGTACAAAACTTTATATATTCGCATAGTATTTTATTTAAATATAATATTTTATTTCAATTTTTAAAACAGTACAGATTTACAACTCCACTATTTATATATATTCACTGATATTCAATTTCATATACATTTCAATACATTCTTTTTCAGTACACAGTTCCTCTCTACAACACTCACACTAAGTTACATATACATTCACTCATATGCACAATCAACGTTGTCTTGTTGTCTTCAGTCTTCACAGTTTTCAGTCAGTCCAGTCTTCATACCTGTCATATATAGAAACACACACAGTAATTTTGAACAGAAATAATTTCATATTCTAGAAAATATAATTTTTATTTTAAAAAAAAATTTGCCTCGGTTTTCTGGTGTGCTTTATCATCATTTTCGATCTGATTTCTTTTAACCCATCCGACTGTGTCTAGACAGCTTGCGATATTCACAGTGATACACTGTAAATACCACAAGGCAGACAACATATATATATCTCAATGCAGGGAAAGGAAAACTTGTCTGGATGGCTGCATATACACACGTGTGTATAGATATATACGTGTGCACTGCCTCGCCAATCCAGTGTGCAACTGAGGAGTAGCGAGGTGGACCATGTCGACTCAATGCACAATGCAAATCAATGTGCAAATAGTCAAACATATCATGGAAATGCAAAAATTTCAGATCAGCCCAAAAATATGTGACAAAGTCAAAGCCAGAAGCTCAAGAGTCAACATGAAAGTTTTTCAAGAAACAGCAAAATCAGACTACAACATGGAGCAAGTACATGCTCATGCAAGCACAAACCAGAAGCTCAACATCAATGGGTCAAGCACAAGCATAAGAAGTATCGCACAGCAAATACATGAAGACAAATATGGTCAAGCCAACATACAAATGATGTGTCATAGTGCTGCAAGGTGAATCGAGCAAATTTTGATGTTCAAGTGAACAACTTAGGACTGCAAAACAGTTTGGTTCATGGTCAAGGCAACATGTCATGTAGCAAGAAGATGAGCAAGAAGACAAAGCAACAATGATCAATACACAATGGTGTTTCAGTTCATAGCAGTAAAGCAAAAGAGCCAAGCATGGATCAAAGATAACATGGTAGCATCGATTTCATGGTATGTTACATTCTAGGTCAACCAACATATGCATGAAATGGTAAGTACAAGACAATGATCAAGGCAGTGAAAGAATGGTGTAATTCATGTTTCAGCCGAGTGGCATGTACAAGCAAGATACAACTCAAATATAGTAGTGCATCGTGTTTTTACACAGCTTACATGAATGGATGCATTTCAATGACACCGGCTAACCCAAGAAGTACACAACAACATAGCTGATCAAGCCAACATATATGAAATAGCATGCATGTTCAAAGACAAGGCAGACCACAACCTAAGTGGCATAGTGAAGATATATATGAGTTTACAAAATGAAATGGGTAGTGCATTAACTCATGTTTCACACAAGATCAAGTCAACTTCATATATGTCAAGCATTCAAAGCATTATTGCAAGAGTGAAAATTCCAAATCGAAATTCCAGAAATACAAATGAAATATGGATCATCAAGTAGGTTTGGTTCATAATAATTCCATACAAGATTTCGTGGCTAAATTTTAGAACTACAGTGAATCATATTTGAGCATGAAATCAAGGGTATGTTTCCAGAAAATCAGAAAGAAATCAATTCATGTATATAGCAAGAAATCAAGTATGTTTCAAGAATGCAGATATTCTTCATGGGACAATAAATTATTTTCGAAATGGGAAGGTGTTTTGCAGAATTCACTAATCAATTTTGTTTGCCAAAATTCAGTGTTGTTAAAAGATAAATACGGAAAATTTTGGGAAAGATTTCATTGTTCTAAATCTGTTTTTTAATGGGAAAGACAATGTTATATTTGGCAAGGATTTCAAAATACATGCTTTCCATTTTTTTTCCAAACCAAATCAAGCCGACTTCATTCCAAGGGTTATTTAATCGAAATCAAGGAGGACCACAATATCAAAGCCGAAGTGATTAAATCACAAAAGAAGAAATCGCAAATTATTTTCGGTTTTTCTCATCACAAATTCACGGCATCTAAACAAGAAAAGTTTTTTATTCATGGCATATGGAATATCATGCAAATTCAATCACAAATAACTTGAGAGGAAAATCAGAGACTATCAAGTAAGCCAACAATAACTCAAGAGCAAAATCAGGGGAAAATCAACGCAAATCAAGCCAAGTCAGTTATCAGAAATCAGAGTGATTAGGGGTTTTTCAAGACCCTATACATACACAACCAATTCATCGCTGGCATTTAAGATCAAAACCCAAAAAACAACTCGAAAGAAAATTCAAAGAAGAATCCGGAAAACTCACTTTTGTTTCGATCGCAAGCCATGGCCAAATCAATCGATTATGAGAACATCATCCACAAATAGGAGTCTGAGAGAACAATTCTTCATTTCATTCAGAAATCAATTTGGATTTGGAGCATCAGAGAAGGAAACCCTAGTTCATTTTTCATATGCCTCCATTTATTTTTCCCAAGACAAAGGAGATCAGGCTGAATGAAAGTGGGGTGAACACAATATCAAATGGACCGGCCAAGTTCTTTGAAGTGTTAAAGGGATGGTTAAATTCCTTTATAAATTCTAGGGTTTTTATTAGTTATATTTTTGTACTGTTTTTTAATTTGAGTTGTAAACCGTTACATCAGTTCTAGAGTCTGTTAAATCTAGAAGAGATTCAGCTAGGGGTTAACTGGTAGTTTACTAGAATATGTAAAATCTAGGGTTACTAGTTACAGAGTTGTAATCAGGGAAAATATGATCTAGGGGATTAGATCAGCCTAGGGTTTTGAGCGTAGGGTTAGAATAGGAGCAAGGATTGTGAGTGTTCATGGTCTTGTATGCGGGATCTGTTCTATCACCTAGTAGAAACCTTAGGAATGCAGCAGTAGGTAGGATTCTGACGAAGCTGGGTATACCTTGTGTCATTTCCATTCGGTATTTCTGTTTCTGCTATATTCTATGATCTGTGAATAGTTTTTAATATCCTGTCAGTTTTTTAACTCAGTGAAAAACAGTGAAATACCCTATTCACCCCCCTCCTCTAGGGTTATTCTAGATCCAACAGGTTTAACCCATTCCGTATAATTATTACGACGATTAAGAGTCGAAGATGAAGATGGTGGTTGAAGACCGACGATCTTCACATCGAATGGATGACTACTGATGCCCGACATTGGCTAGCAACCAGTAAAGGGTTAAAGTGGTAGTTGTCCGGACGTACTTGTCGATCGTCCAGATAAGCGAGCACCTTACTTCCGTATTGGACATACGGGACGAGGAATAAGGTGTCTCCGGTTTCTTTCGGACCCAGAACGGACTTGTAAATGGATGTATGTCTAACATTGGATTTCATTCCATGTAAATAAAATTGATTTCTATTTGATATATATATCTGTGGTGGCGGCGAATTTATTCTCTTGCTCAACACCCTTATCTGAGACGTACGAGCTCAGAGGTTATATATTGGTAGTTATTGGTCACATGGCTTGGATTGCCAATGTGGCACGCCAAGATGCAAATGATAAAGGCTTTGTTGAAAAGCAGAGCCTTGTGGTTGATGATCAAAGCATAGCCTGTCAAGGCGTAGCTTTGTGTATAGCATGACTTCGCGAACCTCACACCCCGGTATATGAGTCAAAAACGGAGCAAGGGAACGCAGGGAGTGCACACGTTTCTTTCTAGCTAGAAGTGTTGTCAGCGACTTACCAGCCCTGACATTTTTACTTATGCGGATGATGGATTATGAGGTACCTCGGATTTTGTTGGTCGCCCATGGCCAAATTATAGTTTCAATAGGACCGGAAAGCATTTGTTCAGGAATTGCCAATCCACTAAAGTATTTATGGACCGGCCCTGCAAGATCCAAGGGTTCGCCAGCGTACGAATCATGAGACATTGCTAGAGTGTCTCGAATCGGTAAGGAGATCGTTCCTAGTCTTGACTCATGATGGAAATCCAACTTCCAATACGACATCATGCGGTTTTGATTGTATAACTAGTATAGCGACATAGTATATGGTAGTTATGCCGTTTATGATTGATACATATGATTGAAATGTTTTTGAAACATATATACACTAGTAATAATATCAAATCCGTTTTATCTTATCAAGCATTTTTGACCATTGTAAGGTAAAACTTTATCCTCCGGTTTGCGTTGCATTATGTGATTGGACTTGAGTCATATAATGGTTTCATTTTTCTAAAAAGCATTACGTTGTTTAACGATTTACTTTATTTCATGCACTGGCAATCCAATGGAGTAAACCCGTTCCGCGTTAGCGACGTGTTCCTGTGATTAGCCAAATTGTTAGATAAGTTAGGAAAGATTTCTCACACCAGTCCCATGACTGACCCGTAGTTTGTTTCACTTTGCAAACTCGGGTGCCCTCTTTTCTACACGGGTAGTCGAGTAGCTTATTTTGCAGATATCGAGCAGGATTCTGGATCGAAGCTTAAAGCTGTGTCCAGAGCATCGATAGACTTTCGCTGTATCAAATTATTAGTTCTGCTGCATTGTATTATATTTATTGTAATTTGTCTTCTGCTGTATTATTATTTATCGATGTACTCTGATGTTGCATTATTATGATGTAATAAAAGTCTGTTCTTATTTTCTCTAATGTGTTGTATTACCAGAGTTAATGCATTCGAGGATTTCCAACTTTTGGATCAGACCTGTGTGGTTTATGGTCGATTCAAAGGGCGAGGATTTTCGGGTCGTTATAGTTGGTATCAGAGCTCTGGTTAACTCAAATCTTTGGGGTACAACTCGGTAGAACTGAACAAAAGACTCATCAGAGGTAGGATTAGTAATATCCTATAAAAGAATACTCATTAGAGATAGGATCAGCAGTATCCTAGAATGAGAAAACTCATTAGAGATGGGGTTAGAAATGCCCTAGAACGAGTTGAGAGTAACAAGTTTATAATTAACCTATTTGTGATTACATATATAATCCGATCCTAGAGAATATGATTTTTGAATATATAAAAATTATATATATTTGAAAGGTTAATTAACTAATAAAATTATTAATATCAAAAAAGAGAATTTAGTTGGTTAATTAAACAACTTTTTTCTTCGTTCCTTTTCGAGGACGAAAAGATTTTAAGTGGGGGAGATTGTAACAACCCGGAAATTCTTAACCAATTTAAAATTTTTATTTTAGAAATTTTAACGGATTTTGAATATTTAAAATTGTTTATTTTAAATAGTAATGACCAAAAATTTATTTTAATCGAAGTTAGAATCAAATAAATTTTATTTAATTATAAAAGGAGTTAGAAATGGCGCGGAAGTTTGAAAATTTAATTTTAAACTTTAACTGAATGTACAGGATTCAAAATAAATCGGATTTCAGTACAACCAGAAATATTTAAATTTGTTTAACAATATCTTTCTAACGAATGTAAGAAACTGAAATTCCACTTTATAAATAAAAAGTTATCTCCATTTTAAAATTTAGAAAAGTCGCTGTAGAATTTATATATATTTTAATATAATATATAGCCTTTAAAAATAGCCATTTTGCAAACGACCTCCGTTTTCGATGAAACCACTTTTGTTGGAACCGGAATGTCGAATTATTGCTAGGTTTCAATTTTCATAATTTTTTCGAATTAATATGTGAGCGTGGTAAAATAAAATGTGTTTATGTCACTTTCAGTCAAATCGGATCGACCAGAAAATGGCCATTTTTCAAACGGTCTCGGAATTCGACGAAATTAATTTTGTTAGGACCGTATCGTCAAAACATAACTAGAAATAATTTTTCTGCAATTTTTAAAGTCAGTATGTGGCCCCGGTTAATTAAAATGTATGTTCAAAATAAATAAATAAATTATATTTTAAATTAAATAAAACAGGCTAAAGATGATCATTTGGGATGACGGGACCTAGCCCATTGCATCCAGAAACGGGGGGAATTGGGTAGGAACAACTTTCGTTGGGTTAAAATTGGAGTTAGTTAGAACTAACGGGTTTATTTGTAAAATTAAAACATTTATTGATATTTTATTATAAATATCTAAGAAAAACCCTAACCCTCCTCAAATACAATGCAGTCGCCTTGTTCATTTCAATGGCCATCCTCATCCGAAATGAAATTCTCAATCTCGCTCCAAATACTTAGAATTAGCCTTCACCCCAGAACAGAAAATCGAAGAGCATGATTAGCTCTTTAAAATGAATGGTTATAATCGCTTATTGCTACATGGATTGGGAGGATTTGCTGACCAAAGTCGCAACCTTCGAGACCCATTTCTGGCCTAGAGGAGCCTCCGAGTTCAACGGTGGTCACGGCGCAAGGAGGTGGTGGAAAGGCGGTCGACGGCGTGGATGATGATCTGGTCCCGACGGCTTAGATGATCCACGATGGGGAACCCTAGAAGCAACAGTGATGGGTTCTTTTACAATCCGGAAGTCTGAAAGATGAAGGAGAAAGAAAAAAACAACGGCCACGATTTTTCTGATGTAATTAAGTTTTTAATTAATTTATTAATTAAGTTAAATTTGTAATTAACCTTTATAAGGTCATAACTCTTTCATACAATATCAGAATCGAACGATTTTCGAAGCGTTGAAATTGTGAAGAGGAGATCTACGATATGGAACAGATCGAATCTGAAACGGAGCAATCTAGAATTTTGAAAAATTCAAAACCCAATGTGAGAATTCTATTTCCTTTTAGATAATTAAAACAAGGGTGCATTTTTTACAGGTCCCTATTAAGTTTCAAAATTAGGCTCACATCCGGTCATAAACTTATTATAAATTAGGTCCCTATTTTTCAAAAATATGACCCAAAAAAAACGTAAATTCATAATAAAATAAAAGAAGTACACGAGAAAAAAATCAGTTGGAAAAACAATCAATAAACATGTCAAAATCAAAAAATACAAAAGAAAAAAGAGAAATGCGGTAAAATGCATCGAACCATGCACATATTTCACAAACTTGCATACCATATATGCATTTATTACAATTCTGCATCGAACGGCAACATAAATGCATACATGTATGCAGATTTGTGAAATAAATGCATCTTCTAATGCAACTATTCAAAATGGGCATATAAAACATGCGTACTTGTATATATGCATACAAGTATGCAGTTAAGCAGAAAAAATACATACAAGTATGCACATATTGCATTGCCTACGGCCTTCATCATATTCTGGCATACTAGTATGTAGTTATTCTCAATAACTGCACACTTGTATGCAATTATTCAGTAAGCGTTCACATATTTTTTGCATGTGTATGCAGATAGTTGCATACATGTATGCAACTTTTTTGTTTGCGTGAACTTCTGGAGAAGTTTCCAGAATTTAGGAATTTTTTTTTATGCCAGAGTGCATTTTTTTTTTTTTTTGTTCAAAAGAGAAAAACGTGAAGGGGACAAGTCAAAAAGGTGGAACCTGCTAGAAAAGTTGGGCGGCATCTCATTTTTAGGGATCAGAAACGTAAGTGATACTTTGAGTGGATGTGACGTGACTTAAGTTTCAGTAGGGATGTGTCCCTAATTTTCACTTAAAACAAATTAATTATAATTGTGTTATTATCCCTCTACTGTTAAATTCAATATATGGTTGTACGTGATTTGATGATAATTACGATTGTCGCTGTTATAATGGTCCGTTAATTCGATTGATTGTTGTGTTGGAATTGAAATGTCATTTTGTTTAAATAAAGTACTGACAAAAATCAAATTGTCATTTATGTTGAACAATAATCAAATTGTCATTTTATTGAAAATAGATTAAACATAACCAAATTGTCATTTATGGTGAACAATAATCAAATTGTCATTTATGTTAACATAATCAAATGGCATTTTGTTGAATTAGGAATGTTAAAGAAAAATTAAAGTATCATTTTAAATATCATTTTTGTGAAATAAAATAGATTAAACAATAGTATCATTTTTGTTTAATAGAAATTGTTAACAAATAAAATTACCATTTTTATTTGTTAAGTTAAATTAGAAAGTGTAACAAATAGAATTATCATTCTTTTATTTGTTATGTAGAATACATAGAAATATGTAAAAAAATAAATATTCTTTATTTCGACATTAGAAACACATAGTAAATTGTTTACAGATAAATCATTCATTTATTTGTCGTTGAAATACATAGTAAATTGTTTACAAATAAATCATTCATTTATTTGTCGTTAAAATACATAGTAAATTGTTTACAAATATATCATTCATTTATTTGTCATTGAAATACATAGAAAATTGTATACAAATAAATCATTCTTTTATTTGCTATGTAGAATACATAGAAAACTGTATACAAATAAGTTATTCTTTTATTTGTCATCAGAATATAGAACAATGTATGCAAATAAAATATTCTCTTATTTGTCATTGTATTACATAGGAAAATGTATGTAAATGTGTCACTTATGTTAGAAAACATACTTGCAAGTAAATATACCATTTATTTTAAAAAAACATAATTTGTACATAAATATGTCATTTAGTTAGAAATGTTTGATTAGTATTAAAAACATCATTTAAGTGAGAATTATGTCATGCAATTAAAATGTCATTTATGCTAAAATTATGTCATGCAAGTAAAAATGTCATTTAAGTTAGAATTATGTCATGCAATTAAAATGTCATTTAAGTTAGAATTATGTCATGCAATTAAAGCATCATTTATGTTAGAATTATGTCATGCAATTAAAACTTCATTAAGTTAGAATTATGTCATGCAATTAAAATGTCATTTAAGTTAGAATTATGTCATGCAATTAAAATGTCATTTAAGTTAGAATTATGTCATGCAATTAAAAGGTCATTTAAGTTAGAATTATGTCATCCAATTAAAACATCATTTATGTTAGAATTATGTCATGCAATTAAAAATATGCATTTTTGTCATTTTATATAGAATGAAACTAAAATATTCATTTTTGTCATTTTAAAAGAATGAGACAAAAACATTCATTTTTGTCAATTTAAATAGAATGAGACAAAAATATTCATTTTTGTCATTTTAAATAGAATGAAACTAAAATATGCATTTTTATCATTTAAAAAGGATTAAACCAAAATATGCATTTTGGTCATTAAAAAGGATTTAACCAAAATATACATTTTTGTTCATTAGCAAGAATGAAACATTTTTGTCAATTAAAAAGGTTGAAAAATAATATATACATTCTTGTCATTTGTTGAACTAGAGTTTTCAACAAAAATGAGGTATCAAATTTACCATTGTGTTGAACAAGAAGATTCACCAAAATGAAATATCACTTTTGCCATTTTGATTGAATTTGAACTTTCAACAAAAATGAAATATAAATTTCTATCATTTTATGAACTTAATACAAAAATAGAACTGTTCATGTTTTAAAATAAGAATATGATTACATTAGAAAGTTCACATTTTTAATGTAATGTTGGAACATAGAAAATGTATATGTTTTAAAGTAAAACATATTTTACATTAAAAATTCATTTTTTTTTTTATGTAACAATAGAAGTAAGACAAAGATTCATGTTTTACATTGAAATATGTTTTACATTAAAAAAACTCACTTTTTAATGTGACAATAGAAGTAAGACAAATATTCATGTTTTAAATTAAAACCATGTTTTACATTAAAAAGTCACTTTTTGATGTAATAATAGAAATATAAAAAAGATTCATGTTTACAAATGAAAACCTGTTTACATTAAAAAATTACTTTTAATGTGATGATAGGAATTAGACAAATATTCATGTTTAAAATATAAGAACATGTTTACCTTAAAAAGTTACTTTTTAATGCAATGATAAGAATTAGACAAATATACATGTTATAAGGAAAATCCATTTTTAATGTAATATTAGAAATGAGAAGAATATGCATGTTTTAAAATAAAACAGGTTTACATTAAAAACCTTGTTTTTAATGAAATAAATAAATCACTAGAAAATGTTCATTTTTATAAAAGAATGATTCATATGAAAATTGTTCATATTTGAATACAAGGGTTGAAACATTAAAATCAAAATTTTTAATGTAAAGTTTGATTCCTTGAAAATATTGACTGTTTGAATAAAAATGTTGCAACATTAAAAATTCCATTTTTAATGTAAAGTGATTCAGTAGAAAAAATATGTTAGAGAATATTTGTATGTTAAAACATTATTTTTAACATGCTAGAAAGGAGGAAAATAGAAAACATCACTTTTGTTAGAAATATTTATTTAGAATAAAAACATCACTTTAGTTAGAAATGTTTACTTAGAATAAAGATGTCATTCATTTAGAAATGTCATTACATTTAAAAAATGTCATTTTATATAGAAATTTTACATTAGATTAGAAATGTCATTTTATATAGAAATGACATATTGGATTAAAAATGTCATATATTTAGATTATTGCATGTTACATTTAAAATGTCATATATTTAGATTTTGTCATGCTACATCAAAATATATGTTTGTTGAAACTAAATTATAACTATGTACTTATAATTTAAACAAATGAAAATTTGTTAAATAGAAAATAATTCAAACTGAATTAGAATTGGTTAAATTGAACAACCAATGATTTATTTAGTTTAAACCGTTGTTGTTTGAAAGCCCTACACGGGTGTTGGGATGATATTTGTCATACACTAGTCCCAATATTTAATTGTATATCAACCGATGGTTTGATAGCCTGTGATGAGCGTTAATTATTTATTTATTTTAATGCTCACACAATTGTAAATTTCACCCTGGATGTGAATGGATTGTTTAATGATTATTTATCATTATTGTTATATACATGCCATGTATAAAATCCATATAATTGAAATTATATGGTAATGGATTGAGTCGCATTCTGATTCAGAATATCTTTTAGATATATAATATTTGAAAACATAAGAATATATTTTTATCGAAAGGAACTAGTTATTTAACTAGAATAAATCTTCAAATTAAGGATTTAATGAAGTTTTACAATTAATTTACATTTAATTGGAATTAAATAAATATATAGGATTATTGGGTTATCGTGAATGGTGTCTTCAATAACACTGTTCTTAAACCCACATGAAAAAAGAATAAATCTTTTAATTAAGATTTTAATGAAGTTTTCCAAAAATTAATACTTAATTGGAATCAAATAAAAGAATTGAGTTTGGGTTTGTCGTGAATGGTGTCTTAAATAACATTGTTCTTAAACCCCGTATGAAAAGAATTAATCTTTTTAATTAAGATTATTAGAGTTTTCAATTATATTTAGTAATTGGAACAAAATGAAATGTGAATTGGGTTTATCGTGAACTGTGTTTTAATGACATTTGTTCTTTAACCCAATTAACATTAGAAAAGATGATTTTAGAATTTATAAATCTTTTATTAAGATCTAATGGAAAATTTTCCAATTTAATATATTAAATTGGAATCGAATGGAATTCGGTTTAACAATTATCGAGATGAGTTTCCGTAAAAGAGGACAGTTACTATATATGGAATTTAAAAGGTTTTGCCGTTATTCCATCTATATTATTGGTCTGATACAGAAATTTATATCGATTATATATTCGCTTGATTTATGTGAAAATTCCATATTTAATGGAAGATGATTTTGGGTTTATTGTGAACTGTAACAACCCAAAAAATCCAAACCATTTTAAAATTTTATTTTGGCAATTTTAATGAATTTTGAATATTTAAAATGAATTATTTTAAATAATAACGACGAGAAATTTATTTTGAATAGAATTAGAACGTATATATTAATATAGATCAACGTTAGAATATAAATATTTATTTTAATTATAAAAAGGAATTGAAAATGGCGCGGTAGATTGAAAATTTGATTTCAAATTTCAAATGAATGCTCAGTTGAAAATTCAGAATAGTCGCTATGGAATTTTAGCCCTTAAAAATGGAAATTTTGCAAACGACCTCCGTTTTCGACGAAACCACTTTTGTTAGATCCGGGATGTCAAGTTATTGTTAGATTCCAAAATTCATAATTTTTTGAATCAATATGTGAGCGTGGCAAAAAAAACGTGTTTTGACAATTTTAGTCAATTTGGATCGACCAGAAAATGGTCATTTTTCAAACGGTCTCAGAATTTGATTAAATTAGTTTCATTAGAATCGTATCGTCAAAACATAGCCAAGTTAATTTTCCTGGAATTTTTAGAGTCAGTATGTGGCCCCGGTAAATTAAAATGTTCGTTTGAATTTAAAATATAATGATTTATATTTAAATTTAGCGAAAATCGGTCGAAACAGCTGAATTGGTGTGCGAAATGTATCCCATTATGTTTGGAATAGGGGTAATTAGCTAGGGACGGCAGTCGTTGGGTGTCGTTTAGAGTTCGGATGAAAAGTCAACTTAAATGGAAAATAATAAAATAATAAATATATAAAATAACAACCCCCTCCATTCTTACTTTCTCTCTCCCCGATGAAAACAGAAATAAAAAAGGTAACCCTAGGACGTAGCCCCCCCCTCCCCGCGGGAGATAGCCACCCCGTTGCGGCCTCCCCCAACCTAACGCCTTTGGCGCCACCACCACCCAGACCCCCTCCGATCGCCTTTCTCTTGCTCCCTCCTCTCGCGCTCGCTCTCTCGTCTTCCTCCCTTATTTCTCCTGAGACCCGACGCAGTCGCCAAGTCGGCCTCCTTCCGCCCCCACCACTCCAGCGAGCAACTCCGACCCCCCTCCTTCGTTGGAAAAAAAGGGTGAGTTGTTTTAATTTATGATTTAATTTTCTTTTCAGATTTTTTCTTAGAAAAGCATGTGATTTTTGCTTAGAAAAGCATATGTTTTTTGCTTACAAAAGCATATGAGTTTTGCATTGAAAAGCATACAATTTTTAATATATGTATAGCGATAAAAAGACTTGATTTTTTTTGTTTAAAAAGATTTGATTTTTATTGTTTAAAAAGATAAGATTTTTATAGATGTAGTAGCGTAATAAAAATAGGATTTTTATAATGTTGTAGCGAAATAAAAATTCGATCTTTGTATAAGAAGTAGAGATATAAAAATATAATTTTTATATAGAAAGAAGCGTTGTAAAAAATATATGATTTTTATATATGAAGTGTCATTATAAAAATGTGATTTTTAAAATAAACATCATATTAAAAATGCGATTTTTACAATGAACAGTGGGAAGGGATCGCATTGGAATTTCGGGCAAATCCAAGCCACTCAGAAATTCAGAAATGAAACGGCGGAGTGGAACCCAAAGGTGAGAACTGCTCATTTTTATTTTATTTTCTAGTTAAAATATATACTAGGATGCAGACGGTGTTTAGCAGCACCCAACACCCGTTGTCCACAGACCATGGACGACTTGTTTGTTTGATTGATTATGTTGCGAAAATTGATTGTGTGAGTGGAATGGAATAAAATATTTTATAGTTAAAAATATAATTTTTAACGGATGTATGTACAGAACAAATATTTATAAACAAATCGGACGATTTATTTATGTACACACATTTGACTGATATTGATTGGGACGATAAATTTTACACATCGCCCAATTGCACAAATAAATCTGTGTTCGTTGTTTAAAAACCCCACACGTGTATTGGGATGATATTGGACATACACTAATCCCAATATTTAGTTGTATGTCGGTCGATTGATTGACAGACTGTTGTAAGCGTCAAATATTTGTATTTGATGCTTATGCAGTGTAGAATGCACTCTGGATGATAGTTGACTGTGTCTGATTCCAGTTCAGAAAGAATGAATATTTTAAAATAACGAATATTTTAAAATAACGAATATTTTAAAATAATATTCAGTAAAAGATCAAAATCTGATTTTGATGTCCGATTTGGGATGGACACGAATATATTTCAATATATATAGCTGTGTTAATTAGATTAATGCCATTTTGACATGAACAATATTTATATCAATTTTATTCATTTCTGTAATGAATATCGAAAAGGAATTGATTTCAAAATCTAATGTTTTGAAAATATTATCATTTATATATCGATGATATAGAATATTCAATTTTGTTTAGAAATTGAATATGAAGTTGAAATCGTTTTAAAAACGAATTTAAAACGATTTATAAAATACGTTTTAAATGGAAATCGACGAAATATATATAATATTATATATATATATATATATATAATGGCCTGAATAGAACGCGCCTCACTGCGGCAGTTCGCGAATTTCGACCATTGACTTCGAATGGACATTACGGGAGATCCGACCGTCGGATTCTCCTAAAACTGGAACCATTGGGTTCGTATCGAAACGAGATTTATAACGAATATTACAAATTATAAATATAACAGTTGGATTTGGAATTATTTCCAAATCAAATTTGGAAAAGGTCGTTGTAAGTGCAGTTCGATGGCCATATATGGAAATCGACTGTACAGGCCTTGATAAAATTACAAAAAATATCAATAATTTGTGTAAAATCATAATAAATGATTTAGAAATAATTGGGATGAAAAATCCCATATTTGAAAAGATAAAAATATATTTTTGTCGAAATGAACTAGTTTTGCACTAGAATTAAAAATCCAATATTTTTAAATAAATAAATTAGATTTGAAATGGCTTTAAAAATAACCAGGATTTCCAATATATGAATTGGAATGGATTTAAATCGAAATTATCTTCGGGATATTTCGATATTGGACTCCATGATTATACGAATATTATGAAGGAATTTGGAAGATATAGATATATCGTTATTCCAATATGATATTTGTTGATTTCAGAATTTGATATTGAATATAAGCCGATATATTTTCTATTCAGAGCCTTGTATTTAATATCAAATTGGATTTGTCGTGAATGGTATCTTTAATAGTACTGTTCTTAAACCCAATGGAGTTAAGAAAATTAGAAACTAGCTGGAGATTAGTTAAGTTGAATGGTTTCCTGGGTATTGATCTGATGTTGGTTTCGGCCTTCGGGGTTAACACTTAAGGAATTGTTCTCTTACTAATTTACGATTAGAGACTGATGAAATGTGAATTGGGTTTGTTGTGAACTGTGTTTTAGCGACATTCGTTCTTTAGCCCGATTTATAGTGAAATGGGATTTGGAATTTATAAATCTTTTGTTAAGATTTAAAGGAGATTTTCCAAAGTAAAGTTTTCCAATTTAACATATTAAATTGGAATTGAATGGAATTCGATTTGGTAATAATCGAAGTAAGCTTCTGTAGAGGAAGACGGTTAATATATATGGAATTTAAAAGGCCTTGTCGTTATTCCATTTATATTATCGGTTGGATATGGAAGTTTATATCGATTATATATATCGATTTGTTTTCCATGAAGATTCCATTGTTAATGGAATGAGATTTTGGGTTGTCATGAATGGTATCTTTAATAATATTGTTCTTAGACCCAATGGCGTTAAGAAAATCAGAAACTAACTGGAGATTTGTTAAGTTGAATGGTTTCCTGGGTATTGATCTGATGTTGGTTTCGGCCTTCGGAGTTAATACCTAGGGAATTGTTCACTTGTTAATTTATGGTTAAAGGCTGATGGAATGGAATGTGATTTTGGGTTTATCGTGAACCTTGTTTTAAATGACATTGGTTCTTTAACCCAGTTAAAGACAGGATATGATTTCCCAATTTAAACAATCGTTAATATTGATTTTTGGGAAGATTAAAACCAAGTGGAGTTTTAATGCATCTTTAGTTAGATTGAAATGATATCCAAAGGAAGATTAAAGAATAAATTTAAAGAATTTATCTTTGATAAAATTAATGGGAACCTTTCCCAAAGTATAAGAATATTTGAATAAAGGAATATTCTGGATTGGAATGAGGCGTACGTTGTGTTTTTATAGCACTTGTTTATTATATACGCGAGTTATTCAGAAAGACCGGGTTTATCCCATTCTGAATAACTGATTCGACGATATGTCGAGGATGAAGACGGTGGTTGAAGACCGGGGGTCTTCACATCATTTGGATGATTACTGATGTCTTGATTGGGCTGTACACCAAGACGAGGTAATTAGTGGTGATCGTCCAGACATACTTGGAGATCAACCGGATATGCGAGGGCCTCTCCCCTGTATTGGACATATAGGGGAGGAATAAGGTGCCTCCGGTTTCGTTCAGACCCAGAACGAACTTGTAAATGGATGTGTGTCTGACATTGGATTTCATTCTGTGTTATTGATAGACATCGGTTGCGTAGCGTGAATTGCCTGTGTGGCATGCTGAGATGCAAATGATCAAGACTTCTGTTGAAAAGCAAAGTCTTGTGGTTGATGCTCAAAGCACGACTTTAATATAGCGTAGCTTTATGTGGCGTTAATTCGCGACCTTCATACCCCGGTGTGAACCAGAAACGGGAGAGGACATCAGGGAGGGCATGCGTTTCTTTCTAGCTAGGAGTGGTGTCAGCGTTTTACTAGCCCTGACATTTTACTTATGTGGATGATGGATTGCGAGGCGCCTCTGTTATATAAGTCGATCCGGGGCGGATGGAGTCATTTGGCTCATTTACGCCCCCATAGGGCGGGGAAACATATTGTTCAAGATTTTTTAATCCACATTGCACTTTGATGGGCCATACCCGACGATTCAAGGGCCCACCTGAGTCTGGGTCCTGAGGCTCGGGCTACAGAGTCTCGAAGCAGTAAGGACGATCCTTTGCCTTGGTTCACAGACGGAAATCCAACTTTCGATACGTGACTTTGAGGTTTTGATTGCAGAGCCTAGTATGACGACATAGTGGTATGAGGCACTTATGTCGTCTATGATTGATACTTATGATTGAAATTATTTTGACATTTTACACTTATAGTAATAATAAAAGATGAAATTTCACATACCGAGCATATTTGGCTATTATAAGGTAAAACTCTATCCTCCGGCTTGCGTTGCATTGTGTGATGGGACCTGAGTCTTATAATAGCTTCATTGTTCTTTATTTAGCATTGCGCTATTGTTTTTATGCACTGGTATTCTTGGGAGGAAACCCATTTTCGTGCTATATGGCGTGGTCCCTTGATTTACCTAATTTTAAAATCAGATTTATAACTGTTTTAGTTCTCACACCAGTCACATGACTGACCTTGAGTTTATTGTTTTAACCTAAACTCTGGGTGCCCCTATTTTCCACACGGGCAGCTAGTAGTTTTGGTTTTGAAGATTTATATTCACATGATCCTGGTTTACAGCTGGAATGATATTCGGAAAGCTCTGTATCCGTATATTCTTTTCAGTTGTGTTTTGTATTATTTTCCGCTGCATGGTAACTTGTAAATCTCTGATATTTATCGAATGTGTAATATTTATTCATACTCCGTATATTCTTGTATTATGATGAAATTGTTGTAGTAAACAACGAAATGTTCTTCTGTTTGTGTTCTGATTTGTCGTGTTCTCAAAGCAATCCGTTTTTTCCTTCACGGGGAAGTTCGGGTTGTTACATGAACTGTGTTTTAAATGACATTGGTTCTTTAACCCAGTTAAAGATAAGATTTATTTCTTAAATTGGAATATTCGTAAAATAATGATTTTTGATATTAAAACCAAATTGGAGTTTTAATGAATCTTGAAAAAGAATAAATTTAAAAGAATTTATCTTTGATAAAACTAATGGGAACCTTTCCCTAATAATGTAAATATTTTATTTAAAGAATATTCTGAATTGGAATGAGGCGTTTGATATGTTTTTATAACACTTGATTTTTGATTATAAAATACGCAAGTTATTCGGAAAGACCGGGTTTAACCCATTCCGTATAATTATTACGACGATTAAGAGTCGAAGATGAAGACGGTGGTTGAAGACCGACGATCTTCACATCGAATGGATAACTACTAATGCCCGGCATTGGCTAGCTACCAGTAAAGGGTTAAAGTGGTAGTTGTCCGGACGTACTTGTTGATCGTCCAGATAAGCGAGCACCTCACTTCCGTATTGGACATACGGGACGAGGAATAAGGCGTCTGCGGTTTCGTTCGGACCCAGAATGGACTTGTAAATGGATGTATGTCTGACATTAGATTTCATTCCATGTAAATTAAATTGATTTCTATTTAATATATATCTGTGGTGGTGGAGAATTTATTCTCTTGCTCAACACCCTTCTCTGAGGCGTACGAGCTCAGAGGTTATATATTGGTAGTTATCGATCACATGGCGTGGATTGCCAATGTGGCACGCCAAGATGCAAAAGATCAAGGCTTTGCTGAAAAGCAGAGCCTTGTGGATAATGATCAAAGCATAGCATCTCTAGGCGTAGCTTTGTGCATAGCGTGACTTCACGAACATCACACCCCGGTATGAGTCAAAAACGGAGCAAGGGGACGCAGGGAGTGCACACGTTTCTTTCTAGCTAGAAGTGGTGTCAGCGACTTACCAACCCTGACATTTTTACTTACGCGGATGATGGATTATGAGGTACCTCGGATTTATTGGTCGCCAATGGCCAAATTATAGGTTCAATAGGACCGGAAAGCGTTTGTTCAGGAATTGTCAATCCACTAAAGTATTTGTGGACCGGCCCTGCAGGATCCAAGGGTTCGCCAGCGTCCGAATCCTGAGACATTGCTAGAGTGTCTCGAATCGGTAAGGAGATCGTTCCTAGCCTTGACTCATGATGGAAATCCAACTTCCAATACGACATCATGCGGTTTTGATTGTGTAACTAGTATGGCGACATAGTATATGGTAGCTATGCCGTCTATGATTGATACAATATGATTGAAATGTTTTTGAAACATATATACACTAGTAATAATATTAAATCCGTTTTATCTTATCAAGCATTTTTTACCATTATAAGGTAAAACTTTATCCTCCGGTTTGCGTTGCATTATGTGATTGGGCTTGAGTCTTATAATTGTTTCATTTTTCTAAAAAGCATTACGTTGTTTAACGATTTACTTTATTTCATGCACTAGCAATCCAATGGAGTAAACCCGTTCCGCGTTAGCGGCGTGGTCCTGTGGTTAGCCATATTGTTAGGTAAGTTAGGAAAGATTTCTCACACCAGTCCCATGACTGACCCGTAGTTTGTTTCACTTTGCAAACTCGGGTGCCCTCTTTTCCACACGGGCAGTCGAGTAGTTTATTTTGCAGATATCGAGCATGATTCTGGATCGAAGCTTAAAGCTGTGTCCGGAGCATCGATAGACTTCCTCTGTATCAGATTATTGGTTCCGCTGCATTGTATTACATTTATTGTAATTTATCTTCCGCTGTATTATTATTTATCGATGTACTCTGATATTCTGTACTCTGATGTTGCATTATTATGATGTAATAAAAGTCTGCTGTTTTTTTTCTCTAATGTGTTGTATTCCCAGAGTTAATACATTCGAGGATTTCTAACTTTTGGATCAGACCTGTGTGGTTTATGGTCGATTCAAAGGGTGGGGATTTTCGGGTCGTTACACCAAGGCCAACATCAAACGTTTGAAACCCAGTTTTAGACGTCTGAACCAGGTCAGACGTCTGGATCTGAGGTCCAAATTCTGGAATTGCATGCTGCTCTATTTTTTTATTGTTGACCAGTGGAGGCCACGGTCGACAGTTCAGGTACATTCAGGCTTATTCCCGGCCGAGTTTCGGGTCGTTTGCTCTTTTCCTCTGACTTCTCAGTTAGACTAATTCGTGAATTTCAACAGCTCGATTATATCGATTTTTGATTCATTCGTGAAAAATGAATTTTATAATCGATATTCATGCGATTTAATTTATGTTATAAAAACATGAATTCTTTGTTCGATTGTTATTTCGATCTTTATTATACAAGATTTGCCTCTTCGAAAATATATATAAAGGGTTTTATATTATTAGTAGACACCAAATTCTTTTATTTAAATGGTTTCTAATCCTACTTCGTTATACGAAGTTTTTTTACACAATCGTTTTATAAACCGTTTCCCAATCTACTAGTATATATTTATATAAATATTTTTTTTTCTTTCGTATAGAAATCTAATTAAACGCCTTAGTAAAAACTAGGACTATGAACCCTTGCTTTGGCTTCGACGGTTAATTCTTGGACTCTTTCGATTGAAAATTGTGTCAATGATCATCTTATGTTTTTAGTGGGCTACACAACTCATTCGTAAATATTCGAATAGAGCAAGTGGTTATAGGACATGTAGCCCGACTCTTATATTTACTAGCCTGGAGTAATTTACGCTATTTTGATCAATTGTGATCTTTTTGAGATTTAGACTAGGTTTATGCGATGTCTTTGAGTAATGGACTTTATTCCATATTTTAATGATCTTCGTTCCATTTTGAGGAACTTCGGTTCATTTTGAGTATTTTAATGATCTTCGGATCATTTTGAGGAACTTCGGTCTATTTCTTTCGATTTATGCTTTTGACGGATTTCGGACCGTGTGTGCGGGGTCGCGGCCCACGGTCTTCGGACCTTTTGAGGAGTTTCGGCTCAATATTATAGGCTAACTACCTAGAGATCGCTTCTCATTTGGGATACACGTGTTGGTGAGTCTTCGGGCTCCCGATTTGAGATAGGCCTTACCCCCTCCTTTTGTGATTTCTAAATTTCTGATTATTGATCTCTGAAATTTGAGTTTGTTAGTATTGTGTTATCGATCTGAATTTTTATTGATATTGTGTTATCAATTTTTGAGTTGATTTGATATTAATTATCATTTCCTGTGAGTAGCTATATAATTTCGAACGAGATATTCTTTTATAGCTATGATATAGATTTTTAAGATATACTGTAGACATTTTTTAGCTTCACACTTATGCGTGACACTGTTATTATCATATGCGTGTCTATATTTATTTATATCTTTTATTATATCCTTGTTTATGAGATAAGTACAACTATACTGATCCGTTTATTGTTTATCTTCGTGTAAATAATACTCGGGTCAGACCAAAGTATTTCAGGTGATTCTTCTTGACTCCGGCATGGACTATCCTCCATTTTGGGGAAACTATTTTAGTGTTGTACTATTTGGGTTGTATGTATATGAGACCAAGATTCTTTTGTGTACAAACTATTTTGTGTAGCCATTGTACCTATTCTTTTGTCGTATAGTGGATCGAGTATGACCACTAACTTTGTGTACACACTTATAATATTCATATCTATTTCCACCTTTGTGATGTGAATATTTGTGTCTAACTCTGATTATATTGTTATGTTATTGTATATTATTGATTTCTGGATTATATATAGCAACTGTGTAGTTGTTTTGAACTTGAACTAGATGTGTTAGGTTTTCTCTTGAGATTGAAAAAGTAAGATCACATTATCCAGCATATTTAACCTCTGTTCAAAGCTATTATACAGATGGTCGCTCCTCAATAGCCTTAGCCATCGGGTTAGTTGACATCATTGATTGCAATGATCTTGGCTAACGCGAGTACACATGTGGGGCTTACAATTTTCCAAAGGTACCCGATTAGCTTTGAATCCGGACGTCCTTTACATCCCATAAGTACCCGCTTAGATTTGAGTCTGGATGTCTTTTGCATCCCAAAATTACCCCTTAGGTTTGAGTCTGTACGTCATTTGCATTTTTTTAGTTTGTTCGGTTAAATAATATATTTTTGGTATAGGCTTGTTTCCAAAGGTACCCGCTTAGGTTTGAATCCAGACGTCATTTACATTCCAAAAGTATCTGCTTAGGTTTGAGTCTGAACGTCCTTTGCATCCCATAAGCACTCGCTTCGATTTGAGTCCGAACGTCCTTTGCATTTTTTTTAGTTTGTTCGATAAAATAGTATATTTTTGGTATAGACTGGTTTCCAAAGGCACTCACTTAGGTTTGAGTCTGGACTCCTTTACATCCCATAAGTACCCGCTTAGGTTTGATTTCAAACATCCTTTACGTCCCATAAGTACCCACTTGTGTTCCGAAACCGCATGTCTTTTACTTTCCATTAACACCCGATTAGGTTTTGAATTCAACCATCTTTTACATCCCATAGGCCTGATTAGGTTTTGAATCCATCCGTCTTCTGCTTTATGTATTTTTTTGGTTAAACTATCATTTTTAATACTTCAAACATAGTATTGGACTTCATTACTCAAATGTCATTTTAAATTGTATACAAAAACATAGATGCGGACTTATTGACTAAAAGGTATATTAAATATTATTTTTCACATTGTAGTCATGATCTTGAATTTCATAACTAAAATGCTATGTTTAACATTCATTTTGAATATATTAAAAAATACAGCGTATTTACTAAATTAAATGCTATGTTAACTACCATTTTTTATACATAAGTATGACAACTGGGCATTGTGCTTACAATTCTACCTTAAATATCATTTTGCTCATTGTAATATTGTTATCGAACTTCATAACTAAAATGTTATTTTAAACTTTCATTTTGAACATTTTAAACACAGTGGTGTTTGCATTTGAATACAATGATACCCTATCATTTTTTTTTACATAAAGTATGCCAACCCTGCATTGTGCTTTTAGTTCTACCTTGAATATCATTTTGCACATTATAATCTTGTTATTGAACTTCATAATTAAAATGCTACATTAAACTTTCATGCATAATTTTTTGAAATGTACCTATGGTACATTGAACTAATTTCTTTTTTTTTTTTTTTTTTTTTTTTTTTAAGCAATTTATAATTTTAACTCATTGCATAATGAAGCCGATCCAGCAGTTGTATATTTCAAAAATTGTAACCATAAGCACGCTGATTTTGGTAACATGCACCATTACAAAACTCGCTTCAGTAGTCCGTCCTCATCGCAGGGACAGACAACTAGTTGGAATCACAGTTTCAAAATCTCCCATCATGAAACAATCTTTTGCCTTGTTCTGTTTTGTTCCACCAAAAGGGGGGGGGGGGGGGGGGGGGTTGTTGAGGGAGGGAGGGTGTTGAACGGCGGGAGGACATTTTGAAGAAGTTATACAAAAATATACCAAACACACTCACTATAACGATCCGTGGGTTTATTACTGACTCCAAATCAAATCTATTGATTCAGCGTCTAAAAAAGTCCTGGTTGAGTTAACATAATATACATTAAAAAGAAGCATCTTCAACGTTTTTCACAATAAGGGACTTTAAATGGATCAACTTTCTTCTTCACACTAATCTACCCTGGTCTAAATCTACACTCATTCATCGTATTTTCTTAGGATATTCTGAAGTAAAATGCAACAAAAAGTACATTCCGTGGAGAAGAAAGAGATGGATACTTGTAACATAATCACATTAGAGTATAAAACTAAGTAAAAATTGCCATGCTCCTTTAAGAGAAAAAATGCTCAACAGCTGCATTCTGACTTAGCTCTATTCTGAAAGTTCCATGAACTGGGAAAAGCTTTTATATTTAGGCTCCCATCCGGTTTCAGCTCGTGTCTTCGAGTTGTTCATCCTTTTCCCCAATGGACCATCATTTCCTGCATACATTAGTAGCCAAATAATAAAAAATAATAACATGAAATAAAATGAGCTTATGAACAAGCAAATATGCAACACAATCATGGAAGAGAAGAGCAGGAATGAACCTGTGAAGGCTTGAAACTTTTTGCTGAATTTCCCACTTTTGTTCACTATATCCATTATTTCTTTCCTGTACATGTTCGAAAATAAGTAACTTTAGCCAAAATAGGCAAGCAAGGAAAATAGAGTTTTTTCGAGATAAATTCCGTGCTAATAACGTTACAAGACTTGAACGATTAAAGCTGATTTTAGTACAAAAATGGATACTTTATTATAGACGGTTTGTTACATCTAATAAATTAGGTGTTGTGAGTTACTTTGATTATCACCAAATTAAAGGATAATCCCATAAATGAGTCTTTAAAAAAATTAATATATTTATCTCTCTATTGACGTCAAATGACGACAAGGCCCCAATTACAACAAAAAGATTAATTCCAAAAAATCCAAACACAGATCCAGACACAAACACAGAAAACAATAAACGAACACAATATTTTGTAGTGATTCAACAAACTCTACCCTACGTCCACTTCTCGTAAGAGAAAGTTGAGATTTGCAAAGAAATGTTTGAGAGAGTGTTTTAGAATTGAAAAGCAATGTAAAATGTTTTATTTCTTTGCTGAAATGTAAGAATTGACGAGAGTACATAACATTGTAATACAAGTGCAGTATAAATAGAAAATAAACGGTAATAGGGCTAAAGCCCATTTACAAGCCCAGTATACTAAAGAATATAATACCATGTCTCAGCCATTATTCTTAATACCCCCCTTCAAACCCTATCACGGCTAGGGTTTGCAACGAAGTAAAAAAAAAAAAATGGCCTCCATGAAGGCGATTCAGTTTCAATCAACGGAACTGAAACAAATTGAAGAAATCAGCAACTTGTAAACGATCTCCAGCTCTACAACAATCAGAAGCTCAGGACTAATTTGACTTTTGTCATGGCGCTCCAACAAATTTCAACGGATCTGAAGATATATCAGTGGATCTGAAGAATTAGTTTCATGTGAAAGCTCTATAACTCATCGGCAACGAAAAATCAGAGATTAATCAGGAATATATATCAGCCTCTGTGTTCTCTTGCTCAAATCAGCTTCGTCAACGTTCAACTCGTCTCTCAGCCTGCTGAAATTGACCTTTGACAGAGGTTTAGTAAGTATATCTGCTTTTTGGTAGAACGATGGTATGTAACCAACCCTTAATTTACCATTAATCACTTGTTCTCTGATAAAGTATAGATCCAACTCTATGTGCTTTGTTTTAGAGTGTAGAACAGGAATAGATGTAAGTGAAATCGCACTTACATTATCACACCAAATTGTAGCAACTTTGTTAGATTTAACTCTGAGTTCACTAAGTAAGGATTCAATCCACATAACTTCTGCAGCAGTATTTGCAACACACCTAAATTCTGCTTCAGTACTGGATCTTGATACCGTACTCAGTTTTTTTGCACTCCATGATACAGGATTGTTTCCCAAAAATATACAATAACCAGAAGTAGATTTTCTGTCATCATGATCAGTACCCCAGTCTGCATCAGCATAGGCATTGACATTAAGATTTTTGCTAGACTTTAGAACAAGACCATGATTAATAGTTCCTTTCAAATATCTAAGTATTCTCTTAACAGCCTTCCAATGACTGTCTAAAGGTCTTTGCATATACTGACTCACTTTGTTAACACTATAAGCAATATCTGGTCTTGTGATAGTAGCATACTGTAAGGCCCCAACTATACTTCTGTATAATTTTCCATTTTGAATATCTTCACCTTGATGCTTAGATAACTGACTACTTGACACCATTGGAGTAGGCAAAGTGTTAGCTTGAATCATGTTGGCCCTGAACAAAATTTCTGAAATGTATTTTTTTTGATTGAGATGCATTTCAGAAACACCTGTTCTCTTGGCTTCTATTCCCAAAAAATAATCCAAATTTCCCAAATCTTTGATAGAGAATTCTGAATTAAGTATATCTGTTATATTTTTGATTTCATCAACACGGCTTCCTGTAATGATAAAATCATCAACATAAATAAGTATATATGTAATGGTAGTAGCAGAAAATTTAGTAAAAATTGAATTATCAGATTTTGTTGGCCTGTATCCATGCTTGACAAGAGTTTCTTTCAACTTGTCAAACCAAACCCTTGGAGCTTGCTTGAGTCCATAAATAGCCTTGTTTAGTTTGCATACAAGATTTCTGCTATCACTTTCAATGAACCCTTGAGGTTGTTCCATATATACTTCTTCCTGTAAAACACCATTCAAAAAGGCATTATTCACATCTAGTTGCTTGATGCTCCAATTTCTATATAAAGCAATAGTTAAAATAATTCTGATTGAAGAGGGTTTTACAACAGGTGAAAAGGTTTCTGAAAAATCAAAACCAAACTGTTGTGAGTACCCCTTAGCAACCAATCTTGCTTTATATTTTGAAATTGAACCATCAGCATTCTTTTTGAGTTTAAAAACCCATCTACACCCAATAATATTTTTATTATTAGGTTTTTCAACAAGAGTCCAAGTTTTATTTTTAATAAGAGCATTATACTCTTCACACATAGCTGCTTTCCATTCATCAACCTGATTTGCATCAGCATAAGAAATTGGTTCATCATGCAGACTTACAGTGTTTATAGTTTTTGGTTTAAAAATACCACACTTGGCTCTAGTCAACATAGGATGCATATTGATATTTTCTCTAGTTGGTTGACTTTGATTGTTATTCCCTGAAGAATCTGCTTCTTCAAACTCATGATTGCTATTGCCAGCATCATTATCACTGTCACTATTGCTTCTTTGTACATGCTCCTGCAGACTGCTTCTACAATCTGACATATCAGTGACCTCTTGACCTGGTCCATCATTGATGGGCACTGTGTGTTGAGGGTCAATGTTGCTGTCATTCTTTTTTTGAGAGAGTGGCACAGCATTTTCTATCTCCTCTGGTATGTCAGGTATATACTGCCTTGGATTTATGACTTTAGCAGTAGTTTTAATATTTGTTTGACTGAATGGGTAAACCTCTTCATTGAATCTAACATGCCTTGACACATATATTCTACCCTTGCTATCTAAACATTTATAACCCTTTTGACTGTTACAATAACCCAAAAAAGTGCAAGGAGTAGATCTAAAACTTAATTTATGAGTGTTGTAAGGTCTTAAGTTAGGAAAGCATTGGCAACCAAAGACTTTTAAAAATTTATAATCTGGTTTAATCTTGTATAACACTTTATGTGGGCATTTGAATTGAAGTACCTTTGTTGGAAGTAAATTAATCAAATGCACTGCTGTGTTAAATGCCTCTGGCCAGAATTTCAATGGCATAGAGGCTTGTGCAAGCAAGGTTAAACCAGTTTCTACAATATGCCTATGCTTTCTTTCAATAATGCCATTTTGTTTTGAAGTATAAGGACATGTAGTTCTATGACTTATACCCTTTTTGTCAAAAAATGTTTTTAATGGTAAAAATTCCTTTCCACCATCTGTCTGAAAAATACTTATATGATTACCAATCAAGTTTTCAACCTTATTGATAAACTGAATGACTGTATTGCATGTGTCTTCCTTAGACTTTAGCATATATATCCAAACATATCTTGAGTAAGCATCAATAAAAGAAATGTAATACTTATAGCCATAGTCTGAACTTATAGGTGCTGGACCCCACAAATCTGTAGCAATTAATTGAAGGGGTCTAGTGTAACTGGTTTGAGAATCTGAAAATGCAAGTTTATGACTCTTTCCCATTTGACAAAAGGTACACATATATGAAGTAGGAATTTCACTGATAGGAAAATCATTATTACACACAACATGCTTGACAGTTTTTAAACTAGGATGACCTAGTTTATTATGCCACAAACTAAATTCTTTATATTCATCAGAAACATTCATGACTGTCAGCATACATGTTTTCCTATCTAACACAGATGATCTAGGACTAGAGACATTGAATCTGTATAATCCTTTATATTCATTACCCTGCAAAATAATTTCCTGTGTTAGAATATCCTTAACAATGCAAGCATTAGGATAAAATTCAAAAAATACATTGTTGTCCTTAGCAAATTGGGAAACACTCATTAAGTTTTTCTTAATATATGAAACCCTTAATAGATTCTTACGAATTAATTGTTTTGGTCCATCTAAACTTGCATTTCCAGTATGTGTAATGTGCACACTTTTACCATTTCCTACAAGTAAATTCTGCATACCTTTGTACTCTTTGTTCCCCAAATTGAGATTGTTAGTCACATGATTTGTCGCTCCTGTATCTGGATACCAGTTATCATCATTAATGTCATCAATAGTTGCTGTAGAATCTGCATTAACACTTTCAGCTTGACTTTTGTTGTTTTCTTTTTGCACATTGACCATATTAACACTAGAGTTATTGCCAGCTTGTGATGGATTGAAATTTGAATTGTATCTAAAATAGCACTTATTAGCACTATGACCAAATTTTTCACAAATCTAACACCTAACCCTACTGTTGTTATTTCTGCCTCTGCCTCTGCCTCGATTAGTCTGACCACCTCGTTGAACATTTGTTTGACTTCTTGAATTGTTACCCTGATTCTTTCCTCTACCATATGAGGTATAGTTGATTGATAGATCAGAATTTATAGTTTTCTTGTGGTCAATCCTTCCTTCATGAGCTAAGAGTGTTGAATACACATACTGTAGTGTGGGTGAGGGATCCATTGACAAAATAATTGCTGAAACTGCTTCATAATCATCATCCAGCCCACTAACAATTGATAGTACATGCTCAGATTCTGGTATTTTCTGACCTGCTGAGTTTAACTGATCACATATATTCTTTACTTTCAGTAGATACTCATTCATAGATAAATCACCCTTTCTTATACTATGAAGTTGTCTTTTAAAATGCATAATACGAGCAGAAGGTTGAGCAGAAAAATTTCTCTCAATTGTTGACCACACATCTTGAGCAGATCTAACACCAATTAATTGAGGTAAAATTGTTGCTCCAATGGATGACATCATCCATGAGCAAACGAGACTATCTTGTCTTTGATATGCCAAGAACTCTGGATTTTGAACAAGTTTTTCTTCACTGTCACGAACAAATTTAGATGGAACAATTTTTGTACCAAATATGTAATCTTCTAGTCCATAACCTCTGACAGCTGTCTCTATTTGTAATTTCCACAACAGGTAATTTGATTCATCAAGTTGAACTGAGATAAGTTGACTTTGAGGTTTAATGATGGCTTTCATCAGATCTTGAATTGGATCTGACTGATTCTGATTCTGAGACACGGAAGCCCTATTACTGGAAACATTAGCACTGGATTCATCACCTTGACCAGGAGGGTTCGTCATGATTGAATTCAGGTGAAAAAATCAGCGGAAACAGGTAAAAGAATACTGAATTTGCTAGTCTTTGAATTAGGAATTTGAAGAAATTCTGTATTTGATCACTGTAGCAACCAAAGGAACCTTGATGATGAGTTTTTCTTGATGAATTCTGATGAACATATATCAAAGAAACTCTGATTTGTTCTTCTGGATGGCTTTTTGATCAACTGCAGTGACTTCTTTAAAATCTTGATCGACTATCTTGATAATTCAGAGCTTTTATCTCAAGCTATAACTAGATGAATTGATGCAGCCAATATCTTGATTTGGCGAGGCACTGTTCTTCTAGTTTGGCAACAACTTCCAAGTGATAGGATGCAATTCTTGATGGAAGGTGTCCAAATGATGAATTTACTCTGATGGACAGAGATTATCTCAGAAACTTTGTCTGAGAAGCAATACTAATCAGAAGTTAAACGAGTGCTGTTAAGCACAATGAGTTTGCTCTGATACCAAGTTGAGATTTGCAAAGAAATGTTTGAGAGAGTGTTTTAGAATTGAAAAGCAATGTAAAATGTTTTATTTCTTTGCTGAAATGTAAGAATTGACGAGAGTACATAACATTGTAATACAAGTGCAGTATAAATAGAAAATAAACGGTAATAGGGCTAAAGCCCATTTACAAGCCCAGTATACTAAAGAATATAATACCATGTCTCAGCCATTATTCTTAATAGAGAAGATAAAAAAATTGATAGTTTCTCTTTGGAAAATAGCAGAGCTTCCGTGTCCAGATAGAAGAAAGATCATTTGCCAATGTCACATGTCTCATATTTGTAGCTTCTGGATCAGCTTGAAAATCAATGGAGAAGTCGAAAAGTCGAGGCAACCAAGTCTAGGAAGTTTGGCCGGATTGTCCAACCTTGGAGGTTCGGATCAAGACCGACCCGAGGCAGTCCAGATAAATTGGTAACCATGAAAATAAAGAGGAGCTATATAATAAGAAAACGATTTATTCATTTATATATAAAATTGGGATACAAAATTTTAGTTGTTGGTCTGTGATGTAATATGGTGCAGAATGTTGGTCAACTAGAAGACAACATACCTAGAAGATAAGTGTAGCAGAGATGCGTATCCTGCGATGAAGCTGTGGGCATACCGGACGAGATCGAATTAGAAATGATGATATTTGAGACAAACTTGGAGTTGCACTTGTTGAATATAAGTTAGTCTAACACCGCTTAAGATGGTTTGGACATCTCTAACGAAGACCACACAATGCACCTGTGCGTGCTGGAATTATAGGCCTCATTGAAGGCCCAAAGAGATTCTGGAATCGACCAAAAATGACATGGGAGGAGGTAGTTAAAATAGACTTGAGAAATTAAAGTATATCTGAAGAGCTGGCGTCGAACAGGAGCGCATGAAAGTTAGCGATGCATGTACCAAAACCTTGAGTATTTCGGTAGTTTAAGGAGAGTGTTCTTAGTTTTATATGATAGGACTAGTGTATTAGGGTCATAAGGCATAGTGATGGTTTTTAGTATCTATTACTACTACTATTATTATTATTATTATCATCATCATCATCATCATCTTCATCACCACATTACGACTACTAATATTATGTGTTTAATTATTTTTAATTTTATTTTAAATTACTAATTTTAAATTTTATTTTACCTTTATTTATTATGCTATCAACTTTAAATCTTTTGTTATCACTTATCAGTATTACATCGAATTGACTGTGTTTTTTTTGTTCCATCCCTAGCCAACCTCAACTTGTTTGGGATCTATGGCTTAGTAGTTGTTGTATACATTACATGCACTGGAAACATATCTGATAATGTTTTGCATTTAAAGTCCAATGTCCAATACTTCATTAGAAGTTAGCTGAATTTCCTAAAATTAACGACACGATAGATGATGTTGTTGATAACATGAGTGATACTATATCCAAGTAGAACACTATTTTTTTAATGGTTCAGTGACTCTAACTCATTACCCTTGAACATGTGTAAAGCCTCACACCTTAACCATTTGGGCTATATGTCACTGACAACAAGTAGATTATCATAAGCAAGGTTTTCGTAATGGAATTTAAATTGTAAATTGTGAATAATCTTCAAGTCAAAGCGGGATTTAAATCGTAAATCATGGATCAAAAGTATTTGTATTTAAGGTTTGTACTCACCATGAAACTTATTTTGATGTTTGAACTCGTACGTCTAAATATAAAACTCAATTTTCTCTTGCTTAATTTTTATTTCATATTGAAACATTAGAATTTGAAGTTTGGATCCAATAAGTATATTAAATATATTAGTCTGGACCTATGTAGTTAAAGCCCGTAGGATTCCCAGTTCCCACTATAGCGCATAACGCTCTTGGACCGCTTCGCTTTATGAATTTAACCCCAACGAACAACAGAACTGTTTTAAGCTCCACTGCTATTTGCTACACCCGCTAAATCAAGACTTTTTTACCACTCGCTTTAGCAAAAGTAATGTAAACCCGTTAATTAGACGGGTTCTTTCTATAACCAAATCAATAAAGTTATGGTAGAAACCAAATTTTAAAGCATAATAATCAATACCGGTTAGAAATCTATTGTTGCCAATAGATCTGGACTACATGAATTGTTATATTATTCGATTTTGTTATATAAGATCAAATCATATTTCTTTTGCCTCCATAAACGACGTAAGAATAATAAAAAAATTAAATTAAATGTTTGGTTTTATATTTAATAAAGCTTCTTGCATCTCTGTTATTTTTCATTATGTCTTCATTATGCAATTTTGCACCTCCATAGCTATAGAACTGCTTACCATTTTAACTGCACAGGTCTGAACTGAATGGTTTTCTAGTTGCGGTTTTAACTAAGTTTGAATCGAAATGTAAATTGAGTATAAAGAAATATCTGATCTGAAATTGAATTTAAATCGTAAGATTTTAATATTTTAGAAACAATGATTGTAAGTATTGCTTTGTAGCATATACAACATAACGAAATGGTGTAATCGAAGAGAAATTTTGAAAACTCACCGAAATTATTAATACTATATATTGAAATTCATATTATAATAATAAATTTCCTAGGTAAAGCATTACGTCATATTGAATATAATATTTCAAAAGGAAACCAAAGTCATTTCATATGAATTTTAAAAGAACGGAAACAAGATTCCAACTATTGCAAAGTTCCGGGTTATTTGATGCCTAAAGCCAAATTTAGGAAATGGGAATAGGAGACAACATTGCGTAACTTCTCAGCATACACTGGTGATAGTAAAGAGTAGGTTTTTAGTTATAGAATCTAATAAATATGTTGTGGTCAATACAACAATTAAATCAAGAAACGTAGCGGTCTAAATAATATTCATATTACTCATCTGTAGAGATACAATGAGCATAATGTTTATATTTGAAAAACAATGGACGATGTGCTTACTCATAAAAGGGTGGATACAAGATTAACTAATAATAAATATGTTGGTACAAATGAATATTTTAGAAATAAATGAATATTTTAGAAATATAAAAAATGAGGAAAAAAAAGTCATTCGAATTAAGTTTTGGCATATGTTTGATTGAACGATTGAGTGATGTTTGTAAATATCAAGCCATGAACACTACAAGCATATATTATGATCCTTTAATGCAATGAAGTCTTATGTTTGTTTCCCCGCTGTAGCAAGGAGCCATAGATAATGAAATTGATTATATATGGAAAATGAAATATGAAAGTATGCTTGCTCTGTAGTTCTAAACTAATAGAATGTAAATACAATGATACATATTACCATTGTTGTTGTTATTATCTTTAAAATAGTTGTACTACATTTAATGGCAAACTTTTCTGATGCTAGCGTAAACTACCAGAAATCTCCCTCTACAAAAATTATAAAATTTTAACATTGCTTTTTTGTAAAAACAAATTTAAAAGGCTTCTCCATAGACATTCTTATAACCTGATATCACTACAAAAATATGATATAACAAACAAAAATTCAAACAAATATAAAAATTAGATGTTGCAATTTAAAATAAGAATTCAAACTAACTACACATAATTTCAATGTAAAAATACAACTAAATATTTGTACAAAATATTTTCTCCTAAATGTATTAAAAATATGTAATCAATTCATGTACTCATGTTATCATCCCATGTGAAGCGCGTGTCATGGCGCTCGTGACAATTATTATTATAATAAAAATAGTAAGAGTTGTTGACACCAATAAAAATGTTTAGGGCTAAGCTAGTTGCTAATAACTTTTTTAAAAAAAGTTTTGATTATTTTCATAGTTTCGTCACCACTACAAGAATTTTTAGTATTACAACATTATTTGCATTATCATCTGCTTATAATAAAATTCATCAACTTGATGTCAAAACTACAGACGCGATGAATAATTTATTATCGGTTGACAAAAGGAGTATGTGGTACCTAGACGAGAACTTAAAGTATGAAAACCTGTTAAATCATTTTATGGAAGCAACAAGGCATGGAAATTTTTCATCATGGTTCGGAATGGTAAAATGATTTCCGAATCAAATACATGTATCTGTAATGAGCTTCACGCTGGTAAATGTGTTCATTGTATCCTATACGTTTATTAATGGAACTTATTTTCAAGCATAGAAGAACTGAAAATGTTTTTATCATCTTGTTTGGATGCAGAAGATGTGAATGTGGATGAAATGATTTTAAAACTGAGAACAATTAGATGAACTTATGTATTTTTTAGATTTAACCAGTTAAAAGGCATAAAAATAAATAAATGAAAAGTAAATAAATAAAATGAAAGGACTTGCAAGGGACTCAGTACGGAAGGGGAACAGTTCTAAAGTATGTATAAGCAGTCGTCGCTGGTGGAAACTCGATCCCAGCTGATGAAATTAAGTTCGCGGAGCAAAGTACATTATAAGACATGGTTGGAAAACTATAATATCAACTGAAATCAATACTGCAGTTCATTTCAAGATACTGTTTGGTGCCTATAATGATAAGAAGCAGGCTGTTTTTTTGACAAGTACTTGATATGTTTATTATTAACACTCTATGGATGTTTTTATCATAAGGCAATTTCGAAAAACCTACCTACATGAATGTTAAGGTGATGTCGCCTTTAGTGAGACAATGATTTGGTACCTAAAGGCATTTCATGAAACCAAAACGAACACAAAACCAATCCACATATGGTGTACGATACTATATGAAGATTTTGACAAACTATATGTGACAAGGGTCTGATACATTTTAAAAGATCCATAATTCAATGCCTAGTCAGCCGCTTTATCATGACATACTTTGATGGGTTATTTTATGTATGGAATCAAGTCGACAAAAATTATACTTAAACACAAGTTATCATTTATTTGGCAAGTGTAACTTTATTTAATTTGGGGTATTATCACAAAATTTTGCTAAGATTTTGTGTGCTTAACTGCTTATTTTGAATTTTATTTTGATTTAAAGAATGAAGGTGTTGAATCAGAGAAGAGAAGGGAAAAAAGATTAAACCCACATCTTTGAAACTAGAAAAGGAATCCTTTGAAATGCCAATAAATAAACCTTCAGTGTATTTGGATAAACTCCTTCTCTTTCTTTCTATATTTTATCTTTTTGTTTCTTAAATGTAATAAGGTAATTCGTGTTTGGTTACGTTGCACATTACAAAGCTCAATCTTGTCACTGCGGTTCAAATGAACAGTTTGGAATTGACTACTAAAGTGCAAACTTAGTCAATTAGAAAGATCAAATCTTGAACTCCATCGTATCCTGGAGGCAATTTGATTGACTTGATGCACCCACCAATTCAATTGAATCGTGGCAAATGCAAATAAGAACAATTTACACTTTGGAGTGAACTCACTCCATCATAACCATCATGTCAATTGCTTTGAATTATTGAACTGACTAGACTAAAATTTTACACCAACAAAATATATGTACATATACATGGGCAAATATGGTAATAAAAAGCATACCTGGACAAAGGATGATTGTCGCAGCCTAAAAATGTTCGACCGTGGAACTTCTTTTTCATTATAGCAACCGCAAGTGAGGCGGCGTCCTGTTACATAATTGATTGAAGAATATACTTTGTTATATCCCTGATCTCAATTTGCCAGAACTTTTAAAAAAATTCAACAAGATTTAGAGCGTCAGTTTTACAGTGTTTATTGGACAGCTAAACTACCTGGACCCTGACATCCTTTCTCCGTCCCCGTTGAGAGTGATGTTTCATAACACCCCCCCCCCCCCTGCCCCACCCCAAACACACACACGTGCATGTGTGTACGTATATATATAGTAGTTAATGAAATCAATTACCTCGTAGTGAATCAGATTGACTACATGATCAGGACGTTGAGGAACTGTTCCCTTCTCCAACCAGTAGGTATGTGCACCTCTATCTAATTTGTTTGTATTATTAAGGAAAACACAGTTTTATTAAACCTAATATTTATCCAGGATGATTCTATAAAATAATCTGACAGGCTGAAATGCTACAGAAAAAGGATATATAAAGCCCAGCTAATCTCAGTGTACATCCATCAACTTCCCGAACTACATTTTCAGCTTTCAGAAGAACATCTATCCGAGGGGTTTTACCAAGCGGCACGATTGAAGTATCCTATTTACAAAGCCAAAAAAAAGAAGATCAGTTCAACGGTTTCTATAGCTTCATGAAAGTTTTTATGCATACTTTTTGTGATGTTGTTTGTACGAGTGAGGATAAATATGTATCTACAGTGGTTTCAAGTCTTTGTATTTTGAATTTGGATTTATCTATTTAATTATGAACTGCAGCACCAAAAACAATCAGAACAACTTAACCACGTAAGGCAGCAAGCAGGACTTTTAAACCAAATTAGAGAAAATATCAATGGATGAGTCGGTATTAAACTGATTAGCCAAAAAATTAGTGTGTTGGTCTGAGGGAAGGAATCTCTTTTGTAAACTTTGCATATAAAGATAGATGGATAAACTTTTGCTCCTGTATCACCCCCTTCTACATCAATGAGATTTTGGATCTACAAAATTCAAAATAAACTACAAGAATGAAAAGGGCCAAATTTTAGGGAGACTCCATTTTTGAATAAAATAATGACATTGTTGAATCAGGAAAATAGGAAAATAGAATCAAGGACAAAGTTACTGCCTTTTTTCAGCCATTACGACGGCCTGCTGAAATTTTATTCTAAAGGACAAAGCATCAGATTTTAGGTATTGCATGGTACCAGAATGTGACTATCAGTTCTTAGGTATCAGTTTTACGGTGTCTACGGTATCAGAATTTAACTACCAATTTTTAAGCATCAGCTTCACGGTGTGTATGGTATCAATTTACGGTGTGTATTATCCTTGAAAATAAATTTTTGATGGGTTGTCCTTAAGCTTAAAAAATTTATGAAGTTTGTCCTTCACAATAAAATCCCCGTGACTGTGCCAAATAAAATGCTTTATTGGTTTACCCTTCATGCAAAGCAAAATTTGGTAGCACTCCATCAAAAATGAAAAAAGAAAACGACGATGGTACATCAAAAGCCATTTTAAAGAAAGTCAAAAAAAGGTATATGATCACCGAAATACTAAGGGCATTATGGTTCTTCTTCTTTCTTCTTCATTTTTTATTTTTATTTTTGCTAAGATGTGAGGCAAAAGATTTTTGTACATGCATAGGGATTTCCCAGAAAATAAGAAACTGAACCCCCCCCCCCCCCCCTCCTCCTTTCTGAAATTGAAGTTCCTTTACAATGCCCTAACATAAATACATAAAAAAAACTATTTAAAAAAAAAAATAGACCTCTAAGAAAACTTGCTTTAACTACCCATCATATTAAAATTCACTTTGGACAGGTTTAGAAGGACCCATTTCTGCTTCTTCTTTTTCAATATGACATAGATGGGAGAAAAAAATATCGATTTTAGCTCATTCTAAATTGTGTAGGTACAAAAGTTCTTTCGAGAAGTAAGAGAAGAAGGTTGAAGGAATCTCTTTTGTGTTATACATAATATTGATTTTTTAATCCTTTACGATTAATAAAAACCAGTTCAATTGTAGAAATAACAACATTTAAATGAATAACCTTATGTAGTATTCCAAAAAAAAAAAAAAAACACTCAAATTTCCAATGATTATCACATTCTATCAAACAAACGAAAAGAAGAGAAAAATATGAGTCGAAAGTAACTGGATCTTCTCTGTTAAGATCTAGGAAACTGAATATCATCAACATTATGAGATGTATGTCAACTCTATGTTACTTCCGGATACATGGAGAGGTTTATGTAGCTCTGCTTCTCACCTCTGAATTGTGATAACTGTTTTTTTTGTTTTTTTTGGGGTTTGTGGTTTGGGGGAGGGGGGAGGGGGGGGGGGGGGGTTGTTGTCTTTCAGCTTGCTATACACTATTTCATTATGCAATATAAGAAACATAATTAACAGGAATGTAACATTGTACGGTTGAAACAGAAATGCCAAGTGCTAATTAATTTTACTTATGGTTATATAAGAGATAACCTCATCACAATGCCCATTATCGTTGCGATCATATACAGCAGTGCTCGAAGTAAATACGAAACATCCATCACCACTCCAATGTGATGCTGCTAATCTATAAAAGTTCAAGAAGTTCAAAACACTTTACACATAACAAATAAACATATTTTACGTAACTGCAATACGTCGCTAAAAGAGTAAACAATTAACATTGACAAGTTTCAATAACTCTCTATAACATTGGTGTTTAGCAATAACATTCACTCTCGACTCTAATTATGACTTCGATTTAAAAAATAACATTCATTACTGACTCTAGTTTTTTCCAAATAGCCATCACAGGTTTAATTCCCTGTGTATTGATTCTTAGTTATAAAAGATTGTTGAAGAAGGATAGAAAAATCTACCTAACAAACTTGCAAAAGAGAGAAAAATGTTGTACATTAATTCATACTGCTTTTAAGATGCAAACAAATACCTAATATCACCAGGATAATCATCAGTCCTTGACGGAGGAGCGCAGAATATTACATAAGGGAATTGAGTACCAAGTGTACGACCTCTTAAAGAAGGCTGGATTCCAACTCTGATTAATTCTTCATGATGATCAGATGTCATTGTTTGCCCTAGAATTTTGGAATCTGGGTGATCCTATAAATGATTACGAAGTTAGATCATACAAAGTTGCTATAAGGTGTTCCATGCAGTAAAGGGAAATGAAAATACAAGAGGAAAAATAAGTGCAAACTCACAAGTCGTAACTTGCCAACTACTAGACAGAAAATGATATGACTCTGACTCAACTTTGCGCTGCTCACTCACATCATAATTATACAACATACTTCCAGAAAGTCCATCTATTAAACCTATCACCGGTCTGTCTTTAATTTAGAAGGTTTTCTCTTGTATTTTTTGATACTGTACCTTTCTTGTAGCGACCCGTGCTTCCCGGCCGACCTAAACCGAACAAGAAGGCGAACTGTTACATTTGGTATCGGAGCATTGGTTTACAGCAAGGTTCAAGAACTCGGTTTCGGTCTCAGTTTCGGGCTTTTGAAATTTTGTTTATTTCGGACGATTTCATAAATTTCGGAAGTTTCGGTATTATCTCGGTTTCGGTCCAGATCTCGGGTTTTCTGAAGTTTGTTAGTACTGTAATAACACTAAACATAAAACATGGTCCGTAAAGAAATTGAACACAGTATTAGTACCCTTTCTAGGTTATGAGAATTGCAATTTATCAAACTCGCATCCTTTAATTAAACAGGAAAATATTTACAAGGACAAAACTGAAGGTCTTTTTATCCATAAGGACAGCCCACTAAAATTTTACTCAGAAGGACAACCACCTAATATCTTTTCTTCACGTGCGCTTTCTTCTTGCTCCGCTCGCGATTCACGTCCGCTCCAAACAATCGAACCCAAAAATCACGTACGCAAAAAATTAAATTGAATTCATAACAATTCATAAATCATGACAAGGACATGAACATCAGAATCGAAATTGCAATCGAACCCAAAAATTCGATTCCATAAATCGCGAGAAATTGGAACCCTAAAAAAAAAAATGTCGAACAACAAAAATCCGTTGGAAATCACGATTGAATTGAATAAAAATATTTTTCTAACGATGGAAAACACAATTGAAGAAGTCGAAATTGTTGAAACAATTTTTTCGTGATTGGAAATGTTTTTTTTTTTATCGTTAATAGTTTAGCAGTTCGTAGGTATCATTTTTCTATTTTTTTAGTTATCATTTTTCCTGTTTTAACTTTAAAATATAGCAGCAGTTTTTAGTTATCATTTTTCTATTTTTTTAGTTATCATTTTTACTGTAGTTTGTGTTATGTTAAACATCAAAGCAGTTTTAAGGTATCATTTTTATATTTTTTAAGGTATCATTTTTAGTGTGATTTCTTTGTTATGTTACACATTACTGCAGTTTGAAGGTATCATTTATATATTTTTTAAGTTATCATTTTTACTGTAATTTATGTGTTATGTTCATATACCTCTTTTTTTTATGTGATAATTTTTGTGATGGTGGAAATGAAACATAAAATGAAATACGTTCGACTGAGTGACGAAGTTGATGCAAAAAAACAGTTTCAAAATTAACACAGTAATAAAATCACATGAAAACAACACATAACATAGCTAAAACAGTAAAAATGATACCTAAAATATTAGAAAAATGATAACTAAATACTGATGCAATGCTTTGAAGATAAAATAATGAAAAAAAAAATTATATCAAAGTTTGATTGATTAAACTGAAATAAGTTCGACTTCGTTTCTTAGCTGATACATCAATATAACTTCAAAATTAACACAACAACAAAATCTCATGAAAAAAACATATAACAAAGCTAAAACGGTAAAAATGATAACTAGAAAAATAGAAAAATGATACCTAAAAACTGCTGCTATGTTTTTAAAGTTAAAACAGGAAAAATGATAACTAGAAAAATAGAAAAATGATAACTAAAAACTGCTGCTATGTTTTAAAGTTAAAAACAGGAAAAATGATAACTACAAAAATACAAAAATGATACCTACGAACTTCTGTACTGGTAAAATGAAGAAAAAAACATTTCCAATCTAAAAAAATTGTTTCAACAATTTCGACTTCTTCAATTATGATTTCCGTCGTCTGCTACATATTTTTATTCCGTTCAATTAGGATTTCCAATGAATTTTTGTTGTTCGACGTATTTTTTTTCAAGGGTTTCTGTTTCCAATCGATTTTGATTTCTTGATGTTTGGCTTCGATTTCGAATTTTGATTTTTATTCTGAATGATGTTTGCCTTCGATTTTTGATTTCTCGATTTTGGATTTCGTGATTTTTGATTTCGCGGTTTTGGATTTCGTGATTTCGACATACGCGCGTGAGGGGAGAAGATGAAATCAGCGGCCGTATGTTTATTTCCAGTGTTTTGTCCTTTTGGATAAAATATTTGGTGGGTATTGTCCTTATGGATAAAATATTAGACGGCTGTCCTTATGGATAAATTTTAGTGGGCTTTTGTCCTTTAAAATTTTTTTCCCTTAATTAAATCACTACTATTGCCTTAAATTATTACAAGAGAGACATATATGTGCTAATTTAACTGCAAAGCCCAGCGCTACATTAAATTAAATATAAACTCCAAGCCCAGATAAAGCAGCCCAAATAAAGCAGCCTTTCTACTTTATTTACTCGCTCACTGCCCAGCTAAGCCATTTCAAAAGGAAAAAAACGAATAAAGAAAGCCACGAAGAATTAGAAGAAACTTCGTCTGGAAACTACTAAGTTACGATGACAAGCAGCTTTCGCTGCCGCACAAGCCAACTGGTTCTGATTTCCTCTTCTATTGGTTTCTTCTTCTGTTGGTTTCTTCTTCTTCCGCCGATTTCTTCCTCTGTTGGTTTCGATTTAATTTGTTACTGGAAAAATCGACTTTTTTCATTGTGTAATCACTTTCGACTCTACTGCTGATTGTACTTTTATTCCAATTGGCTTGTCCTTTTCGTTTCAGATCTCGTGATTTTGATGCTTTAATTTAGGGTTCTTTTTATTACTGCGTTTTTTTTTTCGATTGCGTTTTCTTTTCTATTATACCGAGACCGAAATTGAACCCTAATTTCGGCTCGTTGTTAGCCGATACCGGTACGATACTCCCTAAATTTCGGGGTATCGGCCGATTTCTTAAACCTTGGTCTACAGAGCTCGAGAACAAGACACATTTAGAACCAAACGAAAGAATTCATCAGAGATTGGATTAGTAATATCCAATAAGAACGACTCGTTAGAGATAGGATCAGTAGTATTCTAGAATGAGTTGGAAGAGTGTTATTTCTAAAAATGAATTAGATTTTGAAAATTTTATATCTTATTATTCGTATTTAAATATTTATTTTATATTGAATTTAGACAATCAAGTATATGAAGATTTTGTATATACGCGTCATGAGCGCATATTTGAAGTCTCAAATATACTGAATAGATATAGAGTCACACTTTAGTCGCCCGAAAATGATTCTGGTGATGTAAATATATCATTATCAGTGTTTATGTTCGAGTTTCGAAAGTGGAATATCTATATATTTCCAATCGACTGGTATGAGAACCAAAACCTTATTTTGAATTTATTGTTTGGAATTTGACACTAGAAATATGATTTTTGAATATATATATATATATATACAAAAGTTGTACGTTTTGAAAATTTAATCCACTAATTGATTGTTGGTTGTGTTGGTTGATTATTAGTTCAACTAATAAAAATATTGGAATGATAATTAATCAAAACCAATATGAAAATGTAAAATAATATTGAACTGAATTGAAAATTTATTAGAATTACATACATGTACATGCATGTCCGACAAATAGGTACATGTTTATTGTATTTATTGGATTTTTGGTGATTTTATGAGCCGATTGGCTTTTTCTTTTTCTTTTGGATTGGTAAGGGCCCTGTGAGGCAAGTTGCAGTTTTAAATATCTCCCCGTACAAAGGAGGTTATGGCGAAATTTTTCAAAAATTTAGGGTGATAGCTGAATTTTTGAAGAATTGGAAAATTCTTAGAAACTGAAAAGTTGAAGAATGAAAACCAAACTGAAAGTTGAGTTGGTTAGTTAAACAACTTTCAACTCCGTTCCTTTTCTTTTTCCCACTTGCTTTCTTCCCTTTTATTTCTTTTGCCCACTTGTTTCTATTCCACTCTTCGGAAATGAACATTGCACATAGATAAGTTTTTGCTTTGTGCAAACTTTGCAAACATAGGAAACTAGTTGCAAAACGTGTAACACCAAATCTCACTAGTTCTTTGTTTCCATTCAACCTCCTTATCATATTCAAGACGCCGCTATGGTTATAAGTAAATCCCGAGAGAGCAACTCCTTTTTTAATTGTGTTTCCGACCTTGCTTATTTTTCCAAATATTTTCAAGAATAAGGTCAATGCAATGAGCCGCACAAGGAGTCCAGTATAAAATTTTCCTTTTTGCCATTAGCAACTCACCTAGATAATAAAAGATAAAAATATGAATTTCATTAGTTTCAAGCTTCAACAAAGATGAGTAATTATTATTTCAAATTTTATGAATATGTATTTAGTAATTAAAAGTATACTCACCTCCTAACTTAAAATTACTTCCATTATCTGTTATAACATGAACAACATTCTCCTCGCCAATTCTTTCAACAAACTTGTCAAGCAACTCAAATATTTTTTCTTTTGATTTGACATAAGAGGATGCATCTACAGATTCCACAAACATTGTTCCTAAAGAACAATTTACTAAAAAGTTTATCAATTTCTTCCCTTCCGATTTGTCCACCCATCTGACATGACGGAGCAACCATATTTCACTCATTTGGCTTTATGCCCCTTCATTAATTCATTCGTATACTCCAACTCTTTATTTAGCAATGGAACCCTCAATTCATGGTAACTTGAAGGCTTTAGATTAGGTCCACATCTACTGATTGCTTCAATCATGTCCCTAAATGAATCCATACAAGCAAAATTAAATGCAATACCAGCTTGATAAAAAAACGAGCAATATATTGATTGGTTCTAGCTCTCAGTTCTTTATCATATGCTTCATTAATACTTGATTGCCTTAACTTGGTCAATCCTAAAATTTTGTCTTGTTCCTTTTGCTTTGAAGCCATGTTACTCATTAGCAAATCAACTGGACCTTTTGCATTCCCCCTTAATTGTGTTGCCTTCTTTCCAGCATTCCTTTGACCAATGTTCAATCTTTTATTAGTCGTCGCACCTTCAACTATATCATCTTCCAAATCCAAACTATAGTTCTCTAACTCATTACTCGCATTAGTTTCAAAAGCATCTGTCTTCCTACATTGTTACTTGCAACAACTTCCATTAAAATAGTTCTCACTTGGGGTGGACATTTAGGACACGCGCTAGCATTACTAAAGTCACCAATTTGATGTTTTGCTCTATTTATTCCTCCCGAAGTGACTTTCAAGCAATACATGCAAGTCACACTATTGGGGTTGTTTTCATCCGCCAAAAAATTATAGTTCCATCCAATGTCTGCTCTACGATTTTTAGATACGGCGGAAGAACCAACTGAAGTTTGCGCATTTGGATCCATGTCAACCTAAAATAAAATAAGTGATATAAAGTTATTATTTATTAAACTATTTCACCAAATTCTAACTAAAAAAATCATGATGGCATGCTGCATATATCTAAAAAAACTGCTCCATATGGTTGTCTACTTTAAAACTGCTGCACATATTTTAAAAAAAAAAAATTGCTGTAAACATAAAAATAAAACTGTTGCATAGTATTCAAAAAGAAAAAAAACTGCTGCTTGTATTTTTTTTTTAAAAAAGAACCGCTGCAAAACAAAATCAAAAACTGCTGCATAACCATATATATTTTGATAAAAGAAAAAACTGCTGTAGAAAAAAAAACTGCTGCTATAATAATAAAAAAATATACCTGACAGCGGCAGCGGCAGAGGAGTGGCAGCGGAGGCAGTAGAGGAGTAGAAGCAGCAGCGGGGGTGGAGAGTTTTTTCTTTTTTTCTGTTGTCGACTTCGATAAGTGCTCAAATGGGTTGCAAAACCCTAACTCGTTGAGAGAAAATCATCGCTATTGGGTCGGGCAAACAAGAAACTGGGTCCAAAGGAAAAAAAATGCTGAATGATGTCGAGGCACGCCTTACAGCGCCCCAGAGCTTCGAAATAAGGCGCCAGAGGCGCGCCTTTTGTGCGCCTCCGTTAGAGGAGGCGCCTCGAGTTGCTGGCAGGTGCAGGCAATGCGCCTGCGCCTTAGGTGCGCCTAGGCGCGCGCCTTAAATACTATGGCCGATAGACGTGAACCTTCAGAGAATTGGCATTCCATTTGCGTCCCGTTGTGTGTTGTGGAGCTGGTGACACGAAATCCATAGCTCACTTGTTTCTCATTGGCTTCTCCTCCAAAGTTGTCTGGAATTACTTCGGGAACTTGGTTGGTCTTCGACGTAATGAGTCTTCTCTCGCTTGTTTACTGAGATGCTAGTGGGAACGTATCTCAGGCAAGTCACTTCGTTCCATCCTTTTCTGTTTACTCTCTTGTCTTATCTGCTGGCATTTATGGCGCTCGCGGAACAAGGCAATTTTTGAAGAGGTGCCCATAAACCCTACCTCCATCATTGGAAAAGTAAGGAATGATGTGTTCCTTGCGTTTCGTGTCATACCGTTTATAGGATCGTTTAGCTCCCGCTGGAGGAGGTTGGCTGGTATCTTTGATGTTTCATCGGTTCCAGTTACCCATCGTGCGGGGATAGGTTGAACCCCAAGCTCTTGGCTACTGGGATTCTTCCCTCCACCGCCTTCTCACTTCACACACACCCCTTGTATGCACTGATGTTGTTTGCTAGTTCTGCAGGGTCTGGGTTTACAGGTTTTTTGGATCTCCGATCTTTGGTCTATCTGGTTCTGGTTTAGTTGTTCCGCGGTTGGAGCTTTCTCAAGGATGGATTGCTTGCATCTTGTGGTTTTGGAGGTCCTCGTACTTTGTCAGGGGGTTCTAGCTCTTGCCTTTTGGACTGCTTGGGAGGCTACTTGTTTTACCAGTCGTCATTCCTCTTCGCAGTGGTCTTGGCATAGCTGATTGTCTGCTTCTTGTCAGCTTTGATTGTATTTTTCATAGTAGTCAAGGTGCAAAGGCGCCAAAAGGCGCAAGCATTGAGCCTGGGGCTTTTTTGAGTCTTGGGCTTATTTATGAGTTTGATCTGCTATTTTACTAAATACAAATTAATTTTTAAACTATATTTTCTAACTCATTCAATTATCTACATATTTTATTAATACGATTTAAATTTTAAACCATATTTTATAATTTAGTGAACAATTAAATTTTTTATTTAACTGTTTATTAAAAAAAATTGAATTTAGCCAAAAGAGCGCCTCAAACTGCAAAAAGACGCACTCAAACTGCAAAAAGGCGCAAGCCTTGAGCCTTAGGCTTTTTTGCGCTTAGGCGCACCTTGATAACTATGGTATTTTTGTACCTTTTCTGTTCTAGTAGCTCTGTTTGTATATTGTGGTTGTGGTCTTCTGTTTGTTTCTTTGTGTGCACGGATTTTGTAGTTTTTACAGATCTGTTTTTGTGAGACATTGAAGAATGGCTAAATTCTCCTTTTTGTGTTATATATTCATTATTTTGAAGAAAAAATCGTCTAGAAATCATGATTTCAAATCAAATATTAGATTTTATAGCCATTAGTTTCAATATATATATATATATATATATATATATACACACACACACACATATATATATGTATTACTTTAGTCATAACTTTTGATGGAGACTGAATTATGTGCTCTAACTGGTCTCATTGCTTTGAAATGGTGGTTGGTCATCCCATAGGGTGGTCCCATTAATAAAACGGTTCAGCGATTTGGAAGAAATCGCAGTTTAAAGTTTTAATTTCTGCATGACAGATTTAGAGACAACTAATTGGCTAAGATTAGTTAGCCCACTAAACTTATGACCAACAGTTATAAATAGAGGCTGGAGAAAAGAATATAAGCTTTCTCCCTCATTTTCACAATAGGTTGAACTGTGATCTACCCTGATTCATCCTAATTCTCCAAAAAACCTAGATCTTTATTTTGATCTCATCATCTCTTCTTCAGCTTGTGCATTTTCAATGATGTCTAGATTAGATTTACATCTTATTATTGAATTGAAGGTTTGGTGAGTCATGGTCATCTCTCACATGACTATGTTGTATTATATGTTGCAGTTAAGTCTTTTAAACACCACACATGTTAATTTAACCATAAAATTGGATTTTACACGTTATTTTCAGATCCGGATGCCCATAGACTAACATAGTTATGACATATGCTAAATAACTTTTAGATCCAATATGATTATTATGTAATTAGCCTTAATTTTTGTCAAATTTGTGGTTACTATAATCCGATTCATGTTTATGTGTGAAAATATGTTCTGTATATGACTGAGATTGGATGTGATTACTGTTTGATTTTTCAAGTTGTATGCTATGCTTGATTTGTGTTTTTAGAATTATTTGAATTAAGACTTAGGACATAGATCAGAGCACATCGACAACATAAATCGTCAAAATCAGATGAAACTTGGAGGATAGGCTCTATAAGAAATGAAGATGGAGTCAAAATTCATGAAGTACATGAATCGGTACCGGTCCATATGGCATGGATCAATACTATCCATGAGGATGACTCGAATAGGAGTGCGACTTCTACAGGAGCATGGTGGGACCTTATAAAGGCCATGGTTAAAGTTTGGTTCGATTTCAATATGCGGGGTGCTTTGAATTTGATGGACCGACATAAACAACTTCAGGGGATCAAATGTTAATCTGACTTGACAAAGAGGCAAGGACAGACTACGGGAGACGATCCATGAAGTCACTTAATCAATTTTGGTGAAGTGTATGGACCGATCCATTTGGACTGGCAGCGACGATCGTATACCTTGGATCACTTGGAAAGTGATCTAGTTGCCTTGGGAAGGCAAATGTACGTAGGACGTACGATAATCCAACTAGAACCGGGATTTTTCCATTAACCTTTGACATAAAAGACGATAGTTATACAGATTATTAGCGTATTCAAGGCTTTAGACGGTGATAACTAGAATATTGTTTGATAGATGTTATAATTGCTTTGAATGTTCTCTTTCCAGTGTCTTTGGGTAGGCTATTATCGTAGGATACTGAAGTGAAACAGAGATTGAGAATTCCATTTTGTGCAGTATCTATTTCTGTTATTACTTTAGTATGTTTTATTTAGTTATTATGTGCTAAATTTCCGATTGCAGGGTCAGGTCAGGTGAGACTTGAACTGTCTATTATCATATTGTATAATATAGTTGTTGATAGTCATTTATCGCTCTAAGTCAAAAATTTATGTTTTCACTTATTATCTTGGGATTCTCATCAATGATGTTGTTGAGTAGATTGAGTATCAGGTTTGGTGAGGAAGTTCTTGTTTGATGACGGGTCGGAGGATAACGTATTATTCTACTATATAGCTATATATGTGTTTGTTTCCACTGTCTGATCTACATACTTTGAGAGAAATTGTAGTGAGGCTTGATGCACTAAGATTGTTGATATGTCATACCAGATTCTGAGATTTTATTTAGAGAAATGATTTTTGTTATATCATGCTTCACTATTACTCTATCTTATATTTTTCTATTAAATATTATCCATATACTGTGAAATATACATGTTTAGGTTTGTTTTCCCTTAGCAATCATCTCATATCGGTCTGACATAACTTGCAGTGTGCATTCCTTAGCATTTGGTGCAAAAGGTATATATGAGGCCGTCATAAGATGTGGTATTAGAGCTTTCGTTAATCGATTTACCCAAAGTTTTAGAGAGTATAAGCGTATGAGAGACGTACTTGCAATTGATTTTGGATGGTAACTATAATATACATATACATATATATATATATATATAATATTATACTTGTTTCAGATAAAAATGAGTCGTCAACATATAAGAAATGGTGCTAGGGACAATCCCGCTTCTGGAGTGGTAGGAGAGGATAGTGGATCGGGTGTCGCTACATCCGATTTCTCAGCTAAGTTTGAGGTCATGATGACATTGATTATGAGGAGAGTACCTACTCCAGGAGTGGCGGTAGATGGTGCTCTAGTGCAAACACCTAGCATTGTAGATTTTGCTAAGTTGTACAAGGACTATTCTCTTAGTGGCAAGTCGTTTGTTAGGACAGAATCAACAGTTGAAGTTCAGAATTGGTTGGATATCAGTACTCACATCTTCGGGGATCATGAAATAGATAACGTGATGAAAAGGAAGTTTGCTTCGAGGCGACTACAAGTTCGACCTATGAACTGGTGGAATTTGATAACCATTGAGACTTCAGAAGAACAGATTTCATGGGAGCAGCTTAAGACCAAGTTTAAAAACAGATTTATTTTTATGGTTCAGAAGTTTATTCTCTTCAAGAGGTTCATTGTGTTGAATCAAGGAAAGAAATCTTTTGTTGAGTATGTGGCAGAGTTTGATGCATTATCTAAGTATGGCCCTCTTTTCTCAGTACTCCTCTTAAGAAGAACGAGAAGTTGATTACTAAATTAGACGAGTATCTAAGATAGAAGCTTGTCAACCATATTGAGGTCCCATTTGAAAAACTTGTTGAGAAAGCTCTTAGGTATAAGAGTTTATTCCTAATGAAGAATGAAGTTGTTGTTAACAGTATCGAGAAGTAGGTTTTGAAACCACAACCACGTGGTCGAAATAAGGAGTGGAACGGAAATAGAAAACAGCAGTAGCAAAGTAAGAATGATTAGAAGAAAATTAAGGGTGAAGTTACTTGCTTCAATTGTCCAGAGAAATGACATTTTTCTAGGGATTGTAAATCTGCTAAGATTGAAAAAAAGTGTTTAAAATGTGACAAACATGGCCATATGAGGAAGAATTGCCCAGAACCGCCAAAGGATAAGTAGATAGTCAAGACTTATGCATTGGATCTTGTGTCTACTTCGAGAGTTTTTACTGTTGTGGAGAAAGAGAAAAGTGTTGTTGTGCAAGGTGTGATATCCATCAGAGATATTTTAATTAGATTTTTTTTTTAATAATGGAGCATCGCATTATTTTATTGTAATGTGCTTGTGCGCAAGTTAAATTTAGAACATGGGATAGCAAATAGAACATTAGTTGTGACTAACCATGTTGGACCGGGGGAGGGGGGGGGGGAGGGGGTCCTCTAATCTTTGTATGCTTTGTCATGGCCTAATTTTATCGAGTCATGGTTGCTTTTTTTATTTGTGATTATTTTGTTTTAAACTTCGTTGGGTTTGGGATTATTCTGAGTATAGACTGCTTCAATAGATTGCTTCAATAGATACACAACTATAGTGGATTGCGAGAAGCTCGATGTGACAATCAAGAATGTGGAAGGAAGAACAATTGTGATTCGCTACATACTTGAGGACAGGGTTCTGGTTAGCTTTTTATATTCGTTTGAGATTCCACGGGATGAGTTGTCATATGTGTCTAATGCTAGAGAATTTTCTAATATCTTTAATGAGATCAAAGGATTGCGGCCGCAAAAGAAAGTAGAGTTTCGGATTTGATTTTGTGGATGGAGCCAGACCTATAGTTATGCCTCTTAGGCGGATGACGCCAAAAGAACAGTGAGCGTTAGAGATGCAAGTGAACGATCTATTGAGTAAATGATTCATTTAGGGAAGCGTATCTGAATGGGGTGCACCAGTTGTGTTTGTGACCAAGGCTGATGGATCTTTGAGATTGTATGTTGATTATCGTGAGCTGAACTAGGTGACCAAGAAGAATAATTATCCATTACCAAGGATTGACGACTTATTTGACCAACTTCACGAAACCAATGTGTTTTCCCAAACGGATTTAGCTACGGTATTTCACTAACTGAGAGTGGCGAAAGATAATGTGTCAAAGACTACATTTAGGACACTGTCTGGATTCCTTGAGTGGCTAGTGATGTCATGGATTGACCAATGCACATGGATATTTTGTGGATCTTATAAATCGAGTTTTCGGATATTAACTAAGCAAGTTCATACTTGTGTTCGTGTATGATATCTTGATCTATTCCAGAACCGAGGAAGAACAAGATGTATTTGAAGATTGTATTGGAAATCTTGAGAAAACACCAGCTAAGAACTAAGTTTTTAAATGTCATTTTTGGAAGGAAGAAGCGAGATTCTTAGATAATGTCATATAGAGACAAGAAATAGCAGCCGGTCCTACTAAGGCAGTAAAAATTCAAGACTGGAACTGACCTAAGAGTGCTACGGATGTTAGAAGTTTTCTTGGTTTAACTGTATATTATTGACAGTTTATTAAGAATTTTTCGAAGATAGTTGCACCATTGACCAGTTTGACAAAGAAGAGTCAGGCCTTCGTATGGGATGCAAAGTGAGAGCACGCTTTTGTGATCTTAAAGGAAAGATGGACTAGCGTGTCAGTGCTAGTTATTCTGAGTGTTAACTAGGAGATCGTTGTCTATACTTATGCATGTGGTACTGGCTTAGGAGCAGTATTGATGCAGAAAGGAAAAGTTGTCATATATACCAATCGACAACTGAAGTCGCACGAAAGGAAGTACCCTACTCATGAACTAGAATTAGAGGCGATAGTGTTTGCTCTGAAGCTGCGAAGACATTACTTATTGGGCGCAAGATTTGAGTTATTTACGGTTCATAAGTCAATAAATTATCTTTTCTCCCAAAATAATTTGTATCTTGGACAGCAAAGATGGTTAAAGTTTCTAGCTTTGTATGATTTTGGTATCGTTGGCATATCTTTTAGCAAGGCAATCACACGACTGATTTCCAGTTTTCTAAGTGCTCGAAATTCGAGTACAATCTCATGAAGGTACGTAGCGATTTGGTCGAAGTCGCGAAGTGCTCAGAAACTCTGGAATTATGGTTAACCTTCTAGACCGGTATTCGGGCTCGAATCCTCGGATCGACATTCTCGGTTCGATAATCTTTGGATCGACTTCTTGAGATCGGCCATTCGGATCGGCATTGATACACTCAGGGATATTCGTATCCCACGGCAAGGCTTGAAAATATGACGTTAACTCTTAGATCGGTATCACTCTGGCAATGCGAAATTTATATTTTATATTAAGCTTAGGCAGGGATATGAATACGATTTTCGTATCACCTGTTTTTCTTGGGAATTCGTATCCCACCCAGGGATACGAAATTTGGGCAAGGCTTCAGATACAAATTCACGTTTCATATCTGACAACACGGAGGAATCAGCTTGGCATTCGTGAGTTTTGGTTAAGGTTGGGAATATAAAGTCTTATTTCGTATCCGGCATTGCATGAGATATTTTGTATCCAAGGTTCGGATACGAAGTGACACTTGTGGTGACTCGAAACTCTTATCTTTTGGAATACGAAAGTGTACTTCGTATCAAGCAATACGAAGATGAAATAGCTTGGCGTGACTTTGGTTTGAAGTACTATAGTGTTGAAGTTGTGGAGACTGACTAAGTTACCAGGGATACAGACCGATTCCCGAATCGGTACCGACCCCGCGATACAAAATTTTGAGGATATGAATTCTCGTATCCTCATATCTATAAATACCACATGTGTTGACTATTTTCAGGATCTTTTGGCTGTTTGGTTCTGTACATGAGAAGCCTGGCCTTTGAGCATCTTAATAGCTTCCTACTTTATTTTTATAGCTTTGAAATGTCTTTTGAACCTATAAACTTCATATAGAAATTTTCTCACAACATTTTGGCATTTGGACTAACTCTTAGCTTGCTTATTGGATTTTGGAGCATACTTGAAACTCTTTGGACTTATGAGGATTTTAATGGCTGTTTGGGCCTTGTAAGGAGTTCGTAAGGACTGCCACTCTCCACTAATAACTTTATGAACTCAAAGGCATTGGATTTGGATTATACTTGTACCGTAATGACAATAATGAAGTTACACCAAAGAGGACATAGGCATTAGTCATGAACCACTATAAACTTTGTGTTATTTACATTTCTACAATTTGTGTTTGGATTGTTTGGATAATTTGCATAATATCAATTCATCGGGTGTTGGCGTGTACGAGTGACCAATTCCCCACGTCAACAGGTATCACTTATACTTCAGTAAAAGGAAACGTAAAAGTTGATGTGTTGAGTAGGAGACATGAGAGTTTAAGAGCTATGTTTATAGAATGGAAACAACTGCAGTTTGTAGTTGGTTTTGATTTCAGACCCTGCTATGAGATAAAGCCTGACATGTTAGCTAATTTATCTATTAGACCTAGTCTCATCAAGAAAATTAACGAAAGCCAAAGATGAGATGCAAAGCTTATGGAGATTATTAAGAGGTTGGAGTTGAAAGTCGAGTCCGAGGACTTGAAGCAATACAAAATCAACCAAGATCATTGGTTTTGTGTAACAACCCACAAAATCCGAACCAATTAAAAAATTTTATTTTGGCTATTTCAGTGAATTTTGAATAGTTAAAATAATGTATTTTAAATAATAACGATTAAAATTTATTTTAATCGAAGTTAGAGTAAATGTATTCATTTTGATTTCTAAAGAAATTAGAAATAGTACGGTAGTTTGAAATGTCAAACCTATAATTTGACCGAATGTACCGGATTCAAAATTTAACGGATTTTAGTGAAACTAAAAATATCTAAATCTGTTTGAAATTATCTTTCCAACGAATCCGAAAAATCGAAATTTCATAGCGGGAATCAAAAGATATAGCCAGTTGAATATTCGGAAAGGTCGCTATGGTATAATTTATAGCCCGTATAAAAGACCATTTTTCAAACGATAATGTATTTTTCGAATTAATATGTGAGCGTAGCAAACGAAAATGTGTTCTGTCAATTTCAGTCAAATCTGATCGACTTGAAAATAGTCATTTTTCGAACAGTCTCAGAATTCGACGAAATTATTTTTGTTAGGACCGTATCGTCAAAACAAAGTCAGAAATAATTTTTCTGGATTTTTCTGAGTTCGTATGTGACCCCGGTGGACTTAAATAGATGATCAAATTTATTATTTAAATGATTTAAATAATAAATTAAAGATTTCAGACCATAGACAGTCGTTTGGGCTGACGAGACCTAGTCCATTGGATCCAGAACAAGGGTTATTGGCTGGGGTCAACTCCGGTTGGATTAAAATCGGATTAATTTAAGAGGTATGGTTTTATTTGTAAAAATTACATTAAAATATTATAAAATAACATCGTCTCCCTAAAAAACCCTAACCTACAGTTCCACCCGCCACCACAAAATCCATGGCCGAATTTGCACCCACTTTCCCCACTAAATTCTCTCAATCCCTTCACCGAATCCCCCTCCCCCTTTGGAATTATTTGTAGAGATTCTTCTCCTCTACAATCCTATACGGTTGGATCCTACCTAGTTCACCACAGACCGAGGTACAGTGCTCCAAAACCACCGGATAGAAGGGTCGCCGCACCCTCTTAGGCTCGATCGAGCTTCCAGTTGTGGGGCCACCCGCGTGCGCCTCACTCTCCTCCCCGACGTGGTAGCACCCGATCCTCCTCGCATGCCCTGCAGTGACCGCAAAGATCAACCCTAGTTTCGAACACAACAGCAAAACCGTGGCATATTTTCTGAAACAAGGAGGGTATTGAGCTTTTTTTTAATATTTTATTAATTTAAAAATACTCTCAACCTTAATTAAATCGTAACTAATCTATACGATATCGAAACCGAACAATTTCATATCTTATTCAATCGTGAAACTGAGATCTACGTTGCTGTCCATACTAGATCCAATTCCAAGCAGTTCAAATTTTGGACCAATTTGCGTTACGACTGTGAGATTTCTTCTTTTATATAATTAATTAATTATTTAATTGTTATGTGACGATGGAATGTGTAATTCAGATCTGTTATGTGATGATATTGTGGACGTTTTATCTGTTTGTTGGTGATGTATAAACACAGATTTGTTTGTGTTCCAATAAATAAATCATTATTGTTTATTTATTGATTTGGATTAGAATTTCCAAATCGATAAAAATAATCATTTTGTTAGATTATTGATTTGGATTAGAATTTCCAAATCGATAAAAATAATCATTTTGTTAGATTATTGATTTGGATTAGAATTTCCAAATCGATAAAAATAAATCATTTTGTAATGTTATTGATTTGGAATAGAATTGCCATTCCAATAAAAATAAATCATTTTGTTATGTTGAATTGCATTAGATTTTCAATTCAACATAAAAACATTATTTGGATTATTTTTGTTGAATTGAATTAAATTGTCAATTCAATATAAAATTATTATTTTGATCATATTTGTTGAATTGAATTAGATTGTCAATTCAATATTAAAAATATCTTTTTATCATTTTTGAGCATTGAAATAGAATTGTAAATTTAACATAAAACATTATTTTATCATCTTTATTGTATTGAAATAGAATTGTTAATACAATGGAAAATATATCATTTTTGTCTATATCATTGAATTGAGATAAGTTGTTCTTTTATTTGCATTCCTCGATGCAAATAAACATTGTATTAAAAAGTTGTTCTTTTATTTGCATTCCTCGATGCAAATAAACACTGAATTAAAAAGTTGTTCTTTTATTTGCATCCCTTGATGCAAATAAACACTGAATGAAAAAGTTGTTCTTTTATTTGCATTCGCTAATGCAAATAAACATTGAAATAAAGATTGTTTTTTTATTTGCATTCTCCAATGCAAATATACATTGAAATAAAGATTGTTCTTTTATTTGCATTCGCTAATGCAAATATACATTGAAATAAAGATTGTTATTTTATTTGCATTCTCTAATGCAAATATATTTAGAAAAATAGAAATGTTCTTTTATTTGTATTCTCTAATGCAAATATATTTAGAAATATAAAATATTCTTTTATTTGCATTCTCCAATGCAAATATGCATCGAAATAAAAATGTTCCTTATTTGCCCCCTCCGTTGAAACAAAACATTAGAATTAAAATCATATTTTTGTTTGCAACTTTAGATGCAAACAAAACGTTAGAATTAAAATCATATTTTTGCTTGCAATTTTAGATGCAAACAAAACATTAGAATAAAAATCATATTATTTTTTTGCAATTTTAGATGCAAACAAAACACTAAAGTTAAAGGATTACATTTTTATTTGTATATTTAGATGCAAATAAACATCGTAGTTAAAAGATCACATTTTTATTTGCATATTTAGATGCAAATAAACATCGTAGTTAAAGGATCACATTTTTATTTGCATATTTAGATGCAAATAAACATCGTAGTTAAAAGATCACATTTTTATTTGCATATTTAGATGCAAATAAACACCGTAGTTAAAAGATCACATTTTTATTTGCATATTTAGATGCAAATAAACATCGTAGTTAAAGGATTACATTTTTATTCGCATATTTAGATGCGAATAAACGTCGTAGGTAAAGGTTACATTTTGTTCGTAAATTTAGTGCAAACAAAACATTATAATAAAGATTACACGTTGTTTATGTTTTAGATGTAAATAAGAACATGAATTAAAAGGTTGTATTTTTATTTGTAGTTTTGATATAAATAAAAACATAGGAATTAAAAGTCATACTTTTATTTACATTCTAGATGTAAATAAAAGAATAGATTACAGTGTCGCACTTTTATTTACATTTTAGATGTAAATAAAGGCTAGTATTTTAAGAGTCACATTTTTATCGACATTTCATATGAAATAAAAGAATTGATTTAGATGTTAAATTGTTTATTGTTACTTTATATACATTAAAAATTATAGGAATCGCCAAATGATTTATATTTATATTTATATATAAAAATATAAATTAAAATTCTCGCGCGCGATAGTTCACATTTCGGCAATCGTAACTTCAAACGATTATACCGTAAGATCCAACCATCGGATTTTCTCAAAACTGGAACTGTTATGACCGTTTTGGGAAGATCTTTCCGATGATATAACTTTATCAAAATCCAACCGTTAGATTTTAAGATGTGTAAAACAAATTTGGGTAAAAACAGCATCAGGGTCGCCCATTGACCCGAAGCGTCATTTAATTATATTGAGCTATTTTTAAATAAATAAAAATAGCGATAAAATGTTATATATTAATGTTAACGATATTAATGGTTTAAATGATAAAAATTTGAAAATTTATTTGAAAAGATCGAGTTCAACTCATTTCAAATAATTTTACGGCGATTTAAAATTGAAGATACCAAAGACAGCGATTGAAGACCGGCGATCTTCACGTCGAAAGGATAACTACTGATGCCTAGCATAGGCTAACTACCAATAAAGGGTTAAAGCGGTAGTTGTCCGGACGCACTTGTTGATCGTTCGGATACGCGAGCACCTATGTGACTCCGGTTTCGCTCAGACCCAGAATGGACTTGTAAATGGATGCGTTTCCGACATTGAATTTCGTGTCATGTAAATTAATTGATATCTACTAATATATTTCTGAGGTGGCGGGGGATTTATCATTTTGCTAAACACCCTTCTTTGAGACGCACGAGCTCGAAAGTTATATATTGGTAGTTATCGATCGCATGGTATGGACTGTCAATGTGACATGCCAAGATGCAATTGATCGGGGTTTTTGTTGAAAAGCAGAGCCATGTGGATGATGATCAAAGCATAGCCTATTTAGGCACAACTTTTTGTATTTCGTTACCTCGCGAGCCTCACACCCCAGTAGAGTCAAAAACGGGACAAGGGAACGCAGAGAGTGCACATGTTCCTTTATAGCTAGAAGTGGTGTTTGGGTTCTTACACGGTCCGACATTTTTACTTATGTGGTTGATGGAATGAGGCGCCTCGGATTTTTATTGGTCACCAATGGCCAATTTATAGGTCCAATAGGATCGGCAAGCGTGTGTTCAGGCATAACTAATCCACTAAAGTATTTGTGGACCGGCCCTGCTGTATCCAAGAGTTCGCCAGCGTCTGAATCCTGAGACATTGCTAGAGCGTCTCGAATCGGTTAGGAGATCGTCTCTAGCCTTGACTCATGATGGAAACCAACCTCCAATACGACATTACGGTCTTGATTGTAAACCTATATATGACGACATAGTATATGGTAGCTATGCCGTCTAAGATTGATACATTTACTTTGAAGTATTTTTGAAACGTACTATACACTAATAATAATATTAAAAATATTATTTTCTTCGTATCAAGCATTTTTGATCAATATAAGGTAAAACTCTATCCTCCGTTTGCGTTGCATTGTGTGATGGGACTTGAATCTTATAATAGTTTCATTTTCTAAAAAGCATTGCGTTGTTTTTGACTTAAAAAAATTTATAAACTTATGCACTGGCAATCCAATGGAATTAAACTCGTTCCGCGATAGCGGCGTGGTCCAGTGATTAGCCATGTTATTAGTTTAGTAAGATTTCTCATACCAGTCCCATGACTGACTCATAGTTTGTTTCACTTTACAAACTCGGGTGCCCTCTTTCCACACGGGCAGCCAATTGACAGGTTTCAGGTAGGGATGTTTTTTGGACTCAAGCTTGCTGCTGAAGATGTTGGAAGATCTTTTCTTTTTATCTTTTATTTTCTTCTTAAGTTTATGAGACAGTATTGGATATTGATGTATTTTGGGAGATTGAGACTTTATTCCTTTCCCTGTTTTAGACACCTGTATTGCTAAGTGTATCCTGTACTGCGTACTCTGATGTTCTGTGATGATGTTTGTGATGACATTTCATTTCCGCTGCAATGATTTATATGTTCTGCTATGTAACCGTGATCTGTTATTGTTTTAATTATGTTATACTCCTATGATTATCCTTACTTTCGTTCTAAGGAAGTTTGGATCATCGCATGTTGTAAGGATGAATGATTGGTTGTTCCTGATATAGATGGGTTATGAGATGGAATTTTAAGGCAATGTCATCATTTCAAATTGACCATTCATTCTGGTGATAATAAGATGTATAAAGATATGAAGAGAACTTTTACTGGGGAAGTATGAAAATGGACGTAGGAAGATTCATCTCGAAGTGTATCAATTGTCAATTAGTTAAAGATTAGCAGAAGAAGCCAAGTGGATTACTACAACCATTAGAAGTTCGCACACAGAAATGGAAGCAAGTATATATTGATTTTAATGATGGATTGCCAAGGACCACGGAAGGATATGATAGTATTTGAGTAATTGTGGATCGCTTGACTAAGAACACGAGATTTAGTCCTGTCAAATTTACCAGAACGACATCCAAGTTGGCTGAGTTGTATGTTAGATGGATAGTTCGGTTCCAAGACCCAAAAGCATTGTAAGCAATTGAGATCCTCTGTTCACTAACCCATTTTGGAAAAGTCTGCAATAAGCATTAAGGATTGAGCTGCATATGAGTACAGTTTATCATCCGTAGACTGATGGGGAAACCGAGAGAGTTAATCGAGAATTAGAAGATCTTCCACGAGCTTGTGTTTTGAATTTTGGAGGATCATAGAAAAATTACATTCATTTAGTTGAGTTTGTCTACAATAATAGTTATCAATCAAGTGTTGAAATGGCATCGTATGAGATATTGTATATAAGACCATGTAATTCAACCTCCCATTAGTTGGAAATGGAAGAGAAATTGATACATGGGCCTAAAATGATAAGAGAGAGTAATGATAAGATTGAGATCATTCGACAATGAATGAAGACAACCCAAGATCATTAGAAGAGTTATGTATGCCGATAAAAAAAATTGATATTTTCTGCTGGAGACTAGGTATTTGTAAAGGTTTCACCCCTAGGAAATGTTCAATTCAAAAAAGAAAATTAGCTCTGAGGTTTGTTAGATCATTTCTGATTTTGAAGGAAATTAAGAAACTTGTTTATAGAGTGGTATTACCTGAGAAAATGACGAGTGTTCACAATGTTTTTCATGTCTCATATCTACGAATGTTTGGGCATGACTCGAATATTGTGGTATCTCCAAATCAGCTTGAAGATGTAGAGATAGAGACAGAAGTCTCAAGACCTCGTAAGCCGCTTCGAGTCATTGGGAATGACACGAAACAACTTAGAATGAAGTTAGTTAGGCTAGTCAAGATTCAATGAAGCAAGAATGATGATGCTTGCACATGAAGGAGGAGATAATGAACACGACATGTCCAAAACTCCTCGGGTGGTATGCCCCATAAATCGTATCTACTGGTGTCATTGTGTCTTGTATTATTAAAATTCCGCATGATAGGATAAGAATTGTTTGTTTTACTAAATGCCAGATTGGATGATAGACTGATTGCTCGTCGATGGTAGACATGCAGAATGCAGTGTTTGCTTATGCTGTTTAGGATTTCGGGGACGAAATCCCTAAAGCGGAAAGAATGTAACAACTGATATTTTACATATCAGAGAATCGTAAAATAATTCTATTTAATTCACGGGCAATCGTATTCTAATATTTTGATATGTGATTCATGCGGATGTGTTACACATTCAAGAATTTTACCATTTCTTTGTATTACCATTTTTCCCTTATGATGTCTTATTTTAGTCATATTTTTTTATGGAGATCGAATTAGGTGTTAACTAGTCTCATTGTTTCAAGATGGTGGTTGACCATTTAGTAGAGTGGTCACGTTAAAAAAACAATTCAACAAATTGAGTGAAATTACAGTTTTAAATTTTCATTTCTGCATGACAGATTTGGTGACAGCTAATGGGTTGCGATTAGTTAGCCTATTAGACTTATGTCCGGTAATTATAAATAGAGGCTGTAAGAAGAGAATAGCTTTCTCCCTCATTCTCGCATTAGGTTAGATTGTGAACTACTCGGGTTCATCCTAATTCTCTCAAAACTCTAAATCTCTAAAAAATTTATCAAATCAATTCTATTTTGCATCTAGAAGTTAGATCTATATCCGGGAAGATTAGATTTCATCATGGTTTTGTAATATTATGCATTTTCATTGTTGTCTACATCCTACTACATTAAATTGAAGGTTTTGATGAGTGATAGTAATCTTTAACATGACTATATTGTATTATATGTTGTAGTTAAGTCTTTTACACACCATACATTTTAATCTAACCCTAAAACCGGATTTTAAATGTCAATTTCAGATCTATAAACCCTAGGTTAACATAGTTATGACATATGCTAAGTAACTTGTTAGATCCAATATGATTATTATATAAGTAGCTTTAAGTTGAGTCAAATATGTGGTTCTGGTTATTATCATTTAGTTCATGTTCATATGTGAAAATATGTTTGTATATGACTGAGATTGGATGTGATTAATGTTTGATTGTTCGAGTTGTATGTATGCATGATTAATGTGTTTAGAATTGTTAGAATTAGGACTTTGAACATAGATCAGAGCATATCGGGCCGTCAGAATAAAATGAAACTTGGAGGATAGGCTTTGGAGGGGATGAAAACTAAGCACACAAAAATTGAAGTCAAAGTTTACTAAGTACATCAACCGATATCGGTCCTCAGGGCATGGATCAGTACCGATCCATGAAGATGACCCTAACTGGGATGCGATTTCTACCGGAGCATGGTGGGACCCTATGAAGGCTATGGTGAAAGTTTAGTTCGATTTGGATAGGTGGGGTGCTTGGAATTTGATATACCGACATAAACAAATTTGGAGGATCAAATGTGAATGTGACTTGACAAAGAGGCAAGGAAAAGCTATCGGAGATGATCCATGAAGTCACTTAGCCAATTTTGGTCGTGTGTGGATCGGTACTCACCCATAAGGGATGTATTGGTACTGATCCATCAGATGAGGAATAAAGGGAGTGCGACTTCTCTAGGTGGCTATAGATTTCGTTTGAAGTGTGTAGGAACTTGTGGTACATTGATCGCTTCTACAGGTTGGAGGTTATGACCTGACAAAGTTGTAGCTCTTCGATTGTGAATTCGAACGAATGGTCGAAGAAGAATGTGATAAGCAGCTTGGGATATAACAAGGCTGCGAGATAATGGACGGACTTGAGTGAGACTCGACATAAAAACAGAGTTGTGGATGACTCATGTGCTCGGAAGTGTCAAGGAATCGTTGATAGCTCGGAGTGTTCTAGATTCGAACTCAAAGCAGAGTTATCGTGAGGATGCTTATTAAGATTGACAGCGATGGTCGTGTATATTGGATTGTTTGGAAAGTGATCTAGTTGTCTTAGAAAGACAAAAGTACGTTGGACATACGGTAACCCGACTAGAAACGAGTTTTTTCATTAGCCCTCGATATAAATGAGGATAGTCATATGGGTTATCAGCGTATTTAAGGCTTTATACGATGATAGCTAGAATATTGTTTGATGGATGTTATGATTGCTTTGAATGTTCTCTTTCAACTTTCTATGGTTAGGCTATCGTCGTAGGATACTGATGTGAAACGGAGATTGAGGATCATATTTTGTGCAATATCCAGTTCTGTTGTTACTTGAGTAACATGTTTTATTTAGTTATTATCTGTTAACTCTTTGTTAGCAGGGACATGTCAGGTGAGACTTGAACTGTTTAATATCATATTTTGCAATATAGTCGTTGCTAGTCATTTATCACTCACATCAAACTATTGTCTGACTCAAGGTTTTATGTTTCCTCTTATTACATTGGGATGCTCACCAACGATGTTGTTGAGTAAACTGAGTAGCAGTGATGGTGACGATGTTGTTGTTCGACAATGAGCTACAGGTTGATATGTTATTCTAATATATAGCTACATGTTTGTTTCCGTTGTTTGGTCTATATACTCTGAGAGAAATTGTAGTGAGGCTTGATTTACTTAGATTGTTGACATATTGTACCAAATTCTGATCTTTTATTTGGAGCTGAGATTTTTTTTACTTTATCATGCTTCACTGCTATCTGTTATATATTTCTTTATTGTATATTATCCATGCACTGTGAGATATACGACAAGTTTTGTTTAAGTTTATTTTTCCTTCGTAATCATCCCATATCAGGCTGGCACGGTTTACAACACACATTCCTTATCTTTTGGTGCAGAAGGTATGGGGCGGTCGTCGCATATATTGACATGCATTGATTGATATATCTGACCAGTATTTTTATCCATATGAGACATCAACCATATGGTTGCTATCGTTGTTTTTATATATAAAAAAAGGGTCTTTATGATTGCTTGCAGGAACACCTCAAGGAAATGAGAGGTAAACGGCTTGTGGCTTTCCCCAAAAGACCTTTTAAAACTAAGGTTTACGCCTCAATAACTTGAGGCATGCAGGCCTTACAAAGTGTACGCCTCATATGCCTCTCAAAATGTTGAGACATTGACACAAATTATCTTTACTTCTAATGGTAAATGTGACGCCGACGGAAATTACTAAACTTCAATTAGTTAATATAAAAACAAACAAAAATTTAAGAAAAAGGAAGTTGGTGTATTTTTACTTTTCAATATCGACATGATTAAGATTGTGTTTGGAAAGAAAAAAACAATCGATAGCTACGTGGTAGGTTTTCTACAGCCCGTAATTGAAATTGATTCCAATACGTAATGGATTAATATTCTCAATATCAACATGATCTTGTCATTATTATTTAAAGAAACTTCTCTAAATAAATATCTTTACATCTCTATTAAATTTTGTGGATCAATTCGAATTGGTAGAAGGTATAAAATAATAATTTACATTATTTTTCTCTGGCTTGTAATCGAGATCAAATCCGAATCCATCAAAAATCATTTTCAAATCTAGAAAAAAAAATAGAAGAGGAAGAAAATATATATACTACTGCGGAGCTGAAAATTAATACGAATTGTTCAAAAGTCGCGTTATATATATATATATATATATATATATATATATATATATATATATATAGGAAAGTATAAATGAACACAAAACGTTGACACAAAATTGAAGCCATTGGATCTCCCCCTGAATTCTACCTCACACATAAAAACAAAGAAATCTTGTGGTCCAGATTTTGTGTATAGAATTTTGTGTCCAATTGTGTTCCTATAGCCGCTCCATATATATATATATATATATATATATATATATATATATATATATATATATATAGATAGACACACACATATGCATGTAATGTTCAAATTTATATATGGCTACACCTCTTGTCTCCCTGAATCTCAGCCATGAATCATGGTTTAAATAATACTGGTTTCTCTCTCTTTCCACTACACTACAATATTTAATTCACTAGGGGAGAGAAAATAGTATTATTAAAAGGAATTTGGGGATGAAATTCAAAGGGAGAAGAGGTGCAGCAAAAGTGAAGTGTAGCCGAACATTCCTATTTGTGCATACACACACACACAAGTGCTTAAATTTATTTTTATGGTTTTGTAATAAAAAATCGTTAGGATTAAAAATCTAGTGTTTATGTTGTATATATTCACAGTTTTTGGTTAATTAGTAACTTTTAAGCATTGATCGAAAATTAATAGTAACAAAGCTTAACAACTTAAGCCTTCATGTTTACTTGAAAAACTCACATCTAGGCGCTTTGAGGCTTTACTCCTCGTGTAGCAGAATAACACCTCATGTATGTTTTTTGCATTTTAAAACTTTGATTACTATTCAATTTTAGCTACTTCCAATGCACAAAACCATTTTTATCATCATCTTGACTACCCTGATGCATTTTGACGTCAAAGAGAATCAGTTGAACATTGACTGTAAACTCTAGATTATAAGCCACCCAAAAATTATAAAAATATGATTTGCTAATTCTTTTGAGTTGACATCAGATGTATTTTGGTATTAATATCTGGTGAGTTGTAAGCTCACTCAAAACAAACCTGTTTCCACTTTTCAGCAACAAGTCGACCTAGTACACCAGGCCCAACTATCAATATATCGTTTTCTCCCACAATATCAGGATTTGAACCATCCAGTTCCACATCATACGTACCTGAATGTGCCAACATATGAACAAACATTAAAATGTTATTTAATGATAGAACTAAATCTTCAACCATATTTTTTTTCTAAAATAGATATATCATAATTATTACTTACTGAATCAAATGGTGTTGAATAATAAATAAAATATTGTTGGAATTGAACATAATAACACATTATAACTGAAAAAACATACAAAGCTTACAAGGGATACTACAAAAACAATAAAAACCTCAGCAAGGAATATTGGAAAATTATATGAAGCTAGTTAGGAAAATATTGGAAGTTTTGCATACTATTACGTTTGCCCATTGAAGGTACTTTGATAGTCAAAACTAGATAGATTTCTAAACAGACTTCAAAATGTCTTAGAGCCAAGTCAAAATAAAAAAACTTGCATATCAAACGTCTGACATCAAGATATGTTGTAACTATGGTAATACAAAATTAATTTTTGCACCATAATTATAACCTTGAACAATATTGCATCACTGTTGCATATATTTTTATTAAATGCACAATATTCTGCTTATAACAATCACTTTAGGAGCTAAAATTATGGCTACAACATAATATGACTTGTACAATTTTATCTATCCACACATGAAGCTATGTAAATCAACTTGCTTCACCGTAAAAAAAAAATATGTAATGTTACATGAATAAAGTTGATACATTGTTACGAGGCCGGAGCCTAAGCAATCGGATATAAGGTTTCTAATTCATACATATTCCCCCAAGAAAGTCAGTTGCAAGTTACATAGTGTTCAAGTACAAGCAAACGCAATCTTCTGCGACCTGAAACAGTCTCAGGCAGTATAGTAATAATCCTTCTACGCTCCAACCTAGGTGCTAAGCTAGCCTCACTATCTCGATTTTTAACTAACCTGGCTAGATGACACTCTCTGTATTATATAAGCACATAGATAGGTTTATAGGCACCATCCATGCACCAAGTTAGGCTTGATGTCTCTTATAAGCATCAAATGCATGTTTCTAGCATTTTTATTTCAATGGTTGCTCCAAGATCCAACAAAATTCTATGATATACCATTGTGGATAAGTTAATGCTAAACAAAAATTTATTTAAAATGCATGATTTTATCAAAAACGCCTAACTTCGATTAATCATTGATCAATTCCTGTCTTACCAATTAACCCCAGCCCACAATTCAGTCTAGCATTGACCTAGCAATTTTTACAACCTTGGTTACAGGTCATAAAAATTAAACATATAAAAAGCAAATGAAAGTTATCCTGAAGCTATCAGATCTTATCAAAGATGAATAACTGAAATCAAAATTTTTGAATTTTCTAATAAAATTTTATTGCATATCTAGCGAATTCGAACGATTTTTCCACATGCAGTTCAACTGCAAAATTTCAAGTAGTCATCTTAAAATTTACAAATGAAGAGCATGATATATATAATTACTTCCTTGCATTTACATGGACATCCTGATCATTGATCAATATGAGATTGAAATGTTGGAGCATTTTACGACAACTGGATAATAATAATAACTTATTTAAATTGATGTGCAGTTGTTTTGAGCTAAGGAGACATCAGATATCACCTTAGATATGTTAGGCTAATCAAGATAAAGTCGTAAGAAACTAAAAATAATTTTTCCAATGTTGATTCCTTCACAAGTTATACTACTTGTATAAGGTCAAAAGTTTCAAGCAGGGTCACGACAAGTTTCATTTGATTTAATTTGGATTATGTCCAAATACTGTTTATTGTTTTGATATTAAGAGCCCATTCAGGAACAACTTTTTTTTTTATTGCCTCAAATCAGATATGAATACTAAATTTTAAGCAATTGTAAGTGAACAATGATATGAAAAGGTGACGGGATAAATATGTTGAAATTACAGTAAAAATTAGTTATAAAAATTGAAATAGGATATAAACAAGTAATTGGTGCTTATGACTTATCAACTTGTATAAAAAACTTATTTGTATGCACCAAGTTTTAGCAAATACACAAATAGTAATGAGTAACTGATTATACGTTTAGGTACTTAAATGTAGTTGTCAACTATACTTTGAAAAGTATGTTTACATCTACTTATAAGCAGTTAAAACCAAAGTTTTAAAATGCAAAAAACGTACATGAGGCATTTTTCTATGAGACGAGACACAAGCTTCAAATCGTTGAGGCGTAAGCTTTTGGGTAAAAATAAAATGCAAAACATATAAAGAAAGTTTAACGTTTTAAATTAATCGATTTAAAAAATTTAAAAGCAAATCATTTGAAATCCGACTTTGAACAAGCATATAATTTTATTATAGATTAAAAATAAAGAATTGAAACTCATATGATTCAAAATTCGATTTCTCAATTGAAGATTCCATCAAACTCCAAATTTGATTCTTTCCATCAATTCAAATTGATACGCAAAATTTATTCCACGATTTAGCAAAGTTTATTGAAATACATTCTTCAAATAAAAATGTGAAAATTCATTACATAACTCATGATCGTTGTTTCGTAAAAAATCTTACTTGATCATGTCAACACTGAAATTGAAAAGTAAAAAAAAAATGCTAATTTTTATTTTTATTTTTTCATTTTTGTTCTTTTTTATTTTTGTTAAATAATTATAGTTTAATGAATTTTATTAGAATACATATCTGCAACTAAAGATAAAAAGTTTTTTAAGTCATATGCCTCAGCAATTTGAGGCGTGCGAGGCGTATGCTTTATACGCTTTGTATGCCTCATATTATTGAGGCGTAAGGCTTAGAGGGAAAAAAAAAACTCAAAGCGTTTTATCTCTTTTTTTTAGATGCACCTCGAGACGAGTATTGCGGCACGTTTTTTTAAAACAATGGTTAAAACCAATATTAAGTTATTTATATTCTATTGTTTGAAAGTTCATTATAAGAAGCTTACGAAAGTGACTTAGGGTCGACTTGAAAAGCAACTTATTTTGAAACTCCACAAAATGAATTTTGAAGATTAACTTTTAAGAAACTTTATATAAAAATTTACAAGTAGAAGTGCTTGGTCGTGGTTAAGCTACTATGTAGAAATATACGGTTAAACTTGCTTATGAAATTGCTCCGTAGTCGTAATAAATAAATGATCACTTCTCAAATTTCTATTTATTAGCTACTTTAGTTTTGCAAACTCCATAAAAGATCTCAAATGCTAAAATTGAAATAAGTTGCTTGTGATTAGTTTTGATTACTTAAGAGTTAACTAACATACTCTTATAAGTGAAATGCAAGAGACAACAATTTATTGCTAATGACTTGAACAAATTTCATATGTAAATTTAATCATATTATTTTGTTTATTGTAACTTAATATCCAAACTTCATCTAAAAGCTTCTATTTATTAGTTACTGTCTAAACCAATTAAAAAGTGGTCAGATAAAAATTTGCATTATTCAAAACTCCTTTTTAGACGTTTCAAAAATAGTTTTTGCCTGAGGGACTCTTAAATCTCCCTTTATGTGAGCTCAGAATTATAAATTTTCCCTTAAATCGCATTCATCTCTCATGCCTTCCGTTTAAGTTTGAAGAAACCAGCTTTTGAAGGACAAATACGTCATAATCGTGATGGTATGATCTGACAAAATCCAAAAAAAAAATAATAATAATAATAATAATAATCCAATAATACCCTCTCAAGTAGTGCTCAGGGAACACGCAGTAGTCTTGCGTGGTGTTCTAAAGTCATCATGCAGTGCCAGTTATGAAGGTGCCACGCACTACCACTGCGTGGTGCAAAGAATAACATAAATTTGAACAAAAAAATAAGTAAAAGGTATTTTTGTCATGATACTTTGTTTGCAAAAATTGGGGCAACTCACTAAATTGCTCAGTTCAAGTACAATTTGCCACATTTCAATTATGTCGAATCCAAATTTATCTGAAAGTCGTCGAACACTGAAAATTTGCAAGACAAATGCATCAAACTGGGAAGACAGCGAACGTCAAAATTGAAATGAGCGCTGACCTGCTAGAGCCATCAAGGCGCAACCGCGCCGCAGTTTGTTTGACGCAGGAAGAGAGCGTTTTGACGAGTTTGGAAAGTAATTCGGAATGGACTGAGAATATTTCGGGGAACCCAACGTGCAGATGGAACGTGATGCTACTGAAAGTAGCGATGACGATAGGGTGAAAGCAACCATGAATTAAGATGAAGGGAGAACGGATTGCCAGTTAACAGCGCTTTTTTTATATTATTTTTTCCAAGTCACGTGAACTACGGACAATAAGGTTAAGGTACCAATTCGGAGGTAAAAATTTCCAAGTTGAAAACGGAGCATTTCGACTTAAAAAAGAAAACGAAGCAAAATGAATTATTGATTATAAAAACTCATCCCATTCCTCCCTTCCCCCATCGTAAACCTAACATCTTTTCAGTCTGTCATCTTTTGAATTTTTCGATCTCGATAATACTATTTTTTCAGATAAATTTCTCTATTAATATGCTTATTTTTTTCTTTATTATATATTATCATCTAACTTTTCTGTCTGATCATTTCCAACTATTCAAATTGATACAACTCGATATTTATCAAAGCTGATGGCCTAGTAATATAGTTTGAAGTCATAGATATCAAGTTTGGATAGCATCATGAGATAATGGTCGAATGAGCCTGGCAGAACAATATCTGAAAGCTCATCAAGTGAGTGATTGGCCTACCTCAAACCAATGTATCAGTACCAATCCGAGATGAACTCGCATAATATTTCAGCTTCAACAATTAATGCACTATATCTCTCAGACCACAAGGCAAGTCAACATGAAACCTTAGATGATGATTCAGGACATCAAGGGGGGCCCACTGCCCTGATCACTCCACATTTCCTTTAAGTATAATGATCAGTACCGATCCCCTACTTGGGGATTCGCTGATCAGGCCCCCTCCTAGCCTCTTATATATCGTTGTTCCGACTTTTGTGGGATATTTTCGACTATCTACATCTTTAAATATCAACTGCATTAGAGAGAAATGGATCTTTTGATCATTCGTTTACTTTGTTCTATACGTTTCAGATTCATACTGATCCAAAAATTTGTAATTCTCAAAATAGCAATAAAGTATACAAAACCTTCCAAGTGGCGTTGGCATAACGCCGAACCACTATAAATTCTCGTATTCTTACTTATTACATTTCTTCTATTATTATCCTCATTTTCCATTTATCTTCTCAATCTAGTTGATTACTGAACTCTTTGGGTGTTGTGCTAACTTTTGATGCTAACATTCTAGTGCTTTCATTGAGGAGATCTTAGTTTTTCAGATTTTCTGCTTCTTCAAGTTATTAGTCCTTCTTAGATCCTCGTAGATCTACATAGGAAGCTTGATACAATGGTGAAAATAAGAATTCTCAAGCTGTTGGATTTTCAAATGTTAATCATGATGATGCCTCAATCTAAAAAACGACAACATTCTGGTGATGTTCATGCTCCTATCGTGACCAATGTGACCACGATATCCAATGATAATGCTTCGATTGCTCGGTTCCAACTGGAGAACATGATGAGAAAATTGGAAGAGACCAAAGTGCGGCTCAACGGTCATATCAAACAAAACATAAGTCTTATGCAGCAACTGCAGCATGCCACTCGAGTCAATATTGGCCGATTCGAGAGAAATAGAAAGACTATAGTTCATATTAATTATGTTTCTGAAAGCTCTTCATCCTCATCATTTCCTAGCAACCGGGACCAAAGGATAAGATTATCAAAAGACGAAGCAGGAGCCGCCACCACTGAGGGAACGAACCAACCTTGTTGTTCCCGCTTCGGTATGGATCTTACTAGTGAGGTCTGAGCTGAACCCTTTCACAGGGGTCCTCGAGCTATTACTATCCCAAACTTGGTCCCTGTACTTCCTACCGGCAATCGGAATCAAGTGGCTTATGTTCAACCTCCATAAAATCATCCTATTGATGGTGTTCAACTTAGGAGGCACTATAGATGACATCATCCTAAGTTTGATCACGGACATCAGAATTCGACAGAGATCCTAACTTCCGTCCTTACCTCCATGGTCTGTAGGATCATAAGAGAGCCTTAGGGTCAAGATAACGATGACTGGGAAACCAGTATTGAGGCGAAACATGTTCACTGGAGATGTTTTGACCACTAAATGGCCTTGGCGATTTAATATGTCAACATTTCCGGCCAGTTCATGAAAAACCGACCCATGATAATTTCTAAACTGTTATTAGTGACATATGGACTCTACACGCATCATTGACGAAGTGAAGTGTAAATGCTTCCTTGTATTCCATGAAGGTGTGACCTTGTTATGGTTCTCTCGGCTTTCGTTGAGAACTATATCTTCTTTTTATCAACTTGCAAGGATACGGACGGAACAATTCGATATGCATACCACCAAACCAAATGATATCATATCAATATCTAACATATTTCGATGAACTGGTAAATCTCTAAAAAGCTTCTTATAATGATTCAACAACACTCTGATTGAGGTCAACAACTGTGACGACCGCCCTACACCCTCGACACCCATTAAGTGTGTTGTGGTGGTACTCGGCCAATGTAAGACGATCATAAAGGTTAAAATAAGAGAAATAACCTAAAACCTGTCGTATATCTCACAGTGCATGGAACAAAATATAATAGCAACGTAATAGTTATAAAACAGGCAAGACAGTTAATGGTTGAAAATGAACCAATAACATCAGAGTAACAGATCCAAAGTACATCATAATAATGATAGAGTCGTACATGGAGATAACTCGGAATAAAATTGTCTCTACATAAACACTACTATTCCAAAGTAGTGAAGAACGAAAGTAAACAGAGTATATAGTAAAACAATACGTAAAATAGCCTCCTACTCATCCTTTGCTCAACTACTCGTGCATTCCTAACCTGCCTCTAGTCTACTCATTTAAGAGCACCCAGAGTGATAAGAAGCAACGCATATAACCTCAGGTTAGGTAAAGTCTGGTATGAGTAATAGTAATCTCAAATACTAGTAAGGTAACACAATAGGTATGAAGAGTCGTACCTAATATGTCATGCACCCAAAGAGTTAACACATAAAATAATGTACCTTACTGTAAGGTCATCATGTCACTGAGTGTAAATAGGGTGTGCATGCTAAGATAAAGAAAAACAATCAAGCATAGCATTCATCCTCGCATTCACTTACTCAGTGTATTGAGTATACGATACCCAATACTTTAGTTGCCAATTCCATTGAGGCATTGGCAAGTCCAACTGCACTGGTCTCGCCAGAATATCCCTATGTCTAACTGCATCAGTCTGTAATAGATAACCCTCCCCAGTCCAAACTGCATCTAGCCCACGGGTCCGGACCAGTCAGTCCAAACTACATTGGTTTTGATTTGTCCTTGTGCCCCACTGTGACGGCCCGTTCCGCACCAGCCTGCATTTCCTCCGAAAGTGCGCTGTATGCATGCCCAGCTAGCACAGAACGGTCGTCAGAAGAAAAGAAAGAAGGGAGTGAACTAATCAAGGAACCTGTAGAATGTCTCACAGCGCATGGAATAAAATATAATAATAACATACTTGACATAAAACAGGAGAGACAGTGCATAAGCTGAAAATCAAAACTAGACATCATAGCAGCGGAAAATTCAGAATACAGCTTATTACAACTTTCAAACTGTCTCAAAGCAAAAGAAAGCTAAAATGGAAGATACACCACCAATGCCCAAGCAGTGATCTTCAACAACACAGGGAGAATACTATATTTATTACGTGGAAGCCTCCTGCTCGTCTCCGGATCATCTACCCGTGCATCACCAGCTAACCTGTCTCTAGTCTGCTCGTGTGAGCACCCAGAGTAATAAGAAGAGACATAAAACTCTGGGTCAGACATAAAGCCTGGTATGAGCGATAAGCATCTAAACAGAGTAATAACAGGTATACTAAACCATACCTGAACCTGGACCTGCAACCAAAGAGTTAGTACCACATACCGTACAACACTCCAAGGTGCCATAATAGATAGTGTCAGAATACGGGGGTGGGGTGTGCATGTCACAATGATAGCAAACAAATCATCCATAGCAACCATTCTCGCATCTCTCACTCAGTGCGTAAAGCGTACGGCATCTACCACTTTGAAACACTAGACAAACTGAGGCAACGACGAATCCCGACTTGTAGAAACCCTGCTATGACCAAGCCAAACACTTGGAGTCATGACCAAACATTTCAATGACCCACTTCATTGGTCGTAGCCCTTGGTTCTACCAATGCCATAATGGCCCTGAATCCGCCTTCGTACCTCCTACCATAGTGGTCCAAAGCTATAGGTGTCGATAACTCCTTAGCACGCGTCCCGCAGCAAAGCCCAACCATGAAGTGAACTCGTTGATTCCCATCTGAATCTTAAGCTCTAACTTCTCATTTGGACATCCTTTGCATCTCGGGTTTGGTAGAATTGGAGTGGGTCTTCAGAAGAGTCATCACGAAGTAGTAAAAGTACACGTCCAGTTCCCCATGCTCGGTTCGGTTCGGTCACCCATGCTCGGTTCGGTTCGGAGTGCCACCTTCCTCTGGGTTCGGATCCTTCTCCTTGTCTTCTTTCATTCGATTCGGGTCGGGCACTTCGCTCCGGGTCGGGTCAGGGTCTTCCTCCAGGTCGGGTCGGGTGTCCTTCCCTCCAGCGCTCCAATCCCTAGCTTATTTCTTCACGTATTCCGATCCGATCCCTCCTTGCCATCTGATCCGCGTGGCTTCCCCTCCTGCTTCTCCCGAGTGTTTGCTTCCGATCCGAGCCCTGCATCTCCATGTCGATCCGATCTGGCCTCCAATCACTCTTCCGATCCGATCCGCTCCCTAGTTCCGATCCGATCCCCCTTGTCCACTCCAACTCTAAGCAATGGCCTTCCTTCCTGCCAAACTTCTTCCAGTGGCAAGTCCTCATCCAGTTCGGATTCCCTTGGTCAGTTCCCTAGTCCGATCCGACCCCTTTTCTCCGATCCGAACCGGTTCGGAACCTGCACACTTCTACAACTTTCCAGCGAGCTTTCTATGCCGTTCGACGACGTTTTCGAGCAATTTAACTATTCTAATCAATCATGAAACATACCATAGAGTCATAGCAACATGTAATAGCAACCACAAACAGCAAACAACAATTTAAATGAATCAAAATGAATCAAAAGTGGCTAAAACCTCACATTTGCCTATAATCCCTCTTAATCATGTTTAAGCATACGATTAGTAAAACACATCGAAATTAACCCAAATTTCTAACAGAGCCTTAAAACATTATTTTAGAATTTTAAGAATTTTTCCAGAATTTATTTACGTATAAATTCGCTAATCTTCACTAATTACCCCTTAATTACCGTAATTAGTGCAAAAACTATGCAAATCACTCACCTTGGCCACAAATGAAACACCAAATCTGAAATACTCTCTGTTTGGGTCGAATTCCTATGTATAGCAGCAGCTCTAACCTTGCTTTGTTGCTATTTGGCCTTGTTTTGATGTAGTTTAGGCTTAATCTTCGCTAAAAATGTGTTTTGGGGTGATTTTAGAGGATGGAAGCCATTACCAATGTCTCTAGAAGGTTTGTGGCGGCTCAAAACTGAAATGAAAGTGATAACCTAACCCTAATCAGTCCTCCTATACCTCTAAACCCGAAATTCCCCTGTGGGCCTAGCTGCTAATCACCCGGTTAAGCCCAATTAAGCTGTTTTTCACCGTCTGAAACTTGTTTCAGCCATACCTCCCAAACGGTAAGTCCGTTCGGCTAATGTGACCACTCTACGGAAAGAGAAACCATCATCCGAAGCCAATGGAAGTGGTTTCAGGTCAAAATTCCTTCCCAGTCAAAAGTTATGGCCAAAACAGTGCCAACTAGGGGTAAAATGGTCATTTAAAAATCGGGAAAAATCATGAACATGGGAAATGACCCCAATAGTCGTTTCCTAAAATTACACGACCATTCGACTTCGTATGTGACAGAAATAAATATTCTACGATCCTATGATGCGTAGAATGCGGGTCGTTACACTCTTCCCCCCTTAAGAAATTTCGCCCCCGAAATTTCTTAACCCAAAACATACAAAGGATCCCGCATGCCTACCAACCACATACAACAATCAAACATGCAAAACAAGCAAGCAAGCCTATCCTAGCATGCGGAAAACTAAATCGAAGTCAAAACCTTACCAAGCAAAGAGTTCTGGGTGTGTCTTCCTAATGTTCTCCTCCGTCTCCCAAGTACAATCATTCTCGTCCTCGCCCCACTGAACCTTGACTAGCTTCACCGCCTTCCTTCGAAGTTGCTTCATGTCGTACTCGACAATACGGGCCGGCTTGCGGTTCCCAACCGCCTCGGGTTCTACTTCGAAGTCCTCTAACTGATCAGGTGAAATAGTCATACCTGAGTCGTGAACGAACTTCCTTAGTTGGGAAACATGAAATACGTTATGAACTCCCGCCATCTTCTCTGGTAAGTCAATCCTATATGCCAAATTCCCGACTAGTTCAAGAACAGGGAATGGGCCAACAAATCTTGGTACCAACTTGCCCCTCCTGCCAAATCGTATTACGCTCTTCAACGGGGAAATCTTGACAAACACCAAGTCACCAACGGAGAATTTTAAGTCTCTTCTCCTCTTATCAGCATAGCTCTTCTGCCTATCTCGAGCAGCTTTCATTCGTTGCTGAATGATCTTAATCTTATCCGACGTTTCTCTCACCACATCTGGTCCAAGCACAAACTTCTCGCCAGTCTCTATCCAACATGATGGTGAGTTGCACGGTCTTCCATACAAAGCTTCATATGGAGCCATACCGATACTGGATTGGTAGCTATTATTATACGCAAACTCTACTAGGTGCAAATGGTCATCCCATGATCCACCAAAATCCAATATACATGCTCTCAAGAGATCTTCCAAAATACGGTTCACCCTCTCCGTCTGACCGTCGGTCTGAGGATGATATGCGGTACTGAGATGTAACTCTGACCCTAGAGCCTCTTGTAAGCTCTTCCAAAACCCACTAGTGAACAACGGGTCTCGGTCGCTCACAATGCTTTTAGGTACTCCATGAAATCTCACTATCCACTTTATATACAATTCTGCTAACTTAGCTGCCGTTCTAGTCGATTTGACTGGTATAAACCTTGCACTTTTAGTCAGTCGATCTACAATTACCCAAATGCTGTCATATCCCGATCTAGTCCTTGGTAAACCATCGATGAAATCCATCGAGACTTGCTCCCATTTCCATTCGGGAATTTCTAATGGTTGCAACAACCCACTAGGCTTCTTTTGCTCGGCTTTAACTAGCTGGCAATTCATGCACTTGGATATAAACTTCCCAACGTCTCTTTTCATCCCTTCCCAGTAGTAAGTCTGCTTCATATCTCGATACATCTTATTACCACCGGGGTGTATAGTTAGCTTTGAGTGATGACATTCTCTAAGCACTTCATCTCTCAATCCATTGACATTGGGTACAACAAGCTTTCCATTCTTTCTAAGCCATCTATCTCGATCAAGCCCATACTTGTTCATCTCCTCATCGATACCCATCTCTAATTTGGAGATGATTTCCAATAGATTAGGATCGTCCCTCTGACTAGAGCCGATCCGCTCAATCAAAGTGGGTCTGATCGTTAAACTTGCTAACATTTCTGGATCCAATTCGCACTTTGGTCTGAAATCAAACCCCGCGATAAACTCCAGTTGCTTCCATTCAAGGAACATAGCCCCTAAGCTGGCATGTCTTCTACTCAATGCATCAGCCACCGCATTGCCCTTTCCTGGTGTATATGCGATGTCAAAATCATAGGAAGCTAAGAACTCTAACCATCTCTGCTGACGGAGATTCAGGTCTTTCTGAGAGAAGAGATACTTTAACGACTTATGGTCTGTAAACAGCTCAAATCTTTCTCCCAAGAGATAGTGTCTCCACATCTTTAACGCGAACACGATCGCTGCCAATTCTAAATCATGGGTAGGGTATCTTCTCTCGTGCGGTTTCAATTGCCGACTTGCGTAAGCTACAACCCTACCGCCTTGCATCAATACAGCACCCAGTCCGGTACCACAGGCATCCGTGTATACCGTCATCTCTTCATCCCCCTTAGGAATGACTAACACTGGTGCGCTTGTCAACTTGTCCTTTAGACTTTTAAATGCATTCTCGCACCTTTCATCCCAGACAAAAGCTTGATTCTTTTTGGTCAACTGGGTCAATGGTGCTGCTAACTTGGAGAAACCTTGGATAAACTTACGATAATATCCCGCTAACCCCAAGAAACTTCTTACATCAGTTGCATTCTTGGGCGTAGGCCAATCTTGTACCGTAGCCACCTTCGCTGGGTCCACGGCAATACCATTCTCTGATACAACATGGCCCAAGAACCTCACTTCCCTCTTCCAGAAGTGACACTTAGAAAACTTTGCTTTCAATTGGTGTTTTCTCAACACCTCCATCACTACTCTTAAATGTTCCTTGTGTTCTTCTTCTGTCCTCGAATAAACCAAAATATCATCCACAAACACAAGAACAGACTTATTCAACTGATCTCTGAATACCCTATTCATAAGATCCACAAAATATGCTGGGGCATTGGTCAGCCCGAATGGCATGACCAACCACTCATAAAACCCAGACGGCGTTCGAAATGCCGTTTTAGCTATACTCTCAGCTTCCACTCTAAGCTGATGAAAACCTGTCGCGAGATCCAACTGAGAAAATACTCTCGCGCCACTCAACTGATCAAACAAATCATCTATCCGCGGTAGAGGATACTTGTTCTTCCTCGTCACTTTATTCAACTCGCGGTAGTCTACACACAAACGAAGGGAACCATCCGCCTTGGTAGCAAACACAACTGGTGCTCCCCATTCAGAAACACTCCTTCTGATAAATCCCTTCTTCAAAAGATCGCTGACTTGCACCTCGAGCTCACGCTGCTCTCTTGGTGCCATACGACGAAGTGGCATCACTATAGGCCTGGCATCTTTTACCAAATCAATACGGAACTCAATCTCTCGGTGTGGTGGAAGTCCGGTCACTTCTTCGAAAACATCCGGATACTGGCCAACCACGGGCAAACCTGACAACTCACTATGCGGAATGTCGAGGGAGTTTAGAAAACTAGCCAATACCCCCTTACTGGGTAGACCACCAAACACTATCCTCCGCCCATCATCCGCTCTAGCTGTCACCAACAAGCCCTCACAGTCTACCACCACCCCATATCTTTGGAGCCAATCTACTCCCAGAATAATGCCAAACCCAGTAAAGCCCAAAACAAAGCAATCACAAACAAACATGCATCCATGACTCGATAAGACCACATTACGACAAATCATGCTAAGGCTAGTAGAACCACCAATCGGGTTCGTCACTACTAAGGGTCTATCGACAATCTCGGGCTCCAATCCCAACCTACCTACCAGGTCACTAGATATGAAAGAACTGGAAGCTCCGGTATCAAACAAAACTCTAACAGGAACATCATAAACAGAAAGCATACCTTGAATGACGACATTCTTTCCCTTCTCCGCCGCAGTTGGGGCATTCGACGAAGAAGGAATAGCATTAAGGGCATATGCTTTCACCATTTGCTTTTCTTTAGGGGGCTGTGGACACTTGTCCTTGTGATGTCCCATTTGGCCACAGTTGAAGCACTTCCTATCCGCTGGCTTGGCCCGACAATTACTAGCATAATGGCCCTTCTTACCACAGCTGAAGCACTCAACATCTTGCTTATTCTTTTTCTTCTGGCCATCCTTAGCTTGGTTCTGCTTTCTTTTATTCTGGGAACCACCCTTGCCTCCACCACTTGCTTGTGGTTTTGGCTCTTCTGCAGATGCAACCTCAGTCTTCGACTTAGGGTAGAGACTTTCCGATCTTAACGCTTTCCCCACAATCGATTCAAATGTCTCATCGATGTGGTTAATAAGTTTTTCCCCCAAGTACTGATCCAAACCAGTTATGAATTTCTCATTCTTTTTCTCGGCAGTATCAATAAGAGATAACCCATATTTTGACAAAGTGTCAAATTCAGCAATATACTCCGAGACAGCTCTGCCATTCTGCTTGAGCTCCAAGAACTTCTTAAACAGCATTGACTTCTGAGCAGCTGGAATGAACTTCTCACTAAAGCGAGCTTTAAACTGCTCCCAAGTAATCTGATCTTCGGGAGTAGCTGCCTTTATAGCATTCCACCAATTCATTGCCCGCCCTTGCAGCTGACGGGACGCTAGCTTTCTCTTCATCGCATCCTCGATACCCAAATCCTCGAAGATACGTTCGCAACTATCCATCCAATCCTGAACATCCGTAGCCGACTCCGTTCCGTGGAACGGCTTCCCACCAAGGCTAGTATAATCCTTATTCAGCTTGGCGAAGTCGACTCTTGGCGCCTGCACTATTGGACCACCACCATTTCCACCATTGGGAGCTGCCCTCTGAACATCTCTAAGCATCTCTCTCATGAGGTCAGTAAACATTGTCCTCATGTCAGCAACATTCCCATTATTGGCTCCCCTACCAGCACCTCTAGTATCTCGGCTCATCGTCAATCTGAAAAAGGAAATGATTAACGACTCCATAGTGGTGCTAGTGCAGTACGACTTCATCCTTATACTACTAATAGTATATATATATAGCTTTTAAAAACCAAAGTAATCACAAATACGCTCTCTCGTATACGTATATTATCTCTCCCTGATAACTTCCCTTGGTTAACTACGCAACCTAGAGCTCTGATACCAAGTGTGACGGCCCGTTCCGCACCAGCCTGCATTTCCTCCGAAAGTGCGCTGTATGCATGCCCAGCTAGCACAGAACGGTCGTCAGAAGAAAAGAAAGAAGGGAGTGAACTAATCAAGGAACCTGTAGAATGTCTCACAGCGCATGGAATAAAATATAATAATAACATACTTGACATAAAACAGGAGAGACAGTGCATAAGCTGAAAATCAAAACTAGACATCATAGCAGCGGAAAATTCAGAATACAGCTTATTACAACTTTCAAACTGTCTCAAAGCAAAAGAAAGCTAAAATGGAAGATACACCACCAATGCCCAAGCAGTGATCTTCAACAACACAGGGAGAATACTATATTTATTACGTGGAAGCCTCCTGCTCGTCTCCGGATCATCTACCCGTGCATCACCAGCTAACCTGTCTCTAGTCTGCTCGTGTGAGCACCCAGAGTAATAAGAAGAGACATAAAACTCTGGGTCAGACATAAAGCCTGGTATGAGCGATAAGCATCTAAACAGAGTAATAACAGGTATACTAAACCATACCTGAACCTGGACCTGCAACCAAAGAGTTAGTACCACATACCGTACAACACTCCAAGGTGCCATAATAGATAGTGTCAGAATACGGGGGTGGGGTGTGCTTGTCACAATGATAGCAAACAAATCATCCATAGCAACCATTCTCGCATCTCTCACTCAGTGCGTAAAGCGTACGGCATCTACCACTTTGAAACACTAGACAAACTGAGGCAACGACGAATCCCGACTTGTAGAAACCCTGCTATGACCAAGCCAAACACTTGGAGTCATGACCAAACATTTCAATGACCCACTTCATTGGTCGTAGCCCTTGGTTCTACCAATGCCATAATGGCCCTGAATCCGCCTTCGTACCTCCTACCATAGTGGTCCAAAGCTATAGGTGTCGATAACTCCTTAGCACGCGTCCCGCAGCAAAGCCCAACCATGAAGTGAACTCGTTGATTCCCATCTGAATCTTAAGCTCTAACTTCTCATTTGGACATCCTTTGCATCTCGGGTTTGGTAGAATTGGAGTGGGTCTTCAGAAGAGTCATCACGAAGTAGTAAAAGTACACGTCCAGTTCCCCATGCTCGGTTCGGTTCGGTCACCCATGCTCGGTTCGGTTCGGAGTGCCACCTTCCTCTGGGTTCGGATCCTTCTCCTTGTCTTCTTTCATTCGATTCGGGTCGGGCACTTCGCTCCGGGTCGGGTCAGGGTCTTCCTCCAGGTCGGGTCGGGTGTCCTTCCCTCCAGCGCTCCAATCCCTAGCTTATTTCTTCACGTATTCCGATCCGATCCCTCCTTGCCATCTGATCCGCGTGGCTTCCCCTCCTGCTTCTCCCGAGTGTTTGCTTCCGATCCGAGCCCTGCATCTCCATGTCGATCCGATCTGGCCTCCAATCACTCTTCCGATCCGATCCGCTCCCTAGTTCCGATCCGATCCCCCTTGTCCACTCCAACTCTAAGCAATGGCCTTCCTTCCTGCCAAACTTCTTCCAGTGGCAAGTCCTCATCCAGTTCGGATTCCCTTGGTCAGTTCCCTAGTCCGATCCGACCCCTTTTCTCCGATCCGAACCGGTTCGGAACCTGCACACTTCTACAACTTTCCAGCGAGCTTTCTATGCCGTTCGACGACGTTTTCGAGCAATTTAACTATTCTAATCAATCATGAAACATACCATAGAGTCATAGCAACATGTAATAGCAACCACAAACAGCAAACAACAATTTAAATGAATCAAAATGAATCAAAAGTGGCTAAAACCTCACATTTGCCTATAATCCCTCTTAATCATGTTTAAGCATACGATTAGTAAAACACATCGAAATTAACCCAAATTTCTAACAGAGCCTTAAAACATTATTTTAGAATTTTAAGAATTTTTCCAGAATTTATTTACGTATAAATTCGCTAATCTTCACTAATTACCCCTTAATTACCGTAATTAGTGCAAAAACTATGCAAATCACTCACCTTGGCCACAAATGAAACACCAAATCTGAAATACTCTCTGTTTGGGTCGAATTCCTATGTATAGCAGCAGCTCTAACCTTGCTTTGTTGCTATTTGGCCTTGTTTTGATGTAGTTTAGGCTTAATCTTCGCTAAAAATGTGTTTTGGGGTGATTTTAGAGGATGAAAGCCATTACCAATGTCTCTAGAAGGTTTGTGGCGGCTCAAAACTGAAATGAAAGTGATAACCTAACCCTAATCAGTCCTCCTATACCTCTAAACCCGAAATTCCCCTGTGGGCCTAGCTGCTAATCACCCGGTTAAGCCCAATTAAGCTGTTTTTCACCGTCTGAAACTTGTTTCAGCCATACCTCCCAAACGGTAAGTCCGTTCGGCTAATGTGACCACTCTACGGAAAGAGAAACCATCATCCGAAGCCAATGGAAGTGGTTTCAGGTCAAAATTCCTTCCCAGTCAAAAGTTATGGCCAAAACAGTGCCAACTAGGGGTAAAATGGTCATTTAAAAATCGGGAAAAATCATGAACATGGGAAATGACCCCAATAGTCGTTTCCTAAAATTACACGACCATTCGACTTCGTATGTGACAGAAATAAATATTCTACGATCCTATGATGCGTAGAATGCGGGTCGTTACACCCACTCTCAAAGGCATACCAAAGTCATGAGTATTGATAGCTCCTTTACACACGTCTTTCTCATGGAAGAATCTCCATTGGATTGCCTACGACTCCCATTTGAAGGTGATACCTACTAAGGATTATCCCAGTGATCGTCAAGGACGTCATTATGTCCTTTACCCATCCTAGAAAGTCATGATAGTAGGATTTCTTTCTGTGTATTCCGTGTCTCGGGTTTACTTAGTCGTATTAAAGTTGTTATTTCAAATGTAGAATCTTCGTTGAGGTAATTCGTCATGCAAGTCGTTGCATCAAGAGTCACCAACCACGCGCCATCATCCAGCTCCAGAAGTATGCCAAAACCCTTCCTTCTTGGTGTCACAAGAACAAAACCATTCGGGTTCAGATCAATGCAACCAATCTGAGTCAGATGGTATACTGTCGAGTTCAGATCAACATACCTGATCAGGATTTCGATCGGCATATCGATCCAAATTCGGATCGATGCCCCCAATCTGAGTCGGTGGTTGACCCCCTCCCACTGATCTAAACTGAGTCATGTTTCCGAGTTGAAGCTTCCTTGCTTGTACCAGTCCAAAGTTGAAGTAGACCGATCCGATGAAGTAAATCTGTAACAACCCAGAATTTTGGCGATATAAATTAATTATTAGAATTTCAAAAATGGGAATTACTATAAATGATGGAATTTGGCCGTGAGACTTTATCAGTTGCGTTCGTCTCGGAATTCTAGTCAATATTCATGTTTGGAGTATTGCGAACGGAGTCCGTATGAAAAAGTTACAGACAAAATACGAATACAGACGGAAAATAATTAAATAAAATATTTAATTAATAATTTATCATATATAATCCATACGAGCAGTTTGATGCCCAGGTGGTCGACCGCCCAGGTCGACCTACTGGGCGTCAAACTGCCCAGTGACGGCTAGGTTTTGGTGGGTTGTTTTATTATATTATTATAACGGATGGACATATATAATTTAAAACTAATATGATGGTTCTAAGCCATTTCTACCCCTATAAATAAAAGATTAGAGCCTCACTCTTTTTCCATTCAAATCAATGAAGGCACGGAGCTCTGCCATTTTTCCTTTTCTTCTAACCTAATTTCTAAATAAAATATATTCATACATATACCGAATCAAATCAAATTCATCTGGGATTGGGAAGATTAATAGATTCAATGGAAGAGAATGCTCAACGATAGATTTCATCGCTCTCTTCCCTTTTTCTTACATTTCTACAGATGTAGAATTTTTCCCGTTTCTAGATGAACTGTAGATTTGTAAGAATTCGGGGATTGTAAGCCTAAAAAGGTTCAAAATTCAGAAATTTGGAAGATATAAGGTGAGTGGGAAATTTACTAATACAGATATAATGATTTATCTATTTCTTTTGAATCAAATCATTATTTTATGCCTACCAGATCTATTATTTAAATAATAAATTGTGGCACCTCTTAGATCTAATCATGAATATGTTTACAAATCGACAAATGATATAGTTGTAATTATGTATAAACACGAATTGTAGTATTTTTGTATATACACATATTCCTACAAGTTATATCATGAAATATGAAATATGTTGTATATGCCGCATAACACTATGGATCTGGAAATCAGTCCCATTAAGCATAAATTTGTTGTAGTTGTGTTCCAAATCTTTTAGTTCAGTGCTGAAATATGTGTATTATGTGATTGTAAGAATAAAAGAAATATTCCTTGTTTACATTCAATATTGTTGGGTTTCTGGCTCAAGCATTGTAAATTTGCCGTTTTCCTCATTTTTAAATAAAGAGACATTATTTTAGAATCACAAGAAGTATGACAAAAAGAATTAAAAAGGGAAAAGTGGTGCAAATAAAAAAAATACATGTTTTGATGTAATTTGCATCAACTATTCCAAAATAAAAACTATAGTACATATATTTCTTGTGATTTGGAAATGTGCCAATTCCACAAAATAAGCATGATTTACGGTGATTTTGGCTAACGGTCCTTGTGAGACTTGAAACCTTTTTGGCAAGACTGAATATTGTTTTATCCCCAAAAAAGCATATGTATGTTGGTAAGTTGAATTTTTTTAAAAGGAAATATGGGGCGATCGCTACAAGGATCAGTTGAGCATTTGCAGTCCAAGACACTCAAATCGTTCACACAAGGAAGGACGCCCACACCAAAACAGGAGGATCACACACCAGTTACAAAGTATCGTTCGACCATACGAATAGAGGATATGGCCAAGGCAAGTTTAGAAGGCTCATACCGGATATAGGAGTCTCCCATTTCAATGTCAAAGGGTCGTCCACACCTAAACAAGGATAAAGCATGAACCGAAAGTCGAGCATGGCTCAAGGGACTGCTCATTCATATCCGAAGGGGTCGGTCGCTCATATCAGAAAAATTATTTACCTTTACATCAAGAGAAGATACTCGAACATTAGGAAACCCAGGCGCAACGCGACTTAAATGCTCTAAGGGTTTGCTCGCATGTAAAGAAAGCTCACTTTAACTATTAGGACAATTAGGTTGTCCGTCCATCAAATCTGGTCAAAGCATAACATTTTAGCACGACCATACAGAGAGGTTGTACATATTAAGAACGATGCAATAAGACTACGCATCTTACAGGGGGTCGTTCGTTCGTATTACGATGGTCGGTCGTCCACCACTCTTAGGCAAAAACCCATAATGTTAGGACTCGCACATCCATCTTCGGTCCACTCAACCGCATTTATCGATCAGTCACCCTTACACCAGTCCCGAAGCTATTACAAGTCACCAAACCCTTCATCGCTTGCCTGTCCACTCAACCTGCTCAAGTCTAAGCAGTCGTTCTCTCTCTAATCAGCTACTATTAGATACCGCCCACCAGTCGGTCAAATATCAACTCTTGAATGGCTGCACTAATATTTGCTACACAAAACTTGATCGGCCGCCAACATCCATTCATCGATCATCTCGCTCATGCGCATAAAGGTCGCTCGCACCAGTCGGCTATAGATAAGCAGTGGCACTTTTGTAATTAATGAAACGAACGACCTATAACCTGCATATATGGATTACAGCTCATTTCTTTCGGGGAGCTTACTTATAAATAGGCCATGACTTTTGCCATAAAAGGGACCGACTCCCGGCGACCATGAAGTGCTATCGAATTCTTTCCTCCACCATTCCTTAGCACTTCAACCATAGTCATCATCTCCATTTGGAAGATCCTTCATGCATTTGGCCATGGCATCCATTGAGACCATCTAAGTAGCTAAGAGATTGAAGATTATCCATCATCCTCCTCTCAAACAAGGACATTCTTCTTCTCCACCGCTAGCATATCCTCCTTCACGGACCATATCATCTCTCCATCGAATTCCACGAATTTAATTGTGGCTCACATGTGAAAGAGAGTATATGTTGTAAAAGAGAGAAAGAATGCATGTATAAAGAGAGTTTTTATGCCTTGTAATCACTATCATGATAATGAAAGTTACCTTCATAGTGGACGTAGGCCTAGCTTAGGGTCGAACCACTCTAAACACTTGTCTCCATTTTACCTTCCTCACATTTTTACTTTTAATTTTTGTTGGGTGCGGCTCCATTTACTTTCTAACCACATTGGTGAAGTACGGTTCACGTACCATTGGTGTTTGAGCCATTTTTAGGTGAAAACATTTTGGTGCCCACCGTGGGGCCATATTCGCACTTCCTTCCTTAACACCTCCCTCCAATTTCGGTAACCCACTATTGAAGTCCTGATCCGCCTCCTTCCCCGAAGTCAGGGCTAGTTCGAAGAAAAATGATAAATCCATTTGAGCCATTATGAATGTCGAGAATGTTCATAATAATAAAGCTATACCACAAACTTTGAATCGAGAAGTTGGAGACTCTTCCAATCCACCTATAACTTGAGATGAGTTGAACGTGGTCGTAACGGCGTGAATAGGGAAATGGATGCTACGACACAAGTATGATGGAAAAGCTTGATGCTTTGATTAATGTTCAAGCTAATCCCCTACCTCCGAATATCATGAACAATGTTGACAGAAAAGAGGAACCCTCTGCCTCAGACCCTAGTCGATCCCACTTCTCAGAGAAAGAATAGGGAGGGGGACCAGTGTTGAAGGCTCTAAAGTCAAAACACCACGACACGATGAGAAATGGGCAACTCGAGGCACCACCAGTCCCGTCGAAGGGACACCTCCCAGAAGAGGTAATGAGAAGCACATTTCGGATATGATCCGACGAATAATGAAGAAGAACACGGCCCATCGGGATGATGAAAAGGAATAGGAGTTTCCACCTAGTAAGAACCCATCTACAGAAAAGATTCGTCAGGAAAAAGTCCCTAAGAAGTTCACACCTCCGACAATGGTACCATATAGTGGGACGGGGAGATCCAAACATTTTCCTATTTAAATATGATCAACACATGAACGAAGCTAGGGCCACTGACGAGATAAAACACTTATGCTTCCCTATGTGCTTGAAAGGTGTGGCCTCACTATGATTCACTAGACTCCTGCGTAAATGAGTCGATCAATTTGTTGGTTTAGCAAGAAGATTCCAAGACCAATTATGTCTACAAAACTACTACAGCAAGGGATGTAACGTCGCTTAACGAAATGGAACAAAGGCCTGAAGAGATCATCGAAGCTTTTCTTAATGGAAAGGGGAAACGAAGGAAAGGATAGAAAAACCCATAAGAAGACACGACTCTGCAAGAATTCAGAGTTGACTCTCCTAAATGAAACCCCATAGAGGATTTACTCTACTAAAAAGGACTCCGGTATTTTCCCTCGGGTTAAGCCGCAGAGGATTACAGAGCAGCAAGCCGACTCTGACAAAATCTGCCGATTTCATAACCAACACCGGGGCATAGCACTAATGAATATTGACATCTCGAAATTCTAATTGAAGAGCTCACCAGAAATAATAAACTACAACAAGTATATGAAGAATCCTCAAAACATTCCAACTGCCCAGGGGCAAAACAACACTATTGATTAGTCCGTCTTAGGAGAGAAAGCTCAAGCGGTTCTTGATCCGAAACCAATAACCAACATGATTTCTGGAGGGCCCATCTGGTTGCGAGAAGCCGGGCCAATATGGAAAGATATGCTAACAAAGTGAGAGGCGTCTCAAGCAACGAACTTCCAATGAAAATGCCTAGAGCTTCAGCCAATAATGTGTCGTGAAAAGAGTCTTAGTTGACACGGGGGCATCCGTTAATGTGATCTTCTTAAATACACTTCAGAAAGTGAACCTCTCTACGGAAGAAGTGTGAGCCTATCCAAACAAAATAGATGGATTTATTAGACAACCTACACAACTCGTCGGTACAATCGACTTACTCGTGGAATTGGCAGAAGGATCCCAGATTCCTCAAGCTTGGAGTAGCGAGCGCACCCATCGTTACTCCCTATAATGCATTGTTTAAATTTATTGTAAAAGCTGTAAACTTTTGCAAATTTTACCTTAAAACTATGTGCATGCAAAAGTTATGAGTAAAAAGCCCTGCTTGCTCGCACGAATTGTGTATTCGCAAACCTTTGCTAAAAGTTAACTTTTTCATGTAGGAAAAATGAGAACAATCACTCTTCCTAGTCATACCTCAGTTGGGACAACTCAAGCGCTAAATACCAGGAGCATCATGCAGATTAAGTAAGATAATTAAAACACACCACCTTGCAGATCTCAAAAGGACGAGCTATTCTGAGCCGAATGGTAAAAAACACAGCAGATGAACACCGAACCCTTGGCAAAGCATCTAGCAAAAGGGTTGATATCAAGCCTTGAGAATGATGCAAGGGATGAAGCAAACCAACCTGTCCTAATCAAAAGATTGTCGGTCCCAAAAGAGGCACCTTGTTAGGTGCAGGACACGAGTTCGTTGAATCGGGATAAAACTCGATAAGAGGAACTAATGTCCACCTCCCGAGATGAAGCATAAAATCGAAAAGACCGACAAAACCTAGGCTGGAAGCACCAGTCCTTCTACTGGAAGGACTGACAGACATGCTGGAAGGACCAGCGCAAACAGAAATCCTAGCCAAAAGGGGGTAACAAAAATCCTAGCCGAAAGGGGGTAACAGAAATCCTATCCAAAAGTGGGTATCCAATGTAGGTCCTTTTTGACCCCAAAATAACCAGATCAAACAGAACCGAGAATGGATCGAAACTTGAAACCCAAGTCCTCCCTTGGGGGCACGTACTCAAAACCGGTATCCAAAGGGCTTGGGTCACCGAGTTAGTGAGTTATGGGGTTGAATACATTCTAATAAAAAAAACACGCATATATATACGAATATGCATCTAATCGAGTCTCCAAGGGCTAGGGAGACCAGGTCAATGAGACTTCGAGGGGCACGCATTCAAGTTCAAACTTCAAGGGGCTTGAGTCACCAAGTTATTGAAAACACGAGTAAATGCTTGAAATTATAATATTACAATGAACTTTGATATGGGGGTCTAACCATAGCGTTAAAGCGAACCAGTAATGCTAACTTTATACACCATAAGTCGGTCGCAGTCGTACAATTAACAAAAGTGTTTAGCGATGCAAATGAATTGTGATAAAGATATAACATGCGGCACGCCAGTGAGAAGGGAGCTAAGTCAAAATAAAAAACTGCAGTACGATAAACCAGGTCGCAAATCAGTCATAAAGTCACCAACACAAACATATGGTAATAAGCGGGGACTGACACCCACATATACAAACCAGTTTAAACACAACATGTTAAAAGGAACAACGGAAATAATGAAAGGTGAAGCTAGCCAATCATAGCCTTCTAGTATGAAAGGCAGTGACCTTATCCCTGGATTCAAGGGCATGGGTAAGCTCAAACTTGTCTTTTCTCCAAAGCATGAATTTGATCGATGTTCTCTCTATTCAACCTCTGAAGATCACCAGCAAAAGTATGCCAAGCACCCAACTGCCTCATAATACAATCCCCGACTTTCACAATAAGGTCTCCAACCAAATTTGGACGTGCCTCCAACTGATCGAATTCAGCCAGTATGCAGTCTTTTATAGCATCCATCTTACCAGCGACAATCCATTTGTCATACGGGTCTATGTTCAAGTCAAAGCACATACCTTCTAGACACCAACCCTCAAATCGTCCAACAAGTGTAGGATGGCATGGATTAGAAACATAAAGAGGCCTCTGTATGGTCATTTGAAGATTAGCAGAATTTGAAGTGATGGATGTAGAAGTTAAAGATGGTTGGTCGGAAGTAGTTTGAACATCTGGAACAGAGGTTCATCCAGTGTACGACGTCTCTACGGGTCATTTATGCCCAAATTCTCTTTGCTCTTCAGCCTACTTTTCCCGTCGATCTTCTTCATCGCCTTCCTCTTCAATCTTCTTAACATAAGAAATTTCATCCTTGGACCTAAGAAAAGACCAAAAGACAATTCAGCATGTGTTGAGCACCAGAAAGGCTATTTCAGTCTAAAGTTTGAATATTGATCAAAGCAGGCCAATCTGGGCATGAGTAGAGGTCGTGTGCAACCAAAAACAACCCGACCAGATTTAGGCATGAACAGAAGCCACGCTGGATTTAAACCAGGAATGTCTGGGGCATTTCATCAAACAACTTTTAGGCAATATCGAAATCAAAGTTTAAAAAGGTTCCCTTGTGATTCAGGTTCATCAAATGATTGCATATACAATCCTTTCATCAAGCAGACCCAGTTATCGCCAAAATCCAAGTCCATAATCAAATCATCCAAACCACACTTGAAACATCCTAGTTCAAGGCTATCTACAATGTCGACAGCTGCTCAACCAAATCAAAGCAAAGTAAAACGTAAAAACTCACCAAAAGGAATCATGGTGCTTCAGATACAAAGAAAAGTTGTTAGGTATTGTTGGGAGCATCAAACAAGATAGTAAGTTAGAAAAACCGAGAATTTTAAAGAAAAGTCTGGATGAAAATCAAAGGATGTGGATTACCTTGTAAGATTCTCTAATACATTGTCACCATCAAAGAATTTCTTTGAGGAAAAGAGGTGAAGGGAGGATCGAAGAAAGGATAAAAAGGCTAGTCCGGCTAGTCCAGAATGTTCTTGCCATGTCAGCCTAGTCAAACTCAAATCTGCCTAGCTGTACAAGTATAATAACCTATCGAACTCAACTTGCTCGAACCTCTATAAGGTAAATGATCTGGGACGACTTCAACCTTGTCCAGCCCTGAACGATCAAAAGTCATGTGCAAACACCCCTCTAGAGAACAAAATTTGAATTTACCAGACTAGGTTATGATCAGTTATTTCGAAGCCTGTAATTTTCTGTAAAATAAAAATTACAAACTTCGAGGGGAAAATGTTTATCCCTAAAAAAGCATACATATGTTGGTAAATTGAATTTTTTAAAGGAACTACGGGGCGACCGCTACAAGGATCAGTTAAGCATCTGCAGTCCAAGACACTCAGATCGTTCACACAAGGAAGGGCGCCCACATCAAAACAAGAGGGTTGCACACCAGTTACACAGTATCGTTCGACCATACGAAGAGACGATATGGCCAAGGCAAGTTTAGAAGGCTTATAACGGATATAAGAGTCGCCCATTTCAATGTCAAAGGGTTGTCCACACCGAAACCGGGATTGAGCATGAACCGAAAGTCGAGCATGGCTCAAGGGACTGGTCATTCATATCCGAAGGGACCGGTCGCTCATATCAGAAAAATTATTCACCTTTACATCAAGAGAAGATACTCGAACATCAAGAAACCCGGGCGCAACGCGACTTAAAGGCTCTAAGGGATCGCTCGCATGCAAAGAAAGCTCACTTCAACTATCAGGACAATTAGGTCGTCCATCCATCAAAGTATCTTTTCTTTATACAGAGAGGTCGTACGTATTAATAACGATGCAATAAGACTACGCATCTTACAGGGAGTCGTTCGTTCGTATTACAATGGTCGGTCGTCCACCACTCTTAGGCAAAAACCCAAAAGTCAGGACTCGCACATCCATCTTCGGTCCACTCAACCGCATTTATCAATCAGTCACCCTCACACCTGTCCCGAAGTTATGACAAGTCACCAAAACCTTCATCGCTTGCTTGTCCATTCAACTTGCTCGGGTCTAAGCGTTTGTTCGCTCTCTAATTAGCTACTATTAGATACCGCCCACCAGTCGGTCAAATATCAACTCTTGAACGATCGCACTAATATCTGCTATAAAAAACTTGATCGACCGCCCAACACCCATTCATCTAATCATCCCACTCATGCGCATAAAGGTCGCTCGCACCAGTCGGCTACAGATAGGTGGTGGCACTTTTTGTAATTAATGAAACGAACGACCCATAACCTGCATATATGGATTTCAACTCATTTCTTCGGGAGAGCTCACGTATAAATAGGCCATGACTTCCGCCATAAAAGGGATCGAATCCTAGCGAGCATGAAGTGCTGTCGAATTCTTTCCTCCACCATTCCTTAGCACTTCAACCATCGTCATCATCTCCATTTGGAAGATCCTTCATCCATTTGGCCATGGCATCCATTGAGACCATCTAAGTAGCTAAGAGATGTAAGATTATCCATCATCCTCCTCTCAAACAAGGACATTCTTCTTCTCCATCGCCAACCTATCCTCCTCCTCCACGGACCGTATCATCTCTCCATCGAATTCCATGAATTTAAGTGTGACTCACATGTGAAAGAGAGTATATGTTGCAAAAGAGAGAAAGAATGCATGTATAAAGAGAGTTTTTACGCCTTGTAATCACTATCATGATAATGCAAGTTACCTTTATAGTGGATGTAGGCCTAGCTTAGAGTCGAACCACTCTAAAACCTCGTCTTCATTTTACCTTCCTCACATTTTTACTTTTACTTTTTGTTGGGTGCGGCTCCATTTACTTTCTAACCACATTGGTGAAGTATGGTTCACGTACTATTGGTGTTTGAGCCATTTTTAGGTGAAAAAAAATATAAAAAGAAAATTTTGGTAAATTGACTGGACCAAATCATTTAATTAAAAAATAAGAATAATAATAATAAAAAATATTAGTAACTACACTGACCGCACGAGAACATGAAAATGAATATATACATATATCCGTCCAAATCAGCGTAAAACGGTGAAATGTAAATTATATGGAATATTTGAATGTTTGGATAAAATTCAATTATGGAATTATGTGTAAGTATAATCCATTTTTAATTAATATATTTGTGGTGACCATTTGTAGCAATAGATATAATTAGCCATAAATAAGACCGCAAATAAGGGGATAACCATTGTAACCAATATTGATTTGGGAAAATAAATTGTGAACAGGAAAATGGTTACGATTCCTAACATCAATTAGGATAATTTTGTGGACCCCAAGTAGGAAATTTAAATTATAACCGCATTTAGACATGAGGTTAAACTCAACTTGTAGTGTAAGCCTGCCCAGAACCGACCGGCAAATCCAACGACCATGGGTAGTCAGTTTAATGTGAGGGGTCTAATGCATAAATATAACCATACTAAGGAACGAGGTTAAGTTTACATGTGGTAGAATTCTGCCCAGAACCGACCGGCATATCCAGCATCCACGGGTAGCTAACTTTATGTGAGAGGCCTGGTATGTAAATATATATATATATATAATAGTCAATCCATAAATAAATAAGAATAGGAATTGTCCGTTGGGGTACAACAAAAAGATAACTTGGTATTGATAAATAGTTGCCTTAGGAAAATATGACCGTTAGAGTCACAAAGGGCAATAAAAAAGAAATAAAAAGAAATGGGTTTCAAAAAGGGGATTAATGGATATTGATTGTCGTTTAAATATTAAGTCCAAATTAGGGAAGAAATTAAATAAATATCTTGGAGAAAAGGGAACATAACCTTCCTTATTTATGTCAATAAAACTTATAATTAAAAATATAGTTGGACTTAATAGGTTAATAATGTAAGACATTATTGTCCATAAAACCCATGATACAAATAAATGGTGTACGTATAATATTTCTGTATAAAGGAATTAAACGAGAATGACTTAATAATGTAACCTACTGTAACGTCCCAGATTTTTATCAATTTATTTTAATCATTTTAATATGTTTAAATGATTAGTTAGAAATATAAATGGATTTTTTTATCGATATAATCATCAATATATGATCGTAATATGGAAAAAGTGAAATAATTGAATTCAGAATTTAAAACTGAATCGAAACAATTCAGTTTATCAATATAAATCCTACATTGAACGATAATAATAATTAATTATCGATGTTTATAAATTGTTTGATATCGATTTATATTTTTAATCGATTTAATTTAATATCTTAAAATAGTGTTTTAATTTCAAACGATAGAATTTTACGAAATCAGTTCCATTGTGTCCAGAATATTCAATTTTTACAGGGTTACAATTTTTATTGCAATTTGAGTTCGTATATGATTGTATGTACAAAGAACGTTGAGTGATTAACAAGATGGATTAGGATACATACATACATACATATATATATATATATGTGTGTGTGTATATAATAATTAATTGTCTTTCCCTGTACGCTTTCGACATCGTGCGCTCCAAGCTTTGGACCCGTGCGTGCCAAGTTTTCACATATATAAATCACGCATACCCCTTCTCCCTTTTTATTCCTTCTGCAAATTAAAGATGGAATTTCCTCTTTTCATCCTAACCATCCAAAAATCAAAGGCCTCAGAACTATGGCCAATTCTTTCTTATAACCAGCGACTATCCCTCCCTCATCTTCATCGTTTCTTTCCTCTCTTGTAATTTTCAAAATCAAAATAAACTCTGTCCCCTTCTTAAATAGAAATCGCGATCAAAGACGATGCAAACACCTGAAGACAGGAAATCATCTAAGGCGCTTGCGAGTGGTGTTGGAGTTGTGAGTCTGTCATTGATTTCAGAGGGAGTTCGATCGAGTAGAGTAATGCGAGTTAAGGGGTGCGGTTCAGTCAACTGGAGCTCAATTTTGGGGGTTTTAGCTTATGTATAAAATCGAGATTTTTAGGAGTTCGATGGGTGATTTGGGGACAGCTGGAAGCGCGATTATTGGAGAACGATGCTGCGAAGAGGGATGTCATGAAGCCGATGGTTGAACTGAGGATTTTTTTTTGGACATCGATTTATGATTTTATGAAGTTCAACATAGGATATTGTTGCAAATGAAGTTCAATTCACCATTAGGTGTATTGAGATGATTTTAGGGAGTATGGCATATGATTGAATTGTGTGAATTTGGGGGTGCGGCTGTGGAAAATAGAGGAGTTCAGATCTTTTGTTATTGGGAAGAAGACCAGTACCTTGGTAAAATGGTGGTAGGGATTCATTCCAAATAAAGGTCGCATTTTTTCTGGTGTGATGCGTTGTGTCAAGGAAGGAGAAGTCATAATGTAAGGGGTCGGCTCAGAGATAAGTTGATGATGCTGATTTGGAAGCTCACGAATGGGGAGTTGGGTTTTGAGTTAGATAACTACAGAAGGAAACGGGGAAGATGAAGCAAATTAGATGGTTAAGGTATGAAATTAATTTGACATAGAAAATTAGTTATAATTATCACTATAAAAAAACCAAAATTTATAAACTGCATAACTCGGCCATATTAGGTTCAAATCGAGCGCGATCAGAAGTGTTGGATCCGTATTAACGTAGGCAATGCTAAGAAACAAGCTTGGTTAATTTTGGAGCTATCCAGACTTTTAGCAAAAAGCAAACATTATTCAATTCTAAATTGAAAGCGATATCGACAATGAAAATCAAGGTGAGTAAATCTCACTTACAAATTTACTTTTATCATTAAATATATTGTTGGCTGCTTGAATGCATTTATAATTTTTGTGGCTATTATAGATGTATATATTAGTCATTTAGTCTTGGTGGTTGTGGTTATTATATATATATATATATATATTGGATTTCCCGCAGTACCATTAGTGGATGCCCGCAGTATCATTAGCAGATGACCCTAGCGCCCCACGATATATAAGTGGATGACCTTTTATACTGTGATGTCCTGCCTTGAAGCAAGATTGGTATTATTTATGTTGACTAACATCTGTGGATGCAGGGAAAATAGGTTGGAGGAATCCAACTGGATTCATCAAAATTTATTTATTTTTGTTTACGAATATGTTTGATATGCTGAATTGAATTGATACTGGTTATGTTGAATGTTTGAATATCATTGGCCATAGATATTTATGTTTAAAATATTATACAAAAAGGATTTTTTTAGATTTTAAATAGGAAAATCTAATTTCCGAAATAGAAATGGAACCTTGAATGAGTTAGGAAATATTAACTTGTTTTAGTAATAAAACAAGGAGATGAATTTATAGATGGTTTTCATAAATGAAAAGAAAAAAATTATCATTTGATAATTTATAAAGAAAATTCAAATATGGTTTTAAAGGGAGAATTTATTCTCCAAAAATAGAAATTTGAATTCAAATGAAATAAAACTTGTTTTATATATTTAAAAACAAGAAGTGTTATTTATAAACGATTTTTATAAATAAAAGAAAAGAATTTCTTTAGATAATTTATTTAAATTCAAGTATGAAATTTTAAAGGAGAGCTTATTTTCCAAAGTGGAAATTAGATTTCAAATGGAATTTGAAATCAAAAACTTGTTTAAATATTTAAAACAAGAAGCGAACTTTATAAACGATATTTTTAAATAAAAAAAATACTATTATTGGATAACTTGAAATTTTAATTCAAGTATGAATTTTAAAAGTGATTTTGAAATCATTTCAAGAAGAAAACGATGGAATTTATTCCGATGTTCGGAATGTAAATTGAATTGAAATAAATCCATATGGATTTATGTTGTGAATTCAGCGATGTCAAATTTATAGAAATTAAATTATTCTTTCAGAAAAGATATTGAAATTGTATTAAAATAAATTTAATATGAAATGGATTATAGGTTTATATGCATATGTATATATATATATATAATAATAAATAAAATGAGAATCGAATTCAAGTGGAAGTTGCTTGAATACATAAAATAAGGAGTTAATTTATAAACAAAGTTTATAAATGTGATGAAGAAATTTTCATCAGATAAATTAAAAATGGATTTTTCCAAAGTGAATATGGCTTATAAAACCATATGTTAATAGACTAGAAGCTGAGATTTAATCGACTGTTGGTGTTACAAGCTGTTATCTATCTCAAGATAAGAACGTCGCCGATCAAGGTTTGAGAGGTAAATAAAATACCCCAACTTGAACGACTTCACTATTATCAAGGGATGATATTAGTTTGTAATGGTAATTGATATTGAATTAATTGATTTTTCCCAAAAAAAGGAATTTATAATTGAAATTTGAGTATATCGGAATTTTAAAAATAATTTACGGCATTGGAATTGGATATAGGAGTTGAATTTTGATTAAATTCATAACTGAGTTATAAATGTGGTATAAAGAAATCGACGAGTTGAATAATCTGAATTATGAAGATAGATTTGGGATAACGAGCTTAATTAATTTTAATTTATTGAAAATGGAGTTAGAATTATTTTATAACAAAGTTTTTTTTAAACGTTTATTTTCAAATTAATTAAAACGAACTCGCCGCAGTGCGATAGTTCGAAATTTGGTGTTTTGAACTTCAATTGAGTTTATAGAACTCAATATAAGTCAGAATTTGATGAAACAAGAAACACCCGGATCTATTGAATGATAATTTTCTAATGGAAGAGAAAAATCTTGATTTCCTCGTATAGATTTTGAGTTATGTCAAGATCATATTTTCAGAAAAACAGCGCCATAATCGCTTTTAAACCATAACGGTTTATAAATAAATTAAAAGGGTTTTAAATGAATAAAAATCTGTATTTCCAATAGTAAAAATCATAAGTAAGTAGTTTTTAACTGTATCGACATCTAGATTTGAGTTATAAATTAAATATGAACTCGAATGTAGTAGATGAAGTGATGCTTGAAAACAATAATCAGATTTTAAATTACCAAATGAAGTTAACTAATTTCAAAAGAAATTAATTAATAATGTTTGAATCAAAATGGTTTGGGAGAAATGTAAATTGTTAATTGATATTGGAAAATTGAATATGAAACTCGAGTTAGAAATGGAATCTGATTTGTGTATTAGTGAATTAAAATATATTCAAATATGATATGTTCAAATCGAAAGGGCATTAGGCAAAAAGAGTGAATTAAAGAAGCGTTAGCAGATTTTGTTAAAATGGGAATGGATTGATTGAAATGAGTTGGAAATGGACACGTATATCTAAACAGGTATGGAATGAAGAGTATGAAGATAATGAAGATTGTAGTTTAAGTGCCTGACAAAAAGGTACATGTTTAAATTTCCATATGAGGTTTTATGCGTCGAATCGGCAAGCCGCTTGGCTTTTTGATTTTCTATTTGAATGGAAAGGTCCCAGAGAGGCGAGTTGGGGTTTGAACATTGACCGGTACAAAGGAGGTGCTGGCGAAATTTTTCGGAAATTTAAGGAGTAGAATATTTTTAAGAAATTTTGATAATAGAAATCGATACAACGATATATATAGAATTCGCTAAGAAATGAATTTAATATAAAATATTAGAAAGGGCTAGTGACTGTGAAATTGTTTGATGGATGTTTATTTTTTCCTTTGATAGTTAAATTACCGACTATCAAAGATTTTTGACCATCGTTGTCAGTACGGAGAGACCGGTTGGATTTAATATCCGAAAACCACTCCGTATAGGCATAGGCGTTGCGGATTAGATTATACTGAAGATAATTGAGGAAGGAGTGAAATTCAAGAGCTATTATGTTTGTCCAGTACCAGGATGACTTGTATGGACGAATGTCTGACAGAGTATTCCTAACGGTCACATAAGACGATCTTTTCAAGGTATTACGTCTGGTGGCGGAGAAATTCGTTTCTCTTAGCTTTTATACCCGTAATATTTTTGGGAAGATCAACTAGTGATTTGACGGGTTTGATGACGTGGCATTCAAAGTGTATGGTGGCCAGATGTTCTAAAAGATAGACGTAGTCTCGAGCTTCACAACCGGGAAATGATAGAAATCGGGAAAGCAGCATGGCTATGTGGGTCGCTTCTATTAGTGTGTATAATCACCTATCTAGAGAAATTCCTTTTACTTCTTTAATCTATTTCGATGCTATCCCTTTTCGGGAAACGGTGGTTTGAGCCCAACCGTTGGTGATAAACATTCAATACACTCAAGCGAAATGAGTGGTCGGTCATGTGTGGGCCGGGTTGCAAGATGTTCTTGTTAAATCCTAGTGTATCCCCTCTAAGTACAATGATCGGGAGGTGGTCCCATACCTTGTCATAGTTGGAATCCAATCTCCAATAAGCCATCTGTGGTTTTTGATTTTATACTATATATGTAGAGCGTGAGATGCAAGCGTTCTACTATTTGGTTATTTATTTGATTAGACATTATTATAATATCGCCAGATTTTTATATCAAAATGTTTTGGGTTATAGTAAGGTAAAAACCGTCCATTTTTATGTGTGGCCTGGTCTTACTATTATCTTTTTCCTTCGAAAGGTTTTTTTCTCCAAAGTTAAACAATATGGTTGGAGTTTACTCACACCAGTCCCATGACAGACCCAGAGTTTATTTTGTTTGTTGTTTTTCCTAAACTCTTGGGTGCCCAAATTTATACGTGCAGTATGTGTTTTTAGGATTTTACAGATACACTTGGAGGAGCTTGAAGCAGGAGGCTTCACCGTTAGTTATTTTAGAGTTATTTCCGTCGTGTTAAATATTGTATTGTGCTATGATGATGGTATGTATATACAAAACAGATTTGTATTTCAAAATTATGTTATATAATATATTTTATTCGTTCCGCTATGAGATTCAGTTTTGTTATTTCTGTTCTTCTTCTGTCTATTTCTATTTCTTTAACCCTAATGACTTGTATTTCTGTATTATTTGAGTTGGATGTGTGTTGTATTAGTCAATTTAGATAGTATGGATTTTCAGGCAGCTACAGTTGGTATCAGAGCTTAGGTTAAGCGAACACCTAGGCTTTGGTGGGGGTTTACTCATTTGAGATAGGGTCAGTAGTACCCTAGAATGAGTTGAGTGTATATATACGAGATAGCGTATTTGTAAGTTGATGTTAAAACTGTTTTATATTGTGTTGATTGGTTTGCCTAGTGGTTTATGAACTCTGGTCGATACAGAAGGAACAACTGTATCGATAGGTGTTTCTAAACACTCGAACAAGGTAATTCGACATAGTATTATTTTTAAAACTGGGTAAATGAAATAATTTTGCCCAAATTTATATTTTTGATATAAAAGAATAATTTTCTGAAATTATTATATAGTTGTGTTGATTGAGATTATAATTAAAATAAGATTATAAAATAAAATGGTTATAATCAAATAGAATTTGTGTATGAATAACATATACAAATGAGATGAATTAAATTTGGATTCAAACTAGAATTTGGAATTTAAATCCCGGGTGTTTGAAAAATATTTTCTGAAATGTTATAAAATAATATAGCTTCGTTTAAAAGGAATTTTGAGAAAAGCCATTTTTAATGGATTTTTGAAAATGACAGCATTGAATTCACTTGGGACACTGGAAAATAATTCTGATGATGATCGCGACCTCATCAGTATTCATTTTCGAGTTTCTAAGTGATCGATTGCTACCAGAGTGAGATTTTCAAAGGAAATTATTTGAGAAAAGCAAGTTGTTTGGAAACTTCAAATGTTTTGAATTTGTGATGATTATAAATATATATATGTATATATTTTATAATATATATATATATTTATGTGATTGTAAAGAGTTTGAAATAAAAATACGGGAATTTGAATTCTAGAATTTAACTTAAGCAAGTTAAATAAATTGAAATGATGGAAACCAGTTAAATGAACTGAAATTGAATATTCCCATGAAAATTTAAAAGTGTATGGCACTTGAGTTGTAGAATATGAAATACAGAGTTATAACAAAATGGGCTTTTGATAAATTAACGGGTCTATAGCATTTCTTCTGCCTTAGTAATTTCGGGGACGAAATTCTTTTAAGGGGGAAGAAATGTAACATCACGGATTTTTATCAATTTATTTTAATCACTTTAATCTGTTTAAATGATTAATTAGAAATATAAATGGATTTTTTTATCGATATATTCATCAATATACGATTGTAATATGGAAAAAGTGAAATAATTGAATTCAGAATTTAAAACTGAATAGAAACAATTCAGTTTATCAATATAAATCCTACAGTGAACGATAATAGTAATTAATTATCGATGAATTTAAATTGTTTGATATCGATTTATATTTTTAACCGATTTAATTTAATATTTTAAAATAGTGTTTTAATTTCAAACGAACTTAGAATTTTACGAAATCAGTTCCATTGTGTCCATAATATTCAATTTTTACAAGGTTACAATTTTTATTACAATTTGAGTTCGTATATGATTGTATGTATAAAGAACGTTGAGTGATCAACAATGATGGATTAGGATATATATATGTATATAATAATTAATTGTCTTTCCCTGTACGCTTCCAACATCGTGCGCTCCAAGCTTCATACCCGTGCGTGCCAAGTTTTCACATATATAAATCGCGCATTCCCCTTCCCCCTTTTTATTCCTTTTGCAAATTAAAGACGGAATTCCTCTTTTCATCCTAATCATCTAAAAATCAAAGGCCTCAGAACTATGGCCAATTCTTTCTTATAACCAGCGACCATCCCTCCCTTATCTTCATCGTTTCTTTCCTCTCTTGTAATTTTCAAAATCAAAATAAACTCTGTCCCCTTCTTAAATCAAAATCGCGATCAAAGACGACACAAATCCCTGAAGACTCGATATCATCTAAGGCGCTCGCGAGTGGTGTTGGTGTTGTGAGTCTGTTATTGATTTCAGAGGGAGTTCGATCGAGTTGAGTAATGCAAGTTAAGGGGTTCGGTTCTGTCAACTGGAGCTCAATTTTGGGGGTTTTAGCAGATGTATAAAATCGTAATTTTTAGGATTTCGATGGGTGATTTGGGGATAGCTGGAAGCGCGATTATTGGAGAACGATGCTGCGAAGAGGGATGTCGTGAAGCCGATGGTTGAACTGAGGATTTTTTTTTGGACATCGAGTTATGATTTTGTGAAGTTAGACATAGTATATTATTGCAAATGAAGTTCGATTCATTGTTAGGTGTATTGAGATGATTTTTGGGAGTATGGCATATGATTGAATTATGTGAATTTGGGGGTGCAGCTGTGGAAAATAGAGGAATTCAGATCTTTTGTTATTGGGAAGAAGACCAGTACCTTGGTAAAAATGGTGGTAGGGATTCATTCCAAATAAAAGTCGCATTTTTTCTAGTGTGATGCATTGTGTCAAGGAAGGAGAAGTCCTGATGTAAGGGGTCGGCTCGGATATAAGTTGACGATGCTTATTCAGAAGCTCACGAATAGGGAATTGGGTTTTGAGTTAGATAACTACAGAAGGAAATGGGGCAGATGAAGCAAATTAGATGGTTAAGGTATGAAATTAATTTGAGATGGATAATTAGTTATAATTATCACTATAAAAAAACCAAAATTTATAAACTGCATAACTCGGCCATATTAGGTTCAAATTTAGCGCGATCAGAAGTGTTGGATTCGTATTAACACAGGCAATGCTAAGAAACAAGCTTGGTTAATTTTGGATCTATCCAGACTTTTAGCAAAAAGCAAACATTATTCAATTCTAAATTGAAAGCGATGTCGACAATGAAAATCAAGGTGAGTAAATCTCACTTACAAATTTATTTTTATCATTAAATATATTATTGGCTACTTGAATGCATTTATAAATTTTTGTGGCTGCTATAGATGTATATATTAGTAATTTAGGCTTGGTGGTTGTGGTTATTATATACATATATTGGATTTCCTGCAGTATCATTAGCGGATGCCCGCAGTACCATTAGTGGATAACCCTAGCGCCCCACGATATATAAGTGGATGACCTTTTATACCGCGATGTCCTGCCTTGAAGCAGGATTGGTATTATTTATGTTGATTAACATCTGTGGATGCAGGGAAAACAGGTTAGAGGAATCCAACTGGATTCATCAAAATTTATTTATTTTTGTTTACATATATGTTTGATTTGCTGAATTGAATTGATACTGGTTATGTTGAATGTTTGAATATCACTGGCCGTAGATATTTATGTTTAAAATAATATACAAAAAGGATTTTTTAGATTTTAAATAGGAAAATCTAATTTCCGAAATAGAAATGGAATCTTGAACGAGTCTGGAAATATTAACCTGTTTTAGTAATAAAACAAGGAGCTGAATTTATAGATGGTTTTCATAAATGAAAAAAAAATATCATATGATAATTTATAAAGAAAATTCAAATATGGTTTTGAAAAGGAGGATTTATTCTCTAAAATTAGAAATTTGAATTCAAACGAAATTTGAAATAGAAAACTTGTTTTATATATTTAAAAACAAGAAGTGTTATTTATAAACGATTTTTATAAATAAAAGAATTTCATTAGATAATTTATTTAAATTCAAGTATGAAGTTTTAAAGGAGAACTTATTTTCCAAAGTGGAAATTAGATTTCAAATGGAATTTGAAATCGAAAACTTGTTTAAATATTTAAAATAAGAAGCAAACTTTATAAACAATATTTTTAAATAAAAAAATACTATTGTTGGATAACTTGAAATTTTAATTCAAGTATGAATTTTAAAAGTGATTTTGAAATCGTTTCAAGAAGAAAACGATGGAATTTGTTCCGATGTTCGGAATGTAAATTGAATAGAAATAAATCCACATGGATTTATGATGTGAATTCAGCGATGTCGAATTTATAGAAATTAAATTATTCTTTCAGAAAAGATATTGAAATTGTATTAAATTAAATTTAATATGAAATGGATTATAGGTTTATATGCATATGTATATATATATAAATAATAATAAATAAATAAAATGAGAATCGAATTCAAGTGGAAGTTGCTTGAATATGTAAAATAAGGAGTTAATTTATAAACAAAGTTTATAAATGTGATGAAGAAATTTTCATCAGATAAATTAGAAATGGATTTTTCTAAAGTGAATATGGCTTATAAAACCATATGTTAATAGACTAGAAGCTGAGATTTAATCGACTGTTGGTATTACAAGTTGTTATCTATCTCAAGATAAGAACGTCGTCGGTCAAGGTCTGAGAGGTAAATAAAATGCCCTAACTTGAACGACTTCTTTATTATCAAGGAATGATATTAGTTTGTAATGGTAATTGATATTGAATTAATTGATTTTTCCCAAAAAAGGAATTTATAATTGAAATTCGAGTATATCGGAATTTTATAAATAATTTAAGGCATTGGAATTGGATATAAGAGTTGAGTTTTGATTAAATTCATAGCTGAGTTATGAATATGGTATAAAGAAATCGACGAGTTGAATAATCTGAATTATGAAATTAGATTTGGGATAATAGGCTTAATTAATTTTAATTTATTGAAAATGGAGTTAGAATTATTTTATAACAATGTTTTTTTTAAACGTTTATATTCAAATTAATTAAAATGAACTCGCCGCATGGCAAGAGTTCGAAATTTGGCGTCTTGAACTTCATTTGAGTTTATAGAACCCAATATAATTTGGAATTTGATGAAACAAGAAACGCCCGGATCTATTGAATGATAGTTTTCTAATGGAAGAGAAAAATCTTGATTTAGTCGTATAGATTTTGAGTTATGTCAAGATCAAAATTTCAGAAAACAGCGCCATAATCTCTTTTAAACCATAACAGTTATAAATAAATTAAAAGGGTTTTGAATGAATAAAAATCCGTATTTCCAATAGTAAAAATCTTAAGTAAGCAGTTTTTAACTGTATCGACATCCAAATTTGAGTTATAAATTAAATATGAACTCGAATGTAGTAGATGAAGTAATTCTTGAAAACAAAAATCTGATTTTTAATTACCAAATGAAGTTAACTAATTTCAAAAGAAATTAGTTAATAGTGTTTGAATCAAAATGGTTTGGGAGAAATGTAAATTGTTAATTGATATTGGAAAATTGAATATGAAACTCGAGTTAGAAATGGAATCCGATTTGTGTATTAGTGAATTAAGATATAGTCAAATATGATATGTTCAAATCGAAAGGGCATTAAGCAAAAAGAGCGAATTAAAGAAGCGTTAGTAGATTTTCTTAAAATGGGAATGGATTGATTGAAATGAGTTGGAAATGGACACGTATATCTAAACAGGTATGGAATGGAGAGTATGAAGATAATGAAGATTATAGTTTAAGTGCCCGACAAAATGGTACATGTTTAAATTTCCATATGAGGTTTTATGCGCCGAATCGGCAAGCCGCTTGGCTTTTTGATTTTCTTTTTGAATGGAAAGGGCCTAAAGAGGCGAGTTGGGGCTTGAACTATTGACCGGTACAAAGGAGGTGCTGGCAAAAAAATTCGGAAATTTAAGGAGTTAGAATACTTTTAAGAAATTTTGATAATAGAAATCGATACAACGCTATATATATAATTCGCTAAGAAATGAATTTAATATAAAATATTAGAAAGGGCCAGTGATTGTGAAATTTCTTGATGGATGTTTATTTTTTCCTTTGATAGTTAAATCACCGACTATCAAAGAATTTTGACCATCGTTGTCAATACGGAGAGACCGGTTGGATTTAATATCCAAAACCACTCTGTATAGGCATAAGCATTGTAGATTAGATTATACTTAAGATAATCGAGGACAGAGTGAAATTCAAGAGCTGTTATGTTTGTCCAGTCCCAGGACGACTTGTATGGACGAATGTCTGACAAAGTATTCCTAACGGTCACATAAGACGGTCTTTTCAAGGTATTACGTCTGGTGGCGGAGAAATTCATTTCTCTTATCTTTTATACCCGTAATATTTTTGGGAAGATCAACTAGTGATTTGACGAGTTTGACGATATTGCATTCAAAGTGTATGGTGGCCAGATGTTCGAAAAGATAGACGTAGCATCAAGCTTCACAACCGGAAAATGACAAAAATCGGGCAGGCAACATGGTTATGTGGGTCGCTCCTATTAGGGTGTATAATCACCTATCTAGAGAAATTCCTTTTACTTCTTTAATCTATTTCGATGCTATCCCTTTTCGGGAAACGGTGGTTTGAGCCCAACCGTTGGTGATATACATTCGATATACTCAAGCGAAATGAGTGGTCGGTCATGTGTGGGCCGGGTTGCAAGATGTTCTTGTTAAATCCTAGTGTATCTCCTCTAGAGTACACTGATCGGTAGGTGGTCCCATACCTTGTCATAGTTGGAACCCAATCTCCAATAAGCGCCCTGTGGTTTTTGATTTTATACTATATATGTATAGCATGAGATGCAAGCGTTCTACTATTTGGTTATTTATTTGATTAGACATTATTATAATATCGCCAGATTTTTATATCAAAATGTTTTGGGTTATAGTAAGGTAAAACCCGTCCATGTTTATGTGTGGGCTGGTCTTACTATTATCCTTTTCCTTCGAAAGGTTTTTTTCCAAAGTTAAACAATATGGTTGGAGTTTACTCATCCCAGTCCCATGACTGACCCAGAGTTTATTTTGTTTGTTGTTTTCCTAAACTCTTGGGTGCCCAAATTTGTATAGACAGTTAAGTGTTTTCAGGATTTTACAGATACACTTGGAGGGCTTGAAGCAGGAGGCTTCACCATTAGTTATTTTAGAGTTATTTCCGCTGTGTTAAGTATTGTTTTGTGGATGATGGTATGTATATACAAAACAAATTTGTATTTCAAAATTATGTTATATAATATATTTTATTTGTTCCGCTGTGAGATTCTATTTTGTTATTTCTGTTCTTCTTCTGTCTATTTCTATTTCTTTAACCCTAATGACTCGTATTTCTGTATTATTTGAGTTGGATGTGTGTTGTATTAGTCAGCTCAGATAGTTTGGATTTTCGGGTCGCTACACCTACTTTATCCCAAAAAGGGAAAGGTGTTAAAGGCAAATGGGGGACGAATGGATGACTTTCGCGTATAGTATGTTTCCTGGGTCCTAAAAGGCTAAGTGACTAGGGTTAAAGAGTCCATTTGGGAATAGCTTTTTCAGTATAGGGTTCTTAAATGGCAGGTATGTGTTGGCCTACCCAAACCTAGAGATTAAAAGGGTTTGATATGACCATCTATCCTACGAGAAGTAGTAAGTTACTAAGGAGGTTATCTAATAAGATCAGCTAGAAGGTATAATGAAAGATAAAATACCTACTCTCGCCTTATGTTGGGCAAGGGTATATGCGTGAATAACGGAAGCCTTAACTAGTAGGGCCCATAGCTAGTGCCCCCTAGTTTTATGTTAACATTTAATATATTATCGAGGGTTAATAAGTGACCAATAGGTCCGCCTAGGGTCTTAAGTGATCAGGAAGAATCCACCCTATCTATCATTGATAGTGAGGCGTCAAATAATAAAGAATAGAGAATGAGGATATAAATAGAACCCCGAAATTAGGTGCCCACTCTCGATATAACTAACCAGTTAAACTATGGTATAAAGGCTTTACAAAAATGTGTGCAAATGTACTATCTCAGTAATATAATCTAGGAACACTACTTTGGAAAGAGTAGTCGAGTCGTGTGTAAGATTTAACAAGGTCGGCTTAGAATCACTTACCTGGTCAGGCATACAGCTTGGGTTGAATCAAATCGAATATATATCTCTGTTATAGACTGTGTTGTACATTTTGTAGTCACCAGAACTTGTTATTCTGACCCCCCCTCCTCATTATAACCTTCAGGTTTCATAGAGAAGCTCGGGTTCTCAGAGATGTTTAAGTTTGGCTTTTGGTTCTCATTCTATCTCATGCTCTGTATTAGCAAAGTGACTTACTTTGAAAAAGGTAGTTACTTGAGTTAATACTAGTTTATCCTATATTATTTCCACTGTGAGTTTTATTTATCGTAGTTTGATTATGCTCATGCTCATTTATTGCAGGTACCAAATATATGCTTTACTCTTGGATGTGTTCAAGTTTTGATTTTTGTCAAAATTTGGGTGTAGAAAAGTGGGGTGTTACATTTGATATTAGAGCTTAGGTTAAACGACCAGAGAAATTTGTTAAATTAGAAACCATGAGAGAACGTAATTCGATTTTCTTTTCTGTTTTTCTTCGTCTTTCTTACTCGACTTCAATTTAATTTGACTATAGAAACTAGTCTTGGGCCTAATTATATGTAACGGGCTTTAAGCGACTAAGAATTGAAATATATTGAATTCGGGTTTCTAGACGATTCTGTCTTACACCCACAGTACGTTTGCAATATCGTTGTGAAGAGCATGAGACGACATATGGTGGATTTCGTTGATTTGAGATTTGGAAACTGGAATAAAATATATATGTTAATATAAAAAGATAGCTACAACCAAGATAGTCATTTATTCCTGGTATGGTTTCGTTAGTAGTTCTAGTTAAGACCATCACTCAATTCAAAACGGGGAAAAAGCCCACGTTAGTATTTCGTATCCATTTCGAAATTATAGCTACGAGGTTTATCCGTTTGTTACTTCGTTAAAATTTCGAATCTATCTTTGTTGAAATATTCAATTGAGTTCTTAGCCTTGTATTCGAGGAAATTTATTTTTAAAACTATTTGAAAAATAAAAATGGACTTCAAACGGTTTCGAAAAATAGTTTGTGAGGATATGGTTTTTAAAAAATATATTAATATATTCATATTAAAAAAATCTTCGGTAATCTTAATAAATATAGTCTGATTGGTAGGAAAGAAGGAATTAAAAATAACAAGGAATATACCACTAAAGCTCAAGAATAATAAATATCTATTCCTTGTGATTTTCAGTATCCATCTTCTTATATTTATATGTATCAGATAATTTATTAAAGTTAGCAAAATTAATCTAAATTGTTTTAAGGCTCCAATACTTTTTAACATGAAAGGGTTTTTCCGATTTAAAATATAAAAATGGGATATAAATAGTAATAATAAAAATGGATTTACAAATATGAAACCGTTAGTTTATAAATAAATCTCAATTTTGGAAAAGTTTTAAATTTTTCTTCGAAAAGGCTAGGGAAAAATCCTTCGTTTGGATTTAAGGTATTTAATTTCGTGAATCGTTTGTTTGTTGTCAGCTTGGTAAGGGGAAAATCCAATTCAAATTATATTACGGATTTCTAGTTGAATTATTCTTGAAATTCGCTCGTTCGTTGTGTAGTCGCAGTATTGTTGTTGAGACTATAAATCATTGGAGTTGGTCCGGAGTTTAACTACGGTCTTTAAATACCATGATGATAAGGATAATTATTTTCGGATCACGTTAAATCTTAAAAAGATGATGCGGGATGATTGATATTTTAATCCGGCCTAGTAAGGTCAAGGTTCAACCTCTGTCCAAAGTACATTTGGTAGTTGACCGTTTTGGTGCTATACTAGGACGGTCAATTAATTAACGAGTTTTGGTACAACTTGGACCTAGGACTCAACCATAAAAGTTGCATCCGAACTACCCCCTTAACTTCCTTCTTTCGTCCTTTCGTCCTCATCTAGCCGAACCACATCTCTATCCTTCTTCTCTTTCTTTGTTGATCGCCTCATCTCCTCTTTTTCACGCTTGTTTGCGCATTAGATCTTACCTCACTAGTACTCCAAGATATAATTTCTTCTCTCTGACCATTTCTTAGTCCATAATAGCTATTTGCACTACTTGATCTTTATAGTACCATTTAAGTCTCATCTTTAGGAAGAGATCATTTGGTTGGATTGTAATGAGCAAAAAGGTCTCACCGCTTTAGGGCTAAGAAAAATTGGTAAGGCAGTTGGATTTGCATCAGTCCATTGCTCGAGATCTTAGAATAGAATTTGTTTTTGTGCTGCATTCACCTTTGCTATACCTTGTTCGAATAGGTACCTTCGAAGGCAATCGTCGTTTCGAAAAATGAAGATTTAGCTATCTTTTGGATAATTTTCGGAGGAGAATCTCGAAGAGAATTTAGAGGAATCTGTGTTTTATACGGACTTGTATGGTCTCTTGGTCGACCGGCTTTGGAGATTTTGCAACAAGTCTCTTTTTCTTGATGTCAGTTTATGTGTTCGGGAATCTATGTTCGAACCACCCATGTAGGTGTGTGACCCATTTAGCACATCGTTCTATAAATTGAAAGTTATGACTAGATTTGTCTCAAGATGCGGAAATCAGTCCTTTGTTTGATCGGTGGCATAACCATCATTTAGTACCGCATCATATTTGATTCAGCTTTTTTTCTTTGTTTGTGTCTCGTGGAGTTACTTTATGTAAATTCACTTACCCACTTTGTCTTTAGACAATATTAGTGGGTTCCCATGAGAATAGTTTCGTGGTAGGTTTCTTTTCTCATCGTAAATTTTCTCTTAGCGAAGTTAGTGATGTGGAAACCTCCAACAACACCAATAGTGTTTGTAACATCAGATTGAGCATTTTTGCTACCGTGGTATGGTTAATCAAAGATCATAAAAATGGTTTGAGCTCCCACCGCGGAGCATGTAACACCCCGTGTATTCTATAACAGCGAAATTCACAAATTAAAGTATAACTAATTTCAAAGCAAAGAATTAAGGGAAATGGGATACGTCATTGCGTTCGTCTCGGAATTCTGCTTGGGATAGAGTCCGAGTTTGCGTAAAACGGACTCCGTATGAGGAAGATATGGCCTCCAGAAGTTTCAGAATTCAGTTTAAAACTCAAACAGACCAAAACAGCTTAGAAAACAAATTTAAAATTCAAAAATCGGGCCGGATTGTCCAGGGCGGGAATTTTCCCGCCCAAGACACCCAGGTCGACTGGGTAGTCGACCTGGGCTACCCAGGTCGACTGGGTAGTCGACCTGGGGCACCCAGGTCGACTACATAGTCGACCTGGGGGTCGACCAGGAGGTCGACCTGGCCCCTGAGCCAGGTCGAACCCAGCCCCCCCTGGCTGGCCTGGTCTGTGTTTGGTCGATTTTCTGAGCCTTGCCTTGTCACTAGGGCTAGGTGTCAGCTCCTGGTTGGTCTCTCCTTCAAACGAACGGCTATTATTAAACCAAGCTCCATTGACGGTCCTAATCAATTCACAAACTCTATAAAAAGGACCTAAGACTCACCCTAATTCATACAAACAAAAATGGAGATGAGACCGTCATGCTGCTGAGGAAAGACTAGGAATAGCCGTCAGAAATTAAGAGACAATTAGGAGACAATTCCAAAGCTTAAAGCAACGTCAATTAAATCAAAACAACGCCTACAACAAAGGATAGCATCTCCAAATTCAGAATTCAGATTCCTGAATTGAAGATTCGTCATACGTTGTAAGTAGAGTGCTATTCCGATGTGAATAAATAATTGTGTTTTGATTTGTGTAAAGTGAGAAATGGAATTGTGGCGATAATAATCTATATTTGTATGTTGCTTTGATTCTGAACGAGTTGGAAATGTTGTGGTATGCGATTGGATATTTGCAAGTATGTGATTTATGTTGGTAGATAACAACCATATGTTGTGATAATTTATTTGGGATTCACACAAGTATATGATTCACTATTATGCCAATATGATGTACATACTTTTATGACCACTTTTAGTGTAATTGAATTCAACTAGGTACTATAGTTTATATGAATCTATGTTGGAATTGGTATCGTGATTCAAGTATAAAATCATACTTTTGTATTAGAGACAAAAGTAAGCATCTTTATGAACATGACTAAACTATGTTTGGTGTTATGCCTAGTTGAAACCATGTTTTAGGCCTATGTTGTTATAAAAATCATATGGTGATATATGTAACACATAAATTAAGTTAGATTCACATTCCAATTGCAAGTATACATGAATAGATTAAAAACCATGATTCGTGTTTAGGTATGTTATGCTATGATCATATGAATAGAATGATTCATGTTTAAGTATGTTTATGCCATGATTATATGCTATTACCATGCAAGTTCACATAAGCCTAATTCATGTTAATTAGATCATTATGTTGCAAGTTCATGCGTTCACACTCCCCTTTTATGTCACTTAGAATATATAAACACCATGTTATAAGCCTCCCCTTTTCATGTGGCTAAGTTGGGTTTAAATGTTAAACCCAGCATATGTTATATTTTAGTGAACGTATAAAACGGGGGTAATGACGATGGGGTTAAAACATAGAACATATGTGTGGCATGTTTGACGCATGCCAACAACCTTGAAAAACAGTTAAGTTGTATAAATTAATCTTACCCAATAAAGATGAATTTGAATAATGGGCCGCAAATATTTACATATAAAAAGGAAAGAAACAAAATATGTAAATGTAGAAAATACGATGTGTTTAACCCGAGGTTGGATTGAGTTGTGATGTAAACCTGCCCGGAACCGCCCGGCTGTCCAGTAGTCACAACAATACCTATCCAATGTGGGTGGTTAAACACGGAGCCCAATAAGGACCCAAGGTTAGACTGAGTTGTGGCGTAAGACTGCACGGACCCAACCGGCAACAGGCAGCCACAACAATACATGTCTAATGTGAGAGGTCGAGGCTTTAATAAGACAATTAAGGCTGAGTTAGGATTGATAGGATTAAGTAAATTATATTAATACTTAATCAAAATGGAACATGCTAAACTATACAGACTGATTGGGGGTTTGGTTTACAAAACATTTAACCAACTTAGCATGTTGGCTAGAAATAGAAAACCTAGTAGCGTGGGACCCTTTTCAGCAGTAACCCTACAAGGTGTATCCGGATACCCTGAACTAGGCAGGGTGGGGCACGATTACTGGGCTGACTGTTAGAGGTCAAATCGTCGGCGGTGGTGCAGCAGTGTAGGTTCTAAGGGGTGCGGGCGTGCACACACTCCGACGTAGAAAAATAAGGCACTGGGCACCAGTAGCATACCTGTGCATTCTAGGATTGTGTCGGGCCGCCACCACGGGACTTGATACACCCCATGGTGGGACCAGCATAGGTAACTACAACATCGGGGGCCGTAAGACACATGTAACTATGCGAGTAGGAGCCGATCATTGGAAACGAATCACTTCACCCTAATTATGGGGTGCCTGTTGGGAACTAGTTTATATGGATGTAGAGATTAATATGGGGTACGATAGTATATTCGACTCTAGACAACTTAACTCAGTTTATGGTGCTTTCTCATTTCCAGTTTATACTTATCATACCTAGTTCTTTATTCACAGACTGAATAGTCCTAGACTTACTCAGGCTTTATGTCTGACTCTACTTTTCTTTCGCCTTCTTTTCTTTCGTTTCCCCCCCAGGTCCACAGGGAGGGAATACCGCAGCTTGACCAGTTTCCACATCCATCTTGAAGAGAAAGAATGTATTGCTTGGATCTTTTTCGTTTTGGACTATGGCTTTGGACAGCAATTGTGGGACTTATGCAGTTTACTTATGTTTTTATGCTTCTTTAAATAATGTAATCAAGACAGTTATGTGGATGTTATGTTTTTGGAAGTATTGTAAGACAAATCATGACATGGTTTATGTAACAAGTATTTTGTTGAATTAAAAATAGCTGTTGTTTTCCGCTGTTCAAAAATATGTGTATTTATATCTGTCTTGTATATCTGTGACTTATACTTATAAACCTCTACCAAAATTAGGGCATTCCCTTTGAGAGTGACCCTAACGGAGGTGGGGTGTTTCACTTGGTATCAGAGCATAGGTTTACCAGATAAGATAAAAAGTTTTGAAAATTTATTTTCAAAAGAAAATTTATAGAAGCATTTTTAAAGATAAAATGTTATTTTATTCTAAAAAGGTAAAGTCCCCCAAAGCCATAGGTACTATCTTTTATCCTTCGTTTTGAATCTATCCTTTTTGTTTCAGCATGTCCGAAGAACTTAACTTGCCAGAGGGTATACCCATACTGGTTGGTTTAGACGATTCTTAGAAGCAAGGGCCACTCAGCCAGGTCCTACCGTTCCCCCTCCCCCAGCTGTAGGAAATCATCCAGCTGCAGCAGCACCTCTTCCTCCACCTCCCCCGCGGGGAAATACTTTTGCTAAGATATGTAAAGATTTTAAAGCTATGGGAGGAAAGGACTTTCATGGAACCGAGTCATTCGTGGTAGCCAGGAATTGGCTGAAGGAAACCGAGGACCTATTCGTCATTTTTGAGGTAGAAGATAGGCAGAAGGTACAACTGGCAGTATGGCTACTTAAAGGCGAGGCCTCCTACTGGTGGGAAGTCACTAATGCAGAAAGACCAGTGGAAACATGGGAGGACTTTAGGGCAAGGTTTGAGGCTAAATTTCTCTCAGAAGCTGAAAGGAGTCTTCAGTTGGAAAAATTCTTATTTCTTAAGCAAGGGAATATGACAGTCAAAGAGTATGTTAACCAGTTCGATCAGCTGGCTAGATTCGGACTGGACCTAGTCAACACCCCGCACAAGAAGGCTCTCCGCTTTGTCGAGGGGTTGAATGAGCCATTACACAGTTTGGCCATGACCCATATACCCATGGGAGCTACGTATGAAAGATTGGTGCAGATGGCATTGCTGAACGAAGAGGATAAGGGCAAGAAGGAGACAAAGGCAGAAAGCTCTCAAGGGAAGAAAGAGGGTTTGCAGCTTAAGAAGACAGACTTTAAGAAGGGAGGGAAAGACAACAAAGAGAAGAGGAAGTGTAATTTCTGTGGCAAAGTGGGGCACTTAGTGAAAGATTGCCGGAAAAAGAAGGCCAAGATGAATGGTGGGTGCTTTTCTTGCGGTGAGACAGGCCACCTGGCTAAGGATTGCCCAAAGAAGCGAGGGCAAGGGCAGAGGGTTGGATCCACCTCAGAGGCACATGTTCATGCGCTAGAAGCGCCACCTCTGCAGCAGCGAGGTATAAATACTTCTGTAGAAAGTGTAGTTTATCTTTATGATCACCCAGTTCGCACTTTATTCGATTCTGGCGCATCACACTCCTTTATCTCATCTGCTTTAGTAGAATCTCTGCACCTAGAAACTAGAATGGTAGAGGACCCCTTAATTGTTTCAAATCCAATTGGGGGCCCAGCTTATTTATCTATGATCTGTGTGGGATTGAAAATTTCTATTCTAAGCGTAGAATTTAAATGTAGTGCCTTTGTTTTGGGCTTTCCGGGATATGGTTTAATTTTGGGCATGGATTGGCTATCCAGTAATGGGGCCATCCTTGATTGTGAGAAAAAGGTGTTTAGGCTTCTGACCCAACTCGGTAATACTATGGAAATTGCTTGTAATCCCTCGTACGCGGTTATGCTTAGTTATCTTTAATCGCTAGATGCTTCTGTTGAGAGTTTGCAATCGGTTAAAGTGGTCCGGGAATATCCGGATGTCTTCGAAGAGGTGAAGGGCTTGCCTCCGAAGCGGGAGATAGACTTCCGCATATATCTTGTAGATAATGCAAAGCCCATTGCGTTACCCGTTAGACACATGGCTCCACGGGAAAGGAAGGAGCTCGGTAAACAGAATAAAGAGCTTCTAGAAAAGGGGTTCATTAGAAGGAGCATTTCAGAATGGGGCGCTCCAGTGGTGTTCGCTACAAAGGCGGATGGTTCACTCCGTCTATGTGTTGACTATAGGGAGCTCAACAAGCTAACGAAAAAGAATAGGCACCCTCTCCCCAGAATTGATGATCTGTTTGATCAGCTTGTAGGAGCGTCTGTTTTCTCCCAACTCGATTTAGCAACCGGTTTCCATCAGCTAAGGGTGGCGGAAGAAAGCATCGATAAAACGGCATTCAGAACCCCAGACGGCTTCTTTGAATGGCTTGTCATGCCTTTCGGCTTGACAAACGCACCCGCTTACTTCGTGGACCTAATGAGTAGGGTGTTCAGAGAATTTCTCAATAAGTTCGTAGTGGTCTTCGTAGACGATATCTTGATCTTCTCAAAGAGTGAAGAAGAGCATGCTCAGCACCTAAGGGCAATCATGGAAACTCTGCGAGTCCATCAACTAAAAGCCAAATTCTCCAAATGCCACTTTTGGAGAGAAGAAGTGAGGTTCCTTGGGCACATAGTATCCAAAGAAGGGTTAGCTGTAGACCCGGCTAAAGTAGTAACAGTGCAGGACTGGAAGACACCAAAGAACGCAACAGAAGTTCGAAGCTTTCTCGGGCTAGCAGGCTTCTATCGGAAATTCATCAGAGACTTTGCAAAGATATCAGCTCCGCTCACAAAGCTGACCAAGAAGAATCTAGTGTTCAATTGAGACTTGGATTGCGAGTTTTCTTTTCAACGACTAAAAAGGGCTCTTACAACAGCCCCAGTTTTGACGTTGCCAGATGGAAGCAAGATGTTCACAGTTTATACAGATGCATGTAGGACAGGGCTAGGCGCTGTCTTGATGCAAGAAGGGAGGGTAGTAGCTTATGGTGGAAGGCAGTTGAAAGTGCACGAAAAGAACTACCCGACCCACGATCTTGAGTTAGCTGCCATCGTCTTTTCACTTAAGTCTTGGCGACACTATCTCCTAGGTGAGAAGTTCGAACTTTACACTGACCATAAATCGTTGAAATATCTTTTCTCGCAGAAAGATCTTAACTTGAGGCAACAGAGATGGATGGAGTTTCTTGCCTCATACGATTTCGAGATCTCCTACACTTCGGGCAAAGGCAACGTAGTGGCAGACGCGTTAAGCCGAAAGAAACTAACCCTAAGCCCGCTGTTTGTTGAAAGACAAAGCCTAGAGTTTATAGCCAGCTTTGACTTTAGGCCCTCCTCCGATTTTGTACCGGGCTTGCTAGCATCTCTCGAAGTACGCCCGACTTTAGTGGACGCAATAGGGACAACACAACGCGAAGACCCTCAGCTTGTAGAGACGATTGATAGGCTCATTAGGGGTGATACTTCAAGTCACCTCAGCAGATACTCCATCGATGACAAGGGTTCGCTAAGGCGAGACGGAAGACTATGCGTCCCACGGTCAAAGGATTTAGTAAAGAAGGTTCTCGAGGAAGCACATCACTCCAAGATGACGATACACCCAGGCGGGGATAAAATGTACAAGGACATAAAGAGGACTTTCTTTTGGAACGGCATGAAGAAGGACGTGGCAGATTTCGTTTCTAAGTGTATAGTGTGCCAACAGGTTAAGGCGGAACAGAAAAAGCCTAGCGGTCTGCTCCATCCTCTAGAGGTCCCGCAGTGGAAGTGGGATAGTATTTCAATGGACTTCATTGATGGGCTGCCTAGGTCTAGAAGAGGCAACACTAGCATTTGGGTAATAGTGGATAGGCTTACTAAAAGCGCCCACTTTTTACCTATCAAAAGTAAAAGAACTGCCTCATCCCCAGCATCTCTTTACCTTAAGGAAATTGTTCGACTCCTTGGAATACCATCCAGCATTGTTAGTGACCGAGACCCTATCTTCACAAGTGAGTTTTGGCGGAGTCTGCAAGAAGCGGTAGGCACACAGTTATGCTTGAGCACAGCCTATCATCCCCAAACCGACGGCCAGACAGAAAGAGTGAACAGAGTTTTGGAGGACCTTTTAAGACTATGTGTCCTTGACTTCGGAGGGACATGGGAAGACCATCTTCCTTTGGTGGAATTTGCCTACAACAACAGCTACCAAGCAACCATCGGAATGGCGCCCTTCGAAGCTTTATATGGAAGACCGTGCCGATCGCCCACTTGTTGGTGGGAGTCTACTGACAAGCTCATACTTGGACCGGATACGATCCGAGAGACTTCAGAAAAAGTAGACTTAATACGAAGAAGAATGAAGACAGCCCAAGATAGACAAAAATCCTACGCCGACAAGAGGAGGACCGATCTTGAATTTGAGGTTAGGGACATAGTTTTTCTTAAGGTATCTCCGCTAAGGAACGTTGTTCATTTTGGAAGCACAGGAAAGCTAGCACCAAGGTTCGTAGGGCCATTTCCTATCATCGAGAAGATTGGGAAAATGGCCTATAGATTGGAGCTACCCGAAAAGCTGGCCGGAGTTCACAACGTTTTCCACGTTTCGCACCTCCGAAAATGTCTACATGAATCTGCTGAAGTGGTAGAGCCAAATATTCTAGAAGAAGCTGAAGTGGAACGCGAAGCAACCGTGAGGAAAGTTCCAACCTGCATATTAGGAACAGAAGTGAAGAAGCTATGCAACTGCGAAGTCAAGCTCGTCAAAGTTCAGTGGAGTGATGCCGAGGGAGACGCAACTTGGGAAACTGAAGCCAGAATACGCACTGCCTACCCTTTTCTTTTCGAGGGTACATCTTTGATCTTTCTTTTTCCTTAAGTTGCGTCAAAGTTCGTCAAAGTTCAGTGGAGCGACGCCGAGGGAGACGCAACTTGGGAAACTGAAGCCAGAATACGCACTGCCTACCCTTTTCTTTTCGAGGGTACATCTTTGATCTTTCTTTTTCCTTAAGTTGCGCTTTTATCTATCTTTTTAGGTATATATCCTCGACCTTATCTTTTAGAAAGAAACCCTTTGGATGAAAACATGTAATTGAAACATGTTATGGATGATGGTTGCAAGTGGTTGCAAGTGATTGCTAGTGGTTGCTCGTGGTTGCATATACACACACAATCTAGGTTTTAGATCGGCTCAACTACTTCATACTGCATATGCATAAATGTATTTATATTCGTATATGGTTGAAGTTTAATGTGTTGTCATATGGATGTTGCATTTATATATGAATGATAGCACACTCATGTAGAATCATGAATAGGAAAATTTGCATACATAATGGATTCATGGCACTTACATAATTTGCATTAAGGAGGTCAACTGAATCAGTAGACCGACTGATTTTGCATTAGATAAGTACATATACACACACTTCGCATATGATCATGAAGCATTAGAAGTCTTGTAAGGACAATGGATGCTCGTGTTTGATGGATGAGTAGATGGATGTTTGAATGTTAGGACATACATTCTTCCTGAACTTGAAGATTTCGAGGACGAAATCCTTTTAAGTGGGGGAGAATGTAACACCCCATGTATTCTATAACAGTGAAAATCACAAATTAAAGTATAACTAATTTCAAAGCAAATAATTAAGGGAAACGGGATATGCCATTGCGTTCGTCTCGGAATTCTGCTTGGGATAGAGTCCGAGTTTGCGTAAAACGGACTCCGTATGAGGAAGATATGGCCTCCGGAAGTTTCAGAATTCAGTTTAAAACTCAAACAGACCAAAACAGCTTAGAAAACAAATTTAAAATTCAAAAATCGGGTCGGATTGGACAGGGCGGGAATTTTCCCGCCCAAGACACCCAGGTCGACTGGGTAGTCGACCTGGGCTACCCAGGTCGACTGGGTAGTCGACCTGGGGCACCCATGTCGACTACATAGTCGACCTGAGGGTCGACCTGGCCCCTGAGCCAGGTCGAACCAAGCCCCCCCTGGCTGGCCTGGTCTGTGTTTGGTCGATTTTCTGAGCCTTACCTTGTCACTAGGGCTAGGTGTCAGCTCCTGGTTGGTCTCTCCTTCAAACGAACGGCTATTATTAAACCAAACTCCATCGACGGTCCTAATCAATTCACAAACTCTATAAAAAGGACCTGAGACTCACCCTAATTCATATAAACAAAAATGGAGATGAGACCGTCATGCTGCTGAGGAAAGACTAGGAATAGCCGTCAGAAATTGAGAGACAATTAGGAGTCAATTCGAAAGCTTAAAGCAACGTCAATTAAATCAAAACAACGCCTACAACAAAGGATAGCATCTCCAAATTCAGAATTCAGATTCCTGAATTGAATATTCGTCATACGTTGTAAGTAGAGTGCTATTCCGATGTGAATAAATAATTGTGTTTTGATTTGTGTAAAGTGAGAAATGGAATTGTGGCGATAATAAACTATATTTGTATGTTGCTTTGATTCTAAACGAGTTGGAAATGTTGTGGTATGCGATTGGATATTTGCATGTATGTGATTTATGTTGGAAGATAACAACCATTTCTTGTGATATTTTATTTGGGATTCATACAAGTATATGATTCACTATTATGCCAATATGATGTACATACTTTTATGACCACTTTTAGTGTAATTGAATTCAACTAGGTACTATAGTTTATATGAATCTATGTTGGAATTGGTATCGTGATTCAAGTATAAAATCATACTTTTGTATTAGAGACAAAAGTAAGCACCTTTATGAACATGACTAAACTATGTTTGGTGTTATGCCTAGTTGAAACCATGTTTTAGGCCTATGTTGTTATAAAAATCATATGGTGATATATGTAACACATAAATTAAGTTAGATTCACATTCCAATTGCAAGTTTACATGAATAGATTAAAAACCATGATTCATGTTTAGGTATGTTATGCTATGATCATATGAATAGAATGATTCATGTTTAAGTATGTTTATGCCATGATTATATGCTATTACCATGCAAGTTCACATATGCCTAATTCATGTTAATTAGATCGTTATGTTGCAAGTTCATGCGTTCACACTCCCCTTTTTATGTCACTTAGAATATATAAACACCATGTTATAAGCCTCCCCTTTTCATGTGGCTAAGTTGGGTTTAAATGTTAAACCCAGCATATGTTATATTTTAGTGAACGTATAAAACGGGGGTAATGACGATGGGGTTAAAACATAGAACATATGTGTGGCATGTTTGACGCATGCCAACAACCTTGAAAAACAGTTAAGTGGTATAAATTAATCTTACCCAATAAAGATGAATTTGAATAATGGGCCGCAAATATTTACATATAAAAAGGAAAGAGACAAAATATGTAAATGTAGAAAATACGATGTGTTTAACCCGAGGTTGGATTGAGTTGTGATGTAAACCTGCCCGGAACCGCCCGGCTGTCCAGTAGTCACAACAATACCTATCCAATGTGGGTGGTTAAACACAGAGCCCAATAAGGACCCGAGGTTAGACTGAGTTGTGGCGTGAGACTGCCCGGACCCAACCGGCAACAGGCAGCCACAACAATACCTGTCTAATGTGAGAGGTCGAGGCTTTAATAAGACAATTAAGGCTGAGTCAGGATTGATAGGATTAAGTAAATTATATTAATACTTAATCAAATTGGAACATGCTAAACTATACAGACTGATTGGGGGTTAGGTTTACAAAACACTTAACCAACTTAGCATGTTGGCTAGAAATAGAAAACCTAGTAGCGGGGGACCCTTTTCAGCAGTAACCCTACAAGGTGTATCCAGATACCCTGAACTAGGCAGGGTGGGGCACGATTACTGGGCTGACTGTAAGAGGTCAAATCGTCGGCGGTGGTGCAGCAGTGTAGGTTCTAACGGGGTGCGGGCGTGCACACACTCCGGCGCAGAAAAATAAGGCACTGGGCACCAGTAGCATATCTGTGCATTCTAGGATTGTGTCGGGCCGCCACCATGGGACTTGATACACCCCATGGTGGGACCAGTATAGGTAACTACAACATCGGGGGCCGTAAGACACATGTAACTATGCGAGTAGGAGCCGATCATTGGAAACGAATCACTTCACCCTAATTATGGGGTGCCTGTTGGGAACTAGTTTATATGGATGCAGAGATTAATATGGGGTACGATAGTATATTCGACTCTAGACAACTTAACTCAGTTTATGGTGCTTTCTCATTTCCAGTTTATACTTATCATACCCAGTTCTTTATTCATAGACTGAATAGTCCTAGACTTACTCAGGCTTTATGTCTGACTCTACTTTTCTTTCGCCTTCTTTTCTTTCGTTTCCCCCCCAGGTCCACAGGGAGGGAATATCGCAGCTTGACCAGTTTCCACATCCATCTTGAAGAGAAAGAATGTATTGCTTGGATCTTTTTCGTTTTGGACTATGGATTTGGACAGCAATTGTGGGACTTATGCAGTTTACTTATGTTTTTATGTTTCTTTAAATAATGTAATCAAGACAGTTATGTGGATGTTATGTTTTTGGAAGTATTGTAAGACAAATCATGACATGGTTTATGTAACACATATTTTGTTGAATTAAAAATAGCTGTTGCTTTCCGCTGTTCAAAAATATGTGTATTTATATCTGTCTTGTATATCTGTGACTTATACTTATAAACCTCCCCAAAAATTAGGGCATTCCCTTTGAGAGTGACCCTAACGGAGGTGGAGTGTTTCAGAGCAGGACATCTCGTTGTTTATAGCCATTGTTTTGGGAGTTTTGGTGTTGTTTTATTGTTATCCCTTTCCAGCATCGGGTTCTTGGCTATGGTGATTCGTGCTTGTAACTGTTAGTGTTGTTAAAATCGCATGACTTAGGTTAATGAGATTTTTATGTTTGGAGATGTTTATGTCATTCACGCGTGCTTGTTTGAATGAGGTCTCATTTTCGTATCTAAACTAACAGTTGTTCTAGGGTTGGAAAGAATATAATTCAATGTTGGGTAAATTTTAGAAAAGGGCCGGTTTTGCGTTGTTTTCGTCATGGGTATATAAATAAATATATCACCATTCCTTGCTAAACCTAAATTTATTTTGGTCTTTTTGTTTGTGATTTCATTTTTCGCATTTTTGGCGTGACTGACTTCCTTCTTCGCCAACATGCGACTTGAATCGTTTAAATTTCCGCAAAATACATTTCTAAAATCTTTTGGGAAAATATTGTTTGAGAAAAAACATTATTATCATTTTCTTATTTTATAGGAAAGTGAAACGGTTTTGAAAGGAAATTTTCAAAATAAACCTGACAAGTTTCTAAGCAAAAATTTATTTTTATGAAAAATTTCAATTTTTGGTCACATGAATAGCATATGGAAGATGTTTGGATGCTTTGTGTGTGCGTTTTAGCGGTGTAATAGGACTGACTATTCGATAAAAATATTCACGGTAACAAGGAAAAGGGTATTTCATCCTTGGAAATGCTGTTTCCATCCCTTGTCAATGATGCGCGCGAGCTATTACTTAACTCATTTTACATTTTAGAGCTTGTTTTAAGCCTACTTTGCAGTCTACAGATGGATATTTTGGGGGTATTTTGGGTAACTGAGGTGAAAATTCCACTATAGGGCGGGAAATGAAATAATTGTAAGATGTTAAAATTCTTCGCTTTGATTTCATTTTTCCATTTTAGGAGAAATTAAATAAGAAACGATTAGATTGCATGACATTTTGGATGGTAGGCTTTGGATGCAAAATTGATTGCTTCACACTTCTATTCGTAGTTGTGTGAGGGTTATGGATGAATTTTTTTTCAAAATTCGCATTTATATAGAACTGCCAGTATATTTTAGATGTTTTGAATCATGTTTTCAAAAGTATTTCAAAATTTAATGCATACAAATAGGAGGATCCGATTAGAATCATCTTGCATGCATATTTTATGGTTGAATTGCATTATGTAAACCATGCACATGTACACATGGTTGTAGAGTGTATGTATACAAATTGGTTGTGTAGCATAGGATTATAGGCGTCAAAATTTCGGGATGAAATTCCTTTTAAGGAGGGAAGAATGTAACAACCCGGAATTTTGGCGATATAAATTAATTATTAGAATTTCTAAAATAGGAATTACTATAAATGATAGAATTTAGCCACGAGACTTTAACTGTTGCCTTCGCCTTGGAATTCTAGTCAACTTTCATGTTTGGAGTTTCGCGAAAGGAGTCTGTATGAAAAAGTTACGGACGAAATACGAATACAGATGGAAAATAAATAAATCAAATGTTTAACCAATAATTTACCATATATATCCCATCCGACCTGGGTAGTTTGATGCCCAAGTGGTCGACATGGGGGTCGATCGGCGGTCGACCGCCCAGATCGACCTATTGGGCATCAAACTGCCCAATAACGACTAGGTTTTGGTGAGTTGTTTTATTATATTATTATAACGAATAGACGGATATAATTTAAAACTAAACTGACGATTCTCAGCCATTTCCACCTCTACAAATAAAAAGGTAGAGCCTCACTCTTTTTCCATTTAAATCTATGAAGACGGCGGAGCTCTGCCATTTTTCTTCCTTTTCTAATCTAATTTCTAAATAAAATATATTCATACATATACCAAATCAAATAAAATTCATCTGGAATTTGGAAGATTAGTAGATTCAATGGAAGAGGGTGCTCAACGATAGATTGCTTCGCTCTCTTACCTTTTTCTTACATTTCTATAGATCTAGAATTTCCTCCTTCCTAGATAAACTATAGATTTGTAAGAATTTGGGGATTGTACACCTAAAAAGGTTCAAAATTCAGAAATTTGAAAGCTATAAGATGAGTGGGAAATTTATTGATACAGATATAATGATTTATCTATTTCGTTTGAATCCAATCTTTGTTTTATTCCTATCAGATCTATTATTTAAATAGCTACAAATTGTGGTAATCCTTAGATCTGATCATGAATATGTTTAAAAATTGGCAAATGATAAAGTTGTGATTATGTATAACCATGAATTGTAGGATATTTATATATATTCCCACATATTTTACAAGTTATGTCTTGAATTATGAAATATGTTGTATATATCGAATAACACTGTAGATCTAGAAACCAGTCCCATTAAACATAAGTTTGTTATAGTTGTGTTCTAGATCTTCAGTTCAGTGCTGAAATATGAAATATGTAAATTTGGGTAAGAATACAAATTTGTGTATTATGTGATTATAAGAATAAAAGAATTATTCCTTGTTTACATTCAATACTGTTGGGTTTTTGGCTCAAGCATCGTAAATTTTGCCGTTTTCCCCATTTTTAAATAAAGGGGCATTATTTTAGAATCACTAGAAGAATGACAAAAAGAATTAAAAAGGGAAAAGTGGTGCAAAGGTACGTATAAAAATAAATACATGTTATGTATATAATTTTCATCGACGATTCCAAAATAAAAATATAGTACATATATTTCTTGTGATTTGGAAATGTGTCAATTCCACAAAATAGACATGACTTACAGTAATTTTGGCTAATGGTCCCTATGAGATTTGAAACCTTTTTAGAAAGATTGAATATAAAAGGGAAATGTTTGGTAAATTGATTAGACCAAATCATTTAATTTAAAAACAAGAATAATAATAATAAAATATTAATAACTACGTTGACCGCACGAAAATATGAAAATGAATATATACATATTATCCGTCCAAATCAGCATAAAACGGTGAAAATGTAAATTATATGGAATATTTGAATGTTTGAATAAAGTTCAATTATGGAATTATGTGTAAATATAATCCATTTTTAATTAATATATTTGTGGTGACCATTTGTAGCAATAAATATAATTAATTGCCATAAATGAGACCGCAAATAAGGGGATAACCATTGTAACCAATATTGATTTAGGAAAATAAATTGTTAATAGAAAAATGGTTACAATTACTAAAATTAATTAGGATAATTGTTGTGGATCCGAAGTAGGAAATTTAAATTATAACCGCATTTAGACATGAGGTTAAACTCAACTTGTGGTGTAGCCTACCCAGAACCGACCGGCAAATCCAGCGACCACAGGTAGTCAGTTTAATTTGAGGGGTCTAATGCATAAATATAATCGTACTAAGGCACGAGGTTAAGTTCACTTATGCTAGAAGTCAATCCGGAACTAATCGACATATCCAGCATCCACAGGTAGTCAACTTAATGTGAGAGGCCTGGTATGTAAAATATATATATATATATATATATATAATAGTCAATCCATAAATAAATAAATAAGAATAGTAATTGTCCGTTGGGTTCAAAAAATAGATAACTTGGGACAGGTGAATAGTTGCCTAAGGAAAATATGACCGTTAGAGTCATAAAGGGCAATAAAAAGGAAATAAAAAGAAATGGGTGTCAAAAAGGGGATTAATGGATATTGATTGTCGTTTGAATACTAAGTCCAAATTAGGGAAGAAATTAAATAAATATCCTGGAGAAAAGGGAACATGACCTTCCTTATTTATGTCAATAAAACTTATAATCAAAAATATAGTTGTACTTAGTAGGTTAATAATGTAAGACATTATTAACCATATAAACCCGTGATACAAATAAATGGTGTACGTATAGTATTTCCGTATAAAGGAATTAAACGGGAATGACTTAATAACGTAGCCTACTTTATCCCAAAAAGGGAAATGTGTTAAAAGCAAATAGGGGACGAACGAATAACCTTCGCGTATAGTTCGCTTCCTGGGTCCTAAAATACTAAGTGACTACGGTTAAAGAGTCCACCTGAGAATAGGTTTTTCAGTATAAGGGTCTTAAATGGTAGGTCTGTGTTGGCCTACCCAAACATCGAAATTAAAAGGGCAAGATATGGCTATCCTTCCTACGGGAAGTAGTAAGTGACTAAGGAGGTTATCTAATAAGGTCAATTAGAAGGTATAAAGAACGATAAAATACCTACTCTCGCCTTATGTGGGGTAAGCTATATGCGTGAATGACGGAAGCCTTAACTAGAAGGGCCTGGAGCTAGTGCCCTCTAGTTTTATGTTAATATTTAATATATTATCGAGGGTTAATAAGTGACCAATAGGTCCGCCTAGAGTCTTAAGTGATCAGGGAGAATCCACCCTATCTATCATTGATAGTGAGGCGTTAAATAATAAAGAATAGAGAATGAGGATACAGATAGAAACCACAAAATTAGGGGCCCACTCTCGATATAATTAACCCATTAAACTCTAGTATAATGGCTACACAAATATATGTGTAAATGTCCTATCTCGGTAATATAATCTGGGAACACTACTTTGGGAAGAGTAGTAGAGTCGTGCGTAAGCTTTAACAAGGTTGGTTTACAATCACTAACCTTGTCAGGCATACAGGTAGGGTTGAATCAAATGGAATATATATCTGTGTTGTATATTTCTTAGTCACCAGTACTTGTTGTTTTGACCCCCTCCTTATTACAACCTCTTGGTTTCATAGAGAAGGTCTGGTTCTCAGAGATGTTTAAGTTTGGCTTTCGGTTCTCGTTCTCTCTCATGGTCGGTATTGTCAAAGTGACTTACTTTGAAAAGATAGTTACTTGAATTAATACTAGTTTATCCTATTTTATTTTCGCTGTGAGTTATATTTATCATACTCTGATTATGCTCATGCTCATTTATTGCAGGTACCTGATATACGCTCTTCGCTTGGATGTGTTCAAGTTTTGAATTTTGTCAAAATTTGGGTGTATAAAAGTGTGGGGTGTTACAAAATCGATCCGAACAGTGCCCATACCGATCTGGACTTGCTTGTGCCATAACTCAATCTCGCCAACTCCAATTGACTTGAAACTTTGCATGTGGCATCTTAGGACCTTCCTTATCGTCCCCTTGAAATAGCACGTCGATCAGGGCTATAACCGAGACTATACTACTCCCCACTACATGACTTCCTATTTTTAATCCGCCATTTGTTCGGCATTTACATCCATTCAAGGATTTCTAGGCAAGTTTCTAACATATAAACATTATCAAACAACACTTAGCTCGGTCAGCACAAATCAAAGCATCAACAAGAGGAGAAGCATATATTCATATAGTAGCTTAAGTATGTCCCCTATCAAATTTCGGGTTTCACAAACTTGATTCAAATTACCTCAAATTTACATATGTATGAAAATATGATTAATCATGATTTATGAGCATGTTTCCATGTTTTTAAGAGGTGATTATATCCTAATACACTGTAGTTAGTTAATAAGAGTACTAATCACTCACCTTAATCACCCAAGCTTTGTTAGACCCAAAGGAATAGTGGTTTGCATGAATCCTTAGATGTTTGCAGCAGCTTTTACTTTGATTTGATGCTGATTTGACTTAATCTTCACTAAAAATAAGGTTTACCTAATCAACGTAAGGTTTAATAGGATATTTGGGAGGTGGAGCAATTAATGGGGTATGATATAAATTTTGGTAGTTGCTTAAGTAAATAGGAGAAGATTTTCTACCCCTTTCAGCCTCCACAAGTATAGATTCTGAAATGGGCCTTAAACTCACTCACTAACGACCTATTTAGCCCAACTAAGCAACTGAAACCTCTTTGAATCTTATCTCGGTTATTTCTCTCAAATGGTAAGTCCATTTGCTTAACATTACCACTCTACAGAATGAGAAACCATCATCCAAATCCAACAAAATTAGTTTTAGATCTGGATTCCTGACCAATCAAAGTTTATGGGTGTAACAAGACTCACCCAAGGTAAAATGGTAACATTAAATTCCGATAAAAATAGTGAAGGTAAGAAATGATCCCAGTATAATTCCTAAAGTCATACGACCTTGTATATAAATAATGTAAATATCTTATAATCCTCGAATATGTAGAATATGGGTCGTTACAACAACCTATAGAAGGAGGTTGTTCTTATGGCACTTATCAAGGGCATTCACCATGAAATCGACTTTGGAGGATGACACGACTGAATACCTTAAAGGACATTGAAATTTTTCTACGAGAAATCCACTCTGTACAGGATGATGCATGTAGAAATTGATTTGTGTAGGGTTATCCTTACAAACCACAACAGAACATCGTATATCTCTAACGAACAAACCAGAGAGAGTTTAGGAATTAGAGCCACTCTACTTCCTATAAGAAAATGGTATAACATATCATTGGTTACTAAGCCAATCGAAACTTAGAGCCACTCTAAATGGATCATTGGTTCCTATAAGAAAATGGTATAACATATATAATAGGGTAAATTAAACGAAATTAAATCTCATACACTGGAAGGTGTAAAATATAATAATTTGAAATAGATGTACCTTTCATTAACACCATAATAAATGTTGGTTACAAGGAGTCTCAAGCAATTATAAAAGAGTAAATCTATAATAATTATTTCAATATAATAATACTACCAAAAATGATGACTAATGGTTATGGGTCCTCCATCGTCAGGCTCCATCTCGAAGGTATCACTGATCCAAGTATTCCCATATACAATCATGTTTATATGTTAAGAGGAGGGAGGTCTGAACATAAATTTCTGATGAATGAAAATCACATAAGTTTGAAGGAATACTATCCCCTATATTTAGCCGTATAAATTCTTCATGATATGTCTATGTAATCACAAACACACGTATACACACACACACAAAAACTAAACATATGATGCGTACTTCCTCATAATCACTTAAGGCATATACGTAAATCTAAGGGTGGACAATCTTATGGTCACTTAATACCCCACAAGTTAACCTAAGGGTTGACATCCTTACAATCACTTAATACCCATTGAGGCGGGCTATACTTAGTGACTTAAGGCCATTATCTAATTTATTAAGGGTGAACATCCCTACAGTCACTTAATACCCATGGTGGACCCCTAACCACTTAAGACCTCGTTCCTAACGCCAATGTCATATATATATATATATATACATACTCTTCTTGTAGGTCAATAAATAGTAATGACCACTTAATACTAGGTTTAGGTTGGAACTCGATTTTATTTAAGATGCTCATGGCAGACTATCCCGTTACTATCTAGCTATCCTTACTGGTGAATTCCTAGCCACTTAATAACTTTTAGGCGATGGATTCTTAGGCCTCATGTATTAATGGTCCTTAGGTCAGCCCTCACGTAGCCCCTAAATAAGAAGCAGAAAACTTCTAGAGAACTACTCTACTTGTACGTTATCGCTTTACTAGGACAATTTAATCTCTTTAGAGTAAGGCGGACCCAATGACTGCTTAGGACTTTTATTAGGGTGGGCCCAATGACTTCAACATTTCTAAAAAATAAACATTAGAAGAGGCCTAATGTTCTAACCACTTAATACCTAAGCAAGATAGGTCATCCACTTAATATCATCTTAAGGCATGCCTACTTCACACACAAATACATATATGTACACATATATATACACACACACTTGGCATCTCACAATAAACCGACCACTTGTAGATACTGAATTTGCCAGGCAGTTCTGGGCAGACTTCTACTACAAGTTGGACTTATTCTCACATCACAATGTAATTATTATAATGACTCATGACACCTAGGCCTCTCACATTAACTAGTCTCAGTTGTGGATGTTGGATATGTCGGTTGGTTCTGGACAAACTTCTACTACGAGAAATGGTTAACCTCGTGTTTATGTGTCATTAAAGCCATTAACTCAAAGACACACAAATTTCTTATAGGGACATTCAAATTCTATTATCCTAATTGAACGCAGTAAGTGTAACAACCCGAATTTCGACAGACCAATTTTTTTTTCAAAAAATCCAATCTATCGAAACTCGAGTTGGCTTGTCTGATATCCTGCAGAAAAGACAGAGATAATGAATATATTAGATCTCAGAAGATGTCTCACAGCGGAAAGGATAAAATATAATATAATCAAATATAGCCTTACCAAGGTAATAATAATGCCTAACCAATGCCCAAAGCTATTATATCTCTGCTATAAACCTTACCTGCGAGTATGTTATGAGGAAGGAGTTAGAACACAAGTTCTGGTGATTGGAATAAATTACACATTCTGAAATAACCCTACATATACCATTCAGTTATGCTTTCTTATTTATTATGCTATTTTGGGTTAATAGCACTTAAGGCTTTACATACATGTCGTACTCATCTACCTCCCAGTAGATTAACCTAATATAGTTTATATGTATCTACCCCCAATATATCAAGGTACTCCCCATGGTACCCTCCTCGCACGATCTCCGCCGTCACATCACGAAAGCATATACAACTCTCATGCTACGCCGAACGACGAACGGACCTCCATATTATAATACCACGTTCCACACAGAACTAACATCGCTATGCAACGTAATGCTTTAGCATCTATGATACAACACCCAGTGCAGTGTCCATGTACGTAGACCCTCACGCGTATGTATTATCTACTGTACCCCGACTCCCATAATAGGGCTGCATCCAATGCATGAAACTCGATTAGGAGCTATTCTATATCTGTATAGGTCAAGTAACAGGGCCTAAAGTACATATATCCAAACTATGGTCTGCATTTTCATGGTGGCTATGGTCTTACCTCGACCCCTCCCTCAACTAGTGAAAAACTACATCAAAAGCAAAGTTATATCCCCCTAGAAAAGTATATAGATCTAAACAGGTGTGTCCCGCAATCAAAGTCTCGATAGTGGAAGATCGATGGTCTGTAGGTTTAGCTCTAGTCTTTCCACATCCCACTGACTACCGATGACAGGTACCCGACGATCACTATCCTCTATTTGGTCCTGATCCATCCTATCTATAGGCAAATCGTCAAATCACCCCAATGCCATACCACCACAACCTTCAGACTGCCAAACTACCATTGTAGTCAAGGTATACTCAACGGGTGGTAACACGTAGACTTAACCTCTACGAGTACGGGCTGAGCCTGCACCGCAACAAAGGACCACCACGGGTACCCTACCATGTCTCTCGGAAGTTGCGTGCTTTCTTCCCGTTCAGCAAAGCCAAAAAGCAGAATATCAAGCAGAAGAATTAGATGGACATGCTCCTCTCGTGCCTCCAGAAACCTCGATAATCTACCCCGTTGGGTTCTTCACCTTCATACGTGCAGACTGGTCCAAGCGCATAACGCTAGCGTGTTATTAGATCCTATGTCTAATATTTTAATCGCGTGCTTGTCTTATCTTATTAGACTGCCAATTAACTTGGTTATCCACATTTTAATTTTTTTTCAAGTTACCAGGTTTTCCCTAAGCCCCTTATATCTCAAAGGAACGGACCCCTCTCGCTTATTAATTTAGTGATATAAATTAACCTATTTAAGCATTAATAAGCCCACAACATGTTATTCCCTAGATCGTAATTAACGAAAATATCCTATAATCTTGTTACATTATTATCATGTTGTAACAATCCAGAATTTTTAACCAAATTAAAATTGGGATTTTTATTACTCAACTAGAATTTAAATTTGAGTTTGACATAAATATATATAGTTAAGAATATTTAATAATTTTGATAAGTTAAATGATAGATTTTATTTGAAGTATAAATGAGAATGATTATTAATAAGTTTTGATTTATTGATACTATTTGTCGTTCGATCGGACTGGCCAAACTATAACATGAATTAGTAGCATTAGAACTAAGTGTTGTCCTTAGTTTTCATAGCATTTTAAAGGAAATGCTATCAAAAGATCACTTTCCCTCCTTAAGACAAGTGTAAGGACACTTGTATTTTTACATGCCTCCTTTCATGTATGTTTCCCTTATGTGTCATTATCTCCTTAACCCTCCATTACTATATAAGGAGGCCTTTTTCTCCATTTTTCAACCATTCCACTCCATTTTCTCCTTTTCATCTTCTTCTTAAAGCTTATGGCTATGGTTTCCATAGCATAAGTCTTCTTCCTTTCCACCATCACCTTGTCGAACTTCGTCGTCATCCTCCTCCCCCTCCTCTTATGATAGAGAGAGAGAGATTAGTGTGTATATATATATTTTGGTGAAGAAGATGTTGCGCCAAAATACTGTCTGATGGTTCGCTCAGCTAGGATCGCCTACCAGGAAATTTGGAATGCTGTTTGGTGAGAACTCTTTAACCACGGTTTATATATTTAATTAGTAGTTCGACTAATTTAAACATAGTGATGAATTATTAGTGGTAAATGATGATTGATGTTTGTTGTGATGGATGATGGATGCATAATTTAGAACACACACACTATTAAGCGTTAAAGTTATTATGCTTGCGCACAATTATGATTTATTTAATTATGTTGATGATGGCTGTTATGGATGTTTATAATAGTTGTTGATGTTGTTGCGCACACACTATGACACAAAAATTATGGTATCACATTGGTGATCGACAAATCTCCTTCGTAATTAGAAGCAATATTATTATTGAAATTAAAGGTTAATAATTAGAAAAGACACATATGTATAAATTCATATACATTGATAAAGTTTCTTGAAATGAATAAATAAATACCGAAACATTCTAGGATGACAGAGAGGGTAATGTCTAGGCTTGGGTTTGGAAATAAAGTTTCCTGCTCTCCCTAGCTATTCCTAAATGATCCGACGAATGGGATGGTTAATTTGAAGTTATTTGAATTTAGGAATGGATTGGAATTTGATTTATTAAGTAAAAAATTTAAAGTTGAATTTTTGATCCAAAATAATTTGGAAAGTAAATTTAAATATTTTAAAAGGGTTATATAAGGATATAATTGTTTTCTAAGATATTTTGAAGTATTGTAGAATAATGGTTATTATGGTCGAAATAGAGCTTGTCACATAACGGCAATTTACGTATTTTAGATGCAAACTTTAAACGCTTATAACTTTTGCAATCTAAATCGGATTTTCATAAAATGAAAAGCGTTTGATTTCCATTAACAAAAACTTTCAAATGAATGAAAGCAGATTTTAAATTCGAGTTATAATTTCCAAGTTATGTTTGAAATCGTTTTGGAAAAGGTCGTTGTAAGAACAATTGTTGACCATGACTATAAACAGCTGTTTTTAAATGCTTAAAAATATGGAAAAAATTTGTAAAATAATTACAAATTATGAAAAGGTGTTTTGAATTGTAAAGTTTAAGTTTTGGCTAAGATACACGATATTTTGATCAAAATAGTTAAGATAACTATTTTATAATGCTTTTGTAACACTTTTGAAATGCTATTGTAACGCTTCCTTCGAAAACAATCTATTTTGAAGTTTTAACCCGTAAACTATTTTCCGAACTATAAGTAATGATTAGTGGAATGTTTTCAAAGGTTTAAAAGTATTAGAAATATTTAATATGGAATTTAAATTGATATCAATACGGGTTTTCAATTTTAGATAATTGGATATGGTTGGAGATAAATCTTCGGATGTTTTATATTAATTCGGTAGATGATGACTCTTACTATTTGAGGAATTTAAATGGCAGTTCACTGTTTCTCCGCTTATAGTGTGAGTTGGAGATAGAGATTAATATTGAGGATAAGTTGATGGTATTTTTTTCCAGATCTAATGTCAAAGAGTTGGATAAATCTTTTAATTAAGATACGGGTTTCCCAATTAAATTGAAATAAGTTAGATAGAAATAATCTTCAGATATTTGATATGAAATTCAGTGGTGTAAACCTATACTATTTGTGGAATTTGGAATATATTATTATATAGTTATTCCACTTATAGTATTCGTTGATTATGAGAATTGATATCGAATATAAGTAGATACAATTTATGTGTAACTTATGTTCCATATCGATTGATTTAGGTTTTTTCATGAATCATATCTTCAATAATATCATTCTTGAAACCCAATGAGATTGAGTTGTGGAAATGTATATCGTAAATTGGGATTTAATCAAATCATTGATTTGAGAAAATTAAAAATAAGAAATTGGGAACCAAGTATAATCTTTTAGCTAAGATTAAAGAATTGAATGTTGGAAAATCGATTGAATTGGAAACTATGGTTAAAATATGGATTAAAGGATTTTCAAAGGAAATTGGGTTTTTATAATGAGTTATCAAACAGAAAATTAATTAAGGCTTTAGGGCTAGATTATCTGTGATTTAAGGGATGTGTTTTAAAGAAGAAGGGTTAAAATATGGATTCTGTTAAAGACAATCTGAGAATGGGTTCAAAGAAATTTAATTTAACAAAATCTAAGATGGAAGGAGATTTTGTTGAAAGCCTGTGTGTGCCGTAATTGTGTTTTAAAAATTATGCTTATTATTTGGGAAGACCGGGATCAGATTTATGTTCGAAAACCATTCCAAGTTTAATACGATGTTGTGGAGCAATTGAAGACGTTATTGAAGACCGAGGCCCTTCATATCATAACGACAACTTGCTGAATGTCTCAAATGGGTAGCTCCCATTTGCAGATGGATTTTATATCAGCAAAGTGGCAAGAAGCCCAAACATATGTGAAGGAATTTTGGATTGTTGTTTCGTTCAGACCCAGAATGGACATTTATGGGTTGTGTGTCTGACGTTGTAATTGACTGCGTAGCAGTGATATCTATTAAATATAGATCTGTTTGGTGGTAGAGAATTTATTCTCTTGCTTAACACCCTTCTCTAAGACGTATGAGCTTAGAGGTTATATATCGATAGAAATCAGTGATGCGTTGTGAATGGACAATGTGGCATACTTAAGTTATGTGGTGAGCTTTGGATGATCAAAGCATGGCTTATTTAAGCATAGCTTTGTATATATCGTGACCTCGGCAAGCCTCACACCCAAGTGAATGGCCAAAACAGGAAGAAATGCAACAGGGTTATGGGGTGTTGTCTCCTTCTAGATAAAAGGTGTACTATGGTATAGAGCCTAGGTACTAACCTATGTGGTAAAAGCATTTACTTTTGTGGTGGTTGTTGGCGCGTGCTCGAAAGGTCAGTAACAACCGGGAGATGACATACTCAGGCGTACTCTAAGTTACCTAGTTAAGGGGTAACTTGGACTTGTATTGGCATGAGTTGGATCACTGTTGATCGTCGGACATCCCTCTAGAGGTGTTCAAAATTCTATTCGGAAAGAAGTTCCTTTTCCTGGCCATTGTTGGAAACCCAATCTCCGCTACGAGCCCATACGGTTTTGATTGTATACCATACGTCAGTATAGTATATGGTACCTATACTGGCTAGGATTGATACATTTACTTTCGAAATTGTTTTCGCACTATATTATAGTATTGAAAGAAGATTTTCACGTATCAAGCATTTTTGACTGCATAAGGAGAAACCTCGCCCATGTGTGCGTTTGCATTGTCTGTATGCCACGAGACCTTATGTTAGTTTCATTTTTCAAAAAGTCATTGCGGATTTCTATGAACTGGTATTCACATGGAGTAAACCCGTTCTGCATTAGCGGCGTGGCCCGGTGAATTACCTAACTTTAAAATAAACCCTAAAAACAAATGTTTTGAGTTCTCACACAAGTCCCATGACTGACCTGGAGTTTATTGTTCCTACACCTAAACTCTGGGTGCCTATAACTTTTTCACGGGCAGCCTAGTAGTTTGGTTCACAGATTTAGTCTTGGAGTTGGTTAGAGCGGGATGCTGGTTTAGCTAGAGCTATTATATCTTGGAGCATACATATTCTTTCGCTGAGTTTAGTATCTTTTCTATTGTGTAATCGATGTACTCTGATGTAATATTATTGTAATGATAATGGAAAAGTTATTTTTATTTTGTGCAAATGTGTAAGTACCCCTAACAATCTGTCTTTATGAACGGTTTAAGCTGGTTTAATTACTGGCGAAAATCGAGCAAAAAGCCGGGTCGTTACAACATAATATCAGAGCTTTGGTTCATATAAAGCTATGGTGTACAACTCATTTGATCAAAAGGAAAGACTCATCATAGTTATAATATTTCATTAGAGATAGGGTTAGTAATGCCTTAGAATGAGATTTTGGAGTACTACATTTGAGAAAGCGCCTTCCAAGTAAAATTATTTAAGTTTGGGATCATAATATTAGAATTCATGTTAAGAGAGAAACTTGGGTAAAAATTGTTAAGGTAATTCTCTTTTAAAGAAACTAATCAATATGGTTAGAAACCAAAATGAATAATAAGAGTTTGAGTATTTTATTCGATGTTGAGGTTGGACTATCAAGTATAAGAAGATTTTATTATACGCCTGATTAACGTATATGCGAAGTCTTAAGTATACTAGATAGATATAGAATCACACTGTTGTCTCTTGAAAAAAGATTCTGTTGATGACTACAGCATCATCAGTATGTATTTTCGAGTTTCGAAAGTGGGATGACTATATGATTCTGATTAAAATATCAATATATACTTAAACCCATTTAGATAAGTGCTTGAAATTGTTTGGTAAATTGATGTGAACTTAAATAGAAAAGTGAAAACTTGATTGGGTTATAAGAATTATACTAGGTAAACTTTTTAATAAGGGATAAGCCAGTAAAGAGTTTTGAAAAAGTGCATTTGTGATATATAAAAAAGGTTTTGTAAAGATGTATAATTTGAAAACTCAAATCAAAATTTTGATTAAGAATTGGCAGTTACTTTGGAATTGATTTTGACATAATATATTTTGAATATAAAGAAAAAGATCTTTGAAAATATTTGGAAATTAAAAATTTGAGCACGGACATCTTGTGGTTGGAATTTTTTAGTTGATTAGAAGACGTATATGTAAAGTTGTAATTTACTTTAGCAATCTAAATATAAAAGGTTGTTTGGGCATGATTTAAAGGCTAAGTTGGAATTAATCAATAAGGATATCTGATAATTAGTCCTCCCCAACTTATTAAATTTAAAATGCAAGTATCTTGAGAATTCAGTTTTACAATATGACTATAGGACATTTGACGATATTTTGGTTAAGGACTACGGTGGTTAAAGATGTTAATAAAATATATATCTAAATGGTTTCCCTAAAGTTTGAAGGAAATAAGTTTTGTAATCTTGAATTTGGAATAATTAATGAGATTAGCAAAAACTATATAAGGAATTAAAATATGGAATTATCTACAATTTTGGACAGATGATAAGTACTAAAGTATATTGTGGTTACAAAAAGGAATTGTTTAAGTAAGCATGAGTACTTTGTGAATTAAGTTTCACAATTTGATTAAAGGATATTTGGCAAGCGGGAATAGTAAGAAAAAATTACCTAAACTAAAACGTTTAGATAAGTAGAGTTTTGAGGATCAAGTTTTACGTGTACAAAATAATAGTAAGTTTGGAGAATTGAAAGGGAATAAGTCCCATAACCATTGTATTTGCAAGATAAGATCAAAGAGAATAATTTATACCTCTGAATTTTCTGGAAGGCAATAAATGGTTAAGTATAAGTAATTGGTCCAGTAAACAATGAATCGAATATAACGGGCAATTGGAGGTTATCGCTGGAGGACATGATAGATATGTTTAGCCATTAGAATATTCTACCCAGTATATTCATTATGGGAACAAGGAGCTTTGGTATAAAGAATTTTAATCTTGAGCTTGAAAATCTACAAGATGTCGAAAGAGTAGTTACGATTCCTTTTCCTTTTCAAGGACGAAAATTTTTAAGGGGGGGGGGGTGAATGTAACGATCCAGAATTTTTATCCAATTTAAAATTGGGATTTTTATTACTTAATTTGAATTTAAATTTGAGTTTGACATAAATATATATGGTTAAGAATATTTAATAATTTTGATAAGTTAAATTATAGGTTTTATTTGAAGTATAAATGAGAATGATTATTAATAAGTTTTGATTTATTGATACTATTTGTCGTTCGATCAGACTGGCCAAACTATAACATGAATTAGTAGCAATAGAACTAAGTGTTATCCTTAGTTTTCATAGCATTTTAAAAAAGATCACTTTTCCTCCTTAAGACAAGTGTAAGGACACTTGTATTTTTGCATGCCTCCTTTCATGCATATTTTACACTTGTCCCCTTATGTGTCATTATCTCCTTAACCCTCCATTCCTATATAAGGAGGCATTTTATCCATTTTTCAACCATTCCACTCCATTTTCTCCTTTTCACCTTCTTCTTAAAACTTATGGCCATGGTTTCCATGGCTTAAGTCTTCTTCTTTTCCACCATCACCTTGCCGAAGTTCGTTGTCATCCTCCTCCTCCTCTTATGATAGAGAGAGAGATTAGTATATATATATATTGGTGAAGAAGACGTTGCACCGAAATACTGTCCTACGGTTCGCTCAGCTAGGATCGCCTACCAGGAAATTTGGAAAGTTGTTTGGTGGAAACTCTTTAACCACGGTTTATATATTTAATTAGTAGTTAGAATAATTTAAATATAGTGATGAATTATTAGTGGTTAATGATGATTGATGTTTGTTATGATGGATGATGGATGCATAGTTTAGAACACACACTATTAAGCGTTAATGTTATAACGTTTGCGCACAATTATGATTTATTTAATTATGTTGATGATGGTTGCTATGGATGTTTATAATAGTTGTTGATGTTGTTGTGCACACACTATGACACAACAATTATGGTATCACATTGGTGATCGAGAAATCTCCTTCGTAATTAGAAGCAATATTATTATTGAAATTGAAGGTTAATAATTAGAAAAGACACATATGTATAAATTCATATACATTGATAAAGCTTCTTGAAATGAATAAATAAATACCGGAACATTCTAGGATGACAGAGAGGATAGTGTCCAGGCTTGGGTTTGGAAATAAAGTTTCCTGCTCTCTCTGACTATCCCTAACTGATCCGACGAATGGGATGGTCAATTTGAAGTTATTTGAATTTAGAAATGAATTGGAATTTGATTTATTAAGTAAGAAAATAAAAGTAGAATTTTAGATCCAAAATAATTTGGAAAGTAAATTTAAATGATTTTAAAAGGGTTATATAAGGATATAATTGTTTTCTAAGATATTTTGAAGTATTGTAGAATAATGGTTATTATGGTCAAAATAGAGCTTGTCGCATAATGGCAATTTACGTATTTTAGATGCAAACTTTAAACGCTTATAACTTTTGCAATCTAAATCGGATTTCCATAAAATGAAAAACATGTGATTTCCATTAACAAGAACTTTCAAATGAGTGAAAACAGGTTTTAAATTCGAATTATAATTTTCAAGCTATGTTTGAAACCGTTTTGGAAAAGGTCATTGTAAGAACAATTGTTGACCATGACTATAAACAGCTTTTCTAAATGTTTAAAAATGTGGAAAAGATTTGGAAAATCATTACAAATTATGAAAAGATGTTTTGAATTGTAAAGTTTAAGTTTTGGATAAGTTAAATGATATTTTTGATCAAAATAGTTAAGATAACTATTTTGTAACGCTTTTGTAACACTTTTGAAATGCTATTGTAACGCTTCCTTCAAAAACAATCTTTTTTGAAGTCTTAACCCGTAAACTATTTTCCGAGCTATAAGTAATAATTTGTGAAATGTTTTCAAAGGTTTAAAAGTATTAGAAATATTTTTTATGGAATTTAAATTGATATCAATACGAGTTTTCTATTTTAAATAATTGGATATGGTTGGAGATAAATCCTCGGATGTTTGATATTAATTTGGTAGATGACGACTCTTACTATTTGAGGAATTTAAAAGGTAGTTCACTGTTTTTCCGCTTATAGTATGAGTTGGATACGAAGATTAATATTGAGGATAAGTTGATGGTATTTCTATCTAGATCTAATGTCAAAGAGTTAGATAATTCTTTTAATTAAGATACGGGTTTCCCAATCATTTTGAGATAAGTCGGATCGAAATAATCTTCGGATATTTGATATGAAATTTAGTGGTGTAAACATATACTATTTATGGAATTTGAAGATATTATTATATCGTTATTCCACTTATAGTATTCGTTGATTATTAGAATTGATATTGAATATAAGTAGATACAATTTCTATGTAACTTATATTCAATATCGATTGATTTGGGTTTTGTTGTGAATCATATCTTCAATAATATCATTCTTGAAACCCAATGAGATTAAGTTGTGGAAATTCATATCGTAAATTGGGATTTAATCAAATCTTTGATTTGAGAAAATTAAAAATAAGAAACTGGGAACCAAGTATAATCTTTTAGTTAAGATTAAAGAATTGAACGTTGGAAAATCTGTTCAATTGGAAACTATGGTTGAAATATGGATTAAAGGATTTTCAAAGGAAACTGGGTTTTAATAACGAGTTATCAAACAGAAAATTAATTAAGGCTTTGGGGCTAGATTATCTTTGATTTAAGGGATGTGTTTTAAAAAAGAAGGGTTAAAATATGGATTTTGTTAAAGATAATCTGAGAATGGGTTTAAAGAAATTTAATTTAACAAAATCTAAGATGGAAGGAGATTTGGTTGAAAGCATGTGTGTTCCGTAATCATGTTTTAAAAATTACGCATATTATTTGGGAAGACCAGGATCAGATTTATGTCCGAAAACCATTCCAAGTAATAATACGACGTTGTAGAGCAATAGAAGATGTTATTGAAGACCGAGACCCTTCATATTGTAAGGCCGACTTGCTGAATGTCTAAAATGAGTAGCTCTCATTTGCAGATGGATTTTATATCAGCTAAGTGGCAAAAAGTCCTAACGTATGTGAAGGAATTTCAGTTTGTTGTTTCGTCCAAACCCAGAATAATGGACATTTATGGATTGTGTGTCTGACATTGTAATTGACTGCGTAGCACTGATCTCTATTAAATATATATCAGTTTGGTGACAGAAAATTTATTCCCTTGCTTAATACCCTTCTCTAAGACATATGAGCTTAGAGGTTATATATCGATAGAAATCAGTGATGCGTTGTGAATGGACAATGTGGCATACTTAAGTTATGTGATGAGCTTTGGATGATCAAAGCATGGCTTATTTAAGCGTAGCTTTGTGTATATCGTGTCCTCTGCAAGCCTCACACCCTGGTAAATAGCCAAAACATGAAGAAATGCAACAGGTTTATGGGGTGTTGTCTCCTTCTAGATAAAAAGGTGTACTATGGTATAGAGCCTAGGAATTAATGTATGTGGTAAAAGCATCTACTTTTGTGGTTCTTGTTGGCGCGCGCTTGGAAAGGTCAGTAATGAATGGGAGATGACATACTCATGCGTACTCTAAGTTATCCAGTTAAGGGGTCACCCAGCCTTGTGTTGGTATGCGGAGCATCACTGTTGTTCCTTGGACATCCCTGTAAAGGTGTTCAAAATTCGGTTCGGATGGAAGTTCCTTTGCCTGGTCATTGCTGGAAACCCAATCTTCGCTACGAGCCCGTACGATTTTGGTTGTATACCATACGTCAGTATAGTATATGATACCTATGCTGACTAGGATTGATACATTTGCTTTCGAAATTGTTTTCGCACTATATTATAGTATTGAAAGAGGATTTTCACATATCAAGCATTTTTGACTGCATAAAGAGAAACCTCGTCCATGTGTGCGTTTGCATTGTGTGTGTGTGCCGCGAGACCTTATGCTAGTTTCATTTTTCAAAAAGTCATCGCGAATTTCTATGCACTGGTATTCACATGGAGTAAACCCGTTCTGCATTAGCGGCGTGGTCCAGTGAACTACCTAACTTTAAAATAAACCCTAAAAACAAATGTTTTGTGTTCTCACACTAGTCCGATGACTGACTTGAAGTTTATTGTTCCCACACCTGAACTCTAGGTGCCCATAATTTTTGTACGGGTAGCCTTGTAGTTTGATTCGCAGATTTAGTCTTGGAGTTTGTTAGAGCAGGATGCTGGTTTAGCTGGAGCTATTATATCTTGGAGCATACATATTTTTCCACCGAGTTTAGTATCTTTCCCGCTGTGTAATCGATGTACTCTGACGTAATATTATTGTAATGATAATGGACAAGTTATTTTTATTTTGTGCAAATGTGTAAGTATCCCTAATAATCCGTCTTTATGAACGGTTTAAGTTGGTTTAATTACCGGCGAAAACCGAGCAAAAAGCCGGGTCGTTACACATGTCATTTATTGTCCAACTTCATGTTTATAGGTTACAATAACATGTTGTACTTAATATGTAATTAAATATATCTTATCCTAATCCACATGTTTTCTATTAACATGTTACATTAATATATATGATTAAATATAACTTATTTCATTCCATAAGTCTACCTCATTCTTTCTTATTTAATCTTAATGTCATCTTACACTATCATTACAACTTGTTGTTGTTGTTTAATTATTTACTCAGTTCTCTTAGCCAAGTTTTATTAATAAGTTTCCTTTTCATTTACTATAACCTACGTTATAATTTCCACATATCCCCAGGACAACCCTACCTATTATATTTCATTCTCATTATATAATCAGTTATAATAGGTTACATTCCCCGTTCATCACATTTTCCCTTTTGACCTAAACCTTTGCTGTTGTAGCATCCATTTCTTCACCGTCTTTTATGTTTTCACACGTACCATTTAATTCAATCAATCACAATAATGTCACTTATGAACCTAACGGTCATAGTTTCCTAAGCCATTAATTGGCAGCAAAGTATCTTTATTTTATTAGTCCCAAAATATCTATTTGTTGTATCCCAATAGACATTACTAATTTACTAAGATATTTTATGCGAATTTAAATAGAAGCTTTTATGAAGGAAATGATAACGGAATTTGGAGTAGTATAAGAGGCACTCGAGCTATTTTGGAATGTGAAGTGCCAGAAAATTTTTTGGTTTGTAAGAGCACGAGAACATATATCTCTCGGATTTCAAAATTAATGAATATGATCGGGAAACCTTTCACCATATTTTTGAGAACGATGAACATTTGGAGTTCAAAAACCAATATTTTCAACCAAAAGCAAGAATTTTTAAAATTCTTCTCCAACATACCATCACACCTCGTTCGAGAAATTTCAACAAACCTACAATGAAAATCTGCAAAGCTCTTTTTGCTATTTTTGGAAATTATGACATCAATTGGGCTCAAGTTATTTTGGATGAATTTCAATCCAAAGATTTTTTAATGGGTGGAAATATGCTTTATCATGGATTTACCGCACATGTATTTTCAATTATTTTGGAGGTAATTTCAAAGGAGAAGAGATTGCTTCTAAAAAGGTGTTTAATTCCAGAAACATATCTCTTATGATGATCCTGTTAGTATTTTAACCATATTCAGAAAAAGAAGAAAGGTTGGCTCATAAAAAAAAAGAGGAAGAAGGAATGGAAATCGATGAAGAGGAAGAAGATGAAAATACTTCCTTAGAAAGCATTGAATACCCCGCTAGTACCTCTAATCCATCCAACCAAATCATCCTTAAGAACCAAAAGATAATAGCAGAAAAACAAAAGATTTTAAGGAGATTGTTTAGTAATAAAATGGGAAAGATCTCTTTAAAGATGAACAAATTCATCGGGAAAGCGAGTCGCAAGCTTAGATTGTCTTTATCTTCATCATCATCCACTGAGTTCTAGTTCTATTTATTTGTTTTAGTAGTTTCTATTTTCGTTATTGTATTTCAGTTTCTTGTTATGTATCATCTCCATGTATAAAATTATCAATGGTGTTCTTATATTTATGTCTATAACCTCTAAAACGTATCTCGAATAATCATTAGAGTGTTAAAAACAAGTGTATATTAACCAAAATTAAACAAAACTCACATACTTTCAGAAACTGTAGTAGACATGTTGACATGGGCTACTTCACATGTCAACATATAATTGTCAATTTTTCAAAAATGTTTAAATTTAAAAACTATCTCAAACAACTTATGTTAATTCATTTTAAACAAATTTTAGAGCCTATAAATACTATTTCTTCTGAAAACTTATCATTTCACTCCTCTTTAATATCCATTACTTATATGTTCAATTTTATCATTCCATGGCTTCCCCCACTTCATAGTTTAAGTGAAAATCTAAAAGAAACTATTAATTCCTTAAAAAATATTCTCTCTATCATTCTTCGTAACTAGCATCACTTAGAGGTTGGTCAAATGCAGATGAATAAGAATCAAAAAAGGCATTTCAATAACATACCTTGGATGGTCTCTGTACTTGACAAAAAGAATAAAATAACGACTGAAAAGGAACTTTTATCAAGGAAAATGAAGGATAGGAGGCTTTAAAGGCTGATCCAATCTTCAAAGAAGAAAGTTGGGTAGAAGTTGCAAGAAACACATGAATTTATATTTAAAATTGGTGCATTTTGTTTGAATTGATTTGAATTTGATATAAATTATGGTTCATAATAATAGGATTTAGGATAGTCTATATTGATTGATTGAGTGTTTGGATTGGATTGCTTAAAATTTGACTTATCATTAATCTAGTTTTAATATTGGTTGCCTTATATTAATTCTATTCAGTTATATCATAATTTTAAGGGGAGTATTATATATTAGAACTATTTCTAAGTCTAAAACGAGTTTTATCATAGTTTTAAGAATGTTAAAAGTTAGTTCTTAGACTTGGTTTAGTCTTGTATTAGTTTAAGTGGGAGTTTTATATATTAATTACTAGTATATGGTTTTTGCTGATGAAAAATGGGGAGAACTATAAAATAGGCTTAGAGTAAAGGCGAGTTTGTAGTACAGAAGGAGTTATTGGAGTAAAGGGGAGTAACTAGAGAATAAAGGCATCAGGTATGTTTATTTTATAAAAAAAGGTTGTCATCATCGAAAAGGGGGAGATTGTTAAGGATTGAGATGTTGGTGATAATGGTTTTAATGACAATATCCTTATTTTAACTATTGTTGGTATAAAATGTATACTAACACTTTTCTCTATACACACACACACACATACACAGATATTGGATGCACGTATTGATTATTGAAGACTGTACAGTTTAGAGATACAAAGATCACAAAGAAGAAGAAGAGTTCAAGATTAAAGACCCATGAGTATCAAGAATTAAAGAGAACATGATAAGTTATAAATTCTATTTCAAATCTCTTATAATTTTTATCCTATTTTAAAATTTCTTATTTTCAAATTAATTTCAAAATTACTTGATATTTAAAGATTATATATCTTTTAATATTTAAGATTATTTCTTGGATTTTAAATCTAACTCCTAATTTAAATATTATAGATTTACTTACTTGTATTTTAAGTTTAATTATATATAATTACTTAAGTTTTAATATTATTGTTTTCTTATATTCAAAGGTTTCTATATATATATATTAAGTTTTAACTTTCTTATTTATTAATTTTTTATATTATATTTATAATTTTTAAATTAAATTTTATATCACTTTTATAAATTATAATTACATGTTTTTAATTTATATTTTTACTTTATTATACTATTTTATTATATAGAACAATAATATGTTTTAACTCTAGAATTATCTTGATTTATTTCAACATCATTTTCATTATTTTAAAAAGAGTTCAAAAATCAATATTTGCCTAAGGCATATCAACATGAGGTACCTTACACGTCGACATGGTTACCGTTATTTTTAAAATTTGAATTTCAAAAGTTGTGTCTATTGGTTTGAATCTTTTCTGAAAGGATATGACTGTTTAACAACTATGAGTAATAGGATTCTAAATTCAAAATTTCATAACTAATTTCATTTACCTTCTTCTCTCCTTTCTCTCATACATTTCTGCTCTTAATTTTTTAAATTCTATAATCAAACTCTACCGAATTTCAATGAAAAGTAAACATTCCTATTCTAGTTTGATTCTCTGTCAAACTCTCTCAATAATTCAAGTATTATTCAGAGTTATAGAATTTTCTATAATCAAAGATCGTAAGATCAAGTTCTATCGAGTCTTCCTTCCAAAACAGATATTGAGAAGATGTGATTGTAGCCCGTATAAATCAACTGGGTGTGATTGTACCCTCAAATCAATTGAGTCTCGCTGTACTCTAGAAACAGGTAGGGTGTACCTCGTGGCATGTGAAATTGAAGGATTAAATTTGAAGATTATATTGAAAATAAATCTGTATGAACTCAAAGTTGTGTGGGACTGAATGTAGGGTAACTCCGAACCAATATAAAAATCCTGGTGTGTTCTTTCCTTTACTACTTCTACTTTTTATTTTGCATCTGTATTTGATTCTTTGATTGTTATATATTGGTGATTTGCATCTATTTCTGATTAATTCAAAAAGATTTCGTAAAAATTATAAAATTCCATTAAACACTATTCATCCTCCTCTAGTATTAAGTTCGCCTTAAGATTCTTAATTCGCGTTTCCAAACATATAACTATATCGGTGCTATAGGATAGCGTGAACAGAGTGTATCCAGTTGCTGACTTATGGGTCATTCGATAAGCCCAACAGGCTATAGGTAGCTCATAGCACACTTGCCTCTAGCCTTCTCCAGTCAATTTTACAAAATGGACTTTATAATTTTGCTCATGGCTTTAACCTATCCATTTGATTGCATGTGTACAACTGCAGTATATCTCTTCTCGATGCGATGGCATCAGAGAAATTTTATGCTCTGAGCTATCAAATTGAGTCCCATTATCAGTTATAATAGTCCTGGGATGACAATTTGCCATATGATATTTATGATGATGAAGTTGATCACCCGATTTTTCAAGATCATGGTCAGTTGTTCAACTTCGGCCTATTGGATCTAGATTAACCCTAGAGGGGGTGAATAGGGTTTATTGGAGTTTTACGGGATATTAAAAACATCACAGCACAAATTCCAATAGAGAAAATAAATGCAGAAAGTAAATGACACAGACTTTACTTAGCTTCGGCAAATCCTGCCTACTACTGCATTCCCTAAGGATTTTTTTTACTAGAATTAAAACAATCTCCACATTTACAAAATCCCTGTAAACTTGCGACACCCACTACCAACTGTTCTAATCCTACGCTCAAAACCTTACACTGAACTTTATCCCTAAGATCAAATTTCCCTCGAATTACAAGCCTGTAACTCGTTAACCCTAGTTTTGACAAAACTAGAAAACTATACAATGTTTTGAAAAAAATAAATAAAAACACTAAAAGTAAAGACAACTCAAAAAGCCCCTTTTACATAAAGTAAGAAGTCGGCCTCCCTTATTTCTTTTAACGCTTGATAATCGGCTTCCCTCTTGATCTTCGATGACCGGTGAAAATTAGGGTTTTTCAAAAATCCCAAATCACAACTTCGAAATTTGATGAAGAGTAATTCTCTGATGCTTCAATTGATTTATGGTTCTTGTCAATCGATTTGGGTCTCCTATTGATCGAAACTCCAAAAATAAAATTTTGAGTATTCAGATTATTTTGATCTAGAATTTGTGTTACTTGGTTTCGATCAACTTGACAATGATGTATCAGTGTATATATAGGGTTATAAGACCTAATCAACTCTGATTTTACAAAATGACCTGGCCTGATTTGCTGCGTGTTTCCCTCTTTGTTTCCTTGATTAAAAATGCCATGAATGCTGAATGATTTCTGTAAATTTCGGAATCAATTAAAATAATTTCTTGCCTAATATCAAACTAAGATTTCTGAAATAATTTTGAATTGCGAATTGATATCTTTTAAAAAATTGGTCTTTGATATTGCTGATGAAATCTTGCTTGAATCTCTTGAATGATTTATGGAAATTTTATTTTAAGGCCGTGAATCCCATGTTGATACTTGGAAACATTCGAATGGAATTCTTGCCTAAAAATATTTTGTTTACTTTTTTAAACAAATCAATGGCATGACTGGAAACAAATAACTTGATTTTCCTTGACCCTAGATGGAAAACAACACTTGAATTTTTTGGCAACATTTGATCTTAATATTTATCCAAAAATTGTGCTTGCGGTTTATATGAAAATCATTCAATCCTTGAATCCATTTTTGCCTAGTATAACTTGTGTAATTAATTCAATTGAATTTGCCCATGTTTATTTTTTCACTATGTATTTCTGGAGGGATGAATTTCAAAATCACGTTGCCATATTTATGCCACTAATGCACAAATAAATTCTTTCCATTTTTCTTGCATGTTTGTTCGACCAGATTTGTGCATAATCCTATTGACCATTTGTTGTTTATGCACCATGTATTTTGTGTATTCCTTCATGCAAATATGTGACTGTTGAACCATTCATTCCTTCTTCCTTGTTACTTGCCATGACTGTTTCTCATCCTTGTCTTGTTGCACATTAAAAACCATTTTGCTTGCATATATATTGTGTTGGACCTTGTCAAGTTTGACTTGGCTTGTTGTACTTACTTCATTACTCTTCTTGTTGTACATTGAGTTGCATGTATTCTCTGATTTGATTCTCACTGACATGTATCATGTATACATATACAAACATGTATGTATGTATATATGTGTGTGTGTGTGTGTGTGTGTGTGTTATTTGGCTTGCTTTGTATTTTTTGTTATATTTGTGCAAAATGTTTCACCGCTTTCTATTGGCGTATGAAACTGCCTAGACCCTTTAAAAACACTACTGCACTTACCATTGTGTTTGGCTTGACTTGGCTTGTTGTGTCCATTTTTTTTCGACTTGCCTATTTTGCTTGAGCCTCTCTGCTTTGTATATACATAACTGTGACCCAATACTTTGAGCTTGGCACTTTGTTAAGCTCCAGATTGTGCATACTATTTCTCACCCTAAGCTTTTTGCACATTAAAAGCCATTTTTCTTCCATGTATATTGTGCTTGACCTTGTCAAGTTTGACTTGGCTTGCTGTACTTACATCATTACTCTTCTTATTCTACACTAAATTGCATGTATTCTGTTTTGATTCTCACTGACATGTATCATATATATATATATATATATATATATACACACACACACACACACACATATATCAACATGTATATATATGTGATTTGGCCTGCTTTGTCTTGTTCTTTTATATTTGTGCAAACTGTTGCACCTCTTTTTGTTGGCATATAAAAATGCGTTGACGCTTTAGAAACACTATTGCGCTGACCATTATGTTTGGCTTGACTTGGCTTGCTACTTGGCTTGCTGGTACATTCTTTTTATTTCGACCTGCTTGTTTTGCTTGAGCCTCTCTGCTTTGTATATACATAACTGTGAGCCATTACTTTGAGCTTGCCACTTTGTTAAGCTCCAAATTGTACATACATGTTACATTGTATTTGCACACAGACATGATGATTTTTCTTTGAAACTCTGGCTTATTGCCGCACCACTGTGTGTGGCTTTTCATGCAGTTGTGCATATGTATATCTGTGTTACCAAAACTTGCTGCCTTGACCATGTTGCTTTCCACTTCTTGTATTGACCTGATCCAGTTTTGAATTTGGGTTATTGCATGCAATTTTGTCTTTTTCCACCATGCTTCTGGGCTGATTTGTATTGTCATGTGCATGCTCCCATATACATACATATGTCTATATACACAAACGTGTGTATATGTGTATATATGTTTGTATTTTGTGTGTTGTCATTCCTTGTTTTTGTTACCTGTTTGTTCATGGATACTTGCAACATGTGTGTGTTGTCAAGCTTCACCTAACATATCATACTTGATATATTTGTCCCTTGCTGTTTCAATGTTTGACCATATTGACCCTACACAAAATATATATGTATATACATATACATGTACATGTATGTGAAATATATATATATATATATATATATATATATGTAAGCACTAGAGACACTGTCTACTTTATGGTATTTACAGTGAATCACTCTGAATATCACAAGCTGTCTAGACATGGATGGATGAACATGCATATCAGACCAAGTCATGAAATTTAGTGAGAAACACACCAAAGTTCTGAGGCAAATAAATTTCAAAATAAAATTATATCTGCTAGACTTTAATTTTTTTTTCTTGTTTACTGTGTGTGATTCTATGACAGGTATGCAGGTGATTGGACTGACTGTGTAACAACTGAAGAAATAGTGATGTTCAGTGAATGAGCGAGTAATGAAGAGAGAACGTATGTGTAACAGAGAGAGAATCCGTATACGAGTTTGTACAGTTGATTGAAATATATTTGAGTGATTGTGTAACTGAGTGAAAGTGAGAGTCTGCAGTGAGGAGCAAACGTAATAAATAAAATTGAATGTATTTATTAGTGAGATGTACAATAGTGGAGTTGTGAAATTTTTACTATTGAAACGTTTAAATAAAATATTATATTTAAATAAAAATATTGTTTGAATATTTAGATTCTTGTGAAGTAGTATTTTATTCAAATATAAATATTTATTTCTGTATGTGATGTAGTAGAATAGTATAATTACAAACATATTTATAATAATGTACATATGCTTGTTATCATCAAACAAAATCATATAATTATTTTATACAACAATCTCCTCCTTTTGATAAAGACAAACATATAATAAGATTTTGAATGCAATAAATATGTTTGACAATGAAGTGTAGAACTCTCCTATATGTATGCTCCCGCTACAACAAAACTCCCCCTAAATATGTGCATATGAGTGACAAGAATAACTTAAACGAATTTTCAGTAATAAAATATTCACAAAATATTCACTCATTAATCAAAATCTTAACCGTTCTCTCCCTTTTGTTATCAGTAAAAGGATATAGAAATCAAAATAGTGATGAAATATAGACTGGAAATATAAAATCAGATCAAGGAGAGAATGTTCATCATAAATCTCGTTCAATACAACAAAAATTATAATATTCTTCAAACTAGTGGAAAATTTCACATTTTAGAATGATGGATTTACGATGAATTTTATAAAATGGAGAGAGCCTTAAAACATATGATTTCCAATTATTTTCAAATAAATTTATTAAAGATGAGTAAAAAATAGCGATGGATTTGGACTATGATTATAAATTCAAATTGAGTGACAAGATCAAATGATCTCAAATCCCAATGATTATCAATCAAAAAATCATAATAAATCATAAAATAAAAACGTATTTCATAGTTTAGAAGATGGATTGATAGATCAGTTTTTACACACCAAGGAAGGTTTCATATATCTAAAATTTTATTTATTTTCTTTTATTTCGCTTTTATTTATTTATTTTAAGGGCACACTTACCATGCATAACTATATCTTGGATTTTTAAATGAGCTCAGTCGCAACTTAAATTATAAGTAATCTCTAACCATGCATGACTAGATCTTGGGTTTTTAAATGAGACTAGATAAACGCTTATTATATACAAAATCTTCTCAGTATATAAAACTAAAATGGATGATAGAAATATGGCAGGTACAAAGATGGTTGTGAGATAATTTCTAAATTAATCATATTATGAAATATGCTCAACTATATCGGGATCTTTGAAAATTTTCAGTTATCTCTTATTCTGAAAAAATAATAGCATTTCCATCAAAAACTTTGAGGCTATAAATTTAAGATGTTTAATAAAAACAAACTCTTCACATTAATATAAAATCATGATGGATGACAGAAAGATGATAGGAAAAGAAGGTGTTCGTGAAATAAGCGCTAATTCAAAGATATTATATAATTTATTCAAAACATCTCGAGAGTTTAAATAAAATTTCCTCTTGTTGTGAAGTATACTGTAGTCACAACTCATCACAATATCAAAATTTTTGATAATAATTTTGAAGATTTCTAAATATAGCTCAATTTTGTTTTTGATTCCAATTTCTGAATAAATAATCAATAAATGATTTTAAAATTAAAAAAAATCAATTACAAGAAGAATTCTGAAGGATCTATACAAAATGAGAATCAGTTTAAAACAAATCAATCAATTGAATAAGAAATTTTCAAAGCTTCTAAGGCCGATACCCTTGAAGCTCCTAATTATACACAGTGGTCAATAAGAAAGAAATGTTCACCGAATTTTAAGAATAAATCACCAAGCCCTAGCAAGAAAAATCTAGTACGTCAATTCTATCTATTAGAGCAGCAAACTTTCAATTTCAGAACAGAGTTCATAGGGGAATTTTTTTACAATTATTTGTAACGAGTACAAGAGACAGATCATGATATGAGATTAAAGCAGTTCATTTAAAATCACTTGAGGAGATGTGTAAATTTCGAGATTCAATGAATTGATCACACAAAATTATAATTTAAAATCCAAGAAGTATGTGAGATTCAAGGTATCGATAGTTCAAATGATTTCAAAAAAAAATTCCAAGCCAGATCATCGTGAGTTAAAAATTTCACGATGCAACACAAGAATTCATATCAAATGATTTTCAAATCAAAGCAGTCAAGCCAATCCAAAAGCCAATGAAATTATCACAACTAAAACATAGTAATGAGTATAAATTTTCAAGTCTTTCCAAAATGAATTAGAAGAAACTCAAAATAGCAAAGGTGTGTGAAATTTCATTAGTTTTTCAAATCTTCAAAAAATTTAGAATTCAGATTAACAGTGTTCAAGATATGATAAGAATGTTTCTGCACTATTGGAAATTCAGGAATCAATAAAAAATTAACTTCAAAAAGAATTTCAAAATAATCACAATTTTAAATTCAATATCTGGAAATCATTAAAACATGAGAGTTTCATACAAATGAAGCAAATTTCTATAAAACCAAGAATTTTTGCAATTTGAAGTTAAAGAAGCTCAAAAAGAAAAATGTGACAATAACAAAACAAATAAGCATAATCAAGAAAAAAATAGAAGAGGTGGAAGGAGGAATAAAATGAAGAATATAAATAGAGAATATAAACAAAAAAAATGTGGGTCTAGAGATCATACGTGATTTACAGTAGATGTTGTGGATCTCCAACTTAAGAATCTTTGCTAAGGAACACTGAATAAAATCAAAGATGTGGAATAGCTTGAAATCAATCCCTTTTTCGCAAAGTTGTTCCTCAACCATCTTTGGTACCTAACTGTTTCAGGGAATGAGTGATCTAACAAAATTTGTAAAACCACTCCTAACTTTGTACACGTCTTTCGGTACCCAAACCTATTTGTATAACAATCCATCTGAACTTTCTTTTGTACCTTTAGGAACCCACATCTGTTTGAATTTAACCAAACTCATTTTATTTCCTTTTGGGATCCAAACTTGTTTAAATGGATTGTTACAAAATAAATTTTCATCTCGTTTATGGTTTAAAAATCCTTTGAAATTATTAGAGTTCAAATTTTCAAATCGATCATTTCCAAAGTAATTTGAAGGATTTTTAAAATCATTTGATTTCATTTTTTTCAAATACATCAGTTTTTCCAAAACAAAGACCGCTCCTATTTCCAACAGAAAAATGGTTTTTCAACAAAATATTCAACGATTTTTCTCCATTAGAAAATCTATCCAAAGTTAATTCAAGTTATTGAATTTCAAATTTAAGATCGCTATTTTCTTTTATCAAATTTTAACAACAATTTATAGCGATCTTCTTTTCAACATCAGTTGTTCAAAACCGAGTTTTAGTTTTCAATTAATTTAACTTGTTCTTTGATTCAAAAATCTCAGATTCAAATTGATTTTGCTTTTCGATCTCAAGTTTTTCAAAAATCTTGAATTTCTCAAATTCATTTCCAAGTTCTTTCAAAATCAATTTAGTTTTCAACGAACTTTCTTTTTCAGCAATTTCATGTTTGGAATTTTCAGTCGTCCTAAAATTTTCAAATTCCTTTTGCAATTTTTTTTTGTATTACAAGCTCAATCTTGTTCTCTTTTTAGATTAGAATTTCATTTTCAAGCTTTTGAATATTTTTATTGGGATGTACAAGATTGTTTTCCAAATTCAAAGAGTTTTTGCAATTAGAGCTTGAAGAATTTTTAGAGCATTCAAGTTTTGATTCCAAATCATTAATTTTGCTGGTCAACTCAAGATTTTTAGATTTCAGAGATTTTTTTTTTCGGTTAGAGATTATCAACAGTTTTAGTTAAATCAGTACGCAAATAAACTAAATCTTTATAAGAAAAATCTCTTGTTGAGTCTTCATCGCTATCATCATCCGTTTCTCCTTTCGGACATATTTCTAAAACTAAGTTCACCTTTTGGGGTTTTAAGCAGTTGTCTTTTCTTCCATACTGTGCATCGAGAGTTTTCCAGATATCCTACACAGTTAAATAATGAGAGATAAATTTTAATTGATCATTACTAAGTTAGGAATAAATAATATGCATGGCATGAGAATTGAAAACCTTATTCCTCTTATCTAGCATATCCCATACTGATAATAATGTTCCAATATTTAATATTAACAAACTTTGAATAGGATTCCATTTTAGATTTCCAGTTTAAAAAATCTGTTCCATTGAAAATAATTGGAATATTACTAGGCCGACTCTCGTTAACCTAACAGCTAGAACAATCCATGAATCTTGAGTTAATCAAAAATACCTTCTCTGATACCACTTGTTGGATCTAGATTAAATCTAGAGGAGGGTGAATAAGGTTTATAGGAGTTTTACTGGATATTAAAATATCACAGCACAGATTTCAACTGAGAAAATAAATACAAAAAGTAAATGACACATATTTTACTCAGCTTTGGCAAACCCTGCCTATTGCTGCATTCCCCAAGATTTTTACTAGAATTAAAACAATCTCTATGCTTACAAAATCCCTGTAAACTCGCGACACCCGCTACCAACTGTTCTAATCCTATGCTCAAAATCCTGCACTAATCTTTATCCTAAGATCAGATTTTCCCCGAATTACAAACCCGTAACTCGTTAACCCCAGTTTAGACAAAACTAGAAACTATATAATGTTTTGAAAAAATAAATAAAAACATTAAAAATAAAGACAACTCAAAAAACCCCTTTTATATAAAATAAAAAGTCAGTCTCCCTTATTTCTTTTAACACTTGATAATCGGCTTCCCTCTTGATCTTTAATGGCCGGTGAATATTTGGGTTTTGCAAAATCCCATATCACAAATTCGAAATTGGACGAAGATTAATTCTCTGATGCTTCAATTGATTGATGGTTCCGTTAATCGATTTGGGTCTGCTATTGATCGAAACTTCAAAAAGAAAATTGTGAGTTTTCTGATTCTTTTGATCTCAAATTTGTGTTACTTGGTTTCGATCAATTTGTTAGTGATGTATTGGTGTATATATAGGGTTATAAAACCTAATTAACTCTGATTTTACAAAATGACCTAGCCTGCTTTTTTGCGTGTTTCCTCCTTTGTTGCCTTGGTTTAAATGTCGTGAATGCTGAATGATTTTTGGAAATTTTGGAATCAATTGAAATGATTTTTTACTTTGATTTTTGGAAATAATTTTGAATTGAGAATTGATATCTTCCCTAAAATTGGTCTTCGATATTGCTGATGAAATCCTACGTGAATCTCTTTAATGATTTATGAAAATTTGATTTTTAGGCCATGGATCCCCTGTTGATTCTTGGAAACATTCGAATGAATTTCTTGCCTAAAAATATTTCATGTACTTTTGGAAACAAATTAGTGGCACGACTGGAAATAAATAATTTGATTTTCCTTGACCTTGAAAAGAAAACAATACTTGAATTTTTGGCAACCTTTGATCATAATAATTATCCAAAAATTGTTCTTACGATTTATATGAAAAGCATTCAATCAATCCGTGAATCCATTTTTGCCCAGTATAACTTGTGTAATTAACTTGAATGAATTTGCCCATGTTTATTTTGTTACTGTGTATTTCCGGAGGGATGAATTTCAAAATCACATTGCCGTATTTATGCCACCAATGCACAAATAAATTCTTTCCATTTTTCTTGCATGTTTGTTCGACCAGATTTGTGTACATCCTCGTTGACCATTTGTTGTTTATGCACCTTGTATTTTGTGTATTCCTTCATGCAAACATGTGAATGTCGAACCATTCATTCCTTCTTCCTCGTTACTTGCCATGACTGTTTCTCACCCTTGTCTTGTTGCACATTAAAAACCATTTTGCTTGCATATATATTGTGCTGGACCTTGTCAAGTTTGACTTGGCTTGTTGTACTTACTTCATTACTCTTCTTGTTGTACACTGAGTTGCATGTATTCTCTGATTTGATTCTCTCTAACATGTATCATGTATACATATACAAACATGTGTGTGTGTGTGTATATATATCTGTGTGTTAATTGGCTTGTTTTGTCTTGTTATATTTGTGCAAAATGTTTCACCGCTTTCTATTGGCGTATGAAACTGCCTAAACCCTTAAAAAATACTACTGCACTTACCATTGTGTTTGGCTTGACTTGGCTTGCTGTGTACATTTTTTTCCGACCTGCCTATTTTGCTTGAGCCTCTCTACTTTGTATATACATAACTGTGACCCGTTACTTTGAGCTTGCCACTTTGTTAAGCTCCAAATTGTACATACATTTTACATTGTATTTGCATGACACAAACATGATGATTTTTCTATGAACCCCTGACTTGTTGCTGCACCACTGTGTGTGGCTCTTCATGTAGATGTTCATGTGTATACCTATGTTGCCTAAACTTGCCGCCATGACCATGTTGCTTGCCATTTCTTGTATTGACCTGGTACAGTTTTGAATTTGAGTTGTTGCATGCAATTTTGTTGCCACCATGCTTCTGTGCTGATTTGTATTGTCATGTGCATGCTCCCACATACATACATACGTCTACAAACACAAACGTGTGTGTGTATATGTTTGTATTTGTGTGTTACCGTTCCTTGTATTTGTTACTTATGTGTTGATTAATACTTGCAGTATGCATATGTTGTCAAGCTTCACCTGAACATATCATACTTGATATATTTGTCCCTACTGTTTCAATGTTTGACCATATTGCCCCTGCATAAAATATTTGTGTATTTACATACACATGTATTTGTATACTTGTATTGTGTATATGCAGAATGTATATGTGAGCACTAGAGACACTATCTACCTTGTGGCATTTACAGTGAATCATAGTGAATATCGCAAGCTGTCTAGACATAGATGAATGAATATGCATATCAGACCAAGTCATGAAATATAATGAGAAACGCACCAAAATTCTGAGGTAAATAAATTTTAAAATAAAATTAAATCTTCTAGAATTTGACATTATTCTTTTTTTCCTGTTTACTATGTATGTTTCTGTGACAGCTATGCAGTTGACTGGACTGACTGTGAAGCAGACTGAAGAAACAGTGATTTGTCAGTGAATGAGTGAGAGAGAATCTACATGTGTAAAAAAGAGAGAGAATGTATGTGTAACACAGAGAGAGAATCTATATATGAGTTTGTACATCTGAGTGAAATATATACGAGTGACCGTGTAACTGAGTACAGGTGACTGTAAGGGTGAGCATTATTTGGTTAAACCAACTAAACCAATTTAGTTTGGTCTGTTTGGATTGGTTTTGAAATTAGTTCGGTTTGTAATTGGTTTGGAAAAATATTTAGTCTGGTTATCGGTTTAACCAAATTAAGCGAACTTTTATTATATTTCCAGAATTATCGATATTACAATAAATATATTAGGTCAGTTTAGTTATCCAAGTAAAGTTTAATCATCAAATGTATATTAGAATTACCTTTGGGAAGCATAAATAATAATACCTTAATCATATATTTATAATCTATTTAAAATTATAGTTAATATCACGTACATAAAGTCTATAATATTTTTAGTTCAGTTAAATCGGATAACCAATCGAACTAACCAATCTTAATTTGGTTGGTTTGGTTTTCATTTTTATCGATTTTATTTTGGTTTGGCAATTTTCATAATCGGATAAACCAAACCAACCAAATGCTCACCCTTAGGTGACTGTAGTTAGGAGACAGGTAATTCGGTTTTTGAGGTGGACCATCCACCGTCAACAACATTTATAGTGGGTCGTCCACTGAATCTAAACTAGACTGCGGTCTAGGAGCTAGTTTAATTTACTAGACTACTATAATTTTACATGCAGGGAGAAATAAACTACACGCTGGAAAATAATACAACAGTAAATTTGCAACACTACTTCCCATGCCATGAACAGAAAATCACATGCCTTTATGCCAAGAGACACTTAACGTCACCATGCCATACTGATTGACATAGACAACTAATCACATCCTTGGGAAAGCTACAGGGGAACCTACAGCAAGATCACATCAAGGCTACTCAGAGGATAAACGTCACCATGAAATTCAGCCCAAAAATGTCATAAGTCTCCTCAGCAAATTATCTGGAAAGGTATAGGACCAGAAGGAAAGGATTAAGCAACCTGACAGTCGAGAGAACAAGTCTTCACCTGTTGCCTGATTGAACAACAATGACCGGAGCACTGCTAACCACAATGAAACTAGAACAAAACACTCCACAGAGATACCAAGTTACAAATGAAAAATATACCATAGAATCATTGCATGAGACTGTGCCATCGCGTGTGCTAACCAGAGCGGGCGTTAAAGACTACCATCTTTGCTTTCCAGTTGAGCCTGAGCTTCCATATAGCAAAGACAACAAAAAGCACATAACACAAATTCTAACTAGCAACACATTTTAAAGCTACATCACCATATACAAATCATCCACATACATACACAAGGACTTCAAAAAACCCTCAAAACAGACAAAAACCAGCCTTGTAAGATGAACAATTTAAGACAAAAACACCCAGAATGCCCAATTAAACCAAAATTCAAGATGCCAGAAATCACCATTCGCTCATCGAATAAGAGACCCATACCATAATTTCGTTACATACTTGATACATATGTGAAAAACATTCCAGGAGATTGGATATGTAAGTTGTGAAACATCCAGATGAAAATCCAAAAAATGAACTCCGCGCAAGAGAAAGCTCCTATCTCCACCATTGAAAGTCAATACCAGTCCAAATCTGAAGAAGTCAGAGTCAAAGAGGCACACTACATAAAGGAAAGGTAGTGCCTGAGCGAAAGGTGAAGAAATCCAAGGTTTGTATGACGTTTGATAAGTGGTTCAGTGATATGGATTAGATCTGAAATGAAAAATTAGGGCTTGAGTTTCTACATGTAGGCGAAAGCATGATTGTGAGCAAGAGGAAAAATGGATCTCGGGAAGAAGTCAAAAAATGAAAATGGGAAGAATCAGAATCTATAAAGATGAAGGAAGAAAAATACATGTCGCCATAAATATAGAAACTTAAGTCGACCCTCTGTGTCTCTGAGTGAAATATGCAGTAGTTTTTATTTAAATAAAAATATTTATTTATGTATGTGATGTAGTAGGGTAGTACAGTTACAAACACATTTATAATAATGTATATATGTTTGTAATCATCAAACAAAAATAATATAATTGTTATATACAACACGACCCATTTTGCAAAATAATCAACTGCCACGATTGCATACTTTGCTCTATCTTTAGACAGCAGAAGGCTACAGATAATGTCTACTCTCCATACTGCAAACAGCCAAGGACTAACTATCTGGGTGAGTTGAGTCGGTGGAGCTCTCGAAAACTTAGCAAATCTCTAGCATCTATCGCAGCGTCATGAACGAACAACCACATCTTGGTACACAATAGGCCAAAACCAGCCATACTGATGTATTTTATATGTCATAATTTTCCATTAGTATGATCATTGCATTCACCTTCATGCACTTATTGCAACACTCACTCGACATCGTTACGAGCTACACACCGGAGTAGAGGGACCGAGAAACCCTTTCAATATACTGTGTCTCCCTGAATGATGTATCTTGAAGCTTTATGTGTAAGAGCATGCTTTTCATTCTTATGTATGAGAAAGTTCTTGATGGGAGTCATCCATGATTCTCTTTCAGGCTCGACATCTAGCACCACGTTAACTTCCGTTTGATTTATGCTGGGTATTGCCAGTGTCCCTATCGGGATGGGCTCCATTTGCACTGGGATCTTTGAGCTAGTTAGCTTTGCCAAAGAGTAAGCTTTTTCATTCTGCTGTCGCGGGATGCAAGAAATATTGTAGTAGTCGAACCAAATTAATAGCTTTTCCATCTTGTCATGATAGGTGGAAAGTCGGGCACCTTGGTTTGGAACTCCCTCCTGGCCTGAAATACAATACCTATGAGTCACAAAAAAATGTATATAGCTTTTACTCCCAGTTCTTTTGTGATTTTCATCCCCATAATCAGGGCTTTATAATTGGCTTCATTGTTGGTAGCTAGAAATTCCAACCTTAGTGCATAACAGATCGACCGTGTGACACCCCACATCTATTAATATCACCCGTATGAGGATGCATTAAGTTCTGTAAAGCGCAATAAGTATGAAGTAAAAATACAAAGGCTGAAATTGACAAGACAAGATATAGAATGTAGCTGAAAACTTTTATTGTCAAACCAACTATAGCATTACAATTTCAGATACCATAGAGTAGTAATCATAGAACGTCCGTGTCGTAGAAACATAAACCATCAGAGTACAAGTAAAAAACCATAAAAAGCATATCTTTCATGAGTCATAACAGTAGTCATAGAACACACATCAAAACAACACACCGAGTAAGTAATACTCCAAGTCCACGATGAATCTAAGAATCACGGTCACTGCTGCAATCCACTACCTAAGAACAAGAGGGGAAAGGATGAGAGAGAAGGAAAAACAAAATACGTTAGACATAAAGTCTTTTGAGTTCTAGTGATTTTTATCATTAGCATAAGGTAAAGAAGTATCAAGACAGATCAATAATACTGGATATTAGAATACTGTAAAATAAGAAACACGGTAAATAAGTTAAGATAAGATTCTCATTCATATCCCAAAATTCCTGCACCAACTATCATATCGTAAAGATTAGGCTTTCCTTGATTTCTACCCAGTGACCAACTTCTTAAATAGGATAAGAATAATTTGTGCCAGCTATGGCATTCGAGGTTATCACTTCTAAACCCATCAACTAAGAAAGACATATCCTTAATCACAAACGTTATAGCGTCTTATCTTCCACTTTCAGATCCATGCACGCTCATGACTCTGCCGAAATGCGCACGTACCCACCTCTCGTTTGGACCTCTTACTACCCAGTTCAGTATAAGCGTGCCTTGACCCCTACCTAGTGCGAGGCCCCATTGATAACCAAGGAATACTGACTGATATGGGACCCACACAAAATGCATATGACACAAGTCTCCCCGAGACTTGGTCCTCCAAGCTAACTAGGTATTCCACGAGCCCCTTATATCTGAAAGGAATAAACCCCTCTCGGTTACTAATCCAGTGTTTTAACTTAACCTGTTTAAGTTTATTAATAAGCCCATAACATGTATTTCCTAGACTGTAATTAACGAAAGTAATCTACAACCTTTTACCCTTGGATTGTAATTAATGAAAGTAATCTACAACCCCTCTTTTTCTTGCTTATTAATCCGTTGTTTGAAATTAACCCGTTTAAGTTAATTAATAGGTCTATAATACGTTATTCACTAAATTTTAATTAATGAAAGTAATCTAAAACCTTTTATGCTTGGATTGTAATTAACGAAAGTAATCTACAACCCCTTTTTCCTTGGTTATTAATCTGGTGTTTTAACTTAACCAATTTAAGTTCATTCATAAGCCCATAATATGTTATTCCCTGGACTGTAAATAATGAAATTTATATATAACCTTTTTATATTACCATGTCATTTATTGTCCAATTACATGTTTACAAGTTACAATAACATGTTCTACTTAATATATAATTAAGTGTATCTTATCCCAATTCTCATGACATGTCCACTTAATATATAATTAAGTCCAACCCATTCGACTCATTTGTTTGCATATTCCTCCTTTTTAATTACCCTAATTTTACAATCAATGGTTAACAAATTCCCATATGCTCAAATTTCATTTTTATTGCTATTACAAATTATTCCAATTTATCCCAATTTTACAAAATTCAATCGGAAAAGATCTAGGCTCTTGATGGTCTGGGCTCAGTGCAAAACAAAAAGGAAAAAGGAGAAAATAGATCCAAACTCAGAAATGAAAAAACTGAATAAATAGGCATAATAAGACTATAAATAAAACAATGGAAGAAAGGGGATAAAGAAGAAAGGTGTATATTTAAATAAATAATAACTGGAAAATGAATAGGTAATTGACAGTAATTAGAAGAACAATAACTTATAAACACTTATACTTTTCAGATCCAATATATTTACTACCAAAATCCTTTTTAAATTGCAAATCTAAAAATAACGTAGAACTCACAGAGATTTGTAACAGATCCGGAAAAGGCCTATGAAATAGTTGTAGAAGAAGAATTATCCTTTCAATCTATATTTTGACAGCGCCAGATCCCTTTTTCTATTTTTATTTCAGAAAATAGCTTTGTGGAGGAAGAAGATGAAGAAATGTTTGTGTAGGAAAATAGTGAGGGTTGCTAGCCTATATATTAGTGTGCCAGGATGACACAAACAATAGGATCTTAGGTTGTCAAATCAAACCGTAGAATACAACATTGAGTTAGCAGAAAGAACATTACCAGAAATCCGACCAGGTACAGGCATGTTGCCTTGCTCGGATAGGTCGACTCACCTTCTACCTGGGTCGACACAGGGGTCGACCCATGTTTGGTCGGGTCGCCCAGACCGTTGTTTTTCCTGAGTTGATTTATTTAAATTATTTTAATTTAATTCAATCTTCTTTTGATCATAACTTGTTCATACTTAGTCTGATTTAAGCAAACCAAAAGTCTATCTGACTTAGAATTTTGTAATGAATGCAAAGGTAAAATCCATTTTATTCAGTTTTGAATATGTTATTAGTTAATATTCAATTTGTTAATCTTCTTGATATAAGTACTATTTATTAAGCTTTAGGGCGTTACATTCTCCCTCCTTAAAGGATTCTGTCCCCGAAATCTCCAAGTTAATAAGAATGTTACAAATGTTATCATCCACTACCAACACCCATCTACTCATCCATCATCCACTGGCATCCACTGCCTTAAAAATTTATAATTCTTTGTATGGACTTATGCAAAGGTGTTGTGTATATGTCCCTAAGCTAATACAAAAATCAGGTGATCTACTAATTCAGTTGACCTCCTTAATGCAATTTATGTTTGTGCCATGTATCCAATATGTATGCAAAAGAATCCTAATAATACAAATAAATTCAATATGTGTGCGTTAACCATTCACCAAAATGCAATATCCAAGTGATGATTCAACCATTTCCATCCATTGAAAATTAAAATGCGCACATATCTATATGCGATATGTAAGTGCTCTTGTTAAGCCAATCCCTAATCTAGTACCTAATATGTGTGTATATGCATCCACTACATTCATAGAAAACACTTGCATCCACTTGTGACCATCAAACATAACATGTCTCAAACACATTTTTTAAACATTACTATCATCCATAGGCTTATACCTAAGAATCGAGATTCAAATGATAGGAAAAAAATATTTGAATTCAGAAGCTTAGAAAGGAATTAAAATTGTACTCTCAAAGAGAAAAGGGTAAGAAGTAAAAATCTTGTTTATCTTCTCAGAAGTTTCACTAACTAGCTCTGGCCTAAGTAGAAATCTATCCATAGACACCCACCGACACGTAGGTGATCTGCAGGGTCGTCCATAAAGTGCCTCGAAGGGAGCAATACCACTACTTGTTTGATAACTATTATTGTAGGAAAACTCTACCGATGGGAGATGCTCCTCCTAAGTCCTTATTCATACCAGTCCAATGAAAAACTCTCTTCATGCCCCTGTACATCTTGCCACTTCCTAGATGGATAGTCATCCGAGAGTGATGAGCCTCCTCTAGAATTGATCTCAACAAATCACCAATCCTGGCAACACACAAACTTCCATCTCGACGTAGCCACCCCTTCTCACCCATAGAATATTTAGCAAGGTGGTTAGAGGTCTCTCCTCTAGAATATCGTGCTGAGTGGATCCAATGCGCTCCAGAAGTGTAGGCCGCACCTCCAACAATGCCAACAAACAGGGTGTAAAACTGTAGATGGCCTAAAATCAAATGACGAGATAAACTCCAAGCTCGTCCACTCTACGAATAAAGGACTCAAGGTTATCCTCTTCCCACTCAGTGCGTATGCAACTACATCCACCTTCCCTAGGGTATACGCTACCTCAAAATCATAGGATCCAAGGAACTCCATCCAACATTGTTATCGTAAATTGAGATATTTCTACGAGAACAAATACTTGGGCGACTTGTGATCGTTGTAAAGCTCAAACCTCTCACCGAGTAGATAGTGTCGCCAAGACTTGAGTGCAAACACTATTGTTACCAACTCTAAATAATGGGTAGGGTAGTTCTTCATATGAACCTCAATTGTCTACTCCCATAGCAGACTACCCTACCTTCCTACATCAACATTGCACCTAAACCCATGCCGCAAGCATCATTGTAAACGGTAAGTATCTTGGTACCATCAGGAAGAGTCAAAAATGGAGCTGATGTAAGAGCCTTCTTTAAGGAGTAAGCCCTCGCAATCTATATTCTAAGTAAAAACCAAATTTTTCTTCGTCAGACGGGTGAGTGGAGCTGAGATCCATATATAGTCCTTAATGAACTTTTTGTAATAACCCGCCAATTCCAAGCAGCTCCTAACCTCTCACTACACCATATATGCTAATAAGGCTGTGTTTTTAGCCGTATCTAAAGTAGTTAGGCACGTATATCAAAAAATGGTGCGTTAAATTATTAGATATGGCTGTAAACTGTATCCCAGTAGTAATAACATATGGCTGTTCGCTGTATCTAAACGGTTAGTAGATACGGCTATAAACTATATCTTAAATATATATAAGCAGAAACTGCAGCACATATTATTTGTAACACAAAGCATATATAACACAATTTATACACAGGATATACTAATTCACAATTGTAACAGTAAACGAAACAATTGTATGAAATATTTCATTACATTACAATGTATAATGATACATGCTATTTGATTACATTACAATAAATAAGATACATGCTGTTTCATTGCATTACAATAAAGAAGATACATAATGTTTCATTACATTTCAATAAAGAAGATACGTACTGTTTCATAATTACATTAAAATAAAGAAGGTAAACTTCAGTGATCAACCACCACTCCACTTTTCAACTTCGGCGATCGACCACTTTGATCCACAGTTAATCCATTCACCAAGCTGAAGGTGTAACTTTCTGGTTAAGAATTTACTAGGTGATTCACCAGATGGATGCACTTTAGCTCATGCATCTGGTTCAATATTTATCCTAACTTATGCATTTAACTAAGCACCAAGACTAGCAAAGGGGATAATATAACAAGTGTCATATGCTGCTTCACTGAACCTTTGGAAAAAGCATTTGACACTTGATATTATCCCCTTTGCCAGTCCTGGTGCTTAGTTAAATGCATAAGCCGGGATAAATACCTGAACCGGCGTCGTGAGCTAAAGTGCATCCACCTGGTGAATCACCCAGTAACTCTTAACAAAAGAGTTAAAGCCTTCAGCATGGTGAGGCTTCACTGGTGGATCACCTAGTAAATTCTTAACCAGAATGCATCGTTTTCGTCTATACTTGCAACCTAATTTGCATTAAAACTATAATGAGTCAGAATATACATATACAACACACATATATTTGCACATAAAAGAACATATTTCCACAAGACTAAGTACTGACTTGAATGCACAAGATAACATAAGAATATACATATACAACACAAACACCTACTCTGCACAACAACACCATGAACATACAAGTAAGAAGAACATAGTCATCTCATGGATGAATACAACAAATCAGTGCACAAGCACATGCACATACTTAATGCACATAATGTCATATATACTTGAGCACAAAGCAACTTGGTTCAAGGCAACAAGTCATAAATGGAAAAGCAGTTCAGGTGGAGCAACAATAACAATAACACAAACACACATATTTACACATAAAAGAACATATATCCAAAAGACTAAGTACTGATTTGAATGCACAAGATAACAGAAGTATATATTGAATATATATGAATGAATGTATGTATGGATAAGAAATACAACCATCAAAGGAACTAGCAAGCAAGAATGAAGTTTCTGTTCTTATCAATTTTTAAAGTGTCCAAAACACACAGAAGATAACATCAAATACATGCAGCTCAGTGAATGAAGTTTCATGTGTACTTACAACTCAGTCAACAAAACTAGTATGCTTTAGTTCTCAAATCATACCACACATGCACTTCAGATCATTAAGGATCAATGTACATGGTGCAATAATACATACAAATGAGCGGGGCAGCACAAGTAAATGATAGCAAATACACTGCCGCATTATAAAACTGTTTGAAAATACTCAATTTAACCACAATAGCAGCATGAATTCTAGGTAGACAAGCACATGCAAATATCTATCATTCATGTCTTTGAACTAAGGCATGGAAATTCAAATTAAACCCAATTTAAACACAATCTAAACCCAATTCGAATTCAAATTAAACCCAATTTAAAACCAATTCATATTCAAATTTAACCATGATCTAATACTCACCTCCAGTGGCGACAGGAAGGATGGATAGCGGTGGACTGAAGCTTCGTCGGTCAGCTGAAGGCAGCGCGAGCTGACGATAATCCATGGACTGCGGTGGATAGCTTATTGACAAAGGAAGCCAGTCAAGTACTAAAAACCTAATTTGGGTATTCGATCACCATCGCAAAATAAAAAGAGGGATAACTCGATCGAAAGTTTTGAAGTGTCAAAACCCGATTGTGCCAGAATGAAAGTAGGGAGGGAAAAATTTGAAACGTATTTCATATTATCAAATACCGTATCAAATGTACTAATCCAGAACTTTGTTGATGAACAGTTAGATCCTATATGTTTGGGGAGGTGCGGATTGCCAAGAGGATAGTTGATACGACTATGACTTGTACCACATTTGGTACGGCTAAAAGCTTTATCAAATATCCGCATGACTGTGTGCCAAATTAGCATATATGGTATAGTGTCTGTCGCATTCTTAGGGAATTTTAATCTTGAACTGCGACAACTTTAACGGGGTCCACCACTCTTCCATCCTTGGAGACAATATGCCCTAGGAACCTTACTTCCTTCTACCAGAAATGACATTTACAAAACTTAGCCTTAAGATGATGCGATTGGAGAGTGTGGAGAACCTCTCCTAAGTGTATGGCATGCTCTTCCTCGCTCCTCGAAAAATCCAAAATATCATCCATAAAAATCACAACAAACTTGTTTAGGTACTCCCTAAACACCCGACTCATCGATTCTACAAAGTACGCGGGTGCATTCGTCAGCCCACAAGGCATGACCAACCACTCAACGAATTCGTCAGGAGTCTTGAAAGGCATCTTGTCTATACTGTCATGCTAGACTCAGATGAGGAAAACCTATGGCTAGATCTAACTGTGAGAAAATCGAAGTGCGCACTAACTGGTCAAAGAAGCCATCTATTTCTCGTTTAGGAGGTAATCTACCAACCTTATCGAACACGTCCAGAAATCTCTGACTATGGGTACTGAACTAAGATTGTCAACAGAAGAATCAAGGGAATCTAGGAAGCTGAGCTTAACTGACCCCCGTGGATCATAAGAAATCTCGAGAATTCTATTGTGGAACGTCCGAAGCTTCACAACTCTCCTCTCATAATCAAGGATAGCACCATACATGTCTAGCCAATCCATTCCTAGAATAAGCCTGTAATCCATAAAGCCAAGAATGTATGCATCGCATTCAAATTCGACGCCTATAATAGAAATTCTCAAACACCTACATATCATAGATAGGAGAGTCGTACCTCCTATGAGGTTTTAGACTACTAATGGATCATAAACTATACAAGTATCTAGGTGCAGGCTATTAACAATAGAATTGGATATGATTGAATGAGAAGCACAAGAATTGAACGAAGTCATAATAGGAGAGTCAAAAGGAGAAATCAAACCTTCTACGGTGACTTTCCTACCTCGGTCCTGACTACCAGCCTCGAACGCATGAACTAGTGCTCTGGATGATCCTGCCTTCTGACCCTGTTTCTGAGGGCATTGCTTGCTAAAGTGTCCCTTCTGTCTGTAATTAAAACAAGCATTCTTAGTCTGGTTACATTCCTTGACAAAGTGTCCTGCCTTTCCACAGCCATGCCACTTAACCTCTGTCTTGATCCGCGCTTTTTCTCCTTTCTTCTTTGCACCCTTTTTGGGCCACCATTTTTCCTTTTTAGTCTCGGATTTGGCCTCTTCTATTTTAACTTCTTGGTTGTCCACTTTCCCATCCATATGCACCAAAGCCATATCCACCGTACTCTCAAATTCAGCTCTCGCAGGGATATACATTATTATCAGTGCTGGGAGGGGTCGATTTAACCCTTTCGCGAATCTTAAAGCCTTATTATGAGGAGTATTTACTAAATCCAAGCCAGGACTTGCTAATTGAATGGACTATTGACATATTCCTTCATCGTCATATTTCCTTACTTCAAACTTAAGAATTTCTCCAATTGTATTCCTTCCTCAGCTTGTGATAAGAAATTTATCTTGATTCTATTCTTAAGCTTATCTCATATGGTCAACTGAATATTCCTCCTATCATCTAACTCAAACAAATCAAACGCATTCCTGTCACTCTAAGCCAATTGCGAGCCTCCACAACTTTCATTCCCATAAATGGCTTGCTTCCCATCACATAGAAATCCTTACAGAGCTTAGAGAAGTTGACTATAGGATTGGGTGGAACTACCACGGCTGCAGCTGGGGGTGGGACATTTCCTTGCACTACGACAGGTGCCGTATCCCCTACATATCTACAGAACCGTGTCGAAATGGGAATGTCCTCGGGGAAATTTGGATCCCCAAACATGCTGAAAAGAGAAGAGGCAAAGATTCAAAAAGAGATCGAAGGAATATTGTAAATGACTTGAGGGGTTATATTTTTCGAAAAATAGGTTTTACTTAAAAAAAATTTACTTTGAAAACACCTTTTCAAAAAGTTTTTCTTTGATCTTGTAACCTTAGGCTATGATACAAAATGTGACACCCCACATCTCTTAATGTCACATACACGACGATGCATTAAGTTCTGTGAAGCGCAATAAGTATGAAGTAACAATATAGAGGCCGAAATTTACAAGACAAAATATAAAATGCAGCTGAAAACTTTTCAAATATATATTATTAGACCAAATACGACATTACAAATTCAAATATCATAGAGTCATAATCATAAAACATCTATCTCGTGGTAACATAAACCATCTACGTACAAGTGCAAACCCATATCCTTCAAGAGTCATAACAATAGTCATAGAAAAGAAATAGAAACAACGCGTCAAGTAAGAAATAGTCCAATTCCAAGCTGAATCTAAGAATCAGGGTCACCGCTGCAATCCACCAACCTAAGAACATGAGGGGGAAGAAGAGAGAAGGAAAAACAAAAGAGGTCAGATGTAAATTCCAGTGAGTTCCAGTGATTTTTAGCATAAACATAAAATAAAGAAGTATTAAGATAGATAAATAATACTGGATATTAGAATACAGTAAAATAGGAAACACGAAAAACAAGTTAAGATAAGATTCTCATTCATATCCCAAAATTCCTGCACAAACTATCATATCGTAAAATTAGGCTTTCCCTAATTCCTACCCAATGATCGGCTTCTTAAACAGGGTAAGAATAATTTGTGCCAGCTATGGCATTCAGGGTTATCACTCCTAAACCCATCAACTAAGAAAGACATAGCCTTAATCACAAACGTTACAGCGTCTTATCTTCCACTTTAGTATCCATGCGAGCTCAAGACTCCGCCAGAACGCGCCATTCCCACCTCTTATTTGGACCTCTTACTACCCATTTCAGTATAAGCCTACCTTGACCCCTACCTAGTGCGAGGGCCCGTTGGTAACCAAGGAATACTGACATATACGAGTCCCACGTAAAATGAATATGCATATATCTCCATGAGACTTGATCCCCCAAGCTAACTAGGTTTTCCACGAGCCTGTTATGTCTCAAAGGAATGGACACCTCCCGCTGAATACTGACATATACGAGTCCCACGTAAAATGAATATGCATATGTCTCCATGAGACTTGATCCCCCAAGCTAACTAGGTTTTCCATGAGCCTGTTATGTCTCAAAGGAATGGACACCTCCCGCTTATTAATTCAGTGTTTTAACTTAACATGTTTAAGTTCACTAATAACCCCATAACATATTATTCCCTAGATTGTAATTAACGAAAGAAATCTACCACCTTTTACCCTCGGATTGTAATGAACGAAAGTAATCTACAACCCCTTTTTCCTTACTTATTAATATAGTGGTTTAACTTAACTTGCTTAAGTTCGTTAATAATCCCATAACTTTCTATTCACTGGATTCTAATTAACGAAAATAATCTACAACCTTTTTCCTATTACCATGTCATTTGTTTTTTTGGCAAGGCCGACGGGGTTGAGTGGACCCTTACCACTTTATTAATGATTACCATGTCAATTGTTGTCCAACTAAATGTTTACAATTTACAATAACGTATTCTACTTAATATATAATTAAGTGTATTTTACCCCAATTCTCATGACATGTCCACTTAATATATAATTAAGTCCAACATATTCTAGCTCATTTGTTTGCATATCCTTCGTTTTTAATTACCCCAATTTTGTAGTCAATGGTTAACAAATTCCTATATACCCAAATCTTCTTTTTAATGTTATTACAAATTCTTCCAATTTAACATAATTCAATCGGAAAAGGCCTAGGCTCTCGATGGCCTAGGCTCAACGCAAAACAAAAAGGGAAAAGGGGAAAATAGATCCAAACTCAGAAATGAAAAACTGAATAAACAGGCATAATATGACTGTAAATAAAACAACGACAGAAAGAAAATAAGGAAGAAAGATGTAGATATGAACAGATAATAACTGAAAAATGAATAAGTAATTGACAGTAACTAAAAGAGCAATAACATGTAAACACTGATACTTTTCATATCTTACATATTTATTATCAAAATCCTTTTTAAATTGCAGATCTAAAAATAGTGCAGAACTCATAGAGATTTGTAATAGATCCAGAAAAGTCCTTTGAAATAGTTGAATAAGAAGAATTATCCTTTCAATCTATATTTTGATAGCACCCTAACCCTTTTCCTATTTTTAATTCAGAACTTAGCTTTGTGGAGGAAAAAGATGAAGTAATGTTTGTGTAGAAAAATAGTGAGGGTTTGTAGTCTAAATATAGGTGTGCTAGGATAACATAAACCATAGGATCTTAGATTTTCAAATCAAACTGTAGAATGCACATAACGCTGAGTTAGTACGAAGAACATTACCATAAATCCAAACAGGTACAGGCACGTTGCTTGGCTCGGGTAGGTCGACCCACCTCTTACTTGGGTTAACACAGAGGTCGACCCATGTAGGGTTGGGTCGCACAGTGACTGTTGTTTTTCCTGAGTTAAATTATTTAAATTAATTTAATTCATACTTTGTTTAGTCATAACTTGTACATACTTAGTCCGATTTAAGCAAACCAAAAGTCTATCTGACTCAGAATTTCATAACGAACACAATGGTAAAGTCCATTTTATTCAGTTTTGAATATTTTATTACTTAATATTCATTTTGTTAATGTTAGCCTACTTTGTGAACTAGGCAACACAAAGTCAAGAAACCAGACATTGAAGGGCATTTTTAATTAGAAGACTTCGGTTCGGATTGGAGAAGACACTACAATCTAGATTGGATAGCTGCAGTTGTTCGGGTCGGGTCAGAGCAATATATCGGTTCGGGTCGGATAGAGCTTTCTGTTCGGATCGGTGAACTGCTACTGAGGAAATTGGTAAGGTATATCTAATCGGATCGGAGGCAACATGATCTCAATTGGATCAGAAAGCCACCTGTTTGCCACGAAAATGGATCGGAGCGGAGTAGATTAGAGAAGAAGAGAGCGTTGCATCCAAGCCAATCCGGGTCGGATCGGATATCCCGATCCGAACCCCTTATCTGTGCGCCTCCGACCAGAGCCCGTGTTCCATATTATTCTCCTGCAAAAGCGCCTGGATATCCGGACCGGCTATGACCAGTTCCTACCCATAATGTCCGTTCCTTTGATGCGTTGTCAACATAATAGTTCATCCGAACCCGAAGATAGTGGGATGGACGACATGTGGCCCCGACCTGGATCAAGTTTCGAGCAAATTCACACCTATAAATACCCCGTCTGGAGACAAAGAGAAGGATCTTTTTTCAGCACTTTGAGAATTCAACCACCTCCATAATCCGAACTCCATTACTCCCGGAGAATCCAAATCATTTTTCATTTTTTGTTTTAGTCAATTGAGTGAACATAAGTGAGTTGTGAGTGGAATTGAGTGAATCTTACATTGTATTTGCAACTGAATCATTGAATATAGTAAAAGATAAGTGGACGTAGGCATTTCTTCGCCGAACCACTATAAATCCTGCGTGTTCATTTTTATTTTTATCTCATTTCATCTTGCTTGTAATCAATTTGGGTGTTAGAACCACTTTTGGGTCTAACATTTTGGTGCTTTCACTGAGAACCTCATCTAAATTCTTTATTTTCCGGGATTTCTCTCTACTTTTTGGACTGTTGAGTTCAAAGAAGTAAATCCTTAAGTTTTTTCGCTCTTTCATATTTGTTGAAGTGATTGTCAAAGACTCATGGCCAAAGGAAAAGGCAAGGAAGTTCAGTCTGTTCGAGGAAATGGAGCTGGCGAAGATCAGCAAAATGCTGTTGTAACAAGGTCTCGGGGGCAGAGTTCAGCAGCAGGAAGAACCAATGCAGGAAATCCGAGCCGCCAGCAGGGGGAGAGCTCCGATCCGATCCGGGTAGGAGATTCTGAAGCAGTGCATTCCCCCAATCTGAACCGACCCGAGTTGCTTGCCACGTACCGATCCGACCAGGCTCCCCAACTCCGAACCGACCCGACCTCCTACCTCCGATCCGACCCGAATCTTGGTGAAGCTGGAACCTCTACTCGAGTCCCTACGAATGCTCCGATTCCAGCCACCAGGGTTGGTGATCAGGTCAATCCATCTACGCCCATCACTCAAGGAGATTTCTCGCGCTTGCTTGACATGCTTGAGAGCACAAGGGAAGCTATGAAAGTTCACGAGCGCACTAATCTCATGATGCAGGAAAATATGAGGCTCATGAGTCGGGAGATTAGTGAACTCCGTCGACAAAGAACTCCATCACCGATTCGTCACACACCAGTGGATCAATCTTCATCTTCCGAGGAAGAGAGGCCCCGTGAACGAAGGCCACTCGAACGACCTCAGAACGCGGAGCAGCTGACATTTGGATCTTTGGGATCTCGTGAGGATATTGCACGAGCGCTAGGAAACAATGACCCCACTCGAGGGCAAAGACTCCAATCCCCTCCTCCCGAGATCGACCGGGAGCGCAGGGAACGGAATCGAGCAGAGGCAGCTCGAAGAAGAAGGGCGTCTCCTGAACAAGAGCCCAGAAGGAGCTCGGATACTAGGGCCAGGGAACCTGAGCGGCCCCTAACTAATGTTGATGTGCAGGCAATGGTTCGCCAGATCATGTCCGAGAGTCGGAACTATACAAATGAGGATTATGGCATCGAACGAAGCCATACTCCCTTCACCGATGATATCCTCGACTTCCAATTTCCCCGACGCTTTAACTTGCCACAGATGGACAAATACAACGAAAGGACTGATCCGGGACAGCATTTAATGCGGTACTCATGGCTTATGAATGCTGCTACCGCCCCTGATGAAGTGAAGTGCAAAGCATTCCCAATCTACTTAGAAGATGTGGCGCTGTTCTGGTTTACCCGACTTCCTCCTCGTTCGATTTCGAATTACAAGGAATTAAGCGAGCGTTTCATGAACCAGTTCCGACTCCATGCCCGAAAGTCCAAAAGTGTTATTGAATTGTCAAGAATCAAGCAGGCGCCAGGAGAATCTTTAAGGGCATATCTTGATCGTTTTAACCAAGCCGTAACTGAGGTCAGTGACCCGCACGAGCCCACTATTCTGATGGCATTGAAGGAAGGAGTTGATCCTGAATCTGAGTTTACCTTTCTGGGAAAACACCTTCCACAAGGGAGATATTTTACGAAAAAGCCGATATTTATCTAAGACGAGAGGAGGCCAGGGCAAACCGAAAGAGAAAGTCTGAGACGGCTTCAAAGGAGAATGTGCAGAGTAATATCGCCGTGAAGCAGTCTGGGGAAAGTTCTGGCAAGGTTGAAGTAAATGTAGGAAATAAGGGTGGAAACAGCAATGCTGGAAGCGGGGGTAACAACAACAATAACCGTAATCCGAACGGTAACAGAAGAAACAGAAATAGGGGAAGTGACCCTAACAAAAGACCCCGATTCCAGAACTACGAGGATTATACACCATTGAACGACACCCTGGAAAATATTTACCTGGATACGTATAATGTGTTACAGTACAAAAGACCGCCACCTCGTGATTCGACCGAGAAAGAAATGGCGACAGGGAAATTTTGCTTGTTTCACGGAACTCATGGGCATTCGACCAATGAATGTCGGCATTTGAGGGATGTGATTGAGAAGCTGCTGCGTGAAGGAAAGTTGGATGAGTACAAGGTTGCCCCGAGGGACAGGGGGCAAGGAGAGCAGGCTCCAAAACAGATCCTACCTGCTCCCAAGCCTACAGCGCAGCAGAAAGGTAAAGGAATTGTCATCAACTCCATAGTAGGCGGACCTCACCCGGCAATCCGAAGTTTCAGATCAATGGATCAATATGTGAATGCTGCCAAGCATCTAGACGTGAATGAAGGTGATGATTTGGAAGATGTCACCCCCATAAAACAACAGAAGACCATGTTTGACGACGTGGTATTTCGAAGCCGAGACAATACTGGGATACAATCGCCCACCAATGATCCGTTGGTTATTACTACCACCATTGGGCCGGCCTTGGCCCATAAGGTATTAGTAGACAACGGAAGTTCCGTTAATATTTTGTTCAAGAAGTCATTTGATCAGATGAAGCTTGAGTCCGAAGATCTGAAGCCTTGTGAAGGACGGATCAAAGGCTTCAACGAGGCGTCAACAGCTCCCATGGGATACATAGAGTTGCCCGTGACCCTGGGGCAAGGAGAACGTAGAAGAGTGCGGATGCTTCAGTTCGTAGTATTGGACGTAGATTCGCCTTATAACGCATTTTTGGGGAGACCTGCCCTCGCTGAATTTAGAGTTTGTATCGCCCCTTGGTGCCTGTTACTTAAGTTCCCAACCGAAGCCGGAATTGGAGTAATGAGAGGGGATCAGGTTTCCGGACGGGCCTGCTATGTGGCCGAGTTAAAGATGTTGATGAAAGGACTTAACGTTGAGAGTAAGGATGCCTCGTCTCCCTCAAAGGGGGACTCGGCATAGCAATTAGAGAGATTGACCCCGAGGGAGTTGCCCAAAGGAACGCCTGAAGACCTGGATCCTAGAAAAGACGAGGAACCAGAGGCTAGGAATGCAACTCCTAACGAAGCGACAGTGGAAAATCCCATTGATAAAGCTGATCCGACAAAAGTTTTGAAGATTGGTTCTCAACTGGATCCATGTCGAGCTAAAGAACTAATGGACTTCTTGAAGGCAAACTTAGACGTGTTCGCCTGGACCCATGCTGACATGTGTGGGATATCGCCATCCATTATAAGTCACAAATTGAATGTAAATCCGAAGCATCCGCCTGTGAAGCAAAAGAGACGCATGCTGGGCCCAGAGAGGTCGGCTGCTCTCAAAGAGGAAGTAGAGAAGTTGAAGCAGAATGGATTTATTCGAGATTCGACATATCCCGACTGGATATCGAATCCCGTCTTAGTAAAGAAGCCAAACGGAAAGTGGCGGACTTGCATTGACTTTTCAGATTTAAATAAAGCTTGCCCGAAGGATAGTTTCCCACTTCCCAGGATTGACCAGCTTGTAGACTCGACAGCAGGTCATGAACTTCTCTCTTTCATGGACGCATATTCTGGATACAACCAAATTCCTATGCACGTACCAGATCAAGAACATACGAGCTTCATTACGAGTTTGGGGTTATATTGTTATGTTGTAATGCCATTCGGATTAAAAAACGCTGGAGCTACTTATCAGCGCTTGGTAAACGGAATGTTTTATGATCAAATAGAAAAAACTATGGAAGTTTATGTGGATGATATGCTTGTCAAATCAAAGCATTCCTCCAGCCATACGCAAGACTTGGCGGAAATGTTTGGTATCCTGCGAAAGTACCGGATGAAATTGAATCCTCTGAAATGCTCATTTGGAGTGGCATCGGGAAAGTTCCTTGGCTTCATTGTGAGTTCCCGAGGAATTGAAATCAACCCTAGCCAGATAGCAGCGATTAGAAACATCGAAGAACCAAGGAGAATTAAAGACGTCCAAAGTCTTGCAGGGAAAGTAGCGGCGCTGAGTAGATTCATCTCCAAAGCCACAGATAAATGTGTTCCGTTTTTTGATTTGATAAAAAGGGGAAAGAAGAACTTCCAGTGGACTCCGGATTGTGTTGAGGCCTTTCAAAATCTGTTGGAACTGCTAGAGAAACCACCGATTTTATCAAAGCCCGTAGATCACGAAGAATTATTTGTTTACTTGGCAGTCTCAGCTCACGCTGTCAGCACAGCCCTGGTTCGGGAAGAAGACAAAGTACAAAGGCCGGTGTATTATGTAAGTAAGAAATTAGCAGCGGCAGAGCGCAACTACCCAAAAATTGAGAAGCTTGCTTACAGCCTCCTGATCGCATCCCGAAAACTTCGTCACTATTTCCAAGCCCATCCAATAACCATATACACCGATCAGCCCTTAAGGCAGGTGTTACAGAGGCCCGAAGCATCGGGAAGGTTGATTAAATGGAACATAGAGCTAAGTCATTTTGATTTGAATTTTCAACCACGAAAGTCAATCAGGGGGCAAGCTCTAGCAGACTTTATTGCGGAATTCACCATTCCAGAGGAGGAAATAATCAATGACAGAGTGGTTAAATCCGAGGATGAACTAAAGATGAATCCGTGGAAACTATATACAGATGGAGCCAAAAATGACCGAAGGTCCGGAGCTGGAATCGTCTTAGTCACTCCCGAAGGACGGTCGTTATATTACGCCTTGCGATTAGAATTTTCGGCGACTAACAATGACTCTGAATACGAAGCCCTGATTGCCGGGCAGAAGCTTGCTAAAGACCTCGGAGTAAAAATGTTAGACATATTTTGTGACTCTAAAATTGTTGTTTGTCAAGTGCGAGAGGAATTCGTGGCTCGAGGACCTCGACTTATCGCCTACCTCAAGAAAGTGAAAGAGCTATTGAATAGCTTAGATCGGTACAACATAACACATATTCCCAGAGTTGAAAACCAGAAAGCGGATAGACTGGCAAAGCTGGCTAGTTCCGACAATCCAGAAGAGACTGAAGTAATTCCAATTGAAACGTTGGAGTCACCAAGCTTTGAGTCAATGGAAATTGAGTTCGCTTTTGACGCAGAACCAGAGAAGGAGTCGTGGATGACTCCAATTAAGAATTTCCTCAAGAATGGGACACTCCCATCGAAGAAGAGTGAGAAAAGAGCTGTAGTTCGCAAAGCTACCAGATATGTCATACAAGATAATACTCTCTATAGGCAAGGATTTTCTATGCCCCTGTTACGATGTATAGCACACGACGACATCAAGCGTGTACTAAGAGAAGTACACGAAGGTGAGTGTGGAGATCATACAGGAGGTCAAACTTTAGCAAAGAAGATATTGCGATACGGATACTTCTGGCCTACGATCAATAAAGATGCAGCTGATTATTCACGACGCTGCGATAAGTGCCAGAGATTCGCCAAAATCCCCAGGGCACCGTCGACCCAACTTAAATCAATGGTGAGTCCTTGGCCATTTGCCACATGGGGAATTGATATCATTGGAGTTCTACCAATTGCTAAAGGAGGAGCTAAATATGCAATAGTGGCCGTGGACTATTTTACGAAGTGGGTGGAAGCTGAGCCCTTGACCAAGATCACAGCAAGAAAGGTGATAAGTTTTGTGGTCAGAAATATTATATGCCGGTTCGGGAATCCAAGGACGATTATAACTGACAACGGAACCCTGTTTGATAGTACTGAATTCAGAAATTTCTGTCAGAAGTATAAGATAGACAAGCGATATACTGCAGTTGCCTATCCGCAATCGAATGGACAAGTAGAGGCAATAAACAAAGTTATAAAATCCATCCTCAAGAAACGGTTAGAGCGTGCAAAGGCAAGATGGGTTGACGAATTGCCCCTAGCTTTGTGGGCATATCGAACAACATTTAAGACAGCCACCGGTCATACCCCTTTCTCTCTCTCCTTTGGCTCAGAAGCAGTAATTCCAGTTGAACTGGAAGTTCCTTCCCACAGGGTGACATATTATGACCCGATGACGAATCGGGCGCTCTTACTTGAGTCTCTTGATGAAGTCGAAGAGAAAAGGGACGAAGCAGATTTGCGTGCAGCAAGACATCGGCGTCAGATGGCACGCTATTATGACAAAAAAGTTCGCCTCAGAACTTTTGAACCAGGAGATTTGGTGCTAAAGAGAGTTTTTCCATCCCTTCCTCACCTCGGCCCAAAATGGGAAGGACCCTTTGTCATCCAACGGAAACTTGAAAAAGGAACCTTCAAGTTAACGACCGTAGATGGCGAAGAAGTCCCTCGAGCATGGAATGCCCAACACTTAATGCGATATTTGGATTAGAAATGCTGTACTTTTTGTTATTTTTCCTGTGAACTCTGTAATAAGGCACGACTTGCCTTGGGAAAATCTGACGATATGAATAAAGGACTATAAAGTGGATGTAGGCTACGACTTAGCTGAACCACTATAAAAATATTGTGTGTTATTTACCTTTATGCACTATGTATATATACATTTGTTAATTATTCTGTTGTAGGTATGAAGTACAGGGTGACTCACAGCCTAAAAAGGTTGAAAACGGTTTAGACATAAAAAGAAGCACAACGACTATTTGTGCGATAAGACATAAAAGAATGAGAAAACGACATTCTTAACTCTAACTCTCCAGAGAGAGAGAGAGTATAAAAGCGTCTCTGACTGAACGCTGAAAAAGAGATTCTTCTCGTAACTCTAACTCTCCAGAGAGAGAGAGTATAAAAGCGTCTCCGACTGAGCACTGAAAAAGAAATCTTTCCCCGTTGAAAGACCGGGGAATGAATAGATGACTAAGCTCGAACTCTAACTCTCAAGAGAAAGAGAGAGAGAGTATAAAAGAAATGCCAGAAAAAAACGACAGGTACTGGCGACACAGGAAGTGCTATCCCGTCAGAGAATTGGGAGCATTCAGGTTGCTTGACTAAGCGTTAAATAATTTGTGGGAATTAACCGGGGACACGTATGCATACACATATTTCCCCCCTCCACAACTTCGTTTCATAACTATAGACATGCATTTTTACATAAGTGCAGAACTACTAACAAATAAACATTGCAAAAAGTGAATTATTTTTATTTACAAATGAATGAATTTGTACAGGGAAATAGCTAAAAAAAAAAGAAAGTGCAGGAGCTGCTTTTGTAGCAGCAATTATTGGTTCACAAAGATGTTAAAAAGATACAGGGCAATCCACTATTTAGATGTGGAATGAGCCTTGGATTTCTTGGCGGCTTTCTCCGCATCCTTTGCTTCCTTCTCAGCTTCAGTCAAGATTCGTTTTGATTTCTTTTTCCCTGAAGATGCGGTACTGGAGCCAGTAGACTTCTTCCCGGAGGGCGGGGCACTGGAATCAAGAGAAGATTTTTTAGCAAGTTCTTCTGTAATAGATCTAGTTGAAAGCTTAACAACTAACCTTGATCCCGCATACACAACTGCGAGGGGCTTGAGGACCTCAGGGTCTAGTTCTTCGGCCTTTAATTGCAAGCGCTTGTCTTGATCAGCCTTCATGGCAGCCAAGGTAACGTCATCAGCGCTTTTCGACTCCCCGGTTATTGCGACTTCTGGTTCCTCTTCATGCCCTCCGTCTCCTCCGTCGTCCTTTAAAGCTGCTATCATTTCTTCATCATGGGGAGTGGTGACCTTAGTTGACTCACTTCGTTCTCCCAAGTCTATAGAAGCAGCCTTGTCTTCCCCTTTTTTGGCCCTATCAGCGGGCTTTGTCCTAGCGGCAGCTCCTTGAGCTACATCTGTCTTTTCGGATGATTCAACACCTACAGAATGAGAAGCAACAGTTATCAACTCAGGCGAAAACAATGGGTCTTTCATCGATTGTTCAATCACGTGGCGGAAAGTAGAAATAGCCTTGGCAAATTGAGGAGAAAAGGTAGGGATACCTTCCGAAGACTTTTCTGCGGGGGTGGCTACCACCTCTGGTGTTGTTTCAGGAATAGGAGATAGCAGATTTGTTCGGGGAATTCCCGGATTTTCAGGATCATACCCTTCTACTTCGGAGGTTGCAGGGGCAGAAGAGGAGGAACCAGCTTCGAGAACAGTTTTTTGTTTAGACCTCCGTCTCTCTTCTTCCATGGCCTCAGCAATAAGGCGGCGCCCTTCAGCTAGGCACTCCGGTTCATCATCCCTCAAGTATTTCTCCATTAGTTTATCTTCATCGAGGGAATCGACCTTAAGCTCCTCTTTTTCCCACTCGACGATCTGATTCCATACTTGAACCAGAGTGGATGGATAATCTTCGATCCAAGAAATGTTTCGGCGGCGAATAATATGTGCGAATAATTCAATCATTAGTTCGCCGAAACTTTGAATCTCAACCTCCGCCTCAGATAATTGCTTGCGGGCTTCCTCCGCAGATTTGATAGCGCACTCCACATTGCCCTCGGCCAGGGCAGTTCTGTTTTCTGCCTCCGACAACTTCGAAGCCAAGTCAGCATTCTTCTTTTCTAATTCAGCACTCCTCTTTGCTAACTCGGCGTTTTTCCGTTCAAGCTCAGCATAAGCAAGGCGTGTCTTAGCAGCTTCTGACTTGGCCTCGTCGGCTTGCTTTTTTAATTCAGAACGCTCCTGAGTATGAGATTCAAGCAAATCGTGATAACGCTTTTGCATGTCCTCGAACTGTTGTTTGAAATTAGAAGCGTCCCTTTGAGCGACCGCTAGCTGAGCTTGAGTGTCTTCCAAATCTTTTCCTAGAGCTTTTAAGGCCTTAACATCCTCCTCCGCGGTCTTTTGCATTGAATCAGTATTTGTCATTAGAGTGCGGATGATTCTAGAAAGATTGCGTGAATACTTGAACATCTCGGTATATTGTTTTTCCACCAAATCAATCTTTGCTTTGGCCTCATCTGCCCAATTAGAAGAAATAGGTTCAAGGGTAGGTAGAAAGGTCAAAGTCTCGAAGTAGTGCTTGGGAAATTGCTCCTCTAAATATGCCAGCTTGACTGCCGTTCCCGCATCTAGTGGGGGAGGAGCGGGAATTGATAATTCGGTGTCCCTATGAGAAGAGAATTCAGTAGTCTCTCTGTCCGTTCTAGGTCGTTTAGTGGCAGGGACCTTGTGCTTACTTCGAGATCCGGTTTCTTTTGGAGGAGTTCTCTCTCTACTCCGCTTTTCATGGGAGGAAGTGGAGTCTTTAGATGGTGGTCTGTCCTCCTCCCTGCGGCTTTGATAGCTCTTATATTTCTCTTGTTCCGATCGAACTGGTGAGCGGGAACGTGAGGGTCGAGAACGATAGGGATCATAAGGTCTTCTCTCCTCCCTACCACGATCATCCCGGCGATCATACTCGACATCCTGAGGAGGATTGGACATGCTGCGACGAAGCTTTCTTATATCGTAGTAGGATCGAGACATTGTACCTGCATGATAAAATAAACGAAGTTTAGAATCGATGGATTCATGGAGAAAGAAGTGCAATGAATGCTAATGCTATGGTGTAAAGTGTATTCTAAGTGGTGTGTTTCCCCCCAACCAACCCGAGTCTGAGGCTAGACTAGTGCGGGCAGGCCCTTTGGCCTTAGCGGGAGTGGTTTCTTCAGAAGAAGTGAAGACTAAAGGATCCTTCCTGAAATCCTCTGAAGTATATATAGTCTCAGGTAAGGGGAGATCCACCAAACCCTGAAATATGTGCTCATCAGTATTAGGAACATCCCCTTCGGAAGCATGAAGTGGCGACTCTTGGGAGGATTTTGACTTGTCTAGAAAAGTAGTTTCCTCGGGGGCAATATACCCTTCACGATGCTTTTCGGCCAGATTAGCCAATTCATCATCTTGTGTGGAAGATGGAGAAGGTGAAGTTTGAAGAGGCACTGTAGGAATTCCCGAGCCTTCTCCTGTCTCTGGAACTATCTCCACTGGAGGAATGTATGCGTAAGGGACCGTCCCATGACCGATGCTATGAAAAACGGATAGCAGCCCATGAAAGTGAAGGTATTCATCTTTAAGGACCTCGTCGATAGTCAAGAATTTTTGATCGCCATTAAGCAGTCGGTGCATCCGATCAAAGAACACCTGATCTGATATCTGTTTGGGATTGTCGACTGCAAACAAAAAGGAAAACAGGTCAGGGTGATGATTCAAGTGTATAGAGTCCGGATTCAGAAAATCAACGCTTTACTTGATTTTGTCCATCTCCTGGCGCATCCAGGCTGTTGCTTCACGTAGAACCATTCTAGTCTGGAATCTCCAGCTTTACTGCTAAATGGTGCAGAGATTATCTTCCTTTTTGGAACTGATTCAAAGTAGCAGAAGGATGGAGTCTCTCGAGTCCGATGCTTGAAATTATAGAAGAAGTGAACGTCATCGAACGTGAGCTCTATGCCTAGGATTTCACGATATGCTATGTACAAGGTGTGCAAATAGGCATATGAATTGGGATGCAACTGCATGGGGGCAATCCGCATTTGTCTTAAGAAATCAACGATGAAAGGAGAGAATGGAGGAATGGCGCCGACCATGCACATTAATCGAGTAACCGCCATATATCCTTCTGGAGGGTTGTGGGGGCGGTCAGAGCGTGAAGGCACTAGAGTGTCCCTTTTCATTATCCCGTATTTTAGGCAAATTCAGACAAGTCGATCGTTGTCAATTGTTGATTCAACGGAGTCCGAAGGTGATTCCAATATGATGGCTGATTCAAATTCATCGGGTGCTCGATTGTCACCAATCCCTCCTTCCTCCTCAAAACCCAGAGAAACTTCATTCTCTGAAGACACCTCATCGCTTTCCCGATGTCCAACCCCGTAATCTGGACCCTCGCTGTCCCATTCTGGATCAGACGAAGAAGATATATCCTCAAGAGTGATTTTGTTAGAAGTTTCCGGGGCTTCTTTCCTCTCAGCTAGTCGGGAAGAGCGTCTGGGCCTCATTGTCATAGAACTATTGAAGAAGTAATAGCACGGATTAGAGTAAATTAGCCCGTACCCCCCTGTGTATGTGTGTGAACTAAAATGTGTGCGGCAAATGTGAGAAATACAAAGTAAAAGTGCAACAATGTAAGACGAAGCTTTGAAGAGAAAGTGATAGTCAGAGTCGTTCTTAATGTTCGTTTATGTCTGCAAGGCACTATCCTAACTGTTCATGAAGTTGGAAGTAACATCTTTTAAATAGTTGGACGAAAGCTTGTGTTTTAGATTGAGTGGTGTTCGGTTCGGGTGCAGACACCAGGTTCGGATCGAATAAGCAAAGATTCATGTTCAGAGAGATATATCCGGATCGGTTCGGAGATTGACACTCGGAGCGGATCGGGTTAACCTGGATAACTAGACCCCTATTCTCTCTTTTGTTTCGCAACCGGGTCCGATCCGAGCGCATAAGTCTTGACCTTCATTGTATTCGTAGATCCGATCCGACCCGGTCAAACAAGTTAAGGTTCATTTCTTAGCCCTATTGCTCCGACCCGATCCGACCCTGTGAATTTCTCTCTTTTCCTTTTCCTCCTACTATTCTCCTATCCGAACCAATTTTCTTCAGTTTCCTTCCTCTTCCTCCTCTTGAGTAGTGAACCCGATCCGATGTCCCAGGCTTTAATTAAAATCAAGTGGGTAAGCGCTCAAGTATTCGACTGCGAGTCTTAATACCCTCCTTTAACGTCTCGAAACGATGCTGATGCCATTAACGATGAAGGCGGAGAATGAAGGAAGTCGCGGCGGTGAAATTAACCAATTATTTTGCTTGAATCGTTCAACTTAGCTACGAATGTAAATTAAAAACAATTATGGCAACGAGATTCAAGATTACAAGGCTACCTATGTATTTGATTCAAAGATTGAAGCGAGAATTTTGGAGTTTCTTGGAAAGACTAAAATTTCGCTGTGAAATCGGTTCGGATAAGCAGAAACGATGAATGAAAGAAAAGAGGAAGGAAGAAGTGAATTTATATAAAAAACAAGCTGACTATTCGTATTCCCGATCGGACCGGCTCGAAAAGCCCATGAACACAGCTTGGCCCACTGGTTCATCGCAGAGTACAGGAGGAAGGAGATCTGTTCGGGTCGGAACCCAAGCCAGAAGTCTGTTCGGGTCGGAATCCGAACCGAACAGGATGGAGTACGAGAACTTAGCGTGTGAATTCGAAAGGGAGGATGAAGCTTTTGTGTTATGACAGTCAAAGCATGCTCCGTTTCCAACAGAAGCATCCTTTGAGGGGGCAAAGTGTTAGCCTACTTTGTGAACTAGGCAACACAAAGTCAAGAAACCAGACATTGAAGGGCATTTTTAATTAGAAGACTTCGGTTCGGATTGGAGAAGACACTACAATCTAGATTGGATAGCTGCAGTTGTTCGGGTCGGGTCAGAGCAATATATCGGTTCGGGTCGGATAGAGCTTTCTGTTCGGATCGGTGAACTGCTACTGAGGAAATTGGTAAGGTATATCTAATCGGATCGGAGGGCAACATGATCTCAATTGGATCGGAAAGCCACCTGTTTGCCACGAAAATGGATCGGAGCGGAGTAGATTAGAGAAGAAGAGAGCGTTGCATCCAAGCCAATCCGGGTCGGATCGGATATCCTGATCCGAACCCCTTATCTGTGCGCCTCCGACCAGAGCCCGTGTTCCATATTATTCTCCTGCAAAAGCGCCTGGATATCCGGACTGGCTATGACCAGTTCCTACCCATAATGTCCGTTCCTTTGATGCGTTGTCAACATAATAGTTCATCCGAACCCGAAGATAGTGGGATGGACGACATGTGGCCCCGACCCGGATCAAGTTTCGAGCAAATTCACACCTATAAATACCCCGTCTGGAGACAAAGAGAAGGATCTTTTTTCAGCACTTTGATAATTCAACCACCTCCATAATCCGAACTCCATTACTCCCGGAGAATCCAAATCATTTTTCATTTTTTGTTTTAGTCAATTGAGTGAACATAAGTGAGTTGTGAGTGGAATTGAGTGAATCTTACATTGTATTTGCAACTGAATCATTGAATATAGTAAAAGATAAGTGGACGTAGGCATTTCTTCGCCGAACCACTATAAATCCTGCGTGTTCATTTTTATTTTTATCTCATTTCAACTTGCTTGTAATCAATTTGGGTGTTAGAACCACTTTTGGGTCTAACAGTTAATCTTCTTTATATAATTACTTTTCATTAAATTTTGGGGTGTTACAGACCATTCCTCAGGAGTTAGTAAAAAAACCAGTTATAGAACGTCAATTATTTCGCGCTCCATCTGTGAACAACTTCCATGTTATGGTTGATGGGTAAATCTTTATATCATCATCATCTAGAGCTGTAAACTCCACTATGAAGTCCGCCAGCGCCTATCCCTGAATTGCTCGTCAAGGAATTAATGATATATCAAACTTAGTTTAATATTCTAATTGACTAACCTCCTAGATGCCTTAGGTCGTTGAAGGACCTGTCATAGCGGCTGGTAGGTATATATTTTGATGGGATGAGCTCTAAAATAGTGATGCAATTTCCTCGAGGCTACTAAGGGGTTGTAAGAGAGATTTTCATTCTTTGAGTAGTTGTGCTCTGCCCCTGTCAACCCCTTGCTTATATAATACAGTGGCCACTAAACCTGATTTTTTTCATGAATGAGTGCTAAGTTGATCGAATTCAAGGATACCACCAAATATACAAGTAACTCCTAGTGATGGATCGACTTTGACAAAATTGGAGGTCTCTCTAGATGATTCAGCAAATTCTGGAAGGCTTTGACATGGTCGGAAGTCCAGACAAAGTTGCGCTTTTCTCGCTTTATCAAGTCAAAGAAAGGAATACATTTGTCCATGGCTCTGGATATAAGTCTTCCTTAAGCTGCTACATTACCATTCAATCTCTTCACATCTCTGATTTTCGAAGGCTCTTGCGTGTCTTTTTTGGCTTTTATTTTATCAGGAGTGACCTCAATGCCACGAGAGCTAATGATGAAACCAAAAATTTACCTCATGCAATGCCAAAATAGCATATTTCAGAGGCTTGAGCTTCATCCCTTATTGATGTAGAATACACATTTCCACTAGATCATCAACATGGTTGGCTGAGCGTTTGGACTTCATGACCTTGGCCTCCCCTACACTTCCTTCGACTTCCAAATCTGTTTCTGGAACATGCGACTAACCAACTGCTGATATGTTGCTCCAGCATTCTTCAACCAAAACGGGAAGACCACATAGCAATACAACCCAATTTCCGTTATAAAGCTAATGTGCTCTTGGTTTGGCATATACATTGGAATTTGATTATACCCAGAGTATGCATCCATGAAGGAAAGAAGTACATATATAACCATTGAGTCTCCATGTTGTCAATTCTGGGAAGCGGGAAGATGTCTTTGGGGAAATCCTTATTGAAGTCAGAGAAATCAATGTATGTTATCCACTTCCCATTAGATTTCTTTATGAGAATCAGATTCGATATCCACTTAGGGTACAATGAGTCTCGAATGAACCCATTAGTCTTTAGCCTTTCAACCTCTTCTTTCAAAGCTTCCAACCTCTTAATACATAGCATACGTCTTTTCTGCTTTGCTGGGACGTACTTTGGGTTAATATTGAGTGAATGGCTCATGATAGTCAGTGATATCCCATACATACCAGCATGGGTCTAGGCAAACACGTTAAGATTTGAATGAAGGAAGTTAGTCAATGCACTCGTTCGAAGGGGTCTAAGGCAGGATCCGATTTTCAAAACCTTAGAAGGGTAGTCGTTATCAATCGAGAACGCCACCTTCGTCTCATTAAGAGTCACCTTTTTGGTATCCTTTCTCTTCTTTTCTCGGTTCAATAACTTTGAATTGACAACTTTACTATCTAGGCCATGATTTTCTCTTTACTTGTTATGCGGCCGCATTCCGAATATGAAGGGAATTTTCAACACCTTTTCCCTTCTCTTTACCGTGCGAATCTTCCCATTCAGTCAAGTGGCACACTCGTCCTGCTTCCTGGTCTCCTCGTACCACTTTGACCTTATTCTCAGTCGAAAATTTCACGATCAAGCACCAAGGAGCTATGCATGTTAGGAATTCAGTGAAGGTCGGTTGGCCCAAAAGGCATTGTATTGAGAGCTAACGTCCTTTACAAGAAATAGGAGGATCCACACTCCCCGACAGTCTCCCTCACCAAACTCAACTAGTAATTCAACCATTCCTACTGGTTCATTAACCATGCCATTAAAGTCGTGAATCATTCCTTTACATGGCTTCATATCCTTTGCCTACAACATCATCTAATTGTAGGATCTTTTGAATAAAGTGTTAAAGGAATTACCATAATCAACAAGCAGTTGCTGCTCCAAAGCAAGCCAAATCATAGTAGAAATTAAAGAGAGTCAATAGTTAAGGTTTCCACCCTGTCACGATCACGAAAGACAATATTGTCCATCATTGTCCTCCTTTGCTTCATTGGATCCATCTCATAGGCGGCGTTGCACTCCTCAGTCTCAATGTGTTTCACCAAATTTGCATACTGTCTGTAGTCCAAATATTAAAGTACGCCGGATGTGGGCCTCTGACGATAGTGTTAATAATAATTCCTTTATTTCTGGATTGGGCGGCGGCTCTAGGAGCTATCCACCCTTGACGTTTGGTATCTGAAGTCCCCCGAACCCTGCCCCGAGGGAAGACCTTTAACTCATTCAGCATTCCTTCACGTATTAAATTTTCCATAATGTCCCAGAGATAACGTCACTCATCAGTCGTATGGCCATATATCTCATGAAATAAACAAAACATTCCCGTTTGAACTTCTTTCTCCGTAGGCTCCCACAGAAGGAGCTTCTTGTATTGCATTTTATTGCACATATCCAGATACACATTCCCCAAAGCGTCATTCTTAGGTGTGTAAGTGTCAAAAGTTTGAAATTGGGGCCGCTTCTTAGAATTCCCTTTTGATTACGGCCTCCTTCATTGGTGTTCCTGCACTGATTATTGTTCTGTTTATTTCTATTTTGGACATTAACTTCAACTTTTCTGGAGTTCTCTCCAGACTTCTTTACTGCAATGTTACTTTGAACACCCTCATTCACCAAGTCACTAGCTTTCCTCTTTCGGCTCCTATCGATCTCCTTAATCTGAAAATACACATTAGACTTCTCTTAAATTTGGTCAAAAGTTGAAAGAGGCTTCCCAGTTAAGTATTTCTGAACTCGGTTTCGGGATCAACGTCATCGACTAATGCCATCAGTATCATGTTCGGATTAGGATTGCTAATCTCAATGACGACAGTATTGAAATAATCAAAGTAATCCTTAAGCATTTCTCTACTGGATTGGTTCACACAGAAGAGGGTCATGATGTGTTTTGACCCGGAGGCATGAAGACGGAGCCGATTCAATATATTTTTTACCCAAATCCTTAAAATTGGGCATGGATCTTGGAGGCAACATGTAAACCATATAAGTGTAACCCTATCAATGTAAATAGGAAATGCTCTGCATTTAATGGCATCCGGAGCTACCGCCAAAATCTGCATGTGCCACATATATCACATAATTGTTGGAAAAGATAGGTCCTGCCCAAGTAGTGATTCATTTGAGGCGAATTGAATATTTGAGGAAAATCTGCTTGTAAGAAGTCATTGGTGAACGACCTATGACTTAATCCATTCCCTAATCTCTATTATGGGACCCTCAGTAATCATTCGTGATCTGTCTCACAATGGCATTTGATTCTAAAGTATTGAGAACAAACTTTGTCTTTGAACTCTCACCCACTCCAGTCCTTTCCGATTCAGCAATAGGCAATGCCGCTTGAGTCACCGTCCAGGCGTCACTTCCTTGACACCTGTTGTTTTGTTCATTCACAGGACATGAGGGAGGAAGAATAGGAGCATGAGAATTGTCTGGGTGGCTCGATCTTGAGGAGGCAGATTCCGGTTTGGTGAGAAGTTCGGCTCGATGTATTTCGAATTGACATTTTCTGATTTAATATTGTTGATCCAGGTTGGTTCTGCAAGTCGAATCTGCCGTCTACCGAACCAAAGCTCATGCATGTTCTGCAGTTTGAAGCATTGATGTTGTTGTAGTGTCGCTTCCCAACTCCTTCTGAATAATGAAATCTCTTCAGTATGATGACTTTGTGCTCTAAAATCATTCCACTGTGCCAACATTCTATTCATATCCTGCCGCTAGGCGATGTTGTCGTGCACTTGATTGTTCAATGTTGCAGCCGTTTCATTTAACTTGGTCATGAGTTGCATGAAATCATCACGAGTTGCGAGGGAAGATTCCAGAGCATGATTGGGAAGACTTGTGGTTGCTGCGACTTCATTCCCGATCTGGTTTGGTATAATCGAATCGCAGTCTGTAATTGTGACAATTCTGTTTGGTTCTTCCTATGAGCAGCTTCTGGAAGGCCTGGAGGAGTCGGTTAGTCGTTCTGATACCATTTTCGCAAGAAAACACTGATATGATGGATTTTCTCTTCGGACTTGGGATCCAAAAAGTAGGTTAAATAACCCTTGATCATGAGAATTGAACTATCTCAGTAAAAGCCCCAAAATGTTTACACCAAAAATGGAATAAACACTCAAAGATTTTTATGAGGAGAATGAAAATGAAAATGAGAACAAAGCACACACAAACGATTTATAATGGTTCGACTTGAAAATGCTTACAGCCATTTTATAATCTTCCTTAAATTTAGTACAAAGTCCAAAAGTACAGAGCTTTGAGATATATAATCTCGAGTACACAGTGTTTACAGAAATCAAAGTACGTTGGAAGACTCAAAAGTCTCGTTTCTTTTGCTCTAAGGGGCTGCTTATAGCTGGGATATGAATCCAGTTGGACGGGAATGTAGGCGGGAATATAAAAATAGTGGTAAGACTGGGTGTTGTGCACCACTTCATGAATAAGTGTCGAAATATTGACATTTTAGTTTTTAACTTATATAATTTTAACAACACATAAAAGTAAACATTTGATGCCACCATTATAAATACACTGATTCCAAAAGCTTACAAAATTCTTATTATCTATTCTTATATATATATATATTACAACTAAATTTGCACTTACATAATTATTTTCATAATTAACCCAATCTAAATCCATTATAACCATCAAACACAAAACATGTTGTTTATTGCTTACAAAATTACACAAATGTGTTAATATTCACAATCCATTGAATATTAATTTTGGCATAATTACTCTAATATAAACATGTTTGTCAAAATCTTATTTCACATTAAAAAATTGTTTATATTTATGTAAACAAAAGATTACATACCTCCCAGATTTAATGACTTAACTTTGTCAACTATATAAAATATTTCAAATCCTCAAATATTGATTCTTAATCAATATTCACATTTCCATCTTGATAGCAACCCAATTAAATCACTAATATTGTCGTAAATGCCATTAACTCACCTTTAACAAAGACCTACCAATTTTTGTTTTGCATCTTGACAAATTTAACAATATACTATTACTTTAAATTTTACAAAACCAATCCAAACACAATTTAACCACAAAACCCCTATTTTATTTTATCAAGAAATAGAACTTGCATTTGAACATACAAATCCATAGTTTGTTAATTATCCATTGAAACACCCCACCTCCGTTAGGGTCACTCTCAAAGGGAATGCCCTAATTTTGGTGGAGGTTTATAAGTATAAGTCACAGATATACAAGACAGATATAAGAACACATATTTTTGAACAGCGGAAAAACAACAACTTTTATTTCATTAAAAATACGTGTTACAACAACCATACCATAATTGTCTTACAATACTTCCAAAAACATAACATCTTCATAACTGTCTTGATTACATTATTTAAAGAAGCATAAAGAAAACATAAATAAACTGCAAAAGTCCCATAGTTGCTGTCCAAAGCCATAGTCCAAAACGAAAAGATCCAAGCAATACATTCTTTCTCTTCAAGCTGGATATGAAGGCTGGTCAAGCTGCGGTATTCCCTCCCTGTGGACCTGGGGGGGGGGGGGGGAACGGAAGGAAAGAAGACGAAAGAAAAGTAGAGTCAGACATAAAGCCTGAGTAAGTCTAGGACTATTCAGTCTATGAATAAAGAACTGGGTATGATAAGTATAAACTAGAAATGGGAAAGCACCATAAACTTAGTTAAGTTGTCTAGGGTCGAATATACTATCGTACCCCATTTTAACCTCTGAACCCATATAAACTAGTTCCCAACAGGCACCCCATAATCAGGGTGAAGTGATCCATTTTATGATGATCGGCTCCTACTCGCATAGTTACATGTGTCTTACGGCCCCCGATGTTGTAGTTACCTATGCTGGTCCCACCATGGGGTGTATCAAGTCCCATGGTGGCGGCCCGACACAATCCTAGAATGCACAGGTATGCTACTGGTGCCCAGTGCCTTATTTTTCTGCGCCGGAGTGTGTGCACGCCCGCACCCCGTTAGAACCTACACTGCTGCACCACCGCCGTCGATTTGACCTCTTACAATCAGCCCAGTAATTGTGCCCCACCCTGCCTAGTTTCAGGGTATCATGATACACCTTATAGGGTTACTGCTGAAAAGGGTCCCCCGCTACTAGGTTTTCTATTTCTAGCCAACATGCTAATTCGGTTAAGTGTTTTGTGAACCTAACCCCCAATCAGTCTATTTAGTTTAGCATGTTCCATTTTGATTAAGTATTACTTAATCCTATCAATCCTGACTCAGCCTTAATTGTCTTATTAAAGCCTTGACCTCTCACATTAGACAGGTATTGTTGTGGCTGCCTGTTGCCGGTTGGGTCCGGGCAGTCTTACGCCACAACTCAGTCTAACCTCGGGTCCTTATTGGGCTCCATGTTTAACCACCCACATTGGATAGGTATTGTTGTGACTACTGGACAGCCGAGCGGTTCCGGGCAGGTTTACATCACAACTCAATCCAACCTCGGGTTAAACACATCGTATTTTCTACATTTACATATTTTGTCTTTCTTCTTTATTTTCTTATATGTAAATATTTGCGGCCCATTATTCAAAATCAATTAATGGTGTAAGGGTTTACACCAATCATGGGCCCAACCCATTCTTGAATTTGGGCCCCTCTACTTTTATATTTTCATTTATTAATTAATTTGGCCCGACGCTATTTCCCCCGTTTAATACGTTCGTTTATTATAATATATGTTGGGCTTAGCCTTTTAAGCCCAACTTAGCCACGTGAAAAAGGGGAGGCTTAAAACATGGTTATATACACAAAAAGGGGAATGTGAACGCATGAACTTGCAACATAACGTTGGAACTACAAAATAGAAACTGGTGTACTTGCATTGTGGTAACATATACTTTGGTCATAAAGCATAAGTGACATGAATCAAACCATGTAAACTTGTAGTTAAGTTAAGAATCTAACTAAATTAGATATCATTATTGACACATAGTCTTAACTACAACATAAATCTATAATTTTACTTAGGCATAATGTCAAACATAAGCAAATCATGTTTATAAAATTACTATATGTTTACAAAGGTGCTTACTTTTGTTACTAATACAAAAGTATAGTTCAACTAGAATTATTCCAACTTAATCATGATTTTAATCATAGCACAATTATACCCAAACATGAAATGACGGTTTTTGATCTATTCATACAACCATGGCATAAATATTCCTAAACATGAAATCATGGTTTTTACTTTATTCATGCAAACTTGTAATTAGAATGTAAATCTAACTTAGCTATGTGTAACATATATTGTATATTTCTTGTTAACAACATATGCCTAACATGTTTTTCAATTAGGCATAATACCAAACATAGCCTAGTCATATTCATAAAATCAACATAAGTTCACAAAGAGGCTTACTTTTGTTTCTAATACAAAAGTATGGTTTTTTACATAGATCATGATGCCAATTTCAACATAATTTCATATGAATCATAATACCCCAAATTTGATCCAATTACACACAAAGTGATTTTTTTGTACAAAAATATACATTATGTTGGCATAGTAGCAAAACCACATACTTGCATGAATCTCAATTAAACAACCACAAACGTATAGCTTCAACATGAATTTCATACTTGTGAATATCCAATCGTCATATCACAATATTCCAAATCGATTAGAATTATAGCAACGCACAAATATGAATTATTATCGCCACAATTCCATTTCTTACATTACACAAATCAACACAATTATTTATTTCATATCGGAATAGCACTCTACTTACAATCGTGTGACGAATTCTTCAATTTAGGAATCTGAATTCTGGATTTGGAGATGCTATTCCCTTGACGTAAGCGTTGATTTGATTTGTTTAAGTTTGCTTTATGCTTTAGAGTTTGTCTCCTAATTGTCTCTCAAATTGGTGGCTACTCCTAGTCGTTCCTCAGCAGCATGATGGCCTCATTCTTATTTTTTGAATGAATAGATTAGGTAGAGTCTAGGGTCATTTTTATAGAGTTTATGAACTGATTAGGACCATCGATGTTGCTTGGATTGATCGTAGCCATTCATTCGAAAGAGAGACCAATCAGGGGCTGACACCTAGCCCTACTGACAAGGCAAGGCTCAGAAAATCGGCCAAACACAAACCTGGCCAGCCAGAATGGGCTGGGTTCGACCTGGCTCTGGGGCCAGGTCGACAGCCCTGTCGACACCCAGGTCGACAGCCCTGTCGACCTGGTTAGCCCAGGTCGACTGCCAAGTCGACCTGGTGCCTTCAGGCGGGAATTTTCCCGCCCTGGCCAACTGGGCCCGATTTTGAATTTTGAATTGTTTTTCTGAGCTGTTTTTCGTCTGTTCGAATTTTAAACCTAATTCAGAAACTTCCGGAGGCCATATCTTGGTCATACGGACTCCGATTTTCGAAAACTCGGACTCTATTTCGCGTATTTTTCCGAGACGAACGCAATGGCGTATCCCGTTTCCCTTAATTCTTTGATTTGGAATTAGTTATGCTTTAATTCATGAATTTCACTGTTATAGAATACACGGGGTGTTACATTCTCCCCCACTTAAAAGGATTTCGTCCCCGAAATCTCTCAAGTTAGGAAGAATGTATATCCTAACATCCAAACATCTATCTACTCATCCATCAAACACGAGCATCCATTGTCCTTAAAAGACTTCTAATGCTTCATGATCATATGCGAAGTGTGTGTGTACGTGTACTTATCTAATGCAAAATCAGGCGGTCTACTGATTCAGTTGACCTCCTTAATGCGAATTATGTAAGTGCCATGAATCCATTATGTATGCAAATTTTTCCTATTCATGATTCTACATGAGTGCACAATCATTCATACAAATGCAACATCCATATGGCAACACATTAAAGTTCAACCATATACGAATGCAAACATATATGCATATGCAATATGAAGTGACTGAGCCGATCTAAAACCTAGATTGTGTGTGTATATGCAACCACGAGCAACCACTAGCAATCACTTGCAACCACATGCAACCATCATCCATAACATGTTTCAACTACATGTTTACATCCAAAAAGATTCTACCTATGGTTCTCAAGATAGGATCGAGGAGAGAAACAGGATAAAACAAAGCATCTAGAATAAGTTAACGATGTACCGCCAGAAGGTCCGGTCTGCTTCTCAGGGCAGTCTTTGCTGATGTGTCCAGTCTTCCCACAATGAAAACATTCACCTTGCTTTCTCTTCCTCTTTCTACAATCCTTGGCTATGTGCCCTTCCGTACCACAGTAATTGCATTTCCTTTTATCACGTGAGTTGTTGTTCTTGCCTCCTTTCTCGGGGTCTACCTTCTTATTCTTAGAATCGTTGGGCTTGACCTCTTTCTTCCCTTGAGAGTTTTCTGCCTCTGTCTCCTTCTTGTCCTTATCTTCCTCGTTCAGCAATGCCATCTGCACCAACCTTTCGTACGTAGCTCCCATGGGTATATGGGTCATGGCCAAACTGTGTAATGGCTCATTCAACCCTATGACAAAGCGGAGAGCCTTCTTGTGTGGGGTGTTGACTAGGTCCAGCCCAAACCTAGCCAGCTCATCGAATTGATTAACATACTCTTTGACTGTCATATTCCCTTGCTTAAGAAATAAGAATTTTTCCAACTGAAGACTCCTTTCAGCTTCCGAGAGAAATTTAGCCTCAAACCTTGCCCTAAAGTCCTCCCATGTTTCCACCGGTCTTTCTGCATTAGTGACTTCCCACCAGTAGGAAGCCTCACCCTTTAGTAGCCATACTGCCAGTTGTACTTTCTGTCTATCTTCTACCTCAAAGATGATGAATAAGTCCTCGGTTTCTTTCAGCCAATTTCTAGCTGCCACGAAGGTCTCAGTTCCATGAAAATCCTTTCCTCCCATAGCTTTAAAATCTTTACATATCTTAGCAAACGTGTTTCCCCGTGGAGGAGGTGGAGGAAGAGGTGCTGCTGCAGCTGGATGATTTCCTGCAGCTGGGGGAGGAGGAACGGTAGGACCTGGCTGAGTGGCCCTTGCTTCTAAGAACCGTCTAAACCAACCAGGTATTGGTACACCCTCTGGCAAGTTAAGTTCTTCGGACATGCTGAAACAAAAAGGATAGATTCAAAACGAAGGATAAGAGATAGTACCTATGGCTTTGGGGGGACTTTGCCTTTTAAAATAAAATAATATTTTATCTCTTTTAAAAAAAATGCATCTTTAAATTTCCTTTTTGAAATAAAATTCCAAAACTTTTTATCTTATATGGTAAACCTATGCTCTGATACCAAGTGAAACACCCCACCTCCGTTAGGGTCACTCTCAAAGGGAATGCCTAATTTTGGTGGAGGTTTATAAGTATAAGTCACAGATATACAAGACAGATATAAGAATACATGTTTTTGAACAGCGGAAAAACAACAACTTTTATTTCATTAAAAATACGTGTTACAACAACCATACCATAATTGTCTTACAATACCTCCAAAAACATAACATCTTCATAACTGTCTTGATTACATTATTTAAAGAAGCATAAAGAAAACATAAATAAACTGCAAAAGTCCCATAGTTGTTGTCCAAAGCCATAGTCCAAAACGAAAAGATCCAAGCAATACATTCTTTCTCTTTAAGCTGGATATGAAGGCTGGTCAAGCTGCGGTATTCCCTCCCTGTGGACCTGGGGGGGGGGGGGGGGGGGACGGAAGGAAAGAAGACGAAAGAAAAGTAGAGTCAGACATAAAGCCTGAGTAAGTCTAGGACTATTCAGTCTATGAATAAAGAACTGGGTATGATAAGTATAAACTAGAAATGGGAAAGCACCATAAACTTAGTTAAGTTGTCTAGGGTCGAATATACTATCGTACCCCATTTTAACCTCTGAACCCATATAAACTAGTTCCCAACAGGCACCCCATAATCAGGGTGAAGTGATCCATTTTATGATGATCGGCTCCTACTCGCATAGTTACATGTGTCTTACGGCCCCCGATGTTGTAGTTACCTATGCTGGTCCCACCATGGGGTGTATCAAGTCCCATGGTGGCGGCCCGACACAATCCTAGAATGCACAGGTATGCTACTGGTGCCCAATGCCTTATTTTTCTGCGCCGGAGTGTGTGCACGCCCGCACCCCATTAGAACCTACACTGCTGCACCACCGCCGTCGATTTGACCTCTTACAATCAGCCCAGTAATCGTGCCCCACCCTGCCTAGTTTCAGGGTATCATGATACACCTTATAGGGTTACTGCTGAAAAGGGTCCCCCGCTACTAGGTTTTCTATTTCTAGCCAACATGCTAATTCGGTTAAGTGTTTTGTGAACCTAACCCCCAATCAGTCTGTTTAGCTTAGCATGTTCCATTTTGATTAAGTATTACTTAATCCTATCAATCCTGACTCAGCCTTAATTGCCTTATTAAAGCCTTGACCTCTCACATTAGACAGGTATTGTTGTGGCTGCCTGTTGCCGGTTGGGTCCGGGCAGTCTTACGCCACAACTCAGTCTAACCTCGGGTCCTTATTGGGCTCCATGTTTAATCACCCACATTGGATAGGTATTGTTGTGACTACTGGACAGCGGGGCGGCCCCGGGCAGGTTTACATCACAACTCAATCCAACCTCGGGTTAAACACATCGTATTTTCTACATTTACATATTTTGTCTTTCTTCTTTATTTTCTTATATGTAAATATTTATGGCCCATTATTCAAAATCAATTAATGGTGTAAGGGTTTACACCAATCATGGGCCCAACCCATTCTTGAATTTGGGCCCCTCTACTTTTATATTTTCATTTATTAATTAATTTGGCCGACGCTATTTCCCCCGTTTAATACGTTCGTTTATTATAATATATGTTGGGCTTAGCCTTTTAAGCCCAACTTAGCCACGTGAAAAAGGGGAGGCTTAAAACGTGGTTATATACACAAAAAGGGGAATGTGAATGTAATAACCCGAAAATCTGGGCCAGTTTAAATTTTTTATTTTGGCAATTTTAGCGAATTTTGAACATTTAAAATAGATTATTTTAAATAATATCGACGGGAAAATTTATTTTGAATATAATTCAACGTATATATTTATACGCGTCGTCGTTAGAATATAAATATTTATATATAATTATAAATAGAATTGAAAATGGCGCGGTAGTTCGATAATTCGATTTCAAACTTCAATTGAATGTACCGGGTGCAAAACAATCCGGATTTTAGTGAAACCAAAAACATTAGGATCTAATTGATAAGATCTTTCCAACGAATCCAACAAATCAAGATTTCATAGCGGGAATCAAAAGATATGTCCAGTTGAAAATTCTGAACAGTCGCTATGGAATTCAGGCCCTTAAAAATGGAAATTTTGCAAACGACCTCGGATTTCGACGAAACCACTTTTGTTGGATCCGCAGTGTCAAATTATTGCAGGATTCCAAATTTCATAATTTTTCGAATCAATATGTGAGCGTGGCAAAGGAAAACGCGTTTGACCGGTTTCAGTTGATTTTAATCGACTGGAAATTGGCCATTTTTCTAACGGTCTCAGAATTCGACGAAACTAGTTTTGTTAGGACCGTATCGTCAATACGAAGCTAGAAAATATTTTTATGGAATTTTTAGAGTTAGTATGTGACCCCGGTAATTTGAAATGTACGTTTAAAATTCAATATAGCGATTTAAATGTAAATTCAACGGAAACTTATCGAGACGACCGAATCAGCTTGCGATACATATCCCGTTGTGTTCAGAATGGGGGTGAAACGCTATGGACGACAGACGGTGGGCCTCGTTTTGAGGTCGAAATAAAAAGTCAACTTTTAGAAATTAAATTAAATAAAATAATAAAAAAATAATAATATCCCCCCTTTTCTCTCCTATACCTCCAGGCCCCCCCGTTAGTTCATTTAATCAGAAGAAAAAAAAAAGGGGAAAAACTCTCGTCGATGGCGGCCGCCCTCCACCCTCGCCGTCGCTCGCCCTGACAGCCGCCACCATCGTTCACCGCACCCCCTTCCCTCTGCGAACAACCACCGCGACCCCCCCTCTTCGCATCGAGCGACGCGAGAACACCCAGCCCCCTAACCCTAAGTACCCGTCGCCCCTACCTCGTGGCCACCGCTCCTCCTCAGGCCAGCGCCGCCGCAGGCAAGCCCCCCCCCCCCCTCCAGAAAACAGTGAACGCCCTCCACCCTTGCCGATGCCAAGAAACCCCTCCGGCGCGCCTCCCCCACCTCCAGCGAGCATAGGCAACCCTCCCCCTTTCACCGATCGATTGTAAGCTTTTTATTTATTATTTTATTATTTTTATTTATATAAAATCTGTTTTATTTTATTTATTTAAATCAAGTATAGATTTTGATTATGCAAAAGTTAAGATAGTTTTTATTAAGAAACAGGAAGAGGGAATTTTTATAGTGATGAAAGGAGAAAACTTTATTTTTATAAAGGCGAAAACTTTATTTTTATAAAGGCGAAATCAATATTTTTGAAATGGAATTTTTATCTATATGACACCAAAGTAAAAATTCGATTTTTAAATATTGAATAGCGAAGTAAAAATTCGATTTTTAAATATTGAATAGCGAAGTAAAAATTCGATTTTTAAATATTGAATAGCGAAGTAAAAATTCGATTTTTAAATATTGAATAGCGAAGTAAAAATTCGATTTTTATATATTGAATCGCATAGTAAAAATTCGATTTTTATATATATGAGGTGATTATAGAAATATGATTTTTAAATTGAAAGTAAATAAATAAAAATGTGATTTTTATTTTAAAGACATCGAAATATAAAAATGTGTGATTTTTATATATGTAGTGACTACGGGCATAAGAAGATGATAAAAAGGCGAGGATGAAGAAGATTTCTATAAATGAAGTGTCGTGAAGTGGATAGCTTTCGGTGAGAACTTCTCACTCTAAAATCTCTTTTTCTAGTTATATATATACTAGGATGTAGACGGTGCTTAGTAGCACCCGACACCCGTCATCCACAGACCATGGATGGCTTGTTTGTTAAATTGTTTGGTTGAGTAGTTGGTTAGTTTATTGGTTTGAATTGAATTGTTTGATGAAATGGAATGGATTGATTGATGTGTGAATGGCGTGGGCCTTCACTAGACCGGGGACAAGGCTAGGCCTCGTCCCGTTTCTAGTATCGTGCCGTTATGCCGCCGAAATTTTCTAAAATATGTTAGTAAAATAAAAATACCATTTTTATTGTGTAAGTGAACCGAATAGAATATTCATATTTTGGATAAAACATATTATCGTTAAAAATATAAATTTTAACGTGAAAGTGAAGAAATAAATATTTATAAACAAATCGGCCGATTTGTTTATATACACTGATTTGACTGATATTGATTGGGTCGATAAATTTTACACATCGCCCAACTGCACAAATAAAATCTGTGTTTGATTGTTTGAAACCCTACACGGGTGTTGGGATGAAATTTGAAGTTCACTCATCCTGATTGATTAAATATGTCGATCGATTGATTGACAGGCTGTTATAAGCATTAGATATCTATATTTGATGCTTATACAGTGTAGTGCACTTTGGTTGATGGTTGATTATTTTTCAATGCTATTATATACGTGTGATGTATGAAAATCCATATAATTAACATTATATGGTGATTGATTGGGCCTCATTCCAATCGGGAAAATAATAAATATTATAAAAGAAAATTCATGTGTTGAATATAAAAATAGTCATGTGTTGACGATGATCATGTGTTGAAACTATTCATGTGTTGAGTAGAATATTTTAAATAATAAAAATTACATCTTTATCATATTTAAAATTAGAACTACTTTACGGTGGAGTCTAATTAAAATCAAACGATAGATACCATAGTTTTATAAAATATTTTACATAACAACAATAGTGATGTGTTGACAGCACTCATGTGTTGAGAGTAGTCGTGTGATGAAAGAAATATAGATTCATGTGTTGAATGGGATAAATATTCATTTGTTGAATAGAATAAAGAAGTTGTGAAAAATATAAAGCCGTGTTGATTAGGGATGCGTTATTTTGACGCGAACGATGTTTATATCGATTTTATTCGTTTTATAATGAATATTGAAAAGTGATTTCAAAATTTAATATTTTGAAAGGAAATTCAAATTGAATTAGATTAAAATTTAAATTGAAATTTTATTGAATCAATTTGAAATGAATTCGAATCGAATAGAAAATGAATTCGATTCGAATTGAATAGAAAGTGAATTTGAATTCGAATTGAATAGAAATGAATTCAAATTGAATTAAATTGAAATTAGAATTTAAAACGAACTGAAATTTAATTGAATTCGAATCAAAATTAAATTGAAATCAATTTGGATTGAATTGAAACGAATTTGAATTTGAATTGAATTGAGACAAATTTGAATTCGAATTAAATAAAATTGAAATGAATTCGAGTTGAATTGAAATCAAATCGATTTGAAATTGAATATAGAAGTTGAATTGTTTTAGAAACGAATTTAGAACTATTTATAAAATACGTTTTAAATAGAAATCGACGAAATATATATTATATATATTATATATATAATATAATGGCCTGAATAGAACGCGCCGCGCCGCGGCAATTTGTGAATTTCGACCATTTATTTCAAACGGACATTGCGGGAGATCCGACCGTCGGATTCTCCTAAACCCGGAACCGTTGGGTTCGTATCGAAAAGAGCTTTCCAATGAATGTTAGAAATTTGAAATCTAACGGTTGGATTTGGAATTATGTCCAAATCAAATTCGAAAAAGGTCGCTGTAAGTGCAGTTCGATGGCCGTTGATGGAAATCGACTGTACGGGCCTTGATAAAATTATTAAAAATATCTATAATTTGTGTAAAATTATAATATGTGAATTGGAAAGAATTGGGTTGGAAAATTCCACATTAGAGGATAAAAATAGATTTTTATCGAAATGAACTGGTTTTGAACTAGAATTAAAAACAATTTATTTTTGAAATAAATAAATTGAATTTGAAAGTGATTTTAAAAATAATTAATGTTCCCAATACGTGGATTGGACTGGAGTTGAATCGAAATTATCTTCGGGATATTTCGATGTTGGATTTCGTGACTATACAGATATTGTTTTGGGAATTTGAAAGATATATTATATATCGTTATTTCCAATACGATATATGTTGGTTTCAGAATTTGATATTGAATATAAGCCGATATATTTTCTATTCAGAGCCTTGTATTTAATATCAAATGTGATTTGGGTTTATCGTGAATCGTGTTTTAGATGACATTGGTTCTTTAACCCAGTTAAATGCAAGATATTGATTTTTGAGAAGATTAAAACTAAATGGAGTTTTAATGAATCTTTAATTAGATTAAAAATGTGAATTGATAATTTAAATTATCAAATCTGAAAGGTGATCGGGAATGGAGTACCACCAGTTTTGCTCCAAAGCGATAGTTAAATCTTTAATTAGATTTGAACGTGAAATGGTAATTAATTTTACCGATAACACCGTGGTGTTAGATGTGGAGTATTACCAGTTTTCTCCAGGGGATATATAGGTTGGGATTGGGAAATAAACTAAATAATTACTTCGGTGTGGTTCGTTAATCCCGACTAGTTTGAAAAGATATCCAAAGGAAGATTAAAGAATAAATTTAGAAGAATTTATCTTTGATAAAATTAATGGGAACCTTTCCCTAAGAATGTGATTTTGTGAATAAAAGAATATTCTGAATTGGAATGAGACGTTCATTGTGTTTGTGTAACATTTGTTAATTATATACGTGGGTTATTCAGAAAGGCCGGGTTATACCCATTCTGAATAACCGATTCGACGAGATGTCGAAGATGAAGACGGTGGTTGAAGACCGGAAGTCTTCACATCGTTTGGGTGATTACTGATGATCTTGATTGGGCTGTACACCCAGGATGAGGGAAACAGTTGGTGATCGTCCAGACGTACTTGGAGATAGATGGATATGCGAGGAAAGTGCCTCCGGTTTCGTTCAGACCCAGAACGAACTTGTAAATGGATTGTGTGTCTGACATTGGATTTTATTCTGTGTTGATTGATCTCTATTAAATATACATCTGTTTGGCGGCAGAGAATTTATTCTCTTGCTTAACGCCCTTCTCTGAGACATACGAGCTCAGAGGTTGTATATCGATGGACATCAGTCGCATGGAGTGAATTGCCAATGTGGCATGCGTAAGTGGAAATTGATCAAGGCTTCTGTTGAAAAGCAAAGTCTTGTGGTTGATGATCAAAGCACGGCCTGTGTGGTGTAGCTTTGTGTATAACGTGAATTCGCGAGCCTCACACCTCGGTATGAGTCAAAAACCGGAGACGGACCGCTGGGAGAGCACGACGTTTCTTTCTAGCTAGGGTGGTGTCAGTGACCTACCAGCCCTGACATTTATATACTTTTCACCTGTGTGGTTGTTGGATATGAGGCGCCTCGGATATAGGTCTGTAAGGACCGGGAAACGTGTGTTCAGGAATTGCCAATCCTCAAAAGTCAGAGAGGACCGGCCCAGCCGATTCCAAGGATCATAGTGGGGTCCTGAGGCATTTGCTAGAGTGTCTCGAACGCGGAGAGGAGCTTGCCCCTTGCCTCGGCTCATGACGGAATCCAATTTCCAATACGTGATATTGCGGTTTTAATTGTAGAACTAGTATGGCGACATGATAGATGGTACCCATGCCGCCTATGATTGATATTTATGATTGCAAATTGTTTTGACACTATACACTTATAATAGTATCAAATAATGTGTTTTAAACGTATCAAGCATGCTTTGGCTGTTATAAGGTAAAAACCCTATCCTCCGGCTTGCGTTGCATTGTGTGATGGGACCTGGGTCTTATAACAGCTTCATTTTTCTTTATTTAGCATTGCGTTGTTTGTTTTATGCACTGGTATTCTTGGGAGGAAACCCGTTCCGTGTTATACGGCGTGGTCCCTTGATTTACCGAACTTTAAAAATAAAGATAAATAACTGTTTTAGTTCTCACACCAGTCCCATGACTGACCTGGAGTTTATTGTTTTTAACCTAAACTCTGGGTGCCCCTATTTTCCACACGGGCAGCTAGTAGTTTTGGTTTTGCAGATTTATATTCACAGGGTCCTGATATACAGCTGGAACGATGCTCGAAAGCTCTGTATCCGTGTATCACTTTCAGTTGAATTTTGTATTATTTTCCGCTGCTATGTAATTTATTGTAATCTCTGATATTTGTTGAATGTAATTTATTCATTTATACTCTGTATATTCTTGTATCTGATGGAATTGTTGTAATAGCAATGAAATGTTCTTCCGTCTGCGTCCCTTTGCGTGTTGTTCTCAAAGTATTCGTGCTTTCCTTCACGGGGAAGTTACGGGTTCTTTCAGTTGGTATCAGAGCTTTGGTTTACAGAGCTCGAGAACAAGACACATTAGAACCATACGAAAGAATTCATCAGATATTGGATTAGCAACATCCAATTAGAATTACTCGTTAGAGATAGGATCAGTAGTATCCTAGAACGAGTGTGAAGAGTATACTTTTCAAATGAAAACAATTTTGTTTTGGAAAATTTAAACCATTTTATACGTATTTGATTATTAATTTATTTTGAATATGGACAATCCAATATATAAAGATTTCGCGTATACGCGTCATGAACGTATATTCGAAGTTTTAATATATTGGATAGATATAGAGTCACATTCTAGACACCCGGGAATAATTCTGGTGATGTGGCCACATCATCAGTATTTATATTCGTGTTTCGAAGGTGTGGTTTTCTATATATTTCCATTAGATTGGTGTGAGAACCAAAATTAATATAGCTAGAATACATTGTTGTGAATTGTTATCAAAAACATGATTTTTTAGTATATACATTAAATTATGGATTTGAAACTCTAATTCACTAATTGATTGATGTTTGTGTTGTTTGTTTAATTGTTTGCTAATTTTGAACCATTTAGCCTAATTGTACCAAATATTGAATTGTATTGAAAATTGGTCGCATTTGCTTGTATATATATATATATACTTACATTGAACAGGTCATAGCAAGGAGGCTAGAGCCGAAGAATAAAATTTGTTTGCCCGACAAATAGGTACATGTTTACTACATAATTTCCTGTTTTGTTTGGGTGATGATGATTTTGTGAGCCTATTGGCTAGCCGCTTGGCTTTTTCTTTTTCTTTTTAAGATCTGAAGGACCGGGGAAGCTATTTGAAATTCCCCGATGCTCCCGGTGCAGGGGAGGTTATGGCGAAATTTTTCGAAAATTTAGGGTGTTAGCCAAATTTTTGAAAATTTGAAAATTCTCAGAAAACTAAAAAGTTGGAGAATGGAAGCCAGATCGAACGTAGAGCTGAATAATCAAACCACTTTCGACTTTGTTCCTTTTCGGGGACGAAAAGTTTTAAATGGGGGAGATTGTAATAACCCGAAAATCTGGGCCAGTTTAAAATTTTTATTTTGGCAATTTTAGCGAATTTTGAACATTTAAAATAGATTATTTTAAATAATATCGACGGGAAAATTTATTTTGAATATAATTCAACGTATATATTTATACGCGTCGTCGTTAGAATATAAATATTTATATATAATTATAAATAGAATTGAAAATGGCGCGGTAGTTCGATAATTCGATTTCAAACTTCAATTGAATGTACCGGGTGCAAAACAATCCGGATTTTAGTGAAACCAAAAACATTAGGATCTAATTGATAAGATCTTTCCAACGAATCCAACAAATCAAGATTTCATAGCGGGAATCAAAAGATATGTCCAGTTGAAAATTCTGAATAGTCGCTATGGAATTCAGGCCCTTAAAAATGGAAATTTTGCAAACGACCTCGGATTTTGACGAAACCACTTTTGTTGGATCCGCAGTGTCAAATTATTGCTGGATTCCAAATATCATAATTTTTCGAATCAATATGTGAGCGTGGCAAAGGAAAACGTGTTTGACCGGTTTCAGTTGATTTTAATCAACTGGAAATTGGCCATTTTTCTAACGGTCTCAGAATTCGACGAAACTAGTTTTGTTAGGACCGTATCGTCAATACGAAGCTAGAAAATATTTTTCTGGAATTTTTAGAGTTAGTATGTGACCCCGGTAATTTGAAATGTACGTTTAAAATTCAATATAGCGATTTAAATGTAAATTCAACGGAAACTTATCGAGACGACCGTATCAGCTTGCGATACATATCCCGTTGTGTTCAGAATGGGGGTGAAACGCTATGGACGACAGGCGGTGGGCCTCGTTTTGAGGTCGAAATAAAAAGTCAACTTTTAGAAATTAAATTAAATAAAATAAAATAAAAAAAATAATATCCCCCCTTTTCTCTCCTATACCTCCAGGCCCCCCCGTTAGTTCATTTAATCAGAAGAAAAAAAAAGGGGAAAAACTCTCGTCGATGGCGGCCGCCCTCCACCCTCGCCGTCGCTCGCCCTGACAGCCGCCACCATCGTTCACCGCACCCCCTTCCCTCTGCGAACAACCACCGCGACCCCCCCTCTTCGCATCGAGCGACGCGAGAACACCCAGCCCCCCTAACCCTAAGTACCCGTCGCCCTACCTTGTGGCCACCAATCCTCCTCAGGCCAGCGCCGCCGCAGGCAAGCCCCCCCCCCCCCCCTCCAGAAAACAGTGAACGCCCTCCACCCTTGCCGATGCCAAGAAACCCCTCCGGCGCGCCTCCCCCACCTCCAGCGAGCATAGGCAACCCTCCCCCTTTCACCGATCGATTGTAAGCTTTTTATTTATTATTTTATTATTTTTATTTATATAAAATCTGTTTTATTTTATTTATTTAAATCAAGTATAGATTTTGATTATGCAAAAGTTAAGATAGTTTTTATTAAGAAACAGGAAGAGGGAATTTTTATAGTGATGAAAGGAGAAAACTTTATTTTTATAAAGGCGAAAACTTTATTTTTATAAAGGCGAAATCAATATTTTTGAAATGGAATTTTTATCTATATGACACCAAAGTAAAAATTCGATTTTTAAATATTGAATAGCGAAGTAAAAATTCGATTTTTAAATATTGAATAGCGAAGTAAAAATTCGATTTTTAAATATTGAATAGCGAAGTAAAAATTCGATTTTTAAATATTGAATAGCGAAGTAAAAATTCGATTTTTATATATTGAATCGCATAGTAAAAATTCGATTTTTATATATATGAGGTGATTATAGAAATATGATTTTTAAATTGAAAGTAAATAAATAAAAATGTGATTTTTATTTTAAAGACATCGAAATATAAAAATGTGTGATTTTTATATATGTAGTGACTACGGGCACAAGAAGATGATAAAAAGGCGAGGATGAAGAAGATTTCTATAAATGAAGTGTCGTGAAGTGGATAGCTTTCGGTGAGAACTTCTCACTCTAAAATCTCTTTTTCTAGTTATATATATACTAGGATGTAGACGGTGCTTAGTAGCACCCGACACCCGTCATCCACAGACCATGGATGGCTTGTTTGTTAAATTGTTTGGTTGAGTAGTTGGTTAGTTTATTGGTTTGAATTGAATTGTTTGATGAAATGGAATGGATTGATTGATGTGTGAATGGCGTGGGCCTTCACTAGACCGGGGACAAGGCTAGGCCTCGTCCCGTTTCTAGTATCGTGCCGTTATGCCGCCGAAATTTTCTAAAATATGTTAGTAAAATAAAAATACCATTTTTATTGTGTAAGTGAACCGAATAGAATATTCATATTTTGGATAAAACATATTATCGTTAAAAATATAAATTTTAACGTGAAAGTGAAGAAATAAATATTTATAAACAAATCGGCCGATTTGTTTATATACACTGATTTGACTGATATTGATTGGGTCGATAAATTTTACACATCGCCCAACTGCACAAATAAAATCTGTGTTTGATTGTTTGAAACCCTACACGGGTGTTGGGATGAAATTTGAAGTTCACTCATCCTGATTGATTAAATATGTCGATCGATTGATTGACAGGCTGTTATAAGCATTAGATATCTATATTTGATGCTTATACAGTGTAGTGCACTTTGGTTGATGGTTGATTATTTTTCAATGCTATTATATACGTGTGATGTATGAAAATCCATATAATTAACATTATATGGTGATTGATTGGGCCTCATTCCAATCGGGAAAATAATAAATATTATAAAAGAAAATTCATGTGTTGAATATAAAAATAGTCATGTGTTGACGATGATCATGTGTTGAAACTATTCATGTGTTGAGTAAAATACTTTAAATAATAAAAATTACATCTTTATCATATTTAAAATTAGAACTACTTTACGGTGGAGTCTAATTAAAATCAAACGATAGATACCATAGTTTTATAAAATATTTTACATAACAACAATAGTGATGTGTTGACAGCACTCATGTGTTGAGAGTAGTCGTGTGATGAAAGAAATATAGATTCATGTGTTGAATGGGATAAATATTCATTTGTTGAATAGAATAAAGAAGTTGTGAAAAATATAAAGCCGTGTTGATTAGGGATGCGTTATTTTGACGCGAACGATGTTTATATCGATTTTATTCGTTTTATAATGAATATTGAAAAGTGATTTCAAAATTTAATATTTTGAAAGGAAATTCAAAATGAATTAGATTAAAATTTAAATTGAAATTTTATTGAATCAATTTGAAATGAATTCGAATCGAATAGAAAATGAATTCGATTCGAATTGAATAGAAAGTGAATTTGAATTCGAATTGAATAGAAATGAATTCAAATTGAATTAAATTGAAATTGAAATTTAAAACGAACTGAAATTTAATTGAATTCGAATCAAAATTAAATTGAAATCAATTTGGATTGAATTGAAACGAATTTGAATTTGAATTGAATTGAGACAAATTTGAATTCGAATTAAATAAAATTGAAATGAATTCGAGTTGAATTGAAATCAAATCGATTTGAAATTGAATATAGAAGTTGAATTGTTTTAGAAACGAATTTAGAACTATTTATAAAATACGTTTTAAATAGAAATCGACGAAATATATATTATATATATTATATATATAATATAATGGCCTGAATAGAACGCGCCGCGGCAGTTCGTGAATTTCGACCATTTATTTCAAACGGACGTTGCGGGAGATCCAACCGTCGGATTCTCCTAAACCCGGAACCGTTGGGTTCGTATCGAAAAGAGCTTTCCAATGAATGTTAGAAATTTGAAATCTAACGGTTGGATTTGGAATTATGTCCAAATCAAATTCGAAAAAGGTCGCTGTAAGTGCAGTTCGATGGCCGTTGATGGAAATCGACTGTACGGGCCTTGATAAAATTATTAAAAATATCTATAATTTGTGTAAAATTATAATATGTGAATTGGAAAGAATTGGGCTGGAAAATTCCACATTAGAGGATAAAAATAGATTTTTATCGAAATGAACTGGTTTTGAACTAGAATTAAAAACAATTTATTTTTGAAATAAATAAATTGAATTTGAAAGTGATTTTAAAAATAATTAATGTTCCCAATACGTGGATTGGACTGGAGTTGAATCGAAATTATCTTCGGGATATTTCGATGTTGGATTTCGTGACTATACAGATATTGTTTTGGGAATTTGAAAGATATATTATATATCGTTATTTCCAATACGATATATGTTGGTTTCAGAATTTGATATTGAATATAAGCCGATATATTTTCTATTCAGAGCCTTGTATTTAATATCAAATGTGATTTGGGTTTATCGTGAATCGTGTTTTAGATGACATTGGGTCTTTAACCCAGTTAAAGGCAAGATATTGATTTTTGAGAAGATTAAAACTAAATGGAGTTTTAATGAATCTTTAATTAGATTAAAAATGTGAATTGATAATTTAAATTATCAAATCTGAAAGGTGATCGGGAATGGAGTACCACCAGTTTTGCTCCAAAGCGATAGTTAAATCTTTAATTAGATTTGAACGTGAAATGGTAATTAATTTTACCGATAACACCGTGGTGTTAGATGTGGAGTATTACCAGTTTTTTCCAGGGGATATATAGGTTGGGATTGGGAAATAAACTAAATAATTACTTCGGTGTGGTTCGTTAATCCCGACTAGTTTGAAAAGATATCCAAAGGAAGGTTAAAGAATAAATTTAGAAGAATTTATCTTTGATAAAATTAATGGGAACCTTTCCCTAAGAATGTGATTTTGTGAATAAAAGAATATTCTGAATTGGAATGAGGCGTTCATTGTGTTTGTGTAACATTTGTTGTAACACCCCGCCTCCGCTAGGGTCACTCGCAAAGGAATACACTAGCTTTAGAGGGGCATTATTGGTAAACATGCACAGAAATATCACAAGACAGAACATATATAAATAAATAGCGGAAGTAAAATCAAACTTTCATAAACATGAATACATAAGGTCTAAAGCCTTTTACATCAGAGTACATCAAAACCTGTCTTGCAATAGTAAAGAAGCATAAAGGCTTTTTAATAAATTATTCCCCAAGTAAAACCGCAAAGTAGCCATAGCCAAGAGAAGTCCAAGCCATCCATGATGACCTTCAAGCAGAAGAAGTCCGAGCTAAACAACATTGTTTCCTCCCTGAAACCTGGGGGGGGGGGGTGAAACGGAAGAAAAGAGGCGAAACAAAACGGGTCAGTCAAAAAGACTGAGTAAGTCCTATCTACTTCCAGTATAAAAACAGGTAAAGGTAACATGACATGCATAAACTGAAAGTAAACATAAGGATATCTACAAGATAGATAAACCAGGGTAGACGGTTGAACTACTGCGGCAAGGTAAACTAAGGTATCATGATAAACTACGGTGTTATGATAAGTCAAGGTATCACATCGTCAGATCTCTATCGAGTACATTATCCCAAGGTATCTACCCCGTCTAACATCCCATGGTATCTATTATGTATATTCTTCCTAGTTCTAACATGTATATTTGCTCTGCACCTCTCGTACTAGTATCCCTACCCGCGTCATGTGTTAACCATGAATGTCCCTTGCTCAAAGTCGTGTAATGGTCCATGTCAACCTAATATATCGCATATATAGGTTACTCAAATCATATGTTTCTTTCCATGTATATAAGTTCAGTCCTTTGCCATACCTCGTACGGGCTTCCTCATGTCGTACTATCCTTGAAATCGTTTGGACTGTCACCCTTGTTCTAACTAGGCTCTTCCATATGAATCATCGTTTGAACCACCAGGACTTATGCCACCTAGCACCACTAGGGATTACGCTTACCTATTGCACGCTTTCGTATTTCGGTTTGGGTTAAACCACCTAGGCCACTAGGGATTACGCTAACCCTCAACCGCGCCCCTTTTTCCCACGCATTCATCGTGAATCGTTTTTCTATAACTGTATGCACATGTATAACATCGTGCCATCCGAGTCCTGTTACAGGGCAAAACAAGAAATACAGGACTCGGTCGGGAGCTTTAGATTTATCTGCCGATGCAGATACTAAGGTCTGCTTTTCTACACGTGGTTATGGTCCCACGAGACCCCTCCCTCAACTAGTGAAAGGCAACACAAGAGAAAATCTTGCATGAGAACTACACTCCGGCCAGCCCACATCCTACGGCCTACCTCACCCATAATTAGATAGCAATTATGGTCTGTTGGGTGTTCCCTGCCTTTCCGTACGTACACGCTTGACTCAAGATGGTAGATGATCGACGAACTTGCTATCTCGGGCACCTTATGTATCCGCCGACTCACTGCTATCCACCCCAGTCTTTAGGTCGCTCGCATAGCAACCAAGGCATATTCTTGGTTCTTCTACCGCAGACCTCAACCTCTCGTGAGCCTAGTATAATGACCTGACAGCTCATAGAGGGATCCCAAGAATATCCTCACGTTCCCCGAAGCCGCTGCTTCGTTACCCAGTTCGTTGGAGCCTTTATCCAAATCAGATAGCCTGCTCCTACACGCATACTCTAACGTATCGGGTTACTGATCTATCTAAGAAATGGTCCAGATTTCCTTGACTAAGAATTATTACTTAGTTTCCCTTAACTAAGGTTTACCACTTAGCCTTATTTCCATTACCCTTGTTAACTATGGTTATTTACCTAATCCTCCGAATTAGGGTTTATCTAATGGGTTAAGTGTCACTCAAGTTCACAACTTAACACGTCTACAAAACATGTCGAAACTGGCTAAGTATCCAAGTCCAAGACTTAACCCTACAGACCATGCGTCAAGTTGGTTAAGTATATCAAGCAATTCATGACTTAACCTCGTCTAATTATCATTTTAGATTGGTTAAGTATATATTAATTTGACCCTATCAAATTACCGAGTCAAATCGGTCAAGCGTATTCGAAACGATTCGTGACTTAGCCTTATCATGTTTTCACGTTAGATTGGTTAAGTATAGGTTAACTTAACATCATCAAATTAACGAGTTAGATTGGTTAAGTATAGGTCACTTAACCTCATCAAATCATCGTGTTAAGTTAGTTAAGTGTTTAACTTAACCCCATTAAATTACCAAGTTAAGTCGGTTAAGTATGGGTTACTTGACCTCATTGAATTATCAAGTTTAAACTGGTTAAGTGTTTAACTTAACCCTATCGAATTACCGTGTTTAGATTAGTTAAGCCTAATCTTAACCCCATCCATTAATTGTATTATACGGTTAAGTGTCATTAAGAAAATTTACTTAACCTTATCACGTTATCGTGTTGGATTGATTAAGTGTTGGTTAACTTAATCCCGTCCACTAGTCGTATAAAAATGGTCAAGTGTCATTAGGCAAATCAAGTTACTTAACCTATTTGTCCATATCATATTTGGTTAAGCCTCATTAATCAAATTAACTTAACCCTATTATGTGGCATTAATTTAATTAATGCACCCTCAACCTCTCACATTAGACCTTGTTGTGGTTACTAGTTAAGCCGGGCGGGTCCGGGTAGATTTACACCACAACCTAGTCTAACCTCGGGTCTTAAGCGCGGCATGACCAACTTCTCACATTGGGTCCTATTGTTTGCAACTACTAGTTAGGACGGTCGGTTCCGAGTAGTTTTACGTTGCAAACTCAACCCAACCTCGAGTTGGCCATACTTATATTATCTAAGTTCATCATGTTTCCAAAACCTGTTGCAAGTTTTTCAAGCATTTGGGTAGACCTAACTTAATAGGTAAATTCCCAAAGGGTAGACCTAACTTAATAGGTAAATTCCCAAGCTCATGTTTTTATGCATACTTACATGTCATCTTCCATGTTATCTTTCAAGTCATATTTTCAAGTATAAACACATGTCATATTCAAGTTAAGATTTTGCGACATGTTCATGTTTATTTAACTACCCAAAATCGTGTTTCCCAACGCAAGCAAAGCGAGTCAACATAGTAAGGATACTATGTCACATATTGGTCTCAAAACATGCATGATGCCAAAAAAAAGGCTTGGCTTCCATATGCATAACATCATAAAGGGATTGGCCATAAACATGCATAGTGTCATAAGGTAATTTGGCCACAAACATGCATATTATCAAAAGGGTTTGGCCATAAACATGCATGATAGAGTCATATAGGGATTGACCATAAGCATGCATACTATCATATAGGATTTGGCCACAAACTTGCATAATATCATATGGAGGTTTTGCCACAAACATGCATGAATCATAAGGGGTTTGTGTTCATATGCATGCATAAGCCCCAAAGTCAAGTGTTTGCCTATGTTTCACAAGTCAAATGGTTTCCAAAGCTTCATGCAAATCTTCCATAGATAAAGATCCAAACTTGCAAGATAAACTAGGCTAAACATAACATGAGTGACATGATTAAGTTGCTACATCTTAGTCTAAGGTCATAGATCATAGAAAAGGGACAAAGTTAGGTTCACATACATGCATACTTATGTTTTATCTCATTTTATCCCATGCCAACATTAAAAATACCGTTTTGATCCAAAAGTAGCTAGAACTTACCTAGGCAAGGCTTAGGAAAGGGGACCATGCATCATTTTGACGAAGAAAGGTGGCTCCTTTGAAGAAGAACCATCATGAAACTCGCATAACAAGGTTGATTTGGCCTTGATTTGGTGTAGCAAGCTTGCACCTTTTGATTTGAACCCAATTTGAATGCATAGGCTCTAGGGATTGGAGATGGAGGCCATGATCAAGATTGATTTTGGCAGCACTTAGTTGCTAGGTTTGATTTTTAGGGATTTAGGTTAGGTTTAGGGTCTTTTTATAGAGATTAGGATAGTTTTAGGCCCTTAGATTAACCCTAGGATAGATTAGGACCATCAGATCTCGGAAGCTTCCAGACCCAGCCCAAGAACAAGACCAGGTGAGACAAACAGGTGCGCCAGGCTATTTGCCCCGGCCACCCCCTGTCGACAGGCAAGTCGACAGGGCTGTCGACTTGGTCTGGGCCCAAGTCGACAGGCATGTCGACAGCCCTGTCGACATGGCCTAGGCGGGAAACTCCCCGCCTAGCCCCAGATCTGATTTCCAAAACTGTTTCCGAAATTCAAATTTCCAGAAATCTTCTTTGGGCCTTTAACGGGTCATACGGACTCCGATTCTCGAAAACTCGGACTCTATTTCGCGTATTTTTCCGAGACGAACGCAATGGCATAGCCCGTTTCACTTGATTCAGAATTTAAAATTAAATTCTTCCTTGATTCTCGTTTTAACATGGTATTGAAATACGGGTTGTTACATTTGTTAATTATATACGTGGGTTATTCAGAAAGGCCGGGTTATACCCATTCTGAATAACCGATTCGACGAGATGTCGAAGATGAAGACGGTGGTTGAAGACCGGAAGTCTTCACATCGTTTGGGTGATTACTGATGATCTTGATTGGGCTGTACACCCAGGATGAGGGAAACAGTTGGTGATCGTCCAGACGTACTTGGAGATAGATGGATATGCGAGGAAAGTGCCTCCGGTTTCGTTCAGACCCAGAACGAACTTGTAAATGGATTGTGTGTCTGACATTGGATTTTATTCTGTGTTGATTGATCTCTATTAAATATACATCTGTTTGGCGGCGGAGAATTTATTCTTGCTTAACGCCCTTCTCTGAGACATACGAGCTCAGAGGTTGTATATCGATGGACATCAGTCGCATGGAGTGAATTGCCAATGTGGCATGCGTAAGTGGCAATTGATCAAGGCTTCTGTTGAAAAGCAAAGTCTTGTGGTTGATGATCAAAGCACGGCCTGTGTGGTGTAGCTTTGTGTATAACGTGAATTCGCGAGCCTCACACCTCGGTATGAGTCAAAAACCGGAGACGGACCGCTGGGAGAGCACGACGTTTCTTTCTAGCTAGGGTGGTGTCAGTGACCTACCAGCCCTGACATTTATATACTTTTCACCTGTGTGGTTGTTGGATATGAGGCGCCTCGGATATAGGTCTGTAAGGACCGGGAAACGTGTGTTCAGGAATTGCCAATCCTCAAAAGTAAGAGAGGACCGGCCCAGCCGATTCCAAGGATCATAGTGGGGTCCTGAGGCATTTGCTAGAGTGTCTCGAACGCGGAGAGGAGCTTGCCCCTTGCCTCGGCTCATGACGGAATCCAATTTCCAATACGTGATATTGCGGTTTTAATTGTAGAACTAGTATGGCGACATGATAGATGGTACCCATGCCGCCTATGATTGATATTTATGATTGCAAATTGTTTTGACACTATACACTTATAATAGTATCAAATAATGTGTTTTAAACGTATCAAGCATGCTTTGGCTGTTATAAGGTAAAAACCCTATCCTCCGGCTTGCGTTGCATTGTGTGATGGGACCTGGGTCTTATAACAGCTTCATTTTTCTTTATTTAGCATTGCGCTGTTTGTTTTATGCACTGGTATTCTTGGGAGGAAACCCGTTCCGTGTTATACGGCGTGGTCCCTTGATTTACCGAACTTTAAAAATAAAGATCAATAACTGTTTTAGTTCTCACACCAGTCTCATGACTGACCTGGAGTTTATTGTTTTTAACCTAAACTCTGGGTGCCCCTATTTTCCACACGGGCAGCTAGTAGTTTTGGTTTTGCAGATTTATATTCACAGGGTCCTGATATACAGCTGGAACGATGCTCGGAAAGCTCTGTATCCGTGTATCACTTTCAGTTGAATTTTGTATTATTTTCCGCTGTTATGTAATTTATTGTAATCTCTGATATTTGTTGAATGTAATTTATTCATTTATACTCTGTATATTCTTGTATCTGATGGAATTGTTGTAATAGCAATGAAATGTTCTTCCGTCTGCGTCCCTTTGCGTGTTGTTCTCAAAGTATTCGTGCTTTCCTTCACGGGGAAGTTACGGGTTCTTTCAGTGAATGCATGAACTTGCAACATAACGTTGGAACTACAAAATAGAAACTGGTGTACTTGCATTGTGGTAACATATACTTTGGTCATAAAGCATAAGTGACATGAATCAAACCATGTAAACTTGTAGTTAAGTTAAGAATCTAACTAAATTAGATATCATTACTGACACATAGTCTTAACTACAACATAAACCTATAATTTTACTTAGGCATAATGTCAAACATAAGCAAATCATGTTTATAAAATTACTATATGTTTACAAAGGTGCTTACTTTTGTTACTAATACAAAAGTATAGTTCAACTAGAATTATTCCAACTTAATCATGATTTTTAATCATGGCACAATTATACCCAAACATGAAATGACGGTTTTTGATCTATTCATACAACCATGGCATAAATATTCCTAAACATGAAATCATGGTTTTTACTTTATTCATGCAAACTTGTAATTAGAATGTAAATCTAACTTAGCTATGTGTAACATATATTGTATATTTCTTGTTAACAACATATGCCTAACATGTTTTTCAATTAGGCATAATACCAAACATAGCCTAGTCATATTCATAAAATCAACATAAGTTCACAAAGAGGCTTACTTTTGTTTCTAATACAAAAGTATGGTTTTTTACATAGATCATGATGCCAATTTCAACATAATTTCATATGAATCATAATACCCCAAATTTGATCCAATTACACACAAAGTGATTTTTTTGTACAAAAATATACATTATGTTGGCATAGTAGCAAAACCACATACTTGCATGAATCTCAATTAAACAACCACAAACGTATAGCTTCAACATGAATTTCATACTTGTGAATATCCAATCGTCATATCACAATATTCCAAATCGATTAGAATTATAGCAACGCACAAATATGAATTATTATCGCCACAATTCCATTTCTTACATTACACAAATCAACACAATTATTTATTTCATATCGGAATAGCACTCTACTTACAATCGTGTGACGAATTCTTCAATTTAGGAATCTGAATTCTGGATTTGGAGATGCTATTCCCTTGACGTAGGCGTTGATTTGATTTGTTTAAGTTTGCTTTATGCTTTAGAGTTTGTCCCTTAATTGTCTCTCAAATTGGTGGCTACTCCTAGTCGTTCCTCAGCAGCATGATGGCCTCATTCTTATTTTTTGAATGAATAGATTAGGTAGAGTCTAGGGTCATTTTTATAGAGTTTATGAACTGATTAGGACCATCGATGTTGCTTGGATTGATCGTAGCCATTCATTCGAAAGAGAGACCAATCAGGGGCTGACACCTAGCCCTAGTGACAAGGCAAGGCTCAGAAAATCGGCCAAACACAGACCTGGCCAGCCAGGATGGGCTGGGTTCGACCTGGCTCTGGGGCCAGGTCGACAGCCCTGTCGACACCCAGGTCGACAGCCCTGTCGACCTGGTTAGCCCAGGTCGACTGCCAAGTCGACCTGGTGCCTTCAGGCGGGAATTTTCCCGCCCTGGCCAACTGGGCCCGATTTTGAATTTTGAATTGTTTTTCTGAGCTGTTTTTCGTCTGTTCGAATTTTAAACCTAATTCAGAAACTTCCGGAGGCCATATCTTGGTCATACGGACTCCGATTTTCGAAAACTCGGACTCTATTTCTCGTATTTTTCCGAGACGAACGCAATGGCGTATCCCGTTTCCCTTAATTCTTTGATTTGGAATTAGTTATGCTTTAATTCATGAATTTCACTGTTATAGAATACACGGGGTGTTACATCAATCGTAACACTTATATTGAATATATATATATATATATTCCACTTAAATATGATTACAAATCAATATTTTATATTTTTGATAGTTACTCATATCATCAAATTACAATATGCAACCACAGTTTGGAATGAATTCCTTATTATATCAAAGGTATTTAATTTATTCCAAAACACAATAATTCTGAAAACCACAAGTTATCTATTTTCAAATTTTAAAATATTATATAAGCTGAGGTCCTAACTCATATTTTATTCTTCTTTGGATTTAGAATAAACAGAACACACTATAGTCTATTTAGCTCGGTACCCAAAATCTGGGTTGTTACATATGGTATCGAAGAAGTGTGTCCGATAAGAGGTGCTACCCCTATTAATCATGGTATAACTCCTATTCTAGTCATTTTAATCATGACTCGAAGGTCAGGGTTGTCCATCATCGTTCTCTTACTCCATTCCAGTAGCTGCTAAACCAACCTAATTCATTTTGGATTCTCCACCACATACACGGTCATTTAAGCGGTATCGGTATTGATAAAGAGCACGTTAACACCGAATATGGTCTTTTTAAAAATCAAACGCTTATTTCACACCATGGTAATTTATAATTGAAATCATATTTAAAATGTCAAATAATAAAAATATTGATTTATATTCAAATGACTAAGTTTAAGTATTTCAATGTCAAAAATCATATTTAAATTCAATTCATTATTGATTTAAGTTCAAGTTTTAGATTTCATGTTTTAAAATAGTTTGTTTATAAAAATTATATTTTGATTTCCCATTCTTAAATCTCAGTTATCATTATTTCCAAAAATCTTTATACTAATATTTTGGATTAAATAGCTTGAACTGGAAACAACTTTTATTTAAAATTGTTAATATAATATGAAATAGTTTTATTTAAAATAATTATATTAATATAAAGTAGTTTGATTTTAAAACAAATACTAAATAAATAATAGTTAATTTTAAGAAAAATGGTATAATTAAAATAATTATAGAATGTATATTAATTAAGTTAAAAATATTTACATTAGTTATAAAATAATAATCAACTTTAAAAAAGTATAATTTAAATTAGTTCAATGTAAAATAATACAAACTCCAAATAATTCAAGTAGTCCATTCGAAACTACTCATCTGCATTTCCAAAGTTCAACTTATTTCAATTTAAAAAATTAAAATTTTAATTCAATCAATTCAAAACTTTAATCAAGATTTTCTTAAGTTCCATTTATTTCAAATAGTGTTTAAGTTGATTTATCTGGTTCTATTCTTCAAATTCGCATTACCTCTAAATCACATCTTATAGGGTTCATATCAATAAATCTAAAATTTCAATTTAATTGATTATAAATATTTAAACTTCAAGTATATTTAGATTCAGACATCTACTTAATAAGTTATTATCTAATCCATTTATTAAGTTCCAAAATCATAACAAATTCATTAACCCATTCGTTAATTTAACTTTACATCTTAAAATTAGTTTATCTTAACTTGATAAATTTCATTTCAATTATGCCATTTAAATAATCAAGTTATAACTAATTTTTAACTTCTCATTAACACCTTTAAATATTTATATTTTATGAAATTCGTACTTATATATAATTTTAATATTTAAATAATAACTAATCTATATTAAAAGCCTTGTTTATTTACTTATAAAATACTTTAAATTATTTAAAATTTAAAACTAAATAATATTATATTTCAGATTCTAAATTTGTATTTAAAAATATATATCAACTTTTGAATTAAATTTGTATAATATATAATCTAAATTTGAGGTTTTATTTAATTATCAAAACATAAGTTTAAATAAAGTTCTGAATTCAGATTCGTAAAATACTTTTATCAAATCAGAATATTTGTATAAATTTAGAAAATACTTTCAAAATAGACCAATGGCGTTCGTATATAACTTCCTACATAGGTGAACTGATAAAGATATATATCATTTCAACCTATTTAATATATTCACGGGTATTTATCGTTTCAACCCGCTTCCTAGTAAATTCAATTTTAATTCCTAAACCTATATAGTGGTTTAGGTATATATCATTTTAACCCATTATGATTTTACAAATCTATAGGAAACTTGTAGTTTGAGGATAAAATAAATATAACATTACGGATACTGCCCACACATCATAATATATCATACAATTAAATTTCACTTGAATTTTTTTGTGTCATTTATGTCTAAAGCGTGTTTTTCACTTGTCTACAAATTTATAACAAACAAATCAGGTTTTATAGAGCAATCCATTCAAAAGTCATTTCAAGATGTGTCATTTACTAAATAAAATGTTATTTGTGAGTGAGGGTTCTTACCTTGTGTGGCAGATAAAAGTAAGATGACCTAGGCTAATACGAACACTGATACGAAAGTCGATACAAGCAAGCATGACTAAATCGAACGAATCAAACTTCTTGCTTGAATCAAAATTCCCCTGTGACAAATAAACCCAAGCTCTAGCACAAAATAACCACTTCTGATTATTTTAATATATATATATATCATATAAATGATTTCTCTAACCAGTATCTATCAAAATTAAACACTATACCTCACATATCAAATTCACATGCACAACCACTTAACCACAACATTTCTTAATTCTAAACACAACACAAATACAAAATCCTTCATAGAGATTCATATTGCACCCACACATATGAACAACATGAGAGGCTTATGGCTGGGTTGTGGATGCGGTCGAAGGCATGCGCATTTTGACTATGGAAAATGGATTTAGCTTTTATATCAATAATTTACAGAAACTGAACAATTTTTTTTATTATTGTAAAATTTATTTTTGGACCAGCTAACCTTAGAATTTGGAAAAGTCATAAAATGAAAAGTTGCTGCAAATTCTTTTATCTTCAGTTTAAAGAAAAGATAAACTGGTTTTTAATAAACTTTGAGGATGATACAACCAAAACAACAATAAGCAAATTTTTGGATCAGAAATCTAAGCCTAAAAATGTGTTTGAATAATTGTGATTTTGGGATAGAAGATTTCGAAATTTGAAAAAAATCTTTAACAAGAAAGTTGTAGCTATTTCAATTTTACATGATCTGAAAATAAGGAAAATTGAGTTTGGATTCTCTTACTGGAAGGTACAGCCTCTAAAACACAAGTCAAATTTTGAAGGAGAAAACAGAAAATTAAAAATATTTGATTTCAAAGGGAAAAGTGGTCATGAATAGGGTTTCAGGTGGGGCCCGCTTGTTAGAGATGAAGAAAGGTAGGCCATGTGTGGTTAGTTTAGCGGTGGAGGTCGTAATTGGTGGTGGTGCTCAAAAGTAGGAAGGTTATCTGAATTTTTAGATCTAGGTTTTCACAATTCCCAAATCAATTGAAATTTGAAATTAGAATGTATTAGAAAATAGTGATAGAGATTAGGAATCATTACAATGATTAGAATTTACTCGGGGATTGATTTGTAAAAGGGAGAAATTTCAGATTGGAAGAAAGGTTGATGTGGAAGGAGGAAGAAATGGCCTGGGTTAATAATTAGAAATGAAAATACTGAGATGAAAGATCAGTAGGTAATATTTCTTGAAATCCACTCAAATTATAACATAATATTTAATATAGGGATGATGTGCACAGATAGCTTTCCCATGAAGCTATGTCTCAATTTAAACATATGTGAGAGGGATAAGAGCGCAAATGCGGTCCTATTTGCGCAATTTTTCAAAGAAAGGTCAAATTTAGAGCAATCAAAAGCAGATTTTTAAAGAACAAAAAACAGAGACCTTTATATAATTTCAGGTAGAATCATAAAAAATTTCCAAATTTATAAATATTGAATTCAAATTCAAAATTTGACAACTTTTAACCAAAACTAACTTTTTCAGAAAATTTTATATTCAAATCGATTTGGTAAATTAAAATATTTAGTAATTCAAACATGTTATTTAAATTTAAATTAAAATAATTTACTTAAATTCAAATGACACAAGTTTAGTCAATTTAACAAACACACTCCTATTTTACAATTATTTAATTTAATTATTCAAGCAATACTTATTTTTGTTTATGCACAAAATCAAATTAACTTATTTCATTATAATCAAGAATAAATTGGAATTTAAAATTAAAATTTAATTTAAAATATATTTAAAAATTCAATTTGTTATAAACTTCTCCACTTACACCTTTCCATTCTTGAAAAGCGACGAAGCAGGGAAATAGAATAAAGAAATAATATATACACAATCAAGTTATGCATATTTTTTAAGTTAGATTAATATTTTGGAATACATTTAAATCAAAAATTTAGATATATTGAGACATTTTGAGATGGTTTTAAGTATTTACTAGACGTTGCAATTTGCTTTATATATATATAACTTTCGAAACCTAAAAATAAACACGGATGATGCTACAATAATCATCAGAGTCATTTTCAAGCAACTAGAGTGCGATTTTATATTCTATCTAGTGCATATCCATACGTTGATCAGACGTATACCCAAATCACTAAGTATTTGACTTGCCAATTTAATGTTGAGTAAATACTCGAAACTTCTCCGTATTTTATAAAAATATATTAAATTTTCAAATATAAATACATTAAAAATCATTTAGTTATTACAAAATTTTGAATAGGGAAAATTTATATATCCCTTCACTCATTTATTTTATTATTTCTTTAATTCATGTTATATATTCAAATATAACCAATTTATAATTACAAGAGAGGTGGTATAGAATTTCTCAATTATATATCCTACATGGTTTCTTGTCTTATATTAATATTTCACTTAAGTTATTCCTTCTAGTTTATATGTTAAATCATCTTAAATTTTGCTTAAATTCCAAAAAAAATCCAAGTTAAAAATTTTGTTTTGTATGCTTAAATCTGAAATTTAGGTGAACACTAATCACCATCATTACTTAGGTTAGTACTTGCTTAATATTATACTAATAAAGCTTAGTTAGCCTCATGAGCTTGGTGTAGATATACATATACATACATACATACATACATATATATATATATATATATATATATATATCAGTAAATCATCATTTTTTAGCTTTAGAGTCTATATAAACAACCTTTATAATCAGATTAGTTTTCTAGTTATATTCATTCAAAATAAAATCTATATCTTATGCCTATTTGACTTAATTTTCTCAATTTTAAAGTATCTTTCTTACTATTACGTATACAAGGGAATTTTATTATTATCTCCAAAACAATTTCATAAAATTTATGAATCCATTTAAATTATCTCTTCACAAATTATCACCATATAACTCCCATTTGCATATATATATATATATATATATATACATACATATATATATATATACTTAATATAATATCATTAACTTTCAAAACATATATTTCTTTACAAAATTTTGAAATATCCTACCATCATAAATTGAAATTATCCTTGTTTACATACAAATTAGTGTTTCTATTATATTTACTCCAAACAATTTAACATCCCAAATTTATTAGACATGAAATAGAATTAACAAAATTCAAAACATCATGTTTTAAATTCTATCTTATAATCTTATTAGTATAGATTCACTTAGTATATTATTTCAAGTTTTTAACATATAATATTCCAAAATTCTTATTCTAACAATAAATAACCAAGTAATTATTACCTCACTTATTAACACGTTTACGTCTTCAAATTAATCTTAATAAAAGTTATACTTAAAACTCCTTCCATTATTAATGTAGTTAGTTAAAAGATAAATCTGAAACATGAGCTAAATTGCATCAACAAAAGAATTAACCAACGTAAATCTATAATGATGGGGACCCTAATCAACCTAAATTAGAGAATATTAAGGATCTCGAATGCTATCAATTAAAAATTTCATAGGATTTAGATTTAGAAAAAGGTTTGAAATCTAGATTCTAGAAATCCTAGTTGAAGAGAAATCTAACTAGGAGTGGAATTCAAAAAAGGCAACACGTAGAAATGGTAAAATTTAAAACAAAATTTATATCAAAAATAATTTTAAAAACATTTATTCTTTTCAAAATATTCTTCTCAAGAAAGATTCGGTGACTTTTTTTACTCATTCTGGGGTATTGATAGCCCACCTCTAATAAGTCTTAAACCCATAAGCTAAGTTTTTTTTACTAAACCAAGCTCTAATACTGAAACAAACCACACCCCTATACATCCCCCAAAATAAGGTTATGTCAAAGAATATGAAGAGTTATTAGTATAGAAACATAAATACATCACAGAGACTAAGATTCACAAGACATATAAATAAGTAAATCACAATGGAAAACATTTCAACATTTCAGAATAGTGACATTATATTTATTCAGAAACCAGTTGTCTCAAAATAACTAAACCATATGTCTCATGTAAAGAAAATAAGTCCCATTCATCAGAGTTGCAACTAAAAAAATATTCCTTAATAAGTAGTTGGTAGAACCAGACTGCGAAACAAGAGAAAATAGCAATAAGAGTACATTTTCTATGAAAAAAGCCTCTAAGAATGATCTGTTGAATAAACTACACTATGCACTTCCACCCTGTGAGCCTAGAGGAAGAAAAAAGAAATAAGGAAGGAGAGTGGCTTATACATAAAGTCAAGTGAGCTGTATATTATTAGCACGATTGACAAAAGTGCATCGAACATCAGTGAGCATGCCGCAGCTTTGTAATTTTTCTTTTGTCGGAATAGCTTTGTGCACCACTTTACATAGACATAAGTTCTCTCTCGCTGCATTGTCTCTTCCCCACACGACCTTATGTCATCTGTAATTAGGAAGATTAATAGCACCTTATAAGTTAGAGTATAAGTTTTTAATTCTGAATTTAGCACCTTTTCACTTCCATTGTGTGTCGGTAGCAGCTTGAGTCGCCACCCAACTCGCTTTTATCTTATTCCACATGATCATTACCCTTTGATTTGAGGAAGCTGGAAAATACAGTTGATTGCTACGAATACAATTGATCGCGTTGCTATTTAAACTTATTTCTGATTGCATAATATCCATAGAAGACATAGAGTTGCTAGTAATTTCACCATATTCATACCGTGGCTCTATCTAGAAATTTATTATGTTATATGCATTATGCACATATTTAAAGAAGGGCGGAATAACCACCCTGAGCTCTATCAAGCTCTTCTATGCCCAACTCATCCCACCATTTGCATCTAACGTCCAAAAAGATGCATCTTTGATCACATGTTTATACGACCACTCGACCCACATGATCGGTTTTTTAATCAGCATGTTCTGCCATAGGAAGCACTATTCCATGCACACATATTAATAATTCCAAGACCACTCTTTCTTATAGGGTACTCAATCAAAGAAAAAGAGGTAGGGGCATAGTATTTCATATGAATGTTTCCTTTCCAAAGAAAACACATAAAAGCAGTTCTCAGCATATGGAGCAACTTTTATGGCAATAAATAGGCACGTGCCTAGTAAATGTGCATGGAAATCACCACCAACTTGATCAACATTATACTTCCTGATTAGCTAAGAATTTTGGTAGACCAGCAATGAAGTTTTTTTGTGATTCTGTGATACAAAGGGTAGCACTGCATTTTTGTTATTCTCGAAGTAGCTAAATGCAACCGAAGGTAAGAAATGGTCGCATTATTATGTCTCAACCCAGTCTAAGCATGAACCAAATCAATACGCTTATCACTAATTCCACCAGACAGGAATTCAGATTTTTCATAGTTTACACATAAACCAGTCATATGGTAAAAATTATCAAGTTTAGTCATAATGCTTGCGAGTGCGTTATTATCAGCTTTGCAGAAAATTATTAAGTCATCCGCAAACATTAAAGATGTTATGACAGGTTCTTTGCATTTCAGATATAGCTTGTATTGCATCGTTTCGATGAATTCATTTAACATATTAGTAAGTAATTTCATAACTATTAGAAATAGTTAAGCAGAAATAGGGTCACCTTGCCGAATTCCCTGCTTACTCGCAAAGTAACCTGCAGGGGACCCATTCACGATAATAGAGAAGTGGATGATGATAATGCATGAGTACATCCATGCAGTAGAGCATGCAGGAAATTTCATATAGCTCATAATCCTTATAACCGAAGTCCATTGGAGCATATTAAACGCTTTCCTAATATCAAGTTTTAGCATAATACGAGGAGATATATTTGGACTTATATCCTTTCAGCAATTCATGAGCTAATAAAACATTGTCTAATATGTTCCTACCAGGGAGGAATGTTGCTTGGTTACTAGAAATAAGAGTCGGCAAAATATTTGTCATTCTTGTAGAGAACACTTTAGTTATAAACTTATAAATAGTGTTACAACAAGATATTAGTCTAAAAGAGCTAACATTGCTAGAATTAAGTATTTTAAGTACAAAGTAATAGTAGTATTATTAAAAGCATCAAGCATTCAACCCTTTTTAAAAAATTGGTTAACATCTTTACATACCTCGCCTTTGATAAAATTCTAGCATTTCTGATAGATGAATGCGTTGAAACCATCGGCTCCTCCACAAGAAGATGAGTTAAGAGAGAACATGACATTTTTGATCTCCTCGTCAAAGATAGGAAGGATAATCTGGACTCATTGTTCATTGGAAAGTTTTGGGAGTTACATAAGATCAATGTTATCAATTTTCGGGTCAAAATTATCATGATTGCCAAATAAGTTAGTAAATAATTCACAAAGGTATTTTGTATTTGTAACTATTTAGTGCTTTTATTACCTGCAAGATCAGTGGCATAGAGGATGTTTCTCTGTTGTGCCTAGCTTTGAGGACTGCATGGAAATAGGAGTGTTCCTATCTCCTTCATCATTCCATCTAATCCTAGCCTTCTGCCTACTCATCATAGCTTCCAGTTGTGGTTCATCCTTCAGATTCACATGTATTGAGTTTCAATGGCAGCAAGACTAGCATTAGACAGATCATTGTTCATTTCAATTTGTATGTTGTCAAGCATCTGCATCCAATACTTGGATTGACCACTGCCTCCACAAAATTTATTCCTAGCCCATTCCATTAGTTCTTTTTCTACCATCCTTAAGTTTTTTTTAAAGGATTAACATAGGGTTACCAAAAGTTGATGAACTTCATGATCTCATCATTATGTCTTTAAATTGAGGGTCATCGGCCTAATTATTAAAGAACTTGAAACTGTTTCTTTTTGCATACGACACTCCCCCAAATGCAAAATTTGATGCGAGTGATCAGACAGTATTGGTGGTAGCAGCTCATTAATCATAGATTGCCATGTACTAAGTGTAACTACATTACAAAAAGCTTGGTCAATTTTGGTGAAGGTTCTAATTCCCTCTCTCTTGCTATTATTCCAAGTGTACTGAACTCTAGTGGAGTAAATTTCAAGAAGATTAGAGTTACTTTAAGCAATGTTAATGGGTCCTATCTCAGCAAGAGAGACAGGCGAACCCCCAATCCTATCAGATAGTTTGAGCGGCGAGTTATAGTCGCCACAAACAATCCAAGGATGTGTATGTTGTTTGAAATTAGGAAGGGTGTTAAAAAGAGAATTTCTAGCACTCATCGTGTTGCGTGCATAAATAAAGGTGATCTAGTATGAAGTGGCAGTTGGAATGTGTCGGTTGTGACAGTGTATATGCTGGCTAGAAGCAGTAATCGTTGAGGGTCATAAAAAATTAAAATTCTATCATAACTAGCCTCTTGCAAGGTGTGTATGACATTCCAGTTTGCATTTATGTAACTTGCAGCTCTTAACGACAGCATGTCATCCATCTGAGTTTCAAGAATAGCAATTATACCGAGTTCATATTTCCTTACCAACAAGTTGCATTGATCAAGCTTCATGTCTTAATGTGTTCCTTTAATGTTTCATACACAAATATATTTTTGCATTGGTAAACTCGGCTAGCACGTTGTTGACATTTTCCATAGATCTAGTTGTGACCTTAGATGATTCTGAAACTTGTGGTTTACTTCAAGAACTACTGTGATATTTTCTCTTTTCTTTTCTGGATCATACAATTGCAATTCTGCTGCCTCTTTGTGCCTTGGTGGTGGTGTAACGCAATTACATGGATTAGCTTTGCCTTTATCTATCAAATTTTACTTTTGTGTGGTATTTGCATTCCAACCACTCTTAGGCACTATGTCATTGTTAGTCGTATGTAGCTCATGGGACTATATAACCGATTCAATCTTTTGAGTTGCATTCGGACCATTACGTGTCATTCCTCCAACCGAAGGCATAATGTCAAGCAAAGCTGGATGCATGTCATTTTATACACTAATTTTTTTTCATTTACATTTACCACATCGTCAAAGCTATTGTTCTTTTCATTGCCTTTAGCAATGATAGTGTTTATGCTATTCTTCACAATTGCTTCTACTTGCTTGTCATTTTTTCCTTTTCCTTGTCCTGATGCTGATTTTTCAACATCCTCCCTTGCATTTACTTGCTTATCGATTTCTATTCTGGCATGCCCTTCTTTCTCTATCAAAACATCTTGCTTTTATATTACTTGATCAAGCAAACTACAAAATCTATTGCTTGTAGTCAAAATAGCAGATGTAGTTCCTAGAGGTTTTCCTTTTTTGTTGTTGTTAAATTGCTCATTGCTTCTTTCATTTTGCTTTCCCAGCACCTCAGTTTGACCAATATCATTTAGAATTTCCTATTCCTCAATAGCCCTTCAACTTGATTATTTGTTTCGTTTCTTTTTAGCCATTGTGCTTTCCTCGCTACTGGCATAAAATCACCAAAAGTGGATTTATTTCTTTGATGCTTGAATGTGACAGTCTTCTTGTGCCTTTCAACTTTTTGCCAAGAGTGGATTTTGGGTGCTGACACAGTATTTTGCCTTGGTGGTTCATATCTCATTTCATTCTCCTTATTCATAGGAGTGGGGATTTTAGTTGCATTAGCTCTGTTGTCCTATATGTTAGCTATACTTGCTTCTCTTCTACCTGCTTTTTCTATCTGCTTCAGCTTTCTTATCTCTCATCACTTCACTTCCTTCACATTTCTCTGAACAGTGGTCGAACACTTTGCAGTTTGTGCACACTAGAGGTTTCCATAGGTAATTTACATGTATTCTTTGCATGCCACCATCCGGAGTAACAACTAGAAATTCATCCACTAGCTCTTGATCTGGTTTTACCTCTATCAAACATTTGGCCCATTCCAGCCTTTCAAGCTTCTTAGTCATTTCATCCAGATATATTAGTTTGTCAAGCATGCATGCTAGCCAATTGACTCTAGGATGTGAGCATTGGTATATTAGAAAACTGTACCCACATTGGCACTGCCTTCACTGTTCCACACACAGTATTAACTTGAGAGTCATAAGGTTCGATAATAAATAGCTTATTTCTCATAATTATGGGATCTCTCATTAGAATGTTTTGCCTATCCTCAGCATTTGTGAATTGAAAAAGGAAAATTGTACGATCAGATTTAACTCTCATGGAGCTTTTGAGATTCCAGTTTGTGCTGACTTTTTGATAGACTGCAGTATATGATAATGGTTCATCTAAAAAAAATCCTACCATAGATTCTATCCGCATTTTCAAACCTGCTTGTATGATTTCATCAGTGTACATCATGGCTCCATTTGCGAAAGTGGGTATCATGTCTGTGGGTTTGTAATTCCCGACAGCACGTGGTAAAGTGTTGAAACATCGAAGTCCAAATACGTTGACTCTATCGAGCATCAGATGTTTGCGGATTTGCTTTAGTAATCACTTTAAAGCAAGATGGTTGTGGAAGTTTTGTTGACGAGGGTGGGTTGAGAAGAGGGTCAGGAGGCACAGCAGGTGGAGATGGTGGAGGATCTTTGGCTGGAGGAGGGACGGAGGGCTTAGATTGGGTGCACGAGGAGAGTTGAGCGTTTGTTAAGGTGGACGCCATTAATATGAACGTTACGAAAATTTGTTTGTCGGATAGGGTAATTGACTATGCACAACTAATATATGAACATATAAATAAGATGTGTAGTAAGGCAGATTGTCATCTCATTCAATAAAATTCAATTGTTTGCACTATTACAGTTTTAGAACATAAAATGATTAGGATAATTCATAATACTACCCATCGATCGACTGTTGATAACCATAAAGTGATAACATATGCCTATTATGGGCCTTGGGCTTATCCGACTCTACCCATCAACAAAAGACATAGCATTAATATAGACGTCACAGTGTCTTATTTTCTCTAGTCGGTTCAACACATTCAAATTGAACCGCAGTAACGCACCCATACCACCTTTTATTTGGACCATTTTATTACCTAGCTCAGCATGTTACGTGCCCTTTCCTCTTAGTGTGACACCATATATGATAAAAAGGGTATGTTGACTAGTATGGGTTCCTAACAAACAAACCCCACTTGACCCAAATACCCTTTGATTAGGACCCCCATATATTTACCATAGAAACCACAACCATATAATAAAAATAATCGGCTTACAACTTAACACTATTTGATTATTGTATTACGCCTATTAACTTTTTTATTTAACATCGAATGCTTAATCACAAAGCTGCAATAGAACCATAGAATAATCAATGCCTAATCACTAGGCTACCGTAGAATAATCAATGCCTAATTACATGGCTATCATAGAAGAATCAATGCCTAATCACAAGTCTACCATATAATAATGCCTCCCACAAAGCTATCATATAATAATGCCTAATCACAAGGCTACCACGGAGTAATGCCTAATCACAAGGCTTCCATGGAATAATGTACAACCAAAGATTTAGACTTACAAACTTAACATCATTTTAAGTTTAATTTCATTAAGCCTATTTGATCATTTACAGCTTCATGTCATATTCATATCTGTAAATAAACCACGTTTGTTTGTATCTGTATGATCTATTATATTTATGCAAATATGTTACAGTCCATTTTTCTATCATAACCTGTGCCATAGCAAATTTGCAAATCTTATTGAATTTGCCTGTTTTTAGTCCAAAATTCCTTTTTTATTACAGTTTAACATTTTAGGTCAATTTAGCACAATATTTCCAATTCTTTTTCTTTCATAATTCTAATTGAATTAAATTTCCCAATGTTTGCAAAATAAAAGGATTAATTAGTCATATAAGATTAGGCTTATAAATCTATGCCTAACTCAGTCGTATACATAAGCAAATAGGCATATTTGGGCATAACCAAAATAAATTGTAAAATCAGACTTAGAAGGAGGAAAGAAGATTGAGAGAATATGTTATATTATTTCAATTATCAGTTAACTAAAATTGTAAGAAAGAAAGAACTGAAAACTAAAAAATAACTTAGAGAAAGAATATTTATAGAAAACTATAACCTACAAAAAATAAACAAGAACTTAAAATTGACAACTACAACTATTATTAAGCCTATTTTCCTAAAAAAAACAAAAATCTAAATAATTATAAAAAACGCTAGAAAGATTCCCTTGTGACCCCAGCAGAACCCACCTCCAAAAAAAATATAAAAAAAAATTTGTAATTTATAATCTAAATTCCACTAAAATTTAATTTAGGTTGGCCTTGTCTTTCAAAAAGAAGACTATCCTAGGCGGGGAAGAGACATGTTGTGAAGAATGAAGGGGGTTAGAGGTTTATTTATAGGTATAAGACCCTAAAATGCTAGATTTAGGGTTTAAATTTGAACCAACCATGTCCTCGAACCAATCAGGGGTTGCCACGTCAATCCTGGATTTTGAATAGGCCAACCAGTAAAAGCCACTACATAAAATAATGATGTAAACATAATCTCCGTTTAATTCGAATACGTGCTAGGCATGTAAATGTGACTAGCACTACATGTGTGGACCCACCCATTCACCGGGTTAATACATGGGTCGACACAAATGCCACTTGGGTCGACCCATGAGTCGAATTGGTGATTTGCAAGGTCATTCCATGAAATATGCAATCATTTTTTTAAATTCAAACTTCGAATTGCCACAGCTTCTTTGTTTTATGTCCGTTTCTCGTAGACCATATAAGTATATAAACCAGAAAATTATAACGGACTCAACGGGACAATTCCCATTGTCAAATTATTACAATCTTACAGCTTGTTCTTTAATTAATTTATTATTTATTTTGTAACACATTTGGGTTGTTACATTCTCTCCTGCTTAAAGGATTTCGTCCCAAAATCTCTAAGGTTTGGAGTACAAAATAAATGTTGTTATACGAATATCTACAACCATCTACTCAAACATCACCCGATTGTATTCATTGTCCATACTTTTTCTAATGCTTCTTGTGTAGTTATTCAATACTGTAGTGTATATGTCCCTAACTAAAGAAAAAGATTAGGTGGCAACTGATTCTGTTGACATCCTTTTCATACAATCATGTTGGTGCCTTTTATCTGAATGCATGCAAAAATCCTAATGATAACAGATAGTTCTATATGTATACTTCAACTATCATTCATATGCAACAATCATATGATAACATCCATTTATATCATCCATAAAAATAATATAAAATATGCACACAGTATGCATATGCAGGTGTCCTATTAGCCGATCCATAATCGTGCTTTATGTGTATATGCATCCATTGCATCCACTTGAAAACACTTGCAAACATCAACTATAACATGTTCTGATAACATGTTTCAATCATATCCTACCATCCATGGGTTATATTTTAAAATTCAAAGGATAAGAAATATAGAACCTATTCAAAACTAATCAATGGAAAAAAGGAAGATCGTAGTGTACCCTCAAAGAGAAAAGGATAAGAAACACGCATCTTCTCCTATGGTTCCAAAGTAGCATCGCAAACATCATCTACCCATTGGCTCTTTACAAGTTGCACTTCCTTATTCCTCAACTTCCTGATTTCATAGTCTAGAATCCATGTAGGTGCTTAACGGACAGATGCCTCTCTCTTGGGTTCAAATTTCTCCAACTAACTAGGCTCCACCACCATTGCTGAATCATATAGGCACTTTTGCAAGTACGAAAATTGAAATACATCATGCACCCTCGAAAGTATCTCCAATAGTTGAACCCTATAAGCCATCCTCTCTCTACAATCGGGAATGGTCCTACAAACCAAATCTTGTTACATTCCTCAACGACAACACCTTTACGAAGACTAGGTCCCCAGCATTAAACACTAGATTGGTCCTCCTCTTATACGTGAAAGATTTCCACCAATCTTGTGTCGCTTTTATCCTTATCCTAATCAAGTCAATATTATTAGAATTCTCTCTAATCATATCTAGCCCAAGAAGCAATATGTCAGCCATCTTCCACTGGAACGAGGGAGATATGCAAGGTCGTCCATATAGAGCCTCGAAGGGTGTTATGCTAATGCCTGTCTAGAAACTGTTATTATATGCAAATTCCACTAAGGGTAAATGCTCTTCCCATGTCCCTCCGAAGTCTAAGATAGGCAGTCTCAGTAGATCATATAAAATCTTATTCACCTTCTCTGTCCATCCAATAGTCTAAGGGTGACAAACCGTACTCAATCTGAGCTGTGTCCCTAATGCCTCCTGTAAACTGCTCCAAAACTCACTTGTGAAAATTGAGTCTTTGTCACTCACTATGCTAGTAGGAACACTGTAACAACCCGAATTTTAATAACGTGTTAAAACCATAAATCAAGGCAGAATTAATTTTTAAAATAATAATCAAGGGAAACGGGTTATGCCATTGCGTTCGTCTCGGAATTCTGCTTAAAATAGAGTCCAAGTTTGCGTAAAACGGATACCGTACGAAGAAGATATGGACGAACGAAGTTAGGCAGAAAAACCAGAAATGGGCCAGAATGCACTGGCGCACTTGGGAAGTGCGCCAAAACAAAATTGCACTAGCGCACTTGGGAAGTGCACCAATTCAAAGTTGCACTGGCGCACTTGGCAAGTGCGCCCAGGCCGAGCAGAAAACCTGCTTGGTCAGGTTCTGGCTGGCCTGGTCAGGTTTTGGTCGAATTTCTGAGCTCTGGTGTGTCACTAGGGCTGACTTATCATTTTCTGATTGGCTTTTCTCGAGATGGATGGCCTTGATTACTTCTAGCTTCATCGACGACTCTAATTAGTTTGAAATTCTATATAAACAGCCACTTAGCCTCATTTTCTTTACACCATTCTTCTCTAACCTTATGCTGATCAAACTCTTGATGACCATGGCTTCTTCTTCTTTCTCTAAATTAAATTAAATTAAAATGCGAATATTATTTTTTGAAGACTACGGCTAGGAATTGGGGATTTGCTTCTACGATCAAAGCAAGATTCAGCGATTCAACAATTCAACGACCAATTTCTAGACTTGACTTATGCATCTAAATTTCTTAGACCATGATCTGTAAGTTCCAGTTACTTTTAGATAAAAACTATAAACTTAATAGGGGCATGTTATAAATTGGAATTAATCTATGTATGATTCATATATATTCTTGTTCATCTTGGATCTTGACTTTTGGGAATATTGCCTATGAACATAAGACTATGCCTATGCCTATGACTATGAACATAAGACTATGCCTATGACTATGAACATAAGACTATGCCTATTCCTATAACGGTGAACATAAGACTACGCCTATGACTGTGAACATAAGACTATGCATATGCCTATGACTGTGAACATAAGACTATTGCCTATGACTATGACAAGGACAATTGTGGTTAATCACCTATGATTCATGACCATGAGGTTATTGCCTAGAATTATGACTTTGAAATTGGATCTAAGCTTGATTTTCTATTCAGACCTATTTTCTTTCTTTATCCTTGGATCTTGATTTTGGGGATTTTTCTATTTAAGTTAGATCTATCTGTGTTCTGAACCTAGATTATTATTCAAACCTTTTCAAGTTCATAATATTATCAGATCTATATGCCTACGATGTTTTAGTCAATTTAGTTATGTCATACCATGGAATTAAATTAATAATAGAACGATGTCTATTATGTTATATGTAGAATTGAATGATATTGATATATGTCTGTGGTTCTATTTTATTATCATGTTGAATTGAGAATAAAGTAATAAGTCTATTCATATTTATATGAACTTGGAATATAACCTGTTATGACAAGTTGTGTAGTTTATCATGTTATGCAAGCTTTAGGTTGTAAAATTATATCACATATGTGACCAAATGTTTGATCTACATGTTTATGTGCATATGTTAAACCTATGTCATATTTCAAGTTCACACTTATTCATATGTTCGTGATTGATTTGCAAGTTCACATATATGTAAATTTGTTTGTCTATGTTGCAAATTCACATATATGTATGTTGATTTAATCTGCATTGCATGTTCTCACCTATGATATTCATGTTGATTATTTCGCAAGTACACACCTATGGTGTTCATATTGGCTATGCCGAGAATGCCAAGTTTACACCTATGTCATGTTTATATTAATGGATTTCTTTATGCAAATTTTGTGTACGTTAAATTAGGCTAAGTTTTTAGCTTAATATTATATGTCAAAAATCATGCGGACGGAAAAATAGGCTAATATTGTTAGCCTAATATTTAGACGGGGTAACGTTGGAAAAATTGGAAATTATAGGAGACGTGGCATGAAACTTGCCTTGAAAACTTGACATGAACTTGACATGAAAACTTGAACATGGACATGACACTATAATGAACTTGAAAATGGCCAACTCGAGGTTGGGCTGAGTTTGCAGTGTAAATCTGCCCGGAACCGCCCGGCAAATCCAGTGACTGCAAACAATAGGATCAAATGTGAGTAGTTGGCCATATCGCGCTTGAAACCCGAGATTAGACTGAGTTGTGGTGTAAATCTGCCCGGAACCGCCCGGCAAGTCCAGTGACTACAACAATAGGTATAATGTGAGAGGCTGGGGTGCATTAATGAATTAATGCCACATGATAGGGTTAAGTCATGAACATGAAAGACAGCACTTAACCAAATTCCAACTTGACATGCTAAACTGATAGGGGTTAAGTCATGAATTTAAATGACAACACTTAACCTATTAGACGGAAACCCTAGTTACGCGGTCCATTTCAGTAGTAACCCACTAGATGTATCATGGTACCCTGGAACTAGGCAGGGTAGGGCACGATTAATGGGCTGATTGTAAGTGACCAGAACGACGGCTGTGTTGGTGTGCCAGTGTAGGTTCAAGCGGGCTATGGTCGTGCACATGGTCCAGAGTTGAAAAAGCCGGCATTAGGCATCAGTAGGTTTATCTGTGCATGCTTGACTCGTGTCGGTGGTTGGCACCCTAGGGCTTGATACACCCTATGGTGTACCTAGCACAGGTGACTACATTCATGATAGGGTCGTATGACACAGGCACATGACGAGCTAGAACTTGTAGGGAACCGATCGACTAGTGGATCGTTTCGTTGGACCCAGAAATGGGTCATTTAATGATGTTGGGCCAAGGGATCATTTCATGATTAATATAAGACATAGGTTGGGATTCTAATGTAGTTGATGCGGCGGACCTCGAATATGTGATGCTGTACTTGATTTACACTTGAATTATCATGCTATCTTAGTCTGTCTTGCAAATCTTGACAGCATCCTTATGATTACTTTCAGTTTATACATGTCATGTTACCTTTACTAGTTTTTATGCTGAAAGTCACTTGGACTTACCAGTCTTTATGACTGACCCGTTTTCTTTGGCCTCTTTTTCTTTTGTTTCCCCTCCCCCGCTTAGGTTCTAAGGGAGGAAACTCTAGCACTTAGCTTGGATTTCGCTTGCTTTCGGTTCAGCTCATGTACGGTTTGACTTTGAGCTATGCTATGGCTGCATTTCTGCTACCTTTAGGGAACTAAGCTACTTTTGATGTTTTAAGTTTATGCTTCTTTATTTATGCAAGACAAAATTTGTTGTAATGGAAAATAATGATCTTGGCTATTTGATGTAAAAGGTTTTGACTCTTTTTGAAGGTAATGAAATTTATCTTTTGATTCTTCCACTGTTTTATCTATGTTCTATCTTGTAATATTTCTGTGTTTGTTTACCTCGATAACGCTTCTCCAAAACTAGTGCATTCCCTTGGTGAGTGACCCTAGCGGAGGTGGGGTGTTACATTTGGTATCAGAGCAGAAGGTTACCAGACTGGGCAAAAGTTTTTTAAACCTTCTAAAATTATTTTCAAAAACCGTTTACAAAGAAGCATTTTTCAAGAAAAGTCTTGTTTTATTTAAAAGGCCATTCCCCAAAAGCCATTAGCACTATCCTTTGTTTCCTCATTTGAATCTCTTTCTTTTTCATTTTAGCATGTCTGGGAATCTTAACTTTCTAGAGGGCGTGCCAATACTTGGCAGGTTCAGGAGGTACTTAGAGGCTAGGGCCAACGATACAGGCCCAGCGGATATTCCTCCTCCAGTAGTAGCGATTCCTCCTCCCCCTCCTCCCCCTCCTCGTGCAATTGCTTTCTCGAAGATCTGTAAATATTTTAGGGCCATAGGTGGAAAGGATTTCAAGGGAACTGAATCATTCACAGAAGCGAGGAACTGGCTCAAAGAAACTGAGGATCTGTTCGTTATCTTCGAGGTGGACAATCGGTAGAAAGTACAGTTGGCGGTATGGTTGCTCAAAGATGAAGCTTCCTATTGGTGGGAAGTCACTAACGCTGAGAGGCCGGTAGAAACATGGATGGATTTCAGAATAAGGTTCAAGACGAAATTCATCTCACAAGCTGAACGAAGTCTACAGTTGGAAAAATTCTTATCTCTTAAGCGAGGAAGTATGACGGTCAAGGAGTACGTCAATCAATTCAATCAGCTGGCTCGGTTTGGACTTAGTGAATACCCCTCATAAGAAGGCTCTCCGTTTTGTCAAAGGATTGAATGAGCCACTTCACAGCTTAGCTATGACCCACGTACCTATGGGGGCTACTTACGAAAAGCTAGTAGACATAGCGCTCTTAAATGAAGAAGACAAGAGTGGCAAGAAGGAGGTCAAGGCGAATGAGCCTCCAAACAAGAAGGTAGACTCCGAGAAATGAGGCAAGAACAACAACAAGAATGATAACAAGACACGCGAGAAAAGAAAATGCCACTTCTGTGGTATTGAGGGGCATATAGTCTAGGATTGTAGAAAGAAGAAGATGAAGATGGGAGCATGCTTCCAGTGTGGTGAAACTGGATATATCAGCAAGAACTACCCTAAGAAGCAAGGGCAAGGCTCGCAAGCAGGACCTTCTGAGGGTACATCTTTAACTTCTTCTCCTAGATGCTTTGTTTTATCTTGCTTATCTTCTCAATCCTATCTTGAGAACCTTAGGTAGAACCCTTTTGGATGTAAACATGTGCTTGAAAACATGTTATGGTTGATGTTTGCAAATGATTGCAAGTGGTTGCTCGTGGTTGCATAACACACATTAGGCACTAGATCGGCTCAGACACATTTTCATATTGCATATGCATGAGCGTTTATACTTGTTTATGGATGAAATTGAATGTGTTATCATGTGAATGTTGCATATGGATGGATGTTTGTGCACACATATAGTGTTTATGTGACTATGACTATTTGCATACATGTTTGATTCATGGCACTAAACATATTTTGCATTAAGAAAATCAGTCAGGCCTGATCATTTGCATTAGACAAGGAACATATACACACACTTCTTGCATATGTTCATACAGCATTAGAAATCTCTTAAGGACAATGAATGCCTGTGATTGATGGTTGAGTAGATGGTTGATTGGATGGTAGGACACATTCTTCTTAACTTGAAGATTTCGGGGACGAAATCCTTTAAGGAGGGAAGAATGTAACAACCCGAATTTTAATAACGTGTCAAAACCATAAATTAAGGCAGAATTAATTTTTAAAATAAGAATCAAGGGAAACGGGTTAGGCCATTGCATTCGTCTCGGAATTCTTCTTGAAATAGAGTCTGAGTTTGCGTAAAAGGGATACCGTACGAAGAAGATATGGACGAACGAAGTTAGGCAGAAAAACCAAAAACGGGCCAGAATGCACTGGCGCACTTGGGAAGTGCGCCAGAACAAAATTGCACTAGCGCACTTGGGAAGTGCGCCCATGCAAAGTTGCACTGGCGCACTTGGCAAGTGCGCCCAGGCCGAGCAGAAAACCTGCTTGGTCAGGCCCTGGCAGGCCTGGTCGGGTTCTGGTCGAATTTCTGAGCTCTGGTGTGTCACTAGGGCTGACTTGTCATTTTCTGATTGGCTTTTCTTGAGATGGATGGCCTTGATTACTTCTAGCTTCATCGACGACTCTAACTAGTTTGAAATTCTATATAAACAGCCACCTAGCCTCATTTTCTTTACACCATTCTTCTTTAACCTTATGCTGCTCAAACTCTTGATGACCATGACTTCTTCTTTCTCTAAATTAAATTAAAATAAAATGCGAAGATTATTTCTTGAAGACTACGGCTAGGAATTGAGGATTTGCTTCTACAATCAAAGCAAGATTCAGCGATTCAACAATTCAACGACCAATTTTTAGACTTGACTTCTGCATCTAAATTTCTTAGACCACGATCTGTAAGTTCCAGTTACTTTTAGATAAAAACTATAAACTTAATAGGGACATGTTATAAATTGGAAATAATCTATGTATGATTCATATCTATTCTTATTCATATTGGATCTTGACTTTTCGAAATATTACCTATGAACATAAGACTATGCCTATGCTTATGACTATGAACATAAGACTATGCCTATGACTATGAACATAAGACTATGCCTATGCCTATGACGGTGAACATAAGACTACGCCTATGACTGTGAACATAAGACTATGCATATGCCTATGACTGTGAACATAAGACTATTGCCTATGACTATGACAAGGACAATTGTTGCTAATCACCTATGATTCATGACCATGAGGTTATTGCCTAGGATTATGACTATGAAATTGGATCTAAGCTTGATTTTCTATTCAGACCTATTTTCTTTTTTTATCCTTGGATCTTGATTTTGGGGATTTTTCTATTTAAGTTAGATCTATCTATGTTCTGAACCTAGATTATTATTCAAACCTTTTCATGTTCATAATATTATCAGATCTATATGCCTGCGATGTTTTAGTCAATATAGTTATGTCATACCTTGGAAATAAATTAATAATAGAACGATGTCTATTATGTTATATGTGGAATTGAATGATATTGATCTATGTTTGTGGTTCTATTTTATTATCATGTTGAATTGAGAATAAAGGAATAAGTCTATTCATATGTATATGAACTTGGAATATAACCTGTTATGACAAGTTGTGTAGTTTATCATGTTATGCAAGCTTTAGTTGTAAAATCATATCACATATGTGACCAAATGTTAGATCTACATGTTTATGTGCATATGTTAAACCTATGTCATATTTCATGTTCACACTTATTCATATGTTCGTGATTGATTTACAAGTTCACATATATGTAAATTGATTTAGTCTATGTTGCAAATTCACATATATGTATGTTGATTTAGTCTGCGTTGCAAGTTCTCACCTATGATATTCATGTTGATTATTTTGCAAGTACACACTATGGTGTTCATATTGACTATGCCGAGAATGTCAAGTTTACACCTATGTCATGTTTATATTAATGGATTTCTTTATGCAAATTTTGTATACGTTAAATTAGGCTAAGTTTTTAGCCTAATATTATATGTCAAAAATCATACGGACGGAAAATTAGGCTAAGATTGTTAGCCTAATATTTAGATGGGGTAACGTTGGAAAAATTGGAAATTATAGGAGATTTGGCATGAAATTTGCCTTGAAAACTTGACACGAACTTGACATGAAAACTTGAACATGGACATGACACTAGAATGAACTTGAAAATGGCCAACTCGAGGTTGGGTTGAGTTTGCAGTGTAAATCTGCCCGGAACCGCCCGTAAAATCCAGTGACTGCAAACAATAGGATCCAATGTGAGTAGTTGGTCATATCGCGCTTGAAACCCGAGGTTAGACTGAGTTGTGGTGTAAATCTGCCCGGAACCGCTCGGCATGTCCAATGACCACAACAACAGGTCCAATGTGAGAGGTTGGGGTGCATTAATGAATTAATGCCACATGATAGGGTTAAGTCATGACCATGAAAGACAACACTTAACCAACTTCCAACTTGACATGCTAGACTGATAGGGGTTAAGTCACGAATTTAAATGATAACACTTAACCTATTATACGGAAACCCTAGTTATGCGGTCCATTTCAGCAGTAACCCACTAGATGTATCATGGTACCCTGTAACTAGGAAGGGTGGGGCATGATTACTGGGCTGATTGTAAGTGACCAGAACGACGGCTGTGTTGGTGTGCCAGTGTAGGTTCAAGCGGGCTATGGTCGTGCACGTGGTCCGGAGTTGAAAAAGCAGGCATTGGGCATCAGTAGGTTTATCTGTGCATGCTTGATTCGTGTCGGTGGTTGGCACACTTGGGCTTGATACACCCTATGGTGGACCTAGCATAGGTGACTACATTCGTGATAGGGCCGTACACACAGACACATGACGAGCTAGAACTTGTAGGGAGCCGATCGACTAGTGGACCGTTTCGTTGGACCCAGAAATGGGTCATTTCATGATGTTGGGCCAAGGGATCATTTCATGATTAATTTAAGACATGGGTTGGGATTCTAGTATAGTTGATGCAGCGAACCTCGAATATGTGATGCTATACTTGATTTACACTTGAATTATCAGGCCATCTTAGTCTATCTTGCCAATCTTGACAGCATCCTTATGATTACTTTCAGTTTATACATGTCATGTTACCTTTACTAGTTTTTATGATGAAATTCACTTGGACTTACCAGTCTTTATGACTGACCAGATTTCTTTCTCCTCTTTTTGTTTCGTTTCCCCTCCCTCCCAGGTTCTCAGGGAGGAAACTCTAGCACTTAGCTTGGATTTCTCTTGCTTTCGGTTCAGCTCATGTACGGTTTGACCTTGAGCTATGCTATGGCTGCATTTCTGCTACCTTTAGGGAATTAAGCTACTTTTGATGTTTTAAGTTTATGCTTCTTTATTTATGCAAGACAGAATTTGTTGTAATGGAAAATAATGATCTTGGCTATTTGATGTAAAAGGTTTTGACTCTTTTTGAAAGTAATGAAATTTATCTTTTGATTCTTCCGCTGTTTTATCTATGTTCTATCTTGTAATATTTCTGTGTTTGTTTACCTCGATAACGCTCCTCCAAAACTAGTGCATTCCCTTTGTGAGTGACCCTAGCGGAGGTGGGGTGTTACAAACACCATGTAGTCAGACAATCTCTCTCTCTCTCTCACACACACATAAACTGAATCCAACCATGAAGATGTCCTCTTAATCTTGAGTGGAATGAAGTGCGCTCTTAGTCAACCAGTCTACTCTAACCCATATGCATGTGTTACATTTCTTCAATCTAGGTAATCCATCAATGAAGTCCATGGATATACTCTCATTTCCAAAGAGGTATGTATAATGGCTGAGACAAGCCACCAGGCTTCTTTTGCTCTGCCTTTACCCTCTGACATGCCATACACTTTGCCATAAAGTCGGCCACATCTTTTTTATGCAAATCCAGTAGAAAACCCGCTTCATATCTAGATACATATTATCATCGTCCAAATGGATTGTCATCTAATAGTGATGTACCTCAGCCAAAACTGTACTCATTAAATCTCCTATGCGGGGTACACAAGGTTTACCATCTCGGCGCAACCATCCTCTATTATTTGATAGAATAGCAGAGGAGGTGTCTAGATGTCTGTCTTCTACCAGGATTTTCTAAGATATCCACTAGCTCAAGATCCTCTCATTACCTGGACCTAATATACTCTAACAAGGTAGGCTGTACCTTCAAGGATGCCAACAATCTAGGGATATAATCTGTAGATGGTTTAAAATATAATATGGAAATATACTCCAAGCTCTGGCGCTTTACAAATCAGGGCCTCAAAGATACCCTCTGCATGCTCAAGGCATCCACAACTTCATTCACCTTAATCGGGGTGTAAGAAGTCTCAAATTTGTATGATGCCAAGAAGTCCATGCATCACTGCTGCCTAGAATTAAGGTCTGTAAAACACCGTAATTTTAATTATTAAAACTGAAAAATTAAAGAATACTTAATTTTTAGAAGAAGAATTAAGGGAAACGGGTTGCTCGAAATTTTACTTGAGATAGAGTCCGAGTTAGCGTAAAACGGATAAAGTATGAAGAAGTTATGGAGGTTACAAGATTTCAATTTAAAAACAGAATTGAAATAAAATATTCAAACAGCGAAGACGGGAAGAGGAAATGCAGAACCGACCACGTTTGGGGTGTCGACCCGAGATCCGCAGGATCAACACCAGTGTCGACTCAGGCTCTATGGGGTCAACACAGGGTCGACATAGGTATCGACCCCCCTGTAGGGGTCGACCCTATTGGCCAGATCTGGGCAGTGACGATTTTTGATGGATTAGGGCATATGTGGCATCCTATGATTGGCTGGGTGATGTGTCATTGTGAATCGGATGGTTTAAATTGATCCTAAACTAATCTAAGGGTTCAAATTAATCCTACACATCTATATAAACACCCATAAACCTAAACCCTAATCTGAATTAAATTCATTCATAAGCCATTATGCTGCTACATCCTAAACTAAGCTAGTCTCTTCTCCAATGAATTAAAGCTAAGAAATTGTGAAAAGGGATTTTAGAACAACAACGAACGAATATATTCTTTCTTATATCACTGTGAGTACAGTTGCTTTCACAAGATAATTAATTGAAATAGTTGTGATAAGTTGTGATCTGGACTGTATGGGTATGCCTGTTGAATCATATGCTATTAGCCGGTTCTGGTATCATTTATTTTGTTAATATATGCCAGTTTGTTATCATATGTTATTAGATTCATTTTATGATGTTAATTCCTATGTCTAATTACATATGCCTGATTATATTTATCTATGCAAGTTTAAGTTATGTGAGTTTATATGCAAGTTATGTTCATCTATGCAAGTTATGCGAGTTTATATGCAAGTTATGTTCATCTATGCAAGTTTATATGCAAGTTATGTTCATCTATGCAAGTTTATGCTTATATGTTTAGATCCATGCCAGTTCTTATGTTTAGATCTATCTCAGTTTACATTGCATATGTTAATTGGATCCATCTTATATGCTAGTTCACGTTTGTATGCTTAATTAGATTTATGTTTTTCTATGCCAAGTTTGTGTTACACATGCCTAATTAGATCTATATTTTTTTATGTCAGTGTGGATTTCATATGCCTCTTTCTTTTCCTTTTCTTATGAGTTACGCTAACAGTGAGCCGAACGTATTATGTGAATTATATGTATGAACGACGTGGGAACGTTGGGGAATAGTTTGGGAAATATTAAATATTGGATATTATGTAATTGGCAAAATTGGTTAGTAACCATGTAATTAACTTGAGACATAAATTGGTTTAGTTTATATACATGGAAATTATGGACATAATTTGGAGGATAATTATGAACATAGCTTGAATTGGAAATTATGGACAATTTGAAATAGGGATATTAATTCAAATTGGGGTTGAATAATAAAATGAGACAATGAATATGCCTAACCTGAGGTTAGATTGAGTTGCGGTGTAAGACTGCCCGGAACCACCCGGCATATCCAGCAACCGCAACAATAGGTCTAATGTGAGAGGTTAGTGCATCAAACCCAAAACCCGAGGTTAGAATGAGTTTGCGGTAGAAGTCTGCCCGGAACCGCCCGGCACATCCAGCAACCGCAAACAACTATAAGCGGTCAAAATAGTGGTGGGTGGGGCACGATTACTAGGCTAATTATAAGCGGTCAAAATAGTGGTGGGTGGTGCGTCAGTGTAGGTTCCGACAGAGTACGGGCATGCACGTTCTCCGAAGTGGAAAATCAGGCACTGGGCATCAGTAGTTATGCACTGTGCATCTTGAATTGTGTCGGGTTTCCATCATTGGGATTGATACACCCCATGGTGGGACCAACACAGGTATCTACAAACAAGTGGGGCCGAATGACACAAGTAATAAATGCACACGAGTTAGGAAGCCGATCGAATGGGGAGGGTAGTGGGTACAACTAGTGGAGAAAGGGGCAGGCGACACCTATGACAGTAGCTAGGTGTACATGAAACTGCCATTATTATTATTATCATTATGATTAGTAAGGGGGATCAACTTTCAGAGTAAATAGGGTTGGTGCAGTGTAGTAATTATCATTTCTCGATTAGAAGCGCAATCAACGCTTTTTTATTCATCTTGCTTACCTTGTCATACATGCTTATGTTACAGTCATTTCTTACTTTCCAGTTTATGTTCTTATCCTATTACTTTAATAATTATATTGTTAATGTTACTGGACTCGCCAGACTTTATGTATGACCTCGTTTATTTCGCATCTTTTCTGTCCGTTTCTCCCCAGGTTCTCAGGGTGGGCCTAATGGAGCTTGATTTGGATCTCTTTCTCTCTCTTTTGGAAGTGCTTGGATTGCTGAAAGTAAAAGTTCAGCTTATATCTTTTTATGGCTATTTATGTTGGGGTTATGCTTTTTGTTTTGTGTACTCAGAAAATAATTTGTCAAGATGGATATTAATTGTACTTGGTTTTATTGTTGGTTTTCGTGTTGTACCCAAACTATTTTTCCACTGTAAGAAGTTGTTTTAATTTTTTTTAGATACCAATATATGTATCTATCTCGTTATATTCTGTTCTGTGCACTTATAATACTCCATGAAAGTTAATGCATTCCCTTTTTGTGAGTGACATTAACGGACGTGGGGTGTTACACGTGATATCAAAGTTGAAGGTTACTAGAACAGATAAAAGACTTTGAAAATCGTTTTCAAAAGCATTTTTAGAAAGAAGTGCTTTCAAAAACATGTTTTAAAGAGATTACTTTTAAGAGAAATGTCTATTATGAAAAACATAATACCCAAAAGCCATATATCTTTCTTTCGATTCTTTGTTTTGAATCTCTCCCTTTTCCTTCTTGAGTCCCTTTCCCCGCGTGTTGATGCTTTTTCTAAGATATGTAAGTTCTTTCGTGCAATGGGCGGAAAACTGTTTCATAGGACTAATACGTTTATCGAAGCTAGAATTGGCTCAAGGAAGTGGAGGACTCGTTTGGTATCTTTGAGATAGACGATGGAAGGAAGGTTCAGCTGGCTGCTTGGTCGATGAGGGAGTTTAGGCTAAGGAGCACAACCCAAGGATGAGGAATTTGTTGATATGGCTTTAATCCACGAAGTAGGTAAAGGAGAAAGTGGAAAGAATAATTAACCCCATGACAAAAGAAGGTGTCTTTATTGTGGTATAACGGGCCATGTAATTAAGGACTCTAGGAAGAAGAAGAAGCCTGGTTGTTTTCATTGCGGTGAGACAGGACATCTGATTAAAGACTGCTCGAGGAGACAAGGGAAAGGGCAGAGGACAGGACCTACTTATGGAGGACAGGTTCATGCTCTCATGGCACCAGGACAGGGGAGAGATAAAAACGTTTTTGTTGAAAGTTTGATTTTTCCTTTTTAATCATCCTGTTCGAACTTTGTTTGACTCTAGCGCTTCACATTCATTCATATCTGCTTTGTTAGTTGAAACACTACACCTAAATACTAGTTTAGTTATGGATCCCAATGTAGTCTCAAATCCTATTGGTGGTTCGGCTCATTTATCTATGCTTTGCCGGGTTTTGAGAGTGCCTATCTTGGGCGTTAGGTTTGAATGCAATGCCTACGTTCTTGGTTTCATGGGCTACGACTTGATTCTAGGGATGGATTGGCTAGCTAGGTATGGTGCCATCCTAGACTATGAAAGGAGGGTAGTTAGAATGTTGATTCGTTGCAAAAGAACCCTTATTTCTTATGACCCTAGAGGTCCGATGATGCTTAGCCTCCTAGAATCTCTTGATGCATCCATCGATGATTTGGAATATGTTCGTGTAGTCTGTGAGTATGGTGACGTCTTTTATTTGGTTCGGGGTTTACCCCCGAGGCGCGAGATAGACCTCCGTATATACTTAGTAGATAATGCAAAGCCAGTTGCATTACCAGTGCGCCGCATGGCTCCGAGAGAGAGAAGGGAACTCAGCAAGCAAGTGAAAGAGTTGCTTGAGAAGGGGTTCATAAGAAGATGCATTTTGGAATAGGGTGCTCCAGTTGTTTTTGCTACGAAGGCTGATGGTTCGCTTAGATTGTGCATGGACTACAGAGAGCTGAATAAGCTCATGAAGAAGAACAGACACCCATTGCCGAGGATAGACGATTTGTTCGATGTGTTGGTTGGTGCTTCGGTTTTATCATAGTTGGATTTAGCTACAGGATTTCATCAGCTAAGGGCGGCTGAGGACAACATAGATAAGGCTGCTTTTAGGGCTCCCGGCGGTTTCTTCGAGTGGCTCGTCAAGCCTTTTGTTTGACGAATGCACCCACATATTTCGTAGACTTGATGAGTAGGGTGTTTAGGGGGTTTTTAAACAAGTTTGTGGTAGTCTTTGTGGTTGATATTTTGATTTTCTCTAGAACCGAGGAAGAGCATGACCTACATCTTAGGGAAGTCTTAGAGACCCTATGAACGCATCAACTCAGAGCTAAGTTCTCCAAATGTCATTTTTGGAGGAAAGAAGTGAGGTTCTTAGAACATGTGGTCTCTAAGGAAGGGATAGCAGTGGATCCAGCGAAGGTGGTAGAAATCCAAGAATGGAAGATTCCTAAGAATGCAATGGAAATAAGAAGTTTTCTAGGATTTGTGGGCTACTATAGGAAGTTCATTAAGGACTTTGTGAAGATGTCAGCACCAGTTTTTACTTTGCTAGTTGGGAGCAAACCGTTCACAGTATATACCGGTGCTTGTGGGACAGGGCTTGGAGCAGTTTTCGATGCAAGAGGAAAAGGTGATATGAAAAAGGCGGTAGGTACGCAGTTATGTTTGAGCATCGCGTATCGTCCACAGATGGATGGAAAGACAAAAAGTGTTAATAGAATGATTGAAGATCTTTTGAGGTTATGTACTTCCATTGGTGGAGTTTGCTTATAACAACAGTTATTAAGCGGGTACAAGGATTTTTATGGACGACCGTGTCGATCACCAACTTGTTAGTAGGAGTCTACGGATAAGATTTTGCTTGGACCCAAGATGATTAGAGAGAAACTTTGGAGAAGATGGGCTTGATTCGAAGATGAATGAAGACAGCACAGGACCGACAAAAGTCAAACGCTGACAAGAGACGAACCGACCTTGAGTTCGATGTTGGAGGCATGGTTTTTATTAAAGTGTCACCATTGAGGAACATAGTTTGCTTTGGGGAGTGTGGGGAAATTAGCACTAAGGTTCGTAGGACCCTTTCCCATTACAGAGAGGATTGGACAGATGGCATACAGAGCGAAGTTGCCGGAGAAGCTTAATGGTGTTCATGACGTGTTTCACGTATCACATTTGCGGAAGTGTTTACATGATACCGTGGAAGTAGTGGAGCCGAGTATGCTTAGAGAAGTGGAGCGAGATGCCATGATTAGATGAGCTCCTACATGCATCCTTGGATCAGAGGTCAAGAAATTATGCAATCGAGAGGTCAAGTTGGTCAAAGTGCAATGGGGAGATGATCAAGGAAACGCGACTTAGAGGAGGAAGACAAGATGCATGTGTAGTACCCTTTCCTTTTTGAGGGTATGTTCTTAATTTATCCTTTTTATACCGTTTTGTTTGTACTTGTTCTATCGTTTAGTATGTCCTCTCGTTTACATCTTCGAACTTTCGGTAGGAAAATCCTATGGTTGTAAACATATGTTTGAGACATGTTATGTTTGGTGGATGCAAGTGGATGTAAGTGTTTGCTAATGGTTGCTCGTGGATGCATTTACACACACATTAGGCACTAGATCAGCTCAATCACTTTCATATTACATATGAATAAGTGTGCACATTTAAATTAATGGATGTATATTGATTGTGTTATCATATGATTGTTGCATTTGAATGAAATAATTGTGCACTCATGTATAAATAATATGTATCATTAGGATTCTTGTGCATATATAATGGACACATGGCACTATCATGATTTGCATTAAGGAGTCAACTGAATCAGTAGGCCGCCTGATTTTGCATTGGATAACGAACATATACACACACTTTTGCATATGTTCATATGGCACTAGAAATCTTTTATGGACCATAAATGCCAGTGATTTATAGTTGAGTAGATGAATGATTGGATGGTAGGATATACATTCTTCTTAACTTGAAGATTTCGGGGACGAAATCCTTTAAGGAGGGGAGAATGTAACACCCCGTAATTTTAAATATTAAAACTGACAAATTAAAGAATACTTAATTTTAGAAGAAGAAGAATTAAGAGAAACGGGTTGCGCCATTGTGTTCGTCTCGGAATTTTACTTGAGATAGAGTCCGAGTTTGCGTAAAACGGATACAGTGTGTAGAAGTTATGGAGGTTAAAATATTTCAGTTTAAAACCAGAGTTAAAATAAAATATTCAAACATCGAAGGCAGGAAAAGGAAACGCGGAATCGACTACGTTTGGGGTGTCGACCCTAGTCTCGCTGGGTCAACACCAGTGTCGACTCAGGCTCTTTGGGATCGACACAGGGGTCGACCCCATCAGCCAGATCTGGGCAGTGACGTTTTTGATGGATTAGGGCATATGTGGCATCCTCTGATTGGCTGGGTGATATGTCATTTTGAATCAGATGGTTTAGATTGATCCTAAACTAATATAAGGGCTCTAATTAATCCTACACATCTATATAAACACCCATAAACCTAAACCCTAATCTAAACTAAATTCATTCATAAGTCGCCATGTTGCTGCATCCTAAACTAAGGTAGTCTCTTCTCCTACGAATTAAAGCTTAGAAATTGTGAAAAGGGATTCTAGAACAACAACGAACGAATCTATTCTTTCTTCTATCATTGTGAGTACAATTGCTTTCACAAGATAATTAATTAAAATAATTATGATAAGTTGTGATCTGGACTGTATGAATATGCCTGTTGAATCATATGCTATTAGCCAGTTCTGTTATCATCTATTTTGTTAATATATGCCAGTTTGTTATCATATGTAATTAGATTCATTTTATGATGTCAATTCATATGTCTAATAACATATGCTTGATTATATTCATCTATGCAAGTTATGCAAGTTTATCTATGTAAGTTTATATGCAAGTTATGTTCATCTACGCAAGTTATGCGAGTTTATATGCAAGTTATGTTCATCTATTCAAGTTTATATGTAGGTTATGTTCATCTGTGCAAGTTTATGCTTATATGTTTAGATCCATGCCAGTTCTTATGTTTAGATCTATGTCAGTTTACATTGCATATGTTAATTGGATCCATCTTATATGCTAGTTCATGTTTGTATGCTTAATTAGATTTATGTTGTTCTATGCCAAGTTTGTGTTACATATGCTTAATTAGATCTATATTGTTTTATGCCAGTGTGGAAGTCATATGCCTCTTTCTTTTCCTTTTCTTATGAGTTAGGCTAACAGCGAGCCTAACATATTATGTAAATTACACATACGAACGACGTGGGAACGTTGGGGAATAGTTTGGGAAATATTAAATATTGGATATTATGTAATTGGCATAAATTGGTTAGTAACCATGTAATTAACTTGAGACATAAATTGGTATAGTTTATATACATGGAAATTATGGACATAATTTGGAGGATAATTATTAACATAGCTTGAATTGGAAATTACGGGCAATTTGAAATAGGGATATTAATTCAAATTGGGGTAGAATAATAAATGAGAAAATGAACATGCCTAACCCGAGGTTAGATTGAGTTGCGGTGTAAGACTACCCGGAACCACCCGGCATATCCAGCAACCACAACAACAGGTCTAATGTGAGAGGTTAGTGCATCAAACCCAAAACCCGATGTTAGAATGAGTTTGCGGTAGAAGTCTTCCTGGAACCGCCCAGCACATCCAGCAACCGCAAACAACAGTTCTAATGTGGGAGGTTGGTGCATTAATAAATCAATCAATGCCAATGAAAAGACATGCTAAGAATGGTAAGGTTAAGTAACATATGAATAGGCGACACTTAACCAATAAAACATGTTAATTAAACAAATGGGTGGGGTTAGGTTAAATTGAGAACACTTAATCGTTATAACATGTTGATTAGGAAACCCTAGTAACGGGGGCCCATTTCAGTAGTAACCCACATAGATATATCATGGTACCCTGAACTAGGCAGGGTAGGGCACGATTACTGGGCTGATTATAAGCGGTCAAAATAGTGGCGAGTGGTGCATCAGTGTAGGTTCCGACGGAGTACGGGCGTGCACGTTCTCCGGAGTGGAAAATCAGGCACTGGGCATCAGTAGTTATGCACTGTGCATCTTGAATTGTGCCGGGTTGCCATCATAGGGATTGATACACCCCATGGTGGGACCAACACAGGTATCTACAAACAAGCGGGGTCGAATGACACAAGTAATAAATACACACGAGTTAGGAAGCCGATCGAATGGGGAGGTTAGTGGGTACAACTAGTGGAGATAGGGGCAGGCGGCACCTATGACAGTAGCTAGGGGTACATGAAACTGCCATTATTATTATTATCATTATGATTAGTAAGGGCGATCAACTTTCAGAGTAAATAGGGTTGGTGCAGTGTAGTAATTATCCTATCTTGATTAGAAGCGCAATCAACGTTTATCTTGTTCATCTGGCTTACCTTGTCATACATGCTTATGTTACAGTCATTTCTTACTTTCCAATTTATGTTCTTATCCTATTACTTTAATAATTATATTATTAAAGTTACTAGACTCGCCAGACTTTATGTATAACCTCGTTTGTTTCGCTTCTTTTTTTTCCGTTCCCCCCAGGTTCTCAGGATGGGCCTAGTGGAGCATGATTTGGATCTCTTTCTCTCTCTTTTGGAATTGCTTGGATTGCTGAAAGTAAAAGTTCAGCTTATCTCTTTTTATGGCTATTTATGTTGGGGTTATGCTTTTTGTTTTATGTACTCAGAAAATAAATTGTCAAGATGGATATTAAGTGTACTTGGTTCTATTGTTGGTTTTGGTGTTGTAACCAAACTATTTTTCTGCTGCAATAAAGTTGTTTTAAATTTTTTTAGATACCAATATATGTATCTGCCTCGTTATATTCTGTTCTATACACTTATAATACTCCATGAATGTTAATGCATTCCCTTTGTGAGTGACATTAATGGACATGGGGTGTTACAAGGTCCCTCTATGAGAACAAATATTTCAAAGACTTATGATCAGTGAAAAGCTCAAATATCTCGCCTAGAGGATAATATATCCAAGATTTGAGTGCAAAGACTATCATGACCAATTCTATGTCGTGAGTAGGGTAATTTCTCTCGTGAATCCTCAATTGCCTGCCTTCATAGCACACAACCCTGTCGTCTTGCATCAAAACAGCACCAAATCCTGTCCCACATGCATTGGTCTACATAGTAAATTTCTTAGAAACATTAGGAAGCGTCAACGTCGTTGCACTAGTAAGAGCCTTCTTTAATCTCAAGAAAGAATCTCTAATCAATATCCCATGAGAACAATAAATCCTTCTCTGTTAGACCGACAAGTGGTGCCGAAATCTGCATAAATATTTATAGTAACCCGCCAAACCTACGAAGCTCCTTACTTATGTCACATTCTTAGAGGTGTTCCACTCATATACCACCACTAGCTTGGCAAATCCGCAGCCAAACTTTCAAACCATTTTCCTCAAGAAATGCACTTCCTTCCACCAAAAATGGCACTAAGAAAATTTCACCTTAAGCTGATGCGCTTGAGGAGTACGAAGAACCTCTCCCAAATGTTAGGTGTGCTTATCCTCGCTCCTCGAGAACACCAAGATATCATACACAAAGACAACGACAAACTTATTGAGAACATCCCTGATTGGTCAACCCAAATAGCTTAACCAACTCCTCAAAGTGTCTATAAGGAGTTCTAAAAACTTTCTTATCTATACTATCCTATGCTACACGAAGCTGATGAAAACCAATGGTCAAATCCAATTGAGAAAATACCAACGTGCCAACCAACTTGTCATAGAAATCATCAATTCGAGGAAGTGGGTAGCGATTCTTCTTTGTGAGCTTATTCAAATCTCTATAGTCCACACAAATTCAGAGAGAATCGTCCACCTTGATAGCAAGGACGACCAGTTCCCCCCACTCAGAGGTACTCTATCTAATAAATCCCTTTTCCACAAGCTTATCGACTTTCTTGCTAAGCTCTGTCTGTTCCCTCGTAGACATATAACAAGCAGTGCTATTGATTTCGCATTCTCACTAAGATAGATCCGAAATTCAATCTCTCGCTTAAAAGGTAGTCCTTTCACCTCCTCCGATACATCATGATATTTGCACACAACGGGTATAGAATCGATGTCGTCAATAGAAGAATCTAACGAATAAATTAAGAGAACTCAACATGACCGACCCTCATGGGTCGCGAGAATTCCAAGGGTCCTACAACTACAAGTCATCAAACGAGCGATCCTCTTCTTGCAGTCAGGATTAGCTCGTACATGGCTAACTCGTTCATTTATAAGATCAATACCATACCTAGAGAATCCCAATATACAGGCATCACAATCAAATTCAATGCCCAATATAGAAACTTTAAAACCCCTACAAACCATAGATAAGTGAGCTGAACCACCTATCGGGTTTGAAAATACTATGGAATCAATGATAAGTGAGATATCTAAGTGCAAACAATTGGCCAATGTGCTAGAAATAAATGAGTAAGATGCTCCCGAATCGAAAAGAGTACGGCAAGGAAACTCAGATATACGAATCAACCCTTATACAACCACTTTCTTGCTGATCTGGACCACTGCTAGTTGGAGCTACCTCTAACACATGCACCTGTGTTGCCGATGTACCTACCCCTGTCCTTCCTTCTGTGGACATTCATTACTATGATACCCAGACTTCCCGCAAGTGAAGCAATTTCCTCTTAACGTGATCTTTCTACAATCCTTGATGAGATATCTTGGTATCCCGGAACCATGAAACTTAAGCTCTGTCTTAATCCATCCTTTCTGAAATACACCAACTTGCTTCTTATTGCCTTTGTTATTATCCTACCATTTCTTCTTTTGGCTAACAAGCCTAGAACTTCTTCTTTAACACCTTATACCTCTTCTTTTTTGTCCTCCGCTTCAAAGCCATCTCTACAAATGCATCAAAAGTAATTCCCATTGGGATATGAGTCATAACCAATTCTCAGAGAGGTTGATTTGACCCTCTCGCAAATCTAATAGCTTTCTTATTAGCTGTATTGACCAAGTCCATCCAAACCTCGATAACTTGGAGAACAGTTCGATGTACTCAATGACGGAAAGATTTATTTTCTTTAGTCCAAGAAACTGCTCTAGTTTCATACCTACCTTTGCTTGTGATAGAAATTTGAATTCCAATTTACGTCAGAATCCAATTTATCTAAGTCTCTATCCTCAGCCTCAATAGTATCCCAACAAAATGATGCTTCTTATTTCAACTGCTAAGCGGCCAACTGGATCCTCTATCGATCTCCAAGCTCTAATAATAAAAATCTACTCTATATATCTGATCCAAATATGGTATTCCACAAAAGTCTTAGTTCCCGAGAAAGTTTTGCCAACAAAATTCGCAAATCCTTACAAAGTTTAAAGAAGTCAATAGTTTCTGGTGGATTAGGTGGAACCACAACAGTAGGTGCAGGAACTTGTGCAGGCCCTTATCTATCGGTTGTTGTCGAAGCTTCTAAGTATCTATGAAAGCAACCACGAATATTGATGCCCTTAGGAAGATTAAGGCCCGTAGACATGCTGTGCAAAAGAGAGAAGATATAGAATTTTAGAATTTGAAAGAGTTAAAGGAAAGTTGTAACTGACTTGAGGGGATATACTTTCATTTTCAAAAACATCTTGGGTTTGAAAAATGTGTTGTCTTTTGAAAAGTATTTTCTTTTTAAAATAATTTTTTAGTGATCCTGTCATCTTAGGCTACAGCACTAAATGAACCACCCAACACCACTTAACATCCCCAAAATAGCATTATGTTAAAGAATATGAAGAGTTCTAGGTATAAAGACATAAGTACATCACAGTGACTAAGATTCACAAACATATAAATGATTAAATCCCCATGGAAAACATTTCAGAATAGTGACATTACATTTACTCAAAAACCAACTATCTCAAAATAAATAAACCATATGGCTCATGTAAAGAAAAGAAGTCTCAATCATCAGAGTTACAACTAAAAGCATGCCTCAATAAGTAGTTAGTACAACCAAACCGTCGAACAAGAGAAAATAGCAAAGAGAGTACGTGAGATACGAAAATAAGCCTCTAAGAAAGATCATCTGAAAAAACCAAACTATGCACTTCCACCCTGCTAGCCTAGGTTAAGAAAAGAGAAAGAAAAAAGGAGAATGGGACAGACATAAAGTCTAGTGAGCTATATAATTATCAGCATGATTGTTAAATTAAAGAAAAAGACAAAATACTAGTTCTAGTGCCAAACAGGGTAAGTGTCTGTGCACAACTAATATATGAACATATAAATAAGATGTGGAAGGATTATAAGTAAGGTCGATTGTCATCTCATTCAATAAAATTCGATTATTTGCATTTTTTACTGTTTCTAACATAACATAATCAGTATAATTCCTAAAACTACCCATCGATCGGCTGTTAGAGATAACCTATTCCTATTATGGAACTTGGGATTATCATGCACGACCCATCAGTAAAAGACATAACATTAACACAGGCATCAAAGTGTCTTATTTTCCCTAATCGATTCAATGCATGCACATTGAACCATCGGAATGCACCCATACCCACTTCTTGTTTGGACCGTCTTACTACCTAGCTCGGCATGGTGTGTTCCCTCGCCTCCTAGTGTGAGATCATATTTGATTAAAAAAAAGGTTTTCTGATTGGTATGGATCCCCAACAAACAAACCCTCTTTGACCCAAATCCCTTTTGATTAGGGCCCCCACAAATTTAACATAGAAACCATAGCTATAGAATAAACATAAAATTAGGCTTACAATATATCATTAGCTCGAGTATTATATTGAGCCTATTTAATTTTTTTATTTACTGTTGAATGCCTAATCACAAGGTCACCATAAAACCAAGGAATAATCAATGCCTAATCACAAGGCCGCCATAGAGTAATTAATGCCTAATTACAAGGCTAGCATAAAATAATCAATGCTTAATCACAAAATTACCATAGAATAATATTTAATCACAAGACCACCAAAGAATAATGTCTAATCACAAGGTTACCATGGAATAATGCCTAATCATAAGGCTGCAATAGAATAATGAATAACCAAAGATTTAGACTTATAAACATAGCATCATTTTTAGTTTAATTCCATTAAGCCTATTTATTCAATTACAACTTCATGTCATATTCACCGGCAGTGTAGTACCACACTACACATCTGTCTTCCTAAAAAAAAAAATTCATGTCATATTCATATCTGCAAATAAACCATGTTTGTTAATTAAGATTCTTTGCATTTGTACAATCTGTCATATTAACGCATATACATTACAGTCCATTTTTCTTTCATAACATGTGCCAAAGCCAATTTGCAAATCATATCAAGCTTTCCTATTATCAGTCCAAATTCCCTTTTTTATTATAGTTTAACATTTTACGTCTGTTTAGTCATTAATTATCCGATCCTCTTCTCTCATAATTCCAAGTGAATTAAATTTCCCAACATGCACAAAATAAAAGGATTAATCAGTCATATAAAAGTAAACATATAAATCTATACCTAAAGCAGGCATATACGTATGCAATAGGAATATTTGGGAATAACCATAATAAATTGTAAAATCAGCTGCAGATAGGGGAAAGAAGACAGCGAGAATAATCTTATAGTATTTTAATTATCAATTGACTAACACTATAATAAAGACATAAAAACTACAAAAAAACTTATAGGAAAGAAAATTTATAGAAAACAATAACTTATAGAAAAGAATATTCATAGAAAACTATAACTTATAAAAAAAGAATATTCATAGAAAACTATAACATACATAAAAACAAATAAAAAATGTAAACAAGATTGTAAATCAACAACTACAACTACTATTAAGCCTATTTTCTTAAATAGAACAAAAATCAAAATAATTATAATAACTCATCAGAAAGCTTCCCTCGCTGCACCAGCTGAACCCACCTCCGAAAGAAAATGAAATATAAATATTTTTATTTATAGTCTCAATTCCCCTAAAATTTTAGGTTGGCCCTGTCTTTCATAAAGAAGACTAGCCTAGACGGGGAAGAGATGTGTTATAGAGAATAAGGGGATCAGAGGTTTATTTGTAGGTGGGCTAAAATATTCTATACCGTTATATTTAAGGTTTAAATATGAACTAACCATGTCCTCGGACCAATTAGGGGATACTGCATCACCCTTGGATTTGAAATAGGCCAACCAGAAAGAGCCACATCATAAAATAACATTGTAAACATAATATGTGTTTAATTGGAATGCATGCCATGCACGTAAACATGCCTAGCATCACATGTAACATTCCGTAAGTCTTGAACATGTAAATATTGCGAAAGATTGAAATTTATGAACAAAATGAAGATAATAATAGTAATTGGATCTAATAATCTTGTTGGAAATGTTACAATTCTAATGTAATGTAATCTCAATCAATTGAATAAAAATGTAAAGTTAATTTGATAAAATTGTAAATAAGAACAAATTCACTATTTTGTAAATTGGGAAATTACATGTTATAAATTGGATTAGTTAATGTATGATATGATTCGAAATCAGTAGTTGGTAAGTAATTATAATATTTCCTTGTAAACTATATATTTATGAACATGATTAAATAATTACTTCACAATTATAGCTATTATATTTCGTTTCTTTGTTTAGTATGTTGAGATTTATTTTAAATCGATGTGAAATTTATGTGATTAAATATATTAAATGGTAATATTTAAAATGATAACTATAGTATGTTAGTATAAAGAGTTGTAGCTAATGTTTATTATATTCATAAAGACAAATAACGTGTAGTTGATTTGTAATTGGAACGATAATTTAGTTTGAAATAGTTAATAATGGTTTGGAGAATAAAATAAACAATTAATATGGATTTAAATGAAATCGATTTAAAATGAAACAAATGGAATGGATTCCCTAATACAAGCATGAGTATGGACATTTTAACAATAAGAGTCAAATGCTTGTTAATGCAGGCATTAATTGTGCGTTAACATGATTTATATTATTATTCGAATTTAAGTCCATTCTTAAATTTCAAATTTAACTAATAAACTTTTAACATTGACTAATATGTTTTCCAAATTTATTAAAAGGAGAAACTTTGCAAAAAATTGGTGGAAATAATGTAAGGTTTCGAAATTAGGAAGACATACACAGTTACACAAAATGTGGAATTCAGGGGGCCTACAATCCATTCATTATTTACACTAACATTTGTCCTTCTCACTAAATTTTAAACTTTCCATATTTTTCATCAATTTTTTTGTTAAGTTTGTCTTTCTCTCTATTTTCCACTTATTCATTACAATATAAATCTTTCTAAAAAAATAATTTTTTTTTTTTATTTTTTTGTTAAAATTTGAAATTAACTTGAAATACCAAAAGTTGAAAATTCAAAAATTTCTTGTTTTTTAATGGTTCTACTAAGAATTCTAAGTTATCTAGCATTTTTCGTTTCATCAAAATCCACTTTCGTTTGTTCTAAATCTGGGACATACAGTGTGTAAAACGCGCAAATAGACGTTTTGTGTGTTCATAAATTTCAACATTTCCTAACAAGATTGTTATTTAGCTTACGATTTTAAATAGAATCAAACACAGAAATCATAGAATAAATAAACTACAATATCTCATAGCGGAAGCATTTTAAGCAAAATATCTGAGTTGTACAATAAATTTTACACAGTGAAATAAAATACATTGACTTCTAATAAGTAACACTCACAAATTTTGCAATCCAGAGCGCGCACGTCTTCACCACTTTCTATCATGGCTAGCTGAAATCTTTAAATCTACGACACTCAGATCTTACCCAAGCGTTCCATGCAAAACACAAAACACTCGAGTCAAGAATAAAATTCTCATATTAGTCAAATCAAATCAAATCAAATATACAAATGATCATAATTTCAAATATAATTCCGGTTAATATAAAGGTCTCGCCATTTTTCCAAAATTCATTTAAGTGTCTTACATAAGATATCAATTTGTGATTGATCCAATGTTTCAAAATTTCCAACAATTAAAGTTATGTTCGCATTCAAGTGATTAAATCACTGATTTTAATAAACATCCTTCATACCCATTCTTCCAAAGTCTATATTATTTCAAGGGATAATCCTTTATAAACTGACAATTTATTCAAATATAAAATATCCGATTTAATTTATAGTTAAATTTCATCCATTGGGTTCCTTACCATATTTCTTTTTCTTTTCTTTATTTAGTATTTTAAATATTCAATCGTTCAAATTTGTCAAACGACAAAGATCAACAAAAATCACACAATACTAAACAATCAATAATACATTCAATATCACATATCAAACAGAGTTTCCAAAGTTCAAAAACCAAGTCTAAAGTCAAGTGATCAATCACCACATAGTGATAAACATAACGAATAACATAACTATCTACTTACTAACCTTTTAACGAAATAAATAATATTGACCACCTCAGTATCCAAATCGGTGCCCCATCTGTATCTCACAATTAATCAATAGCCAATAATTATCGGATTATTTAAATGATCGTAACAGGAAATTCCAATACCAATATAAAATTTAAAAATCCAAGTCACATGTCCAAATTTTAACTATCGATAAATATCCATTTCGATTATCAGATTTAACGTCAACTTAACAAATTAGTTTTACACACACACACACACACACACACACACACACACACACACACACACATATATATATATATATATATAATTCAACCAATTCTTACCGTCTAGTTAAAATATCTAATTTTACGATAAAATTAACGGTCCAAATTAGGTGTCATGTTTTAGTTAAATCAATCAATTTCAATTTTAATCAGTTAATTTTTCTAACAAAAATAAATAGTAATTATATTCTAAATGATTTGGTTTAACTAATAGCAAGAGTTATAGTACTTCGTGAATGGAATAAACCATTCACATGCAAACCACACTAAAAACTAGACAGTGACAAACAATAGTGAATCTAACACCATTGCGAAAATGGATGTGGAAATAGCTAAGGTGGAAGTGCGGTTCGGTTTCAGGTGGCGATTGACTTGGCGGTGGATGAGCAGATCTCGATAGGTCGAAAAATGGAGTAGGTTCAGGCAGTGTCCAGGCAGTTTGGTGCGGAGCCAAATATGACTGTGGGCGAGGGCAGAGGCGGTGGAGTAGCAAGGAACTTGGCTGTGGGGTGAAGCGGTTTACTGATGGTGGAGGTGCTTTTTTAAAGAAATTATAGGAATGAAATAAGGAAGGGAAGGAGAGACGTTATGGAGAGAGAGGTGCTAAAGAAAGAGTGATGGTTTGATTCAATAAATAAGCTCAGGGAGAAGATGAGAAAACCACTGGTTATGTTTCTTTTATTTATTGTACTTTTTTACGCATGAAAGCTAAGAGTTTAAGAAACACGTTAAATTCCTTTTTTACCTTCCAGGCTGTAAGTTTTTATGGCACATTATTATTATATTGCTTCTTTTTGCACGAATAGTTTAGGAAGGTAAGAAGGCATTCATGGGAAACGTGAATAGTTATAAATGGGAATTGATGTGTGTTTTCTTTTAACGAAGGAAAGGTGCCTATTTTCTCCCGAAGACCTTTAAAATTCAAAAGTAAAATTATTAATGAGGTGTGAGGTGGCAAAGTTTTCCCAAGAAGCCAACCAAATATCTCAATAAAGAGCAAAGGAGGGCATGTAAGTATGAACACACAAATCGTCTATTTGCGCGTTTTACACACTGTAAATCTCAAATTTAGAACAGACATAAGCGGATTTTAATGGAACGAAAAATGCTAGCGAACTTAGATTTCAGAGTAGTACCATTAAAAAAAGGAATTTTTGAATTTTCAAACTTTTGATATTCCAACTCAATTACAAATTTTGACAGATTTAAAAAATTGTTTTTTTAGAAAGATTTACATTTTAATAAATTTGGAAAACGTATTATTCAATGTTAAAAGTTTATTATTTAAATTTAAAATTTAAGGATGGACTTAAATTCGAATAATAATATAAATCGTGTTAACAAACAATTAATGTCTACATTAACAACCATTTAATTCTTATTGTTAAACTGTCCATACTCATATTTGTATAAGGGAATCCTATCCATTTGTTTCATTATAAATCGATTTCATTTAAATCCATATTAATTTTTTATTTTATTCTCCAGACCATTGCTAACGATATCAAACTAAATTATATTTCCAATTACAAATCAACTACAAGTTATTTGTCTTTATGAATATAATAAACATTATCTACAACTCTTTATAATAACATTCTATAGTTATCATCTTAAATAGTATCATCTAACATATTTAATCGCATAAATTTCACATTGATTTAGAATAAATCTCAACATACTAAATAAAGAAATGAAACACAATAGTTGTCACTTTGAAGTAATTTAATCATGTTCATAAATACATAGTTTACAAGGAAATATTATAACTACTTACCAACTACTGATTTCATATCATAAATTAACTAATTCAATTTATAACATGTAATTTCCTAATTTACACAATAGTGAATTTGTTCTTATTATAATTTAATCAAATTAACTTTACATTTATATTCAATTGATTGTGATTACATTATGAAAGATTTATAACACTCCCAACAAGATTATTAGATCCAATTACTATCATTATCTTCATTTAGTTCATAAATTTCAACCTTTCGCAATATTCACACAGTCAAGAATTACGAGATGTTTCATGACATAGGTCGACCTACCCATTCACTAGGTCGACATAGGGTCAACCTAACTGGTAATTTGCTGGGTCGTCTAATGCAATATGTAATATTTATTTTTAGAAAAAAACCCAAACCTCGAATTGCCATAACTTCATTTATCGTTCGTTTCTCGCAAACCATATATGTATCTAAACCAAAAATGGTAACAGACTCAATGGTGCAATTCCAGTTGTCAAATTCTGACAATCTTACAACTTATTATTTAATTAACTAATTCTTTAATTAATTATTTTGTATTAAAATTTAGGTTGTTACATTCTCCTCTCCTTATAAGATTTCGTTCATGAAATCTCTATGGGTAGGAGTACAAGATAAATGTTTTCATCCGAATACATGCAACCATCTATTCAAACATCACCTAACTGTATTCATTCTCAAAGCAGAACTCCTTTGTCTAACTCAAGCATAAAGTCAAAAACAAAACACTCGAGTCAAGATTAACATTCTTAATAGTAAATATACTCAACTGAAATGCTCAAACAAAATGCATAAGTAACTTAAAGAATGTTTGGAATTCCATTCCATTAAACTATATATTATATATTACAATACGTTATTATAACTATGTATATGGTTAAATATAATATTGAAAATAGCATAAAAGTAATTACATTTTTACCCTTACACCGTATAAAATGCCAAAGTTTATACAGTTTAGTTAACCAATCATAAACTGGTGGCATCAGAGGGAACTTTATAGGTACGACAATCAAAATCATAGGAGACTCGATCAGGATAATATGACAAGGCGCACGAGGCAATACCCAAGGTATGATTCTACCAACTACATACCCAGACTAGTGGTAACACATAGCCGTAGCTATCGCCTACCTCTAACAACACTCCTATAACCAAAAGGGCTCCAATCAAATCACAAAATAACATATATGGTATCAAAGAAGTACGTCTGATAAGAAGTTCTACCTCTACTAATCACAATATAGATCTTGTTTTAGTCATTTTAATTATGATCAAAGGTCAGGGCTATCCATCATTGTTCTCTTACTTCATTCTAGTAGCATTCTCTAAACCAACCTACTTCATTCTGAATTCTTTCCTACAAACACAGTTGTTAAAGTAGTATCAATATTGATAGAGAGTATATTAATATCGAATCTGGTCTCTTTAGCAATCAAACGCTTATTTCACATCGTAGTCAATTATATTTTAAATCATATTTTAAATATCAAATAACAACAACATTGATTTAAGTTCAAATATTTCGATGTCATAAATCATATTTCAATTCAATCCGTATTTGATTTAAGTTCAAGATTTAGATTTCATATTACAAAACAATTTGTTTACAAAATTATATTTCAATTTCACATTCTTTTATCTCGATTGTCATTATTTCCAAAAATGTTTATATTAACATTTCAGATTCAACAGCTTGGACTGGAAACAACTTTTATTTAAAATTATTAATATAATATAAAATAGTTGTAACTAAAATAATTATATTTGATCACATAGGGCAAAGGGTTTCAAATTCATATGTAATAGTTAATGGCAACATGATAATTTATTTTCTTCACCTTCGTATCTCTACTCCTCCTCATTATGATGCTTCCTCATCTTCAAACTCTCGCCCCTTCTTGCTTCCTGCTTCCGCCTACATTATTGTATATGAATTCTTACTTTAGATGTTCTATCTTAAACCCTAAATCTCAAATCTCCAATTTTACCGTCCCCTTGTCAACTTTAAAATACCCTTCTCTAATTATCCGATCTTTACATGATGCGACAAACCTTCCATGCCCTCTCGAAGTCTGTGATTTCTTGCGCAGTTGTAATTACTCCCTCTCACATCGTACGATAATGTACAAAGTTAGGCATCTCAACAAGTCTATGCCACTTCATTGCTGAGTGAATTTTTTTCCAACCTTTGTCTAGCCTTGCCAGTAGGAATGGGGACGAGGGTTTGGGATTGATTCTCTGTTACGGTCGCTGTAGTTTTTTTGGTTTGTATGGATGTGGTTTCGGCTTGTCATGTGGGATCTGCCTGGTCTAACACAGAGTATCATCGTGAGAAGTAATTTCTTGTTCCTTCTTAGAATTCATGACTCCCTAACCTGCTGCTGGTATTCATGTTAACTTATCAACTATGTTTTCTTTGGGGTGGCTTAGCTCGATCTCTACACAGTGAGTCAAAATCTGGGTTACACATGTATTGGTTAGCATGTTTAGTTGTGTTGGTTTCTTAGTTTGAATTGGTTATTTATTGTGAAGGCTGATTTTGTCTTGTTAGATTAAATAAATGGCAACAATAGGTGTGTTTATATTGTTGTTTATGTTGGAGAATGGAATTTTGATGACAACAACCTTGTTTCAGTTATTGCATTATTGATTATAAAATATATACTAACATCGTTATCCAATATATATAAAGATATATGCAGGAATTATATACAGGTTATAAAAGATGTACATTTTAAGTGATTTAAGATTCAAGGCTCATGAGAATCAAGATTTTAAGATTTCAAGACTTCAAGAATATCAAAATAATGGAGTCGAGATAATATGTAAAACTCTAGTTAGCACTTTCAAATTCTGTCTTCAAATCATCTTATTTTCATAACTCCTTTCTAAATGATTTCAAATTAATTTTACTAATGTTTTCAAATGTATATGCTTATTATATAGTTTAAACATATTTTAAAGTTTTATGTTTACATTACATATATATATATGTTTATAATTATAATATATAGTTTTATATCATAGAATTATATATATATATATATATTTGAATGTTCAAATTATATACTTCTATGTTTTTATATAATTTTACTCTTTAGAGAATTCATTTGAAACAATAGTTTTAATTCAAGAATTTCCAGAATATATATATATATATATTAATTTAAACACTTGAAAAATGAATTTAAAAATCAAAATAACAAACATATGTCGACATACCTATTTTGACTTGTCGACATTTAACGTCACATTTCGAAATTCAAAGGAAGCGTCTTTTCATTATTTGAAACGATTCAGAACTGTTGCAACCTTTGGAACTCTATAAAAGGAGGCATTTTCGAATTTTTAACCAACTTATCTTCTCCTTTGTCATCCTTACTCTTACCACCATTATTCTAACTTAATTTCTTGATTTCTACACTTATACTCTGCCATTTTCAATACAAATTATTTCATTCTCTTCCTCTTCTCAATCTCTATTAAATACTCTCCGTTTGGAAGTACTATTCAAGGGTTCTAGGGCTCTTTGTAATTGTTAAGGAAACGGTTTGTTCCTTGTAGCCTGTAAATCAAGGAAAGGGAGCGGGTGAACCTTGTAGCCGTGAAATCAAGGGTGTTGAATCGGTGTGAACCTTGTTGCCGTGAAATTAAGGGTGTTGAATCGGTATGAAACTTATAGTCGTGAAATCAAGGGTGTTGAATCAGTGTGAACCATATAGCCGTGAAATCAAAGGTGTGGAATCGGTGTAACCTTGTACCTGTAAAATCACGGGTGTTGTAGGATGATACTAGTATTAATAAAACTCTGCACAATCCAGCGTTGCGTGGGACTGGATGTAGGGGTAATCCAAACCGGTATAAAATCCATTTGTTCTTTACTTTTCTGCATTTTATTTCTATTTATATTTGCATCTACGATTGTTTCTGTATTGATATTCATTCTGCGATTCATATAGTTGTTTGATTAATCGTTAATTGTTTAAGTTTTCCATAAACTCTTTAAAACACTATTCACCACCCTCTAGTGTTATTTTTTCCTTAAGATCTGTGATTATCATCCCTAACAATTGGTATTAGAGCACGGGTTTTCAAAATTTCATCATCTGAATTTTGGAAATATTAAATGGCAACCAACATTGGAATTGCTAGTAATAATAGTTCATTTGTAGAGGGTCGGTCCATCGTTAGACTACCCATATTTAATGACAGTAATTATTCAAATTGGGCAGGTAGGATGAAAATATATTTGCAATCTATAGGATTAGACACTTAGAATATCACACAGACCGAATATATTGAACCCACTACTAATTTTGCATAATGGGCTAATGAACAAAATGCTACTGCACAAAGTAATTCTATGGTTATGAATATGCTATTCTGTTCATTAGGTAGAAATGAATTTAATACAGTATCAATTTGTAAAACTGCTATGAATATATAGAAAACCTTGCAAGTTACACATGAAAGAACCAATAAAGTTAAATAGACAAATATATCAATGTTGACTAATCAATTTGAGTTATTTAAAATGAATTAGTCTTCGATATGTACTGCTGGTTCCAGGAAATCATGCATTAATTAGTGGCTTTGGGAGAAACTTATATTGAAGAGGACCAAGTCAGAAAAATCCTTAATTCTCTAACTCCAGAATAGGATCAGAAAATACTGGCGATTGAAGAGGCCCATAATATATGTGAAATGAAAATTGAGGAGTTAATAGAAAATCTGATGTCATTCCAAGTACAGTTACAGAAAAGAAAGGAAAATAAGCTGACAGAAAAGAAATCTATAGCATTCAAAGCAACAACTGATCGTTCTAATTCAAGCAGTGAGGATGATGAAGAAATTGCTTACATGACAAGGAATTTCAGAAAATTTCTGAAATATAAAAGAAGAAATAATTTTCCAAGGAATAATCAAGGAAGTTCAGGAAAAAAAAGATGATAGATGCTATAACTGCAACAAACCAGGTCATATAAAAAGATTGTGTCCATATCCTGATAAATCAAATCAACAAACAGATAATAATTCGTCAAAGAAGAGAAAAAGGGCATACGCAGCAACTTTGGATGATTCAGACTCATCATTAGGTGACGAAGAGCCATAAACTGGAAATTCAAATATGTGCTTCATAGCGATTCAGAATTCAGGAAATATCAAAGAATTGGATTTAAAAACCAAGTACGCCTTAATTAATAATTTTTGGTTGAATTGGCTGAACGGATGCTTGTTTGCTTGCCTTGTTTGAAATTTGAATTCTAAAATTGGAATTTGAAATTTAAATACTAAAATTTAAATTGAATTTTGAAATTCAAAATATTAATATAATGAATATTATAATAATAAAATTTAATTTAAAAAATATCATCTTGGAAAATAATAAAACAAAGAATATAAAGCGTTAAAACAATAAAACAAAGTCAAAAAGCAACTTGACCTTTGAAAACACATACATATTTTAACATACATGAATTGACATGTCGACATATGCACCAAAAAATGAAATTCAAATTTTGAATTTCAAAAGTTTAAACTTTCAAACTTCCCTCCATCTTTTTACCAACTCCCAATATCTAAAAAGATGTCCTTCTACTCAGAAAGATGTTTCCATTTACTCTCTATTTATTTATCTATTCAACTCTATTCTCACTCTCTTTCATTCAAAATTCAAAACAATTTTCTTCATTCTGTTCTCTTCATATCTACATTCTAATGACTTCCTCTTGCACACCAAAAACCATGAGATTGACCAAAACTCTTAAAGGTCATCTATACAATGATCCGAAAGCTATTCAAGCCTGCATTGACTATGTTACTAATGGAAAAATCAATACAGGAATTTTTCCTATCTTTGAAGACTTTCCTTCTTGTGATCTTCGTTTTCTTTTTGAACAAAATGAAATTTTAAGCTTGATAGATTCTCGGGATTATGATGAAGTATGTTACCCGAATCTATTGAATCGTGGCTTTTACAAAGGAAATGAAAATTAATTTTGGAATAGCGTAAAAGGCACTCAAATTATTTTGGATTGTGAAATTTTGGGAAACATTTTAAATTGTAAGACTATGGGCTCAGATTTTTCGGATTTTGAAATTGATGAACTAGATTTGGAAACGTTTCATCATATCTTTGAAAGCAATGAACACATGGAATTTAAAAATCACTTTGTTTGCCCAAAACAAGAATTATCAACCTCCTACTTTAACATCACTCACCCCTCGTTCCAGAAATTTCAATAACCTTAACCTTAAGGTCCAAAAAGCACTTTTTGCCATCTTTGGCAAAATGATATCAATTGGGCCGATGTGATTTAGAAAGAGTTCAAGCCCAAAGAAATTTCCACTAAATAAAATACTCTATATCATGAAATTTATCTTACCCACATATTTAAATATTTTTGAGTGATTCTCAATGGAGAGGAATTTGTGCATAGAAAGATTTTTAACTCGGGAAATAAATCCCTTATGCATATTCCGATAACTTTTAAGTCTTGTGAAACTTTTGTCGACAAACAAGCTCAAATGGAACAAGAAGAAAATATAATGGAAATCGACAAAGAAGAAGAATCATTTTTGGAAAGCGTAGACTGTCCAACATCTAGTAATGCCATATCCAAAGAATTACTTGTCCAAAACCAAGTCAAGTTTTCCATGAATCAAAAGAAGATCAAGAAGATACTCATTAAAATGTCTTCTAAAATGAACGAGTTCTTTGGAAAAATAGGAAGAAAACATGGAATATCATCTTCCTCCTCCTCATCCGCTGAAATTTAAGCTTATTAGTTTGCTATCTTTTCATAGTAGCTTGTATTTCCTTTCGTATTTTCATATTTCGTACTTCTAGCTTTAAATTTCATGTATCGCTTGCTTTTAATAATTTAGTAGTAATGAATGACTATTATTTTATGTCAAAATAAAATTTAAATCTCTGTAAAAACATTAACATCAAATAATATAATAAGAAATAACTCAAAATTGTACGAAAATCAAAGATACCCAAAAACAAACATCGGTATGTCGACATATGACTGTCAGGAAATTCAAATTGTTTAAAACTTGAATTTTTGAATAGCTACCTTATATCTCTTAATTTCAAACGAATTCCGGAGTCTATAAATACCTTTATCTTCCAAAAAACACAAATTCATTTCTCTCTTTATTCTCTAAACCATCCTTCTCTAAATTATGAGAATAATGGCCAATCCTATTCATAATCTAAGTGAGAATCTTGAAGAAACCCTCAATTCGTTCAAGAATATCCTATCGATAATACTTCGTAATCAGCATCATCTAGAATTAAGTCAGATAAAGCTGTCTGAACATCAAGAGAAACACTTTGACGCTATTCGTTGGTTGATCTCTTCTCTTTTCAGAGATGAAGACAACAACATCACTAGAGCACCTCTCACCAAAGATGACGAAGATTGGGAAGTCATCGAAAAGGATTCAATCTTCGGTAGAGACGGATAAGTGGAAGTTCCAAGGGATGTATAAATTTGATATGCTTTGTTTGGTATGTAAATATTGTTTGGATTTAATTTGACTGGTATTGATTGGTTTGAAACAATGATTACTTGTATATTGATACAATATTGTTGAATTACTTAGTTCTTGAATAAGTCACTAAGATTAATTATAGCATAGATTTAAGGGGAGTTTAGTATAGTTAATTATGGATTAGCATAATTTTTTTTTGATGACAAAGGGGGAGAAATTATAAAATAGGTTATAGTTTAAGATAGGCATAACTTAAGGTTGGGGGGGGGGGGTTAGGAGGAATTTATGGAGAAAGGAGGAGTATTCAAGAAATCAGAACAACATGTATAACAGATATGAATATTTTATAAAACCAATGTTGTCATCATCAAAAAAGGGGAGATTGTTGGATAATAGAATTTTGATAATAATAACCTTGTTTCAATTATTAACGTTATTGATTATAAAATATATACTGACATCTTATCCAATATATATATATATATATGCATGAATTATATACAAGTGATACGGAAGATTGTACAATTTAAGAGATTCAAGACTCATGAAAATCAAAATATAAAGATTTAAAGAGTTCAAGAATTTCAAAAAAATAGAGTATAGATAATATGTAAAACGCCAATCAGCACTTTCGAATTTGTTTTTCAAATTCTGTTTTCAAATCATCTTATTTTCAAAACTCCTTTCTAAATGATTTCAAATTGTATTTACTTATGTTTTCAAATATATATGTTTATTATATAGTTTTTATATATTACAAAGTTTTATATTTACATTCTATATATATTTGTAATTATAATATACGATTTTATATCATATAATTATATACATATATGTTTAAATTATATATTACTATGTTTTTGTATGATTTTACATTTTAGAGAATTCATTTAAACACTAGTTTTAATTTAAGAATTTCCAGAATACACACACACACACACACATATTGGTTTAAACACTTGAAAAATGATTTTGAAAATCAAAATAACAAGCATATGTCTATATACTTATTTTGACATGTCAACATATAACCGTCACATTTTCAAAATTCAAAGGAAGTGTCTTTTTATTATTTGAAACGTTTCAGAACTGTTGCAACCTTTGGAACTCTGTAGAAAGGGTCATTTACGAATTTTTAACCAACTTATCTTCTCCTTCTTCATCCTTTCTCTTACCACCCTTATTCTAACTTAGTTTCTTGATTTCTATACTTATACTTTGTCGTTTTCAATACAAATTATATCATTCTCTTTCTCTTCTCAATCTCTATCAAATACCCTCTGTTTGGAATTGCTATTCAAGGGTTATACAGCTATTTGTAATTTTTAAGGAAAGGGTGTGTTCTTATAGCCTGTAAATCAAGGAAATGGAGCAGTGTGAACCTTGTAGCCGTGAAATCAAGGGTGTTGAATCAGTGTGAACTTTGTAGTCATGAATCAAGGGTGTTGAATCAGTATGAACCTTGCAACCGTGAAATCAAGGGTGTGAAATCGTGTTAACCTTATAGCCGTGAAATCAAGGGTGTTGTAAGATTGATACAAGTATTAATTAAACTCTGCACAATCCAGCGTTGCGTTAGACTGGATGTAGGAGTAATCCGAACTAGTATAAAATCCGGTGTGTCATTTCCTTTTCTTCATTTTATTTATTTTTATATTTGCATCTGCGATTTTTTGCATCTGTGATTGTTTCTATTTTGATATTCATTTTGTGACTCATATAGTTGTTTGAATAATCGTTAATTGTTTAAATTTCCCATAATCTCTTCAAAACACTATTCACCCCTTATACTGTTAGTTTTGCCTTAAGATCCGTGATTCTCATCCCTAAAAGTCTACAAGTCTATCTTTTTTGGATACTTTGGTGATCATTTTATGCAAGGCTCTCGTATGGTCATCATTATGAGTTGGGTGTATGTTAGCCGAGGTGTTGGTGCTCTGGTTCTCGTTTTATGGCCTCGTTTAGCTCATAGGTGAAGCTTCTGCTCTCAATGAGCCAACCTTTTGTCTCTATTTCATGCCTCTCCATTATCAGGTCTGCATCTATTCATGGGTCAATCGGTAACCATGTTATCCTACTATTTAGTTTGTGTCTCGAATGTCTGCTTCTTCCCCTTGGCTTTTGCTTATGATCGGAGAACCCGGTTATTCGGTATTACTACTAAGTTGATGCTAATCTACATGCAATGTCTTCGATGCGATGGGTAGGACCTTCGGTCCTTACCCATGTTTGGTTCCTGTGAACTGCTTTTGTGTGTACTATCACCATTATGCCAAGCTGTTTGTTCAGCTAAAATAGAGCTATATTTTGGGTTTACTATTCATAACGGCTGCAGCTTGTCCGGTTTCTCTTATCTGTACTATGTACTTGCTTTGACTACTAGATAGGCTGTTTTGTTTTGGAATTCAATATGTTACCTTGTCTACTGTTGTATAATGCAATGTAAAGTAGTTTAGTAATGAGCTAGCTCCTATACTATAATCTAAGATAGAATTGTGGATGGCCCAAATCAAATGCCGTAGGTAGTGGAAGGTCCACTTTAAAAATCGAATTTATAGCTGATTGTCAACTAACAATTACCTGTACTATACGGTATTTTATTACTAGTTATAACAAAAGATGATTGCAGCCACCTTAAAAACCGCTCGGCTTTGCCAAAAAAAATAATTTTTTTATATAAAATAGTTTGATTTAAAAATAAGTATAAAATATATAATAGTTTAATTTTAAGAAAAATGGCATAATTAAAATAGTTATAGAATGTATATTAATTAAGTTAAAAATAGTTATAAAATAATAGTTAACTTTAAATAGTAAAATTTAAATTAGTTTAATAGAAATAATAAAAATTCCAAATAATTCAAAATAGTCCAATTACTCCAATCCAAACCATTCATCCGCAATTCCAAAGTTCGACATGTTTTAATTTAGATTTCCAAAACTTACACTCAATCAATTCAAAACTTTAATCAAGAACTTCTTAAGCTCAATTTATTTCAAAATAGCGTTTAAGTTGGATTATCCCATTTTATTCTTAAGATCACATTACCTTTAAATCACATCTTATAAGGTTCATATCAATAAATTAAAATTTTCAATTTAATTGGTTATAAATATTTTAACTTTTGTTATACTTAGATTTAGATATCTACTTAATAAATTGTTATCCAATCAATTTATTAAGTTTTAAGATCATAATAAATTCATAAACCTATTCATTAATATAACTTTACATCTTAAAATTAGTTTATTTTTAACTTGATAAATTTCATTTCTGTTGACGTCAAAAGTTGGTCACTAGTGACAGTCAACCCCCAATCGTGTGGAGAGCACACGAATAACGATCACAGAGTGTAATAAAGTAAAGAAAACAGGGAACATACAAGATTTTTTATAGTGGTTCGACAAAGAGGGTGCCTACATCCACTTTATATATATATATATATTGATTTTTTCTTTTTTATTACAAATACAATGCTTTTTCTATTTGAGGAAAGAAGAAAAATGGGCTATCTTGAGTTAGCCGTGGAGAAGCTTTTCTTTTAGAGGAGAAGTCCAACTAAGAGTGGATGTAGCCGAAAGAAGGTAGAAAAGAAGTCCAACGGGAAGTCCCTTTTCCATTTGGAACTTGGTGATATATATAGGTGAAGATGTGGGCTGAGTGGGACGCCACATGGCTTTCCTCTTTTTCGGAGCTTGGACACATGGAGCTCGATTATTGGTTGTAATTGCGGCGGTGGGACCCGGTCCACTGCTAATTTATAGTATCCTCGGAAATAGTGGCTTACGTGGCACTCGAGGTGAGTTGTATCAGAAGTAGAGCTTTGTCCGGGAGTGGTTGAACACTTTAACGCCTTGGAAGTTGGGCCGAGCATTGAATGATTCAACTGGATATTTTGAAGTGAATTCCGAGATTTGGTCGATCCTACTTTGATGGAAACGATGAACTCGGTCAGTTGAGACGAGCAATTCTTACGGGCTCGATGAGCCGCTTATTTGAAGGAGAACAATTCAGGCCAGCCTATGTTCGGGTCGTTTCTGGAGGAAGTTGGCTCGAAATGATTCTTGCCTGGCCTTTCTGGAGTGTAGGTCGTTATATCGGTCGCTTCGATCCGTTAAACCGCAACATCTTTTGCCAAAAAGTTGGTCAACACTTAGCCCCTCAGAGTACATCTTTCTTGGTAAGGGAGGTGTGTTCTGATCCTTGCATCGAAGTTCAATGTACAAGCAATGGTGGTTATGCCGAACCATATTAAATCCAGAAATTTGATGATCTTGGTGGTTGTATTAAGATCGGAAACCGACGATCGAAGTAGATCGTATTAAGGCCAGAAAATCGACAACCATCGAGGACCGTATTAAGGCTGTGAAAGTGATTATTAGCTTCGTTTGTGAGAACTAACACCTGCAGAGAATGCATGGGCCATTCCCTGTCTAAAGAAGGCTTCGACCTTGATTGGACGAGTATTAACCATACTCGGCTTGAAGATATGGGTGAACAGTAATCACATTTGGCTTCAAGGGATGGCGAGTATTAGCCATACTCAGCTTACAGGGATGGCGAGTATTATCCATTCACGGCATTTGGGGATGGCGAGTATTATCCATACCTGGCTTATGGAGATGACAAGTATTGTAACAACCCAGAAAATCAGAACTAATTTAAAAATTTTATTTTGGTTATTTTTATGAATTTTGAATATTTAAAATGATTTTATTTTAAATATTAACGATTAAAAATTTATTTAAATCGAAGTTAGAGCGAATATATTTATTTTAATTATAAAAGGAGTTAGAAATAGTGCGGTAGTTTGAAAATTTGAATTTGAACTTTGACTAAATGTACAGCATACAAATTAAATCGAATTTCAGTAAAACTAAAAATATTTAAATTTGTTTAAAAATATCTTTCCAACGAATGTGAAAAATTGAAATTTCATAGCGAGAATAAAAAGTTATGACCAGTTAAATATTCAGAATAGGTGCTATGGAAGTTAATATAATATATAGCCCTTATAAATAACCATTTTGCAAACTACCTCCTTTTCGAAAAAACAACTTTGGTTGGATCCGAATGTCAAATTATTGCCAGATTCCAAATTCCATAATTTTTGGAATTGATATGTGAGTGTGGCAAAAGAAAATGTGTTTCGTTAATTTCAGTCAAATTGGATCGACCAGAAAATGGTCATTTTTCAAACGGTTTCCAAATTCGACGAAATTGATTTTTTAGGACCGTATAATCAAAACATAACTAGATTTATATTTCGGTAATTTTTGGAGTCAGTATGTAGCCCTGGTAAATTAAAATGCGCGTTTAAATTAAATATATACTGATATATATATATTTAATTTAAAGAAAAACCTACTGAAACAGTTGAACTAGCTTACGGGACATATCCCATTGTGTCCAGAATAGGGGTATTTAGCTAGGGGTGAAAGTCGTTCGGTTTGATTTGGAGTTCGTATGGATTAAGGGGTATTTTTTGATTTAAATAAATAAAAAATAAAATATATAAATTACAACCAACTAGAGAATTCCCAAAACCCTCGTTAATTCCTGAAGCTGCCATCTCTCTTCTGAACAACGACAGAGAAGCTTCCCACCTTCCCTCCTCCAAAACTCCCGATCCTCTCAACAAAATCAAATGCTTTTTTTTTGTGAATTTTGTAGAGAATCCCTAGATCTACAAATCCATACAGACCCTGTAATTTATCGTCACATATTGGCTGAGATCCAACCCTTTGAATTCAAGTCGCGTCGTCCTCCGTATCACCTTCGATCCGCCACCAAACTGAACACCTCCACCACCAAACAGAGCGTTGTTCCTAGCTCTACAACGTGGCATAACCCGATCAGCTCCAAGTGCTTCCAGTCTCGCGAAAATCCAAAACCTAACTTTGAACAAACTGCTAAGGTATACGGCTGTATATATATTTAAATGGTTAATAACACTTTAAAGTATTGCAAATCCATTTTTGTTTATAAAAATCATATCTTTCTCATACGATAACGAAATTCGATGAAACAGGAGATATCAGGATCGTCGCATTGTACACAACATTTTAAAAGAGACCGGCGAATTTTTGGAGCTTTCTACAATTTTAGAAGAAATGAAAAGCAATGTGAGATTTCTGTTTCAAAAATAATTGAACAAAATTATATTAGGCTGCAGATGGAGTTTAGTAACTCCCGACACCGTCGTCCACAGACCATGGACGACTTGATTGAATTATGGTGTGAAATTGATTATGATTGTAGTTGAAAAGAAATAGATTGTTGTTTGTGGAAAATTCATTGTATAGTGAAAAGAAATTGTATTAGGAAAATGAGACCCTTTATCGCCGCGAGACCTAAGTTAGCAGAGGAGCTGTACTAGGGACGGTGCCGCTTTTAATTACCCTGCCGTTATACAACCGAAATTTTCTGAAATATTCATGTATTATAAAATATTCATGTTATGATATAAAATTGTCTGAACAATAAAAATTAAATTTTTATTGTATATTTAAAATATGCAAATGATCATAGTCTGAATAGAAAAATTATTTAACAATAAAAATACATTTTTATTGTAAATTAAACATGATCATTATTTGGAATGAAAATTGTTTAACAATAAATTCACATTTTTATTGTAAATTAAAAATGATCATTATTTGGAGTGAAAAATTGTTTAACAATGAATTCACATTTTTACTATAGATTAAAAATGGTCATTATTTTGAAAAGAAAAGTTAACAATAAAAATTTACATTTTTATTGTGCATAAGAAATGATTCAAAATGATCATTGTTTTGAAAAAGAAATGTTAACAATAAAATTTTTGCATTTTTTTGTTATAACAAATGATGTAAAATGTGTTACATTTAAAAATTTACATTTTTATGTATGAATGATCATCTAAAATATTCAAATTTGACTAAAAATGTATTAACATTAAAATTTACCTTTTTATACAAGATTGAATCATTAAAAATATTCATTTTTGATTAAAAAATGTTTTTATGTTAAAATTACATTGTTAATGTTAGAATGAATCATATAAAAAGATTCAATGTTGACAAAAATGTTTTTACATTAAAATTACATTGTTAATGTTAGAATGAATCATACAAAAAGGATTCAATGTTGACAAAAATGTTTTTACATTAAAATTTCATTATTAATGTAAAAAAGAGTCATAAAAAAAAGTTTCCTTGTTTGATAAAATATTTTTACATTAAACATTACATTTTTAATGTAAAGATTGAATCACTAAAAAGATTCAAGTTGGTAAAAATAGTTTAACATTAAAAATTACATTTTTAATGTAAAGATTGTATCACTAAAAAGATTCAAGTTGGTAAACATAGTTTAACATTAAAAATTACATTTTTAACGCAAAGATTGAATCATTAAAAAGAAGTTGGTAAAAATAGTTTAACATTAAAAATTACATTCTCAGTGCAAAGATTGAATCATTAAAAAAATTCAATGTTGATAAAAATGTGTTTAACATTAAAAATTATGTTCTTAATGTAATGTATGATTTCGTATAAAAGATTCAATGTTGAAATGAAAATGTTTTTAACATTAAACATTACATTTTTAATGTAATGTATGATTTCATATAAAAGATTCAATGTTGAAATGAAAATGTTTTTAACATTAAAAATTAAATTTTTAATGTAATGTATGATTTCATATAAAAAGATTCAATGTTGATAAAAATGTATTTAACATTAAAAATTACTTTTTTAATGTAATGTATGATTTCATATAAAAATATTCAATGTTGATAAAAATGATGTTAACATCAAAAATTACATTTTTAATGTAATGTATGATTTCATATAAAAGATTCAATGTTGAAATGAAAATATTTTTAACATTTAAAAAATACATTTTTAATGTAATGTATGATTTCATATAAAAGATTCAATGTTGAAATGAAAATGTTTTTAACATCAAAAATTACATTTTTAATGTAATGTATGATTTCATATAAAAGAGATTCAAGATTGGTAAAAATAGTTTAACATTAAAAAATTGCATTTCTAATGAAAGTATGATTCCTTTAAAATATTCATAGTTTGATAAAATGTTGAGACATTAAAAATTACATTTTTAATGTAAGTATGATTCCTTTAAAATATTAATAGTTTGATAAAATGGTTGAGACATTAAAAATTACATTTTTAATGTAAGTATGATTCATTAAAATCGTTAACTATATGTTAGGGAATAAATGGTGTTTGACATCGTCAAACGAATTAATTTATATATACATACATATATATATATATATATACACACACATATATGAGTATAAATTAAAATAAAACGAATCGCTCGTGGTAGTTCGCGATTTGAAATCGTAAATTTAAACGATTATACTGAAAGATCCGACCGTCGGATTTACCTAAAACTGGAACCGTTGGGTTCGCTTTGGAATGACCTGAAGCGTCGTTTAATTAAAAATGGCTATTTCTATTTAAATAAAAATAGCGATAAATCGTTATAAAATATTATAAACGTATGGAATGAAAAGAAATGATTTGAATTATATATGCACGTGAATTATTTGAAAAGGCCGAGTTAATTCTCATTTCAAATAATTGATCGACGATTAGAAGTCGAAGATATTAAAGACGGTTGTTGAAGACCGGCTATCTTCACATCGAATGGATGACTACTGATGTCCTGGATTGGTTAGCTCCCAGGAAAGGGTTGAAGTGGTAGTTGTTCGAATGTACTTGTTGACTGTCCGGATATGCGAGAGCCTCTCTTCCATATTGGGCATATGGAACGAGGAATAAGGTGCCTCCGGTTTCGTTGAGACCCAGAACATACTTGTAAATGGATGTGTGTCTGACATTGGATTTTATTCTGTGTTGATTGATTTCTATTAAATATATATCTATTTGGTGACGGAGAATTTATTCTCTTGCTTAACACCCTTCTCTAAGACGTACGAGCTCAGATGTTATATATTGATAGATATTAGTCACATGGCGTGAATTGTCTGTATGGCATGCCAAGATGCAAATGATCAAGGCTTATTGTAGAAAAGCAGAGCCTTGTGGTTGATGATCAAAGCATAACTTTATTTAGTATAGCTTTATTTAGCATAGCTTTGTGTATAGCGTTACTTCGCGAGCCTCACACCTCGGTATGAACCAGAATCGGGAAAAGGACCCCAGGGAGGACATGCGTTTCTTTCTTGCTAGAAGTGGTGTCATGGTATGGCGCCCAGACATTTTTACTTATGTGGATGATGGAAAGCGAGGTACCTCGAATTTGAGTCCCTAGTGGCACTTGATTTACGCCCATAGGGCGGGGAAACGTATTGTTCAGGAATAACTAATCCATTAAAGTATTTGTGGACTGACCCTGGCGCTCCTAGGTGCAGTTGCGGCTGTATCCCGAGGCATGGGCTAGAGTGTCTAGAATTCGGTAAGGACGATCCCTTGCCTTGGATCATGGTGGAAATCCAACTTCCAATACGACACCATGCGGTTTTGATTGTAAAGTTCGTATGGCGATATAGTATATGGTAGCTATGCCGTCTATGATTGATACATTATAATTGCAATGTTTTTGAAACATATAGACACTAATAATAATATCAAATCTGTTTTATACGTATCAAGCATATTTTTCCATTATAAGGTAAATCTCTATCCTTAAGTTTGTGTTGCATTGTGTGATGGGACTTGAGTCTTATAATGGCTTCATTTTTCTAAAAAGCATTGCGATGTTTAAATAATTTACTTTATTTATGCACTGGCAGTCCAGTGGAATAAAGCCGCATGAGCGGTGTGGTCCAGTGATTACCCTTATTATTAAATAGGTTAAGTATGATTTCTCATATCAGTCCCATGACTGACTCGTAGTTTGTTTCACTTTGCAAACTCGTTGCCCTCTTTTCCACATGGGCAGCCTTGTATTCAGGTTTTAACAGATTCATTCTGGATAGCTACAGAGCTGAAGATGGATCCTATCATTTCTATTATGTTGTTCAGACTTCATTTAGTATATTATGTTTGATTCCGCTGCAGACATTTTATATTAAGCCGAAACTGTATTATGTACTAAGTATGATCTTATTATGTTGTGTAACTCCGATGATATATTATTTCCAGTGTAATTTGATGTATATTATTTGCTGTAATTATATATTTCTATTCTACTGTTATTGATTATGTGTTATATTCCAATGATTATCCTTGCTTCCGTGGCACGGGAGTTTGGGGTCATCACAGTTGGTATCAGAGCTTTGGTTAATCTTAGCTTCGGAATATAACATATTAGCGAACTCATCAGAAATAGAATCAATAGTATTCTAAGGCGAATAACTCATCATAGATAGGATTAGTAATGTCCTAGAATGAGTATAGCAGAATAAAATACACCCCCATAGATGCATTTACATTAAAATATATGTCTCCATGCTTTACAATATATTTTCTGTTGGCCTGACTCTTTGTCTGCTATTTGCAGACATAGTAGAAAATGAGTGGCAGAAACAGAAGAAGTAATTCTATGGTTCAACAATCTAATGAGCCAATTGTGCTCCCACAACCATAACCAGATCTAGAATATCTAGTAGTGAAGTATCAAAATCTGGGTGGAGTATCATTCTTGGGCAAGGTGTCTGTTATTGAAACACAAGCATGGATGCATTCCTCTGAGATAATTTTTGAAGGCTTAAAGCTGATAGATGATCATAAAAATTACTGGCATCTTGGGCACTCAAAGTTAAAGCTTTATTCTGGTGGGAAACTGTTATTGAGGAAAATCCAGAAGGTAATATTACCTGGGATAGATTTAAAGAATGTTTTACAGAAAAATTTATTCCTCCAGAAGCAACTGAGCGGTTATATGATGAGTTTTACAATCTGAAACAAGACGATATGACCATCCAGGAATATCAGAATAAATTCAATGAACTTTCTCGCTTTGCCCCAGAACTAATTCGAGATCCTATAAGGAAGAATATGAGATTTATCAATGGACTACAAAAGAAATACGAAGGTAGAGTACTTGCTCATGTGAATCTTCCTTTTTCTATAATGATACAAATGGCTTATCATTATGAGTATCTGGATAAGCAAGGTGTTTTGGAAGATGAAGAGGAAGGCAGTTCTAGCAGCAAAAGGAAGTTTCAAACTGATAGCCCTGAGGCAAGTACGAAGTCTAAGGTCAGTAAGAAGCCGAAAGCTGATAAGAAAAGGGTTAAATTAGAGAAAAAACCATTAATGACTGCCACATGCTCTAACTGCAATAGACAAGGACATTTGGCGATAAATTGCAAATCTTCGAAGAAATGAAAGAATGAGGGATCTAAATCCAAGAGGAAGTTTCAAGAGGATAGAAATTGCAATCTTTTCCATCAGGCTGGTCATGTAAAGCAAGATTGTCGGCTTTTGAAAGCGACCAAAGAAGCTCAAATCAATAGCACGGCAGATGCTCCAACATCCTCAACTAGTCAGCAAAGGCCAGATGTTTTGGAAGGCACTCTCACTATCAACAATATTGGTATTAAAGTATTGTTCGATACGGGGGCATCACAAAGCTTTTTCTCAAGCAATACGATTAAGAAGTTGAAGTTAAAGCTAAGGAACCTTAAGGAATTGATTAGAGTTCATAATCCGATAGGAGGTTCTCTTATTCTCGATGTGTATTGTAGAGTACCTATTTCCTTTTCTCGTTACTGATTTTTTTTTAATTTAATTGTTATGGATTTTTCTGAATATGAAATCATTTTTTAGATGGATTAGTTAACTAAATACGAGGCCGAAGTTAAATGTGCAGAAAGAGTTGTTAGAATTAAAATGAAGCTTGCCAATATTGTTATACCCTGCGTAGGCTCAGATTCAGACAGAAAAGAATTTTGTGCTGCTCTTGAGGTTTCTCCCACTACCATTGAAAATATTCCTATCATTAAAAACTATGTGGATGTGTTTGAAGAAGTGGATAGCTTACTGCCGCGAAGACAAATTGACTTCAGAATTGATTTAGTTCCGAATGCAAGGCCAGTTGTGCATCCTATTCGAAGAATGACATGGAAAGAGAAAGAAGAATTGGGTAATCAAACTAAACAGCTTTCGTGGAAAGGTCTGATCAGGCCTAGCTTTTCAAATTGGGGTGCAGCAGTAGTGTTTGTTCCAAAGTCAGAAGGTACTCTTAGATTATGTGTTGATTACTGAGACCTCAATAAACAAACACTGAAGAATAAATATCCATTACCCTGTATTGATGATTTATTAGATCGCTTGAATGCAGCGCAAGTATTTTATAGAATGGGCCTAGCTACAGGTTTCCATCGAACGGATTTCTAAAGAATGTGTTCCTTTGACAGCTTTAAGAGGTCCAGACATATTTTATGAGTGGTTAGTAATGTCGTTCAGCTTATGCAATGCTCCTGCTTATTTTGTCGATTTAATGAACAGATTATTCCGCGATGTCTTGAATAAATTTGTGCTGGTTTTCATTGACGACATCTTAATCTTCTCTAAGTCAACTACCGAGCATGAGAAACATTTGGAACAAGTTTTGGAAATTCTGAGAAAGAATGTATTAAAAGCCAAATTTTCTAAATGCATATTCTGGCAAGAAGAAGTGAAGTTCCTCAGTCTTGTAGTATCGAAGGAAGGAATTTCTGTGGATCCAAGAAAAATCACCGCCATTCAAGATTGGAAGAAGCCCAGCACGCCTACAGAAGTCAGAAGTTTTCTAGGATTGGCTGGCTATTATCGGAAATTCTTAAAAAAAATTCGAAGCTATCTTGTCCATTAACGAAGCTTACAAAGAAGCATACAAAGTCTAATTGGACACCTGAGTGTGAGGCAGCTTTCCAAGAGCTAAAATTAAGGTTGACTACTGCTCCAGTGTTGACTATTATTGATGGCAATCAAGATTTGATATTATATACAGATGCTTCTATTGAAGGTGTTGGTGCGATATTAATGCAAAGAGCCAAAGTCATTGCTTATGCTAGTCGTCAGTTGAAGCTGCATGAGAAGAGATGTCCTACTCACGATCTTGATTTGTTAGCCCTCGTGTTTTCTTTGAAAATATGATGGCACTGTCTTTTGGGTGGGAAGTTCGAATTATATGCAGATCATAAGTCAATAAAGTATATGTTCATCCAGAAAGACTTGAATTTGAGGCAGCAACTTTGGTTAGAATTTCTTGCGGCATACGATCTAGATATTTGTATACTCCAGGGAAAGCCAATATTGTAGCAGATGCGCTTAGTAAGGAGAATGCAATTATCACTAATCTCATTATTACACCTTCATTGGTTGCCAAAATCTCTGCTCTTCAGAAAGATGATGAATTTATTTAGAGAACTAGCAAAAAAGTTCGCGAAGGCAAACCATCTAGTTTCTAGATTGATAACAAAGGAGTTCTGAGGTTATTAGGCCGAATTTGTGTCCAGAATATTCCTGAGCTCATAAGGGAAGTGATGGATGAATGTCATAAATCCAAGCTTAGTATCCATCCAGGGGTGAATAAGATGTATCATGTTCTCAAGCGCACGTTCTGGTGGAGTTCTATGAAAAGAGACATTTCCATTTATGTTAGCAGGAGTTCTACTTGCCAACAGGTCAAAAGTGATTAGCAGAAACTTGCCGGATTGATACAGCCACTTGAGGTTCCAAATTGGAAGTGGGGTCAAATTTCCATGGATTTCATTGATGGCTTGCGCCAAACCAGGAAAGGTAATGATAGTATTTGGGTGATCGTAGATCGTTTCATGAAGACCGTCCATTTTATTCCTGTCGGATCTACTAGAACAACTCAAAGTCTGACGAAATTTATTTCAAAGAAATTGTCAGATTACATGGTGTTCCTAGTAGTATTGTTTGTGATTGTGATCCGATATTCGCAAGTAAATTCTGGGAAGCATTCCAAAAGGAGCTGGGGACAAAATTAAATCTGAGCACTGCTTATCATCCTCAAACAGATGGCTAGACTGAGAGGGTGAACCATATATTAGAAGACTTGTTGTGGGCATGCATTCTTGATTTTGGTGGATCATGGGAAGATCACTTGCATTTAATCGAGTTTTCATATAATAACAGCTACCAAGCAAGCTTCCAAATGTTGCAATTTGAAGCATTATATGGCAGACCATGTAGATCTCCCGCATTTTGGGTAGAACCAGGCAATAAACTAGTATTGGGTCCCGACATGATTCAAGAAGCTTCAGATGAAGTCGATTTTATTAAGAAGCGACTTCAGACTGCCAGAGCCGACGGAAGAGCTATGCAGATTCAAGAAGAAGGGATTTAGGATTCTCTATTGGTGATTATGTATACTTGAGGGTTTCCCCATTGAGAGGAGTAGTTCGTTTCGGGAAGACTGGGAAGTTGGCGCCGAGGTTCATTGGTCCATTTCCTATACACGAAAGGATTGGAACTCTCGCTTACAGGGTTCAGTTGCCTGACTGGTTGCCAGGGGTACATGATGTATTTCACGTGTATCAACTTCGAAAGCATGTACATGATCCAAACTTGATTTCGGAGGAAGCTGCACAGCAAGATTTGGAGATTACCCCGAGCTTAGCATTGAGAAGGGAGCTAGTAAAGATTATTGGCAAGATTACCAGAGTTCTGAGATATAAGAGAATTCATTTAGTCAAAGTGCAGTGGAGCGGAGATCCTAGAGACTGTACATGGGAGACCGAGGATAACATTAAATAGGCTTATCCCCAGTGCAGTGGATATCTTTGATTAGCTCTGGTGCAAGGTACGTTTACAATATTTTACATTTTCTGTTTTGTTTCCTACTTTACTGTTGTTTCCTTTTCGAGGACGAAAAGTTTTTAAGTGGGGGAGATTGTAACTACCCGGAAAATCAGAACCAATATGAAAATTTTATTTTGGTTATTTTTATGAATTTTGAATATTTAAAATGATTTTATTTTAAATAATAATGATTAAAAATTTATTTAAATCGAAGTTAGAATGAATATATTTATTTTAATTATAAAAGGAGTTAGAAATAGTGCGATAATTTGAAATTTGAATTTGAACTTTGACTGAATGTACAGGATTCAAAATAAATCGGATTTCAGTAAACCAAAAATATTTAAATCTGTTTAAAAATATCTTTCCAAGAATGTGAAAATTTGAAATTTCATAGCGGGAATAAAAAGTTATGGCCAGGTAAATATTCAGAATAGTCGCTATGGAAGTTAATATAATATATAGCCCTTATAAATAGCCATTTTGCAAACGACCTCCGTTTTCGACGAAACCACTTTGGCTGGATCTGGAATGTCAAATTATTGCAAGATTCCAGATTCCATAATTTTTGGAATTAATATGTGAGCATGGAAAAAGAAATTGTGTTTGTCAATTTCAGTCAAATTTGATCGACCAGAAAATGGCCATTTTTCAAACAGTCTCCAAATTCGACGAAACTAATTTTGTTAGGATCGTACCATCAAAGCATAGCTAGATTTATTTTTCGGGAATTTTGGAGTCAGTATGTGGCCTTGGTAAATTAATATGTGCGTATAAATTAAATATATACCTGTATATATTTAATTTAAAGAAAAACCTATCGAAACAGTTGAATTGGCTTACGGACATATCCCATTGTGTCCAAAATGGGGGTATTTAGCTAGGGGCGACGGTCATTGGGTTTGATTTGGAGTTCGTATAGATTAAGGGGTATTTTTGGATTTAAATAAATAAAAAAATAAAATATATAAATTACAACCAATTAGGGAATTCCCAAAACCCTCGTTAATTCCGGAAGTCGCCATCTCTCTTCTGAATAACGGTGGAAAAGCTTCCCACCTTCCCTCATCCAAAACTCCCGATCCTCTCAACAAAATCAAATGCTCCTTTTGGGAATTTTGTAGAGAATCCCTAGATCTACAAATCCATATAGACATTGTAATTTATCATTGCGTATTGGTTGAGATCCGACACCTTGAAGTCAAGTCGCGTCGTCCGCCATATCACCCTCGATCCGCCACCGAACTGAACGCCTCCACCACCAAACGAAGCGTCATTCCGAGCTCTACAACGTGGCATAACCCGATCAGCTCCAAGTGCTTCCAGTCTCACGAAAATCCAAAACCTAACTTTGAACAAACTGCTGAGGTATACGGCTGTATGTATATTTAAATGGTTAATAACACTTTAAAGTGTTGCAAATCTATTTTTGGTTATACAAAACATATCTTTCTCATACGATAACAAAATTCAATGAAATAAGAGACATCGGGACCGTGGCATCGTACACGACATTTTAAAAGAGACCAGAGAATTTTCGAAGCTTTCTACAATTTTAGAAGAAATAAAAAGCAATGTGAGATTTCTGTTTCAAAAATAATTGAATAAAATTATATTAGGTTGCAGACGGAGTTTAGTAACTCCTGACACCATCATCCACAGACCATGGACGACTTCATTGAATTGTGGTGTGAAATTGATTGTGATTGTAGTTGATTGATTGTGGTTGAAACGAAATCGATAGTGTTTATGGAAAATTCATTGTATAGTGAAAAGTAATTGTATTACGAATGAAACCCTTGTATCGCCGCGAGGCCTAGGTTAGCAAAGGAGCAATACTAGGAACGGTGCCGGTTTTAATTACCCTGCCGTTATACTACCAAAATTTTCTGCAATATTTATGTGTTATAAAATATTCATGTTTTAATATAAAATTGTTTGAACAAAAAAAATAATAGATTTTTATTGTATATTTAAAATATGCAAATGATCATTGCCTGCATAGAAAAATTGTTTAACAATAAAAATACATATTTATTGTAAATTAAAAATGATCATTATTTGGAATGGAAATTGTTTAACAATAAATTCACATTTTTATTGTAAGTTAAAATTGATCATTATTTGGAGTGAAAATTTGTTTAACAATAAATTTACATTTTTACTGTAGATTAAAAATGATCATTGTTTTGAAAAGAAAAGTTAACAATAAAAATTTACATTTTTATTGTGCAACAGAAATGATTCAAAATGATCACTATTTTGAAAAAGAAAAGTTAACAATTAAAATTGGCATTTTTATTGTTTATAAGAAATGATGTAAAATGTGTCACATTTAAAAATTTACATTTTTATGTTGATCATCTAAAATGTACAATTTTGACTAAAAATGTATTAACATTAAAATTTACCTTTTTATACAAGACTGAATCATTAAAAATATTCATTTTTGATAAAAAATGTTTTTACATTAAAATTACATTGTTGATGTTAGAATGAATCATATAAAAGATTCAATGTTGACAAAAATGTTTTTACATTAAAATTACATTGTTAATGTTAGAGTGAATCATATAAAAAGATTCAATGTTGACAAAAATGTTTTTGCATTAAAATTTCATTGTTAATGTAAAAATGAAACATAAAAAAAAGATTCCTTGTTTGATAAAATATTTTTACATTAAAAATTACATTTTTAATGTAAAGATTGAATCATTAAAAGGATTCAAGTTGGCAAAATTAGTTTAACATTAAAAATTACATTTTTAATGTAAATATTGAATCATTAAAAACATTTAACTTGGTAAAAATAGTTTAACATTAAAAATTACATTTTTGTTGCAAAGATTGAATCATTAAAAAGATTCAAGTTGGTAAAAGTAGTTTAACGTTAAAAATTACATTTTTAATGCAAAGATTGAATCATTAAAAGGATTCAATGTTGATAAAAATGTGTTTAACATTAAAAATTACATTTTTAATGTAACGTATGATTTCAAATAAAAGATTCAATGTTGAAATGAAAATGTTTTTAATATTAAACATTACATGTTTAATGTAATGTATGATTTCATATAAAAGATTCAATGTTGAAATGTAAATGTTTTTAATATTAATAATTACATTTTTAATGTAATGTATGATTTCATATAAAAGATTCAATGTTGAAATGAAAATGTTTTTAACATTAAGAATTACATTTTTAATGTAATGTATGATTTCATATAAAAAGATTCAGTGTTGATAAAAATATGTTTAACATTAAAAATTAAATTTTTAATATAATGTATGATTTCATATAAAAGTATTTAATGTTGATAAAAATGTGTTTAACATTAAAAATTACATTTTTAATGTAATGTATGATTTCATATAAAAAGATTCAATGTTGATAAAAATGATGTTAACATTAAAAATTACATTTTTAATGTAATGTATGATTTCATATATAAGATTCAATGTTGAAATGAAAATGTTTTTAACATTAAAAATAAATTACATTTTTAATGTAATGTATGATTTCATATAAATGATTCAATGTTGAAATGAAAATATTTTTAACATTAAAAATTACATTTTTAATGTAATGTATGATTTCATATAAAAGAGATTCAAGATTGGTAAAAATAGTTTAACATTAAAAAATTACATTTCTAATGAAAGTATGATTCCTTTAAAATATTCATGGTTTGATAAAATGTTGAGACATTAAAAATTACATTTTTAATGTAAGTATGATTCATTGAAATAATGCTAAATATATGTTAGGGAATAAATGGTGTTTGAAATCGTAGAACGAATTAATTTATATATATATATATATATATATGAATATAAATTAAAATAAAACGAATCGCGCGCGTTAGTTCGCGATTTGAAATTGTAACTTTAAACGGTTATATCGAAAGATCTGACTGTCGGATTTTCCCAAAACTAAAACCGTTGGGTTCGCTTCGGAAAGATCTTTCTAACGATATAAAATTTGCTAAGATCTAATGGTTAGATTTTGAGAAATGTGTAATTCAAATTTTAATAATAACAGCGACAGGGCCGTGCAATGACCTAAAGCGTCGTTTAATTAAAAATGGCTATTTTTATATAAATAAAAATAGCAATAAATCATTATAAAATATTATAAATGATATGGAATGAAACGAAATGATTTGAATTATATATGTACGCGAATTATTTGAAAAGGCCGAGTTAATTCTCATTTCAAATAATTGATCGACGATTTGAAGTCAAAGATATTGAAAACGGTAGTTGAAGATCGGCGATCTTCACATCGAATGGATGATTACTGATGCCCTGGATTGGTTAGCTCCCAGAAAAGGGTTAAAGTGTTAGTTGTCCGGACGTACTTGTTGATTGTCCGGATATGTGAGAGCCTCTCTTCCGTATTGGGCATATGGAACGAGGAATAAGGTATCTCCGGTTTCGTTCAGACCCAGAACGGACTTTAAATGGATGTGTGTCTGACATTGGATTTTATTTTATGTTGATTGATTTCTATTAAATATATATCCGTTTGGTGGCGGAGAATCTATTCTCTTACTTAATACCCTTCTCTAAGACATACGAGTTCAGACGTTACATATTGATAGATTTCAGTCACATGGCGTGAATTGTCAGTATGGCATGCCAAGATGAAAATGATCAAGGCTTATTGTAGAAAAGCATAGCCTTGTGGTTGATGATCAAAGCATAGCTTTATTTAGCATAGCTTTGTGTATAGCGTTACTTCGCGAGCCTCACACCCCGGTATGAACCAGAATCGGGAGAAGGACCCCATGGAGGACATGCGTTTCTTTCTCGCTAGAAGTGGTGTCATGGTATGGCGCCCAGACGTTTTTACTTATGTGGATGATGGAAAGCAAGGTACCTCGAATTTGAGTCCCTAGTGGCACTTGATTTACGCCCCATAGGGTGGAGAAACGTATTGTTCAGGAATAACAAATCCATTAAAGTATTTGTGGACTGACCCTGGTGCTCCTAGGTGCAGTTGCGGCTGTATCCTGAGGCACGGGCTAGAGTGTCTAGAATTCGGTAAGGGCGATCCCTTGCCTTGGATCATGATGGAAATCCAACTTCCAATACGACACCATGCGGTTTTGATTGTAAAATTCGTATGGCGACATAGTATATGGTATCTATGCCGCTTATGATTGATACATTATGATTGCAATGTTTTTGAAACATGTAAACACTAATAATAATATCAAATCTTTTTTATATGTATCAAGCATATTTTGGCCATTATAATGTAAAACTCTATCCTCTGGTTTGCGTTGCATTGTGCGATGTGTCTTGAGTCTTATAATGGCTTCATTTTTCTAAAAAGCATTGTGATGTTTAAATAATTTACTTTATTTATGCACTGGAATCCAATGGAATAAACCCGTTCCACGTGAGAGGCGTGATTAGCCTTATTATTAAGTAGGTTAAGTAAGATTTCTCGTACCAGTCCCATGACTGACTCGTAGTTTGTTTCACTTTGCAAACTTGGGTGCCCTCTTTTCCACACGGGCAACCTTGTATTCAGGTTTTAGCAGACCCATTCTAGTTAGCTATGAAGCTAAAGATGGATCCTATCATTTCTATTATGTTGTTCAGACTTTATTTAGTATATTATGTTTGATTCCGCTGCAGACATTTTATATTAAGCTGAAACTATATTATGTACTAAGTATGATCTTATTACGCTGTGTAACTCTGATGACATATTATTTCCAGTGTAATTTGATGTACATTATATGTTGTGATTCTACATTTCTGTTCTGCTGTTATTGTTTCTGTGTTATATTCCAACGATTATCCTTGCTTCCGTGGAAAGGGAGTTTGGGGTCATCACAAGTATTATCCATACTCGGCTTATGGAAAGTTTTACTATGCTCGACTCATGTAAAATTATTTGTGAAGCCCGGCAAGTGGGAAGTGCACTTTGTTCAGAGGAAGGGCGAGTATAATCCATGCTTGGCTTAAGGAGTAGGGTTAGATATGGTGGCAGGCTTTGATCGTGCGCTATGGACGATGGATTAGCACCGACCATATTCAGGTTAGTGATCACTAGTTAGGCTCGACTCAAATCATTAAAACATAATCCATGTTTGCAAAAGAAAGCTCATTGTTGCTAAAGATCTATTATAAAGAAATGAAAATAAATTCTAAGAGAGTGAATGTTGATTCCGACCGCACTTATGACAGAAGGTTCGGGCTGATCCAGCATACATGTGATGTTCGGGGCTCGACGCTACCCCTGGTCGGGGAGAGGTTAGAAGGGTTTACGGTAGCGTTTTCTTCCTCCATGGTGAGAAGCGGTATGGTAGAGTTATCTTCCTGGTTCGAAAGGAAGGCTCCACCAACTCTTCGTTGAAGGGGAATGGTCGTTAGACGAGTCTACGGTAAAATACCAGGTTGTAATGGGAATGGTAGTGATTATGATGGACTCGACGGTTGTTCGATTGATTCGAAGGGTCGAACTGGTCCTTAGAGCAGAGGCAATATGGTTGAATGACCCAGATCTTGATCGTGGACCTCCTGCGAATCTACAGCTGTGGCTGCGCTGATTGCTGGAAGCGATACTTCTGACTGTGATTGGTCGGAAAGTGAAGCCAATCCAGGAGGAAGCAAAGGTGGGATATGATCAATGGCCAGATTCAGTGCAGACCGAAGATTAGTTGTTGCCCCCGCCCTAGTCGGTGGAGGAATTGTTGTTGAAGCATTAAATCCCATCTCCATCCGGCTGAGAAGGTGAGCCATCAACTGTCGTTGACGTTCGAGGAGTTTACCCTGAGATGTCATCTGGCCTTTGAACTCGACCAGAATCTTTTCCACGTCGTCCCTTGTAATATATTGGGACATGTCTTCATGAGAGGAGCTTCCAGACTTTCTTCTGCAGCATTTGTATTGGCTGCATCAATGTTTTTGGGACGGGAAGATGTTGCACCTTTCTGCTGCTTATTCGCCATGGGTCGGAACTTGCTGAAGGTCGTAGGGTATGTCGGTGCGTCCCACTACCTGGCGCGCCAAAGTGTTGATGTCAAAAGTTGGTTACTAGTGACAGTCAACTCCTAATCGTGTGGATAGCACATGAATAATGATCACAGAGTGCAATAAAGTAAATAAAACAAGGAAAATGCAAGACTTTTTATAGTGGTTTGGCAAAGACGGTGCCTACATTCACTTTATATATATATATATATATTGATTTTTGCTTTTTTGATTACAAATACAATGCTTTTTCTATTTGAGGAAAAATAAAAATGGTCTACCTTGGGTTAGAGGTGGAGAAGCTTTTCTTTTAAAGGAGAAGTTAAGCTAAGAGTTAAGGTATCCGAAAGAAGGTAGAAAAGAAGTCCAGCCGGAAGTCCCTTTTCCATTTTGAGCTTGGAGGTATATATAGGTGAAGAAGTGGACTGAGCGGACCACTACGTGGCTTTCCTCTTTTTCGGAGCTTGGACACGTGGAGCTCTATTATTGGTTGTAATTGCAGCATTAGGACCCAGTCCACTGCTGATTAATAGTATCCTTGGTAATAGTGTCTTACGTGGCACTCAAGGTGAGGTGTATCAAAAGTAGTGCTTTGTCCGGGAGTGGTTAAACACTTTAACACCTTGGAAGTCGGGCAGAATAATGAATGACTCAAGTGGATATTTTTAAGTGAATTCCAAGATATTTGGTTGATCCTACTTTGATGGAAATGATGAACTCAGTTAGTTGAGATGAGCGATTCTTCCGGGCTCGATGACACGCTTATTTGAAGAACAATTCGGGCCGGCCTAGGTTCGGGCCGTTTTTGAAGGAGGTGGGCTCGAACTGAACCTTGCCTGGGCTTTCTAGAGTGTTGGTCGTTCTGTCGGTCGATCGACCAGTATTGAGAATGAACTTTCCGACATTGGGCTTTGATCCGTTGAACCACAACAGCTTTTGCCAAAAAGTTAGTCAACAATTTCAATTATGTCATTTAACAAATCAAGTTATCATTAATTTCCAACTTTTCGTTAAAATCTTTATATAATCATATTTTATAAAACTTATAATTATATATATAATTTTAAAATTTACATGATAATTAAACTATATTAAAATACTTGTTTGCTTAATTAATAATAATTTAAATTATTTAAATTAAAACGCTGAATAATATTATAATTTTGATTCTTAAATTTATTTAAAAAACATATATTAACTTACGAATTAAATTTGTATAACATATAATCTAAATTTAAAGCTTTATTAAATTAATAAAATACAAGTTTAGGTAAAGTTCTAAATTTTGATTTCTAAATTCTTTCGTAAAATCATAATATTTCTATAAATTTAGAAAATACTTTCAAAATAGATGAATAGTGTCTGTATATAATTTCCTACCTAGGCTAAATGATATAGATATATAACATTTCAATCTATTTAACGATAAATTCATGGTTGTTTATCATTTCAAGCAGCACGTCGATAAATTTGGTTTTAATTCCTAAATCCATATTGGTTTGGGTATACTTCATTTCAAACCATGATGATTCTACAAATCTGTAAGGAACTTGTAGTATGTGGGTAAAAAAATATAACATTAAAAATATCATGCATGCATTATAATATATCGCATAATCAAATATCACTTGCAATAATTTGAGTTGTATATATCAAAAGTGTGCATGTCACACATGCGCAAATTTATAACAAACAAATTAGGTTTTCTGGAGTAATCCTAACATTTCAAATGTCATTTCAAGACGTGTCAATTTACTAAATGAACATGTTCATCGTGAGTGAGGGTTCTCAACTTGCATGGCAAGTAAGAAAAAGATGATGTAGGCTAATACAAAAACTGATACAGAAGCTTAACATAATCCAATCAAGCAAATCAAACTGCTAACTTGAATCAAAATTCCTCAATGGCAAATCAACCCAAGCTTTAGTCACAAAATCAACCATTATATATATATATATATATCTGTGTGTGTGTGTGTGAAGCAATTTTTTCATGTATATATATATATATAATATTTCATACAAAATATTTCTCCAACCAATTGCTATAAGGATAGAACACTAGACCTCACACATCTCATTCACATGCACTATCACTTGATCACAAAATTTCTTTATTATAAACATAACACAAACACACACATAGCAACTCACACCTCGCCCATACACAGTAGGTCAGGCTCATGGCTGGGTCGATAGAGATAGTCGTAGGTAGAGGAGTTTTGTCTAGGGAAGATGGAAATAGATTTTTGTCAAATTTTACAAAAACTGAATAGATTTTTTGTTCAATTTGAAATTTATTTTTGGACCGTCTAACCTCAGAATTTGAAAAGGTCATAAACTGAAAAGTTATTGCAAATTATTTTCCCTTCAATTTTTAAAAATGAAGAACTTGTTTTTTGTAAAATTTGGGGAAGATAAAACCAAACAACGATGAAAAAATTTGCATCAGAAATCTAGACATAAAAAATTATGTGAAATAATCGTGATTTCAACATAGAAGATTTCGAAATCTTGAAAAGTCTTCAACACGAAATTTGAAGCTACTTCAATTTTGCACTATATGTAGTAAAGAAAAATTGAATTTGCATCACTTACAGGAATTTACGGCCTCTACAACATAAGTCAAAATAAAAAGTCTTTGGCTTCAAAGGGAAAAGCTGTCATGGCTAGGGTTTCAAATGGGGACCGCTTGTTGGAGGTGGAGGAAGGTTGGTAAAGTGTGGTCAGTTCAGTAGTGGAGTAACTAGGTGGCAGTGGTGGCTGGGGGGGGGGGGGGAATTGTTTAAATATTTAGTTCTAGGTTTTCACAATTTCTGAATCAATTGAATTTTGAAATTATAATGAATTAGAAAATAGAAATAGAGATTAGGAATCAGTACAACAATTTAAATTTAGCTAGGAATTGACTTGTGAAAGGAAGAAATTTCAGATTGGTAGAAAGGTTGAAGAGGTAAAATGAAGAAATTACCTCGATTAAAAACTATAGCAAACGAAAGTGGATTTTCACGGAACAAAAAATGGAGATCTTTTTATAGTTTCAAGTAGAGTCATAAAAAAAAAGTTTCCAAATTTTAGAACTTTTAAATTTTCAATTCAAATTCAAATTTTGACAAATTTTGAGAAAAACTAATTTTTTTCAAAAAATATATTTTAATTGATTTGGTAAATTAAAATACTCAGTAATTCAAACATGTTATTTAAATTTTAGTTTTAAGAATTTACTTAAATTAAAATGACACAAAATTAGTCAATTTAACAATTACATTCATATTTTATAGTTGTTTAATTTCATTATTCAAGCAGTACTTTTTACGCATAAAGTCAAGTTCACATATTTTATTATAATTAAGAATAAAATGCAATTAGAAAACTAAAATTTTCAATTCCAATCAAGTCGTTAATTAAAAATCCATTTAAAAATTTAGGTTGTTACATTAGCACTTTGTATAATTCTAATGATTATAATGAAGTCTTCCCAAGAATTAATTTTAAATTGCTTGTCAATAAAAATAGTTAGAATTTTTTTTACCTCCCATTAGAACTGAGAAAATCAAAAACATTATTTTCATAGCTAATAATGATAAACTCCTAATCCTGATGGATTTGGGTGTAAGTTTTACAAATTTACATAATTAGATTGTTGATGTGGTTATTGAATTTTTTAATTATGGAAAACTTCTGGAAAAAAATCTAATCGCACTTTCTCAGCTTTATTTTCTAAATTTTTAATTCCCAGTAAATTGTAGGTTTCAGACCTACAGCTTGCTGTAATTTTATTCACAAAATTATCTCTAACTTGCTTTGCAATAGAATTAAAAATGTCCTTAAATTTTTAATGTTTGAAAATCAAAATGCCTTCATCCCTAGTAGGATAATTTTTGAACACTCTTTACATGCCTATGAGACGATCAATATTTTAATGTTAACAACAAAAATTAATTCTTTTTTAAAGAAAAAATGCTTGATCGTCTAAAAAGAAGAGAGAACACACACACACACACACACACACACACACACACACACACACACACACATATATATATATATATATATGTTAAATTGATCAATGGGTATTGTTAGAATTCATGAGAAAATATTATTTTAAGACTATGCCAGTATAGTTTTTGATGGTGTTTCAGTAGATAATATAATATTGGTGTTACCATTTTGTCATCCTTATGTTGGGTTTCAACAGCTTCTCTCCACTTTTTATGTTTTGGTGCTGGAGTATTAAAATTTAATGACTTGCACTTATATGGTGGAGACTACTAACGGTTTTAGATGATGAGTTTTACTGCTACCTATTCTTTATTTAACATTATGTAATGGATTTTATTATCTGGAGTCTCTTTAATGGCTGAAGATAGGTTGAAGGTCATGGGGAAGAAGCGCTTTTGGCTTTTGAAAGGTGCAGTGATGCACGTTTGTGGGATTTTACCTTATCGTATGCTGTTACTTTTAGTAGTTTTATAGTTACTTGTATTTTCAGTTTTTATGGTTGCTATTTGTAATGGTTAGTATGCTAACCTTTCTCTTGTACGGTTTTGGTTGATAATAAAGCGAACCTATTTTTAATATATATATATACACACACATATATATATATATATATATATATATATATATATAACACTCGACATTAACTGTCAAAATGCATGGAAGGTAACTATATATAACTAGCACAGGCTATGACTATAAGTTAGGGAGATAGATGGATGAGCTCCGGATAAACCACCATCTATCATACTTCAAAATCGAGTTCCGGCAAGGCCACTACCCGATTATGAAGTATATCTATTCCTAAATATTATAAGAGTCACTCAATGAAATACATATGAACAAAACAATATAATAAAAGAAAAGACTCTAGAACTGCTCCTAAAAAGCTCCAAAATGAGAAACACGAGATTTGTATCCTCTCCAGAACTGATCACCAATAAGCTTCTCAACAAAAATCAACCTACCTATATTCTGAAATAAGATTAGACAAAATGTAAGCTAACATCCCATATACATATGTGTATAATTACGTATATATGTATACACACACACATATACATATATATGTGAGTATAACAATAGCATAGGTTAAACAAAAACAACTATAATATCCACTAAATCATAAATCAGTTACAAATACAGATTCTATTACAACTGAAATGTTTTTGTGATTCACATAAACAAGCTTAAATTATTTCTAACCTTAACAAGAAATCAGCTAAATATAGGATCCCTAATCATCTTATAATAAGGGTTAGCCAACCAATCTAAACAAAAGAAACAATCTTAATAATTAATTTATCTACATTGTCAGAATCAGAATGAAACATTTATGGTTTCTATCAAATCAAATAAACCAATAAATAATGGTTAATAATGTATCAAGTACATATCTACTTTTAAAATTAAAATCAAGTCTAAAAGAATTCCAGCAAAAATCACAATTCATAAAATTATGAGAAAAAAAATAAAAACAAAAATTCTTAATATCATATTTAAAATATAAAAAGTTTTAATACAAGGAAAATATAAATGATCAACATTTTCATCAAAACGATTACAAAAACAATATTTAGAATCAAAACTAATATTTTTCTTTCTTAATTGCTCTACAATATTTAATTTTTTATGCATAATCAACCACATATGAAATTTGGCTTTAGGTGGAGCATTTGCATTCCAAATAAATTTAAATTTTAAAACCGAAATGCCTATAAAATTCGGGAACTTATACATAGATCTAGAAGAGTACTTTAGACTCTTTTCAAAGCCCCAATAATTATATCACAATTATTATCAATACGATACAATGATAGCCTAGCACGTAGCAAGGCAAATTGCCTGAATAGTAATTCATCTAATATATTCTCGAATGTAAATTCCCATGGGGGATTTAAACTGTCTCTGTACACTTCCTTAACAAATGCATTTCTAAAGCAGGAAATCTCAAAGAGTTCTTTAAATCTGATTTGAAGAGGTAGTATATAAATCTAGGAATCATGCCAAAAATATGTATTATCACCCGAATGGACTATCAAAGTAAAACCTAGGTTAAAAAAGTCGAAACATTTCAAAATGGAATTCCAAAAGAAGATAGTCTATTATTCCGTATATAATTAGTATCAAGTATAATTTTACCCCCATCATAATAGAATTTAGATACTTTTGCTTCTAGATTTCTGAATTTCGACAACCGTTTACTAACAAAGACGAATCAAAATTATGTAAATTAAGAACCCCCAGACCCCCATCCTTCTTAGGTCTACAAAAAACTTCCCAAATTACCAAACATTTGAAACCACTGCAAATGTGTTCCCCACTCCAAAGGAAATTACGCCTAATCCTGTTAATTTTATCGATTACCTAATTAGGAACACGACGCATAGTCATCCAATAAGTAGGAATAACATACAATACAGAGTCAATAAGAACTAATATACCAACTCTAGATAAAAAAAACTGTTATTCCAACCAGAAAGTCTATTATTTATCTTATAAAAAATAATCATCCAATCGTCATGTTTGAGTTTAGCTGGTCTAATTATAAAACCCAAATAATTTAAAGGAAAACTCATAATAGGACAATTCAATGTATTAGAAACTTGATTCTCAATCTTATCAAAATCATTTAGCACTATAACTGAACTTTTATCAAAATTTATTCTGAGTCCCCAAAGCATCTCAAAGCCATGACGTATAAATTTCAATGCAATAATATGTTTGGGTAAATGAGAGGTAAATAAAAGAGTATTGTCGGCAAACTGAAGAATAGATAATTCATTATGAAAAAAACTCATTATCTACGAAACCTAGAACTCCATTCCCTACCGCTCTCATGATAATCTTAGTGAATACATCAACTGCAAGATTAAACAAAAGAGGCGATAAAGGATCACCTTGTCTAAGCCCCCTCTTGGGATGTATTTTATTCCCTACTACTCCATTAACTACTATATTAGAGCAGCCAGATTTGAGTAATTATATGATCCAATTAACCCACCTCATACTAAAGCACTTAGCTAACATCACAAATAAAATCCCAATCAACTGAATCAAAAGCCTTTTCAAAATCAATTTTCATAATAGTACATGAAAAATTATTCTTACAACACTAACTAATATTTTCTTGGGCAACGACTACACCATCCACTATGTTTCTACCTTTTATAAACGCTATCTGAGCACTATCAATAAGATCATTCATCTTCAGACTATGTCTATTAGCCAATACCATAGTAATAATTTTAACAGAACAACTGATTAACGAAATATATCTAAATTCATTTAATTTATTAGTGCCTAATTTTTTACGAATAATTATTACATTTGCAAAATTAAATCTACTTATCTGTAAATTTCCATAATAAAAAGTATTAAATAATTTTATAATATCATATTTCAAAACATCCCAAAAATGTTTATAAAATGGAATAGAAAAACTGTTCGGACCAGGAGCTTTATCATTAGGCATATCATTAATAGCCTTCCAAGTCTCCTATTCTGTGAAAGGCTTGTCTAAATCTGCTAAATCAAGCTTAGAATATGATGGATAAATATCATTCCATCTAACATTTATTTTCCTTTTTATTTTAGTTTCAAAAATTTATTTATAATATTTAATAAAAGCTTCATTTAAATTTCTTTGCACACACAATTCTATGTCATCTTCAAAAATAGAGTAAATAAAATTGTTACGCCTTCTTCTAGTGGCCACATTATGAAAAAACTTCATATATTATCACCTTCTTTGATCCATTAAATTTGTGACCTCTACTTCCACGTTACTTCTTTTTTCTCGAAAATCAACTTAAGATAATTCTTAGTACAACAAAGTTTATCATGCTCATTAGGACTTAGCAGCCTATTCTCAATAATCTTATCTAATTCAAATATCTCACACATAATCTTATCTTTCCTAATTCTAACACTGCCAAAAACATACTTATTCCATTGTTTGATAAAAAGAAGCTAATTTTGCTTGACTTCGAAACAAAAATCTTAGCAAAATTACCATCATACATCTTGTTAAAGTAAAATAAAGAATTTCATTTAAAAGGAACTAAATTAAAAAAACTAGCTTTAATAGCCACATTATCTCAATTTTAAAGCAATTTCTAATGGAGAAACCAGACTCGCATGAAAGAATAATGGGACAGTGATATGAGTAAAGAAAAGGCAAACCCTTTACTTTACAAAAAGAATACTTATCCTTTCACTCATTATTAATGAAAAATCTATCTGACAAACAAAATGATGGAACATCTCTAATATTAGACCAGGTAAAAGATTTATTATTTAATGGTATTTATTGACGACATTTTTTGTCAACACCCGGAGTATGGTATGTAATGTATGCGTTCATAAATTTTGTCGTGATTATGACTCAAAGTCCTCAGGATATAATCCTGGATCTGGGATTTGTAAGCCTCTAAGTCATGATAGCGACACTGTGTATTCCATTAAGAAGAAAACAAGCTAACGTTTCCCTTATGTTCATGGACGAGGGCATCGCAACATTCATTAACTCCGATGATTCTCTCATGTCAGATCTTCCCAATAGAGGGGTCTTGATTACGACAGGGATCGAGTTAGGAATTCGTATGCGATTTCATCACATCAATGTTTGGGAAGCGTTAGGCTCGGCATGAGAGTATGGATCAGTCATGGCGATCCCTTAAGGCAAGGAGATAGGGACTTTGCATTTCCACAAATACCCTTTTTCGCCGCTGCCGGAGCTTCCTGGTTGATCCCCTTATCAGAAAGGTTAGTGTTAACTCCCAGTTTCATCATTATGATACTACAAGATTATCAAATCGCAAGATGTATGGGACTCGGAATTCTCCATTCATCGATTGTAGATATATTACAAGAATTGATGATTGGCTCCCCTTGGGAAGGAAGGAACTAAATTGAGAAATAAAAAGTTTGTTTTCTTTTACGGAGTTTTTGGGGTCCTATTTATAGAGAATCCGGGGTCTTTCTATCAGTAAGGTGTTGGGCCTGAATGCTTCTTGTCGGTTGCTATTTCTCTAGGTCTCGGGCATCTGGCTATCGGTCCTCCTCATAGTGCCGGTTACAATCTTCTAGGCGAGGGTTCCGGGTGAATTAGGGCCTCCCCTTGATGGAATGGAGTTTGTCACCGAGTCGTATTGCGGAGGCATTTCGGGTTTCTCAGTAGATGCTTCCGAGTGTCGGTCCTTGGTTGTAGGCTTTCGGATGTAGGCTTTCGGCTTTATCGCGGGTATGTGGAGGGGCTCTCCCTCATTATGTGCATGTATGTCTGCCGATTTAGAATCGCTGATGGTTAAGGTACTAGGCGGGTTAGTACCAGTAACTTGTATCCTTGCTTGAGTCTCCGTTTAGCCTTCCGGATTGGCTTTCTGGAAGTTAGCTTTTGGTGATACCCATGTTACTTACAAAGGTAACCCCTTTCATCTCATATGAAGCCGTGCTTCAGGGGTTGGTTATAGACCACCTTTATGCTCCGATCAGATACTCTTCCCTTTCTTTAATATGTTGGTGTCCATTGGTTGATTCTTGGCGTGTAGACCCTGGCGGATGAACCTTTGTTGATGCCTAATAGGTTTTGGATTACTTTTCTCCGGAAGGGGTATCGGCCCGTGTTACTCTCAAATTCTTTATTCCTTCCTTATATTCGTTTGACATCCCTTCACTGTCGTCTCGTGCTAATATCATTTAGGTAGTAACATTTTCCCTCCCCCCTTAGTGAAGAGGTGTCTTCGACTTTCCTAGTCAAGTCCCTTTCCCCTGGCTTTCTCTTATTTGTTTGCCAATTATTTTTCAATGCTAAGTTATGCCACAGTCCCTGTCGAAGAGATTCGCTTTTGACGCCTTATGGGGAATGAAGTGATCCAAATTCAGGCCTTGATGGAAGATTGAAAACTCCTTTCGACAATGATATTGAGTCGAATATTGTCCAGAATCGGACGGGTCAAGATTAAGGAGCTGAATTCACCTAGATTCGGGAACTTAAGGGTTGAAGGCCGGGAACTTTCTGGTATTAATGGAGAGCTGAATCCACCCAAATTCGAGTATTTTTAGATTAAGGACCGGAAACCCTTCCGGTATTTAAAAAGAGCCGAATCCACCTAGATTCATGTATTTTTAGATTAAGGACCAGAAACTCTTTCGGCATTTAAAAAGAGCTAAATCCACCCAGATTCGGGTATTTTTATATTAAGACCAGAAACCCTTCCGGCATTTATAAAGAGCCGAATCCACCCAGATTCTGGTATTTTCAGATTAAGGACCGGAAACCCTTCCGGCATTTAAAAAGAGCCGAATCCACCCAGATTCGGGTATTTCTAGATTAAGGACCGGAAACCTTTCCGACATTTATAAAAGCCGAATCCACCCAGATTCGGCTATTTTTAGATTAAAGACTGGAAACCCTTCTGGCATTTATAAAGAGTCGAATCCACCAAGATTCAGGTTTTTGTAGATTAAGGATCGGAAAACCTTCTGGCATTTAAAAAGAGTCGAATCCACCAAGATTCGGGTATTTTTAGATTAAGGATCGGAAACCCTTTTGGCATTTATAAATAGTCGAATCCACCCAGATTTGGGTATTAGTATAGGGACAAAAACTTCTCTCTAGTATTGGTAAAGCGCCGAATTGACCTAGATTCGGGTATTAGTATAGGAGACCAGAACTCCTCTCTGGTATTGATTTGGAAAGCAGAGATTGTGCGTGCTTTTTGAGCCTCCCCTTGGGCTTTTGGTGTCAAAGAAAAGGATGTACGTGCTTTTTTGGCCACTCTCCGGGCCTTTGAAGTCAAAGCATAGGATGTACGTGCTTTGTTGGCCACACTCTGGGCCTTTGATGTCAAAGAAGAGGATGTACACCTTTGTTGGCCACTCTCTGGGCCTATGTGTCCGAAGCGCTTAGCTAGCTTGTCCACAAGCAGGGCCCAAGGATTACCCGACATCCCTCTAGGAGGTGCCTTATCCTGACCATCGTAGGCGATGATAAGGGCTTAGAAACTTGGACAGGGCCATCATAGGCATAGAACTAAGGTTTACTCTTTTGACGCTCTATACGAACCATCATAGGCACCGATAGAGGCTTATATGCCACCCCTTCCAAGGGTGCCCTATCCTGACCATCGTAGGAGATGATAGGGGTTTGCGCTCCCTTCTGCCAGTAACGCGGAACATAAGTAGAGGTAGGACATGCTCTTATGTGAGCAGAGGTAGGACGTGGTTAGTTCGAGCAGAGGCAGGGCGTGCTAATTTTTAGATGCACCGCCATGACCATATCTGATGTGAAACGGTGGCTTATGCTTTCGATGCTTTAACTCTTCCTTCTCTGGTTTGGGCAAAGAGAAAGACTAACACAATCATCCCCCTCTGGGGGATGCCTCACCCCGACCAATTTGGCGATGATGAGGGATTCAATCCTTTTTCCAGCTTGACCCATTTTGGGTTTCTCACGAGCTATTGGGAGGGTTTCCATGCCCTTAGTTGTATGGCGATTTCTTGGGAGAAAGATCATGTCCTCCATTCTTTTATGGTTGACAAATACGACATCAAATGTTCCGAGTTCCACGTCCTTGGAACAAGATCGCCATTGGGTCTGCATAGCCGATATGTGCTAGGTATGACTTCTTGATGGACAATCAGGGGTCCTTCCCAATTTGGACCGAGAGGGCCACCAGCCGGATTCTTGGTGTTAGCCATTACTCTTCGCAGTACTAATTCAACCTTAGTAAAGGTTCTAGCTTTGACCTTTAAATTGTAATATCTGGTGATCCTTCTTTGGCATTCGGCGGTTCTAATTGCAGCCTCATCCCTTAGTCCTTGTATCAAGTCTAGTGGCTCTTTTCTTAACTCTCAAATGGGATCAAATGCGTACGCTACCCTTCTATGTGATGGAATTTCAACCTAAACTAGGAGCATAGCTTTGCATCTATATGTCAGGGAAAAGGGGGTGTGTCCCATAGTTGTTTTTGTAGAGGTTCTGTATGCCCATAGCACCAGAGGCAACTCCTCTGCCTAATTTCCTTTAGCCTGATTTAGGTGTTTCTTAAGGATTGTCTTAATAGTCTTGTTTGCAGCTACCACAACTCCGTTAGCTTTCGAGTGGGCTAATGAGGAGAAACTTTAGATAATTCCATTTTTCTCGTAGAATCGGGTGAACTCTTCGCTCTCAAATTTTGTTTCGTTGTCCGATATGATCTTATGTGGGATTCTGAAGCGGGCAACGATATTCTTTATTATGAATTTTAATACCTTTTTGGATGTGATAAGCGGAAGGGGTTCCGCCTCCACCCACTTGGTGAAGTAATGATATCTACTACAACATATTTAGCTCCTCCGTGGCAAGTGTTAATGGCATGATTAAATCTATCCCCCATATATCGAAAGGCCAGGGGCTCGATATAGTGGTCAGGTCGCTGGGAGGAAGTCGTGGCACCTTAGAGTACTTCTGACATCTATCGCATCTGTTGACGTATTCAACCGCTTGACTAACCATCCACGACCAATAATAACCTTGTCGTATGACCCTTTTGGCCAACTTAACTCCATTAGAATGGTCCCTGCACCATCCCTTATGAGCTTCTCTTAATAGGCCGAGTTCATCTTCGAAACCTACACACCTTAAATAAGGAAGTGAATATCCCTTTTTATAAAGTACGCCGTCTATGATCACGAACGTGGGAGCTTGGTGTTTTATCTTTCTTGCATCTTTCTTACTAGGGGGAAACGTCCCTCTTAGGAAGTAGTCCTCCATGGGAGTCATCCACGTAGTTTCTTGTTGATGGTGTGTTTCTGTTATGGGGGATTCCCTCCTGGAGTTCACTTCTTGGCCTTCTCCGTCTCCCCTTCTTAAGGTTTGGGATGGTCAAAAATAGTAACTCTTTTCCCGTTTCTGATTCTTCCTGTTCGATGCTGGGCATCTCCTGATATCCCACTGGCATTATATGGGTTTGGGGAGCTCCCGGGAAGCTGGCTAATTTAGCTAGTGAATCCGCCTAGATATTCTCCCCACGGGGTATTTGATGAACTGAGAAATCCTCAAATAGGGAAAGCATCTTTACTACCTTCTTCTTGTATAAGATGAGCCGCTTGTCCTTGGTCTGATATGCCTGTTTTATTTGGTTTACCATTATCTGCGAGTCGCTGAAGATTTATATCCTCGGTATCTTCAACTGTAATGCCAGATTCAGGCCAGCTATCATGGATTCATATTCAGCCACATTGTTGGTTGCCGGGAACCCTAACTTCATGGCATAGTGCAAGCAGTGTATGTCAGGGGTGATTATAACGTAACCTGCCCCTGCTCCCTACTCGTTGGAAGCTTCGTCTATAAAGAGTTGCCATTTGATCTTAGAATCATTTTCTTTAATCGAATGTACCAAAATGAAGTTCATGCACTCGTTCACGAAATCTGCGAGAGCTTGCCCTTTGATTGCTACTTGGGAAAGGAACTCAATTTCGTATTGTCTAAGCTCAATACCGCATTTAATTAGTTTCTCGAAGGTCTCCAGTTTGCTGAACACTTGTTTTAGCGGGAAGCCAGTTAAAACTTTAATAGGGTGCATCTGGAAATAACCTCTGAGCTTTCGTGCGGTAAGCATTAAACAATACGCTAGTTTCTCTATGATAGGGTATCGGGTTTCCGCGTCCTTTAGCCTTTGGCTAACATAATAGATAGGGTGTTGAATCCCCTTGTCCTCTTTTATCAGGACTGAGCTCACCGCATATTCAGAGACAACCATGTATAGTTATAGAGTTTCTCCCTTTTCGGGACTGGATAAAATCAGAGGCGTTCCATATAGACTTTCAATTCTTGGAACGCCTTCCTACACTCTTCGTTCCATTTGAAATTCTTCTTTTTCTTTATGACATCAAAGAAATGGACGCATTTATCATTGGCCTTAGAAATGAACCTACTGAGTGCTGCTACCTTCCAGTTTAGGCTCATAACTTCCTTGTTGGTTTTAGGTTCCTTCATGTCCTTAATGGCTTGTATTTGGTCGGGGCTGGCTTCAATTCCTTGCTCGCTTACCACATATCCTAGTAACTTCCCTGATTGAACTCCGAAGGAACACTTTTGAGGGTTTAGCTTCATCTGGTAACTTCTCAAGACACCAAACATTTCTACCAGATCCTTTAGGTAGTCCTCTATTTTGGTGGATTTCACTAGCATGTCATCCACATATACCTCCATATTATGCCCTATCTACTCTCAGAACATTCGATTTACCAGCCTTTGGTATGTTACCCCTACATTTCTCAAACCAAAGGGCATTACTTTATAACAAAATGTTCCCTAGTCGGTGATGAAGCTTGTGTGTTCCTCGTCGGGTTGGTGCATCAGAATTTGGTTGTACCTCGAATAAGCATCCATAAGAGATAGTATCTTATGTCCACTAGTGGTATCAACCAACTGATCGATCCACGGGAGAGGGTAACAATCTTTCTGACAAGCTTTGTTTAAATCCATGTAATCTACACACGTTCTCCACTTTCCGTTGGACTTCTTCACGAGCACAGGATTGGCTAACCATTTCAGGTAATGGACCTCTAGGATAAACCCGTTAGTCGCCAGCCTTGTGAATTCCTCCTTCAAGGCCTCTATCCAGTCTCGATTATATTGTCTCTTCTTTTGTCGGACCGGGGTTACTGAAGGATCGATGTTTAAGGTGTGTCTCATAATTGAAGGATCGATACCAACCATGTATGAATGGGTCCAGGTGAAAACATCTTTGTTGAGCAAGAGGAAGTGGACTAAGTCGCTTCGGAGAGGTTCCATTAGCCTCTTCCCTATGTTGATGACCTTCGATTTATCTTTTGGGTTAACGTTTACTTCTTCCACTTCTTCTATTGGTTTTATCCATTTGATATCTCCTCTAGAGTCTAAATCTGTGATAATTTCTCCTTCTTCAGTTGAGTTCACCTCAATGGACCTTTTCCTCTTCCTTTTCAAGGAAGCGTACCTACCATTAGTGCGTTTGTTGTCTTATTTATTTCTACCTTGGATTCAAATGAGGGATGTAAGAATCCCTTATCTGAAGGCATAAAAATAGTAGAAGAATCAAAATACGAAGAATACTCCCTTTTGTATTTTTTGACCATTGTGAAGTACAACTCTCGGGAGCTAAACTGTTCTCCTTGGATGGTACCCCATCCCTGTTTGGTCAGAAATTTTAACATGAGATATTTGGAAGAAATGAAGGCATCCATCTCCTCTAAAGATGGTCGTCCAAAGAAGGCATTGTAATAGGACTGCTGATTAATCACGACGAAGAAAGTTTCGAAAATCCTGTGAAGATGGGACAACCCTACTTGAACCAAAAGGTTGACTTGACCCACTGGGGTTGACCCTTTATTGTTGAACCCGAAAATTGGTTCGTTGCTAGGCTCCAGCTTCTTTCCAGAAATTCCCATCTGATCGAAGGCGTGCTTAAAAATGACATTGAAAGCACTTCCGATATCCACCATTATTTTAGAAATGACTGAAAACCATATCTACGCCATTATCATGAGAGGGGTCGTTATGGGGGTAACAGACCCCTTTCTTCATTTCTTCTGGAGAGACCACGAGGTTATGCATTTTGAGGGCATAACGCGTGCTCTTCGATGATGGTTCTTCTTGGATGGAGAAGATTCCCTCCAAAGCTTCCTTTATGTATTGGTACCTGGCCTTCAGATAACTTCCGATAGGGTATGGTCCCCCATGGATCACATTGATTCGGTTTAGGGAAGGTCCCAAATCCAAGCTATTTCCCCCCTTAGTGACTCCTATCGTGTTTACTGAAACCTTCTGCTGTTGTCCTGCATGTTGAGCTGGTGTTGCTTTATTTGAAACAAAATCCTTCAGGTGTTCTTCTCAGATTAATTTCTAGATACGACCAATACCTTGCACTCGTCTGTCTTATGCCCGTTGGTTTTATGGAACTCGCAGCACTTACCGCCGGCATAAGGTTCAGGGTAATTTTTGGCTTTGAACGAGATGGGGAAGTTATTGACCCTTTCTTTAGCGACAACATACACATATGACATGGGCTTGTTCATGGAAACCGAGTGGGTGTTAGAGTCTTCCCACCTCGACCTCCTTTGATTCCCTCCCGGGAGCTTTCATCCGAAGTTCGGCCTTCCTCCTTCCCCTCGAGGCCCGAACTTCCACTTCGTGAAGTACAGTTCATCCATGCGGATAAACTTGTCGGCTTGGAAGCGGAAGTCTTGCAAGTCTTTACAGCCGTGGATATATACCTCCTTCCAGAAGAGGGTGTTCTCAATCAACCCTGAGCGTACGACGATCAACTTATCGCGGTCGTTCATATCCTTGGCCTTTAAGGCTTCGATGTTGAACCTTTTCAAATAGTCCCCTAGAGAATCCCCTTGTCTCTGTTTCATGTTGGCAATGACCGTATAGTCTAGGGTTAGATCTTTACAAATGCAAAACTGCGCGGAGAATTCATAGGAGAATTGTTTCCATTAGTAAATGGTGTTTTCTCTATACTAGTGATACCACTTCGCCGCAGCCCCTTGGAAGGTCACCATAAAGAGGCGACACCTGACGGCTTCGGAAGCATTGTAAAGATCCATTTGGCTGTTGAAGTCCATCAGATGATCGTCAGGGTCAGTTGTTGTAACACCCCGTATTTTCTGTAAACATTAAAGCAACGAATTAAAGAATAATTAATTACAAATGTGAGAATTTAGGGGAACGGTCTACGCCATTGCGTTCATCTCAGAATTATGCTCGAGATAGAGAGTTAGCATAAACCGGACTCCGTATGAAGGAGTTATGACCATCAGAAGATTCAAGAAATTTAAATAATAAAAGCAGACTGAAATTCAAATTCAAGTTTCGAAATTCAAAAACCCCAAAGCAGGCTAGGCGGGAAATTTCCCGCCCAGAAATCAGGTCGGCCAAGGGGTCAACCTAGGTCATATAGGTCGACCAGGGGGTCGACCTCCCCCTCGAGCCAGATCTGAAACATAACGTATTTCTTTGAGTGATGATTTTCTGAGTCATTAGGGCTTGTGTGGCAAGTTATGGTTTGTTCTCTTAGGTTTGAATGGCTTTGATTGACCCTAGGTTGATCTAACGACTCCTATTAAATCAAACTTCTATATAAGCAACATAAATCAAAACCTTAAGCCACAAAAAATATGTTCCTAGAGTCGTCATGCTGTCAATACTCAACCTAGAGTAGCCGCCATTCTCCTTCAACTAGAAAGAAAGTTAGAAACTACGAATCAAATCTAATTCAACTAAGAGTTTTCAATGCCTACAACAAAGGAGTGCTATTCAGTTTCAGAATATTGATCCCAGAACACAAGACTGGTCTCCTTTTTGTAAGTCCAGTTATCATTTAGACCTAAATGATATTAGAATCGTGACTAAAATAACTGGATGTAGAACAACGCCTAAAGTAAATTTATGCCTATTCTTTTCGTTAAAACTGAATTGATTAAGACTATGACACTTATCATGTTAAGTTTATGATCATGTGTATGTAATTTGATGATAAAACTACCATGTTAAATGCTTGGCAATGAACCTATATGTTGTATAATTTGGCGATGACATATCATGTTGTATAATTTGGCGATGACATATCATGTTGTATAATTTGGCGATGACATATCATGTTAAATAATTTGGGGATGACATATCATGTTGTATAATTTGGTGATGACACCTATATGTTGTATGTCAATTTGGGAATTTTGTTATGTTTATGCAAGTTCAACCATGTTCATATATATGACTAGAACTACATGCTAATATGTTTAGGTTTATGTTAATTTGATCCAACTCAATTTGCAAGTACGACATGACTAATTTAAGTATATGTAGTTCTATGTAAAACCCCTATTTTACGATTCATGTTGAGTAGACCTAAATTTGCAAGTTTATAATTAAATGTATATTGTTCTATGCCGAATTCGTATGACACATGTGTAGTTAGATCCATATTTTTATGATGTTGGAATATTACATGTTCCTCTTTTCCCCCTTTTTTGTATGAGTTAGGCTATGTAGCGAGCCTAACATTTTATGTGATTTATGCGAAAGTTTAATGGGGGTAACGTTGGGGAAAAACATGAAATTACATGTAATTGGCATATTTGACTCATAATCATGTAAATGGTTTATGGCATAAAGTGGTATAATTTTTATACCTAAAATTATGAACTAGATTTAAAGGGAAAGTGGGGCTTGACTTGAATGACAATAATTTACATAAAGAGGTAAATATGTAAATTTAAAAAAGACGAATATGCCTAACCCGAGGTTAGATTAAGTTACGGTGTAAGACTGTCCGGAACCGCCCGGCACATCCAGCAGCCGTAACAATATATATCTAATGTGAGAGGTTAGTGCATTGAGCCCAAAAGAACCCGAGGTTAGACTGAGTTGCGGTGTAAAACTGCCCGGACCCGACCGACACATCCAGTGACCGTAACAATACCTGTCTAATGTGAGTGGTTGGTGCTTTAATGAATGAATTAAAGCTATGTCAGGAATGGTAGGGTTAAGTTAATTAAGGCAACACTTAACCAATAAAACATATTAACTAAACTGATGGGTGGGGTTAGGTTAACTTGGACACTTAACCAACTTAACATGTTGATTAGGAAACCCTAGTAACGGGGACCCATTTCAGCAGTAACCCACATAGATGTACCATGGTACCCTGAACTAGGAAGGGTGGGGCACGATTATTGGGCTGATTATAAGCGGTCAAAACAATGGCGGTTGGTGCGTCAGTGTAGTTTCCGACGGAGTACAGGCGTGCACATACTTCGGAGTGGAAAAAGCAGGCATTGGGCATCAGTAGTTATACACTGTGCATCTTGAATCGTGTCGGGTACCCACCATAGGATTTGATACACCCCATGGTGGGACCAACACAGGTATCTACAATCGAGCGGGGCCGTATGACACAAGTAATAAATGCGTGCGAGTAGGAGCTGATCGATAAAAAAAGGGATCACTGGGTTTGAACTCATGATGATGGTTGAAATTTCTAGTAGGTGCAGAGAATATGGATATGAGTGCGATAGTATGATTAGTTTATCTTTCCTTGTGTATCTTGCTTTATCCTATGTTACCTTATTTCTTTGTTATTGTCCTGCATCCAGTTAATTCATGTCATGGTTCACATGCCGAATAATCACTGGACTTACTAGACTTATGTCTGACCCATTTTTCTTTCGCTCTCTTTTCTTCCGTTTCCCCCTCCTTCAGGTAGCCAGGGAGGGAATAACTCAGCTTAATTTGGACCTTTCATCTTTCCAAGCTTAAAGACTCTGTGATGTATGGCTTGGAACCTCTTATCTTGGCTATGGCTTTATACACACTACCACTTGGGGATTTATGCAGTTTTATTTGTGTTTTATGCTTCTTTATGTTATAATCAAGACAGAGATTTTGATGTAATGATTTGGAAGTTGTTTTGAGATAGTTTGGTATTGTTTTTGTTATGAACCACGTATGAAATAAATTTAGTTTTTCCGCTGCTTATATATGTCTGTCTTGTAAATTATCTGTGTCTTTTACCTATAATGCTCCACCAAAGCTAAGGCATTCCCTTTGTGAGTGACCTTAATGGAGGTGGGGTGTTTCACTTGGTATCAGAGCAAAGGTTTACCAGATCAGATAAAAATTTTGAAAACTATTTTTCAAAAAGAAGTTTAAAGAAGATATTTTTAAGAAAAAGTGTTGTTTTATTTTAAAAAGGCATAATCCTCCAAAGCCATATTCACTATTTTTCTATCCTTTGTTTTGAATCTTTTCTTTTTCGTTTTAGCATGTCTCAGGATCTTAACCTTCCAGAGGGTGTGTCGGTACCTGGTTGGTTCAGAAGGTACCTAGAGGCTTGGGCTAATGTCGTAGGCCCAACAGACGTTCCTCCTCCCCCAGCTGCAGTGGTTCCTCCTCCCCCTCCTCCTCCGCATGCAAATGCTTTCTCAAAAATATGTAGGGACTTTTGAGCCATGGGTGGAAAGAACTTCAATAGAAATGAATCCTTCGTGAAAGAAAGAAACTGGCTCAAAGAAACTGAGGATTTGTTTGTTATCTTTGAAGTGGACGATAGGCAGAAGATACAGTTGGCCGTATGGTTGCTTAAAGACGAAGCCTCCTATTAGTGGGAAGTTACTAATGCTGAAAGACCAGTTGAAACTTGGATGGATTTCAGAATGAGGTTTGAAATGAAATTCCTCTCACAAGCTGAACGAAGCCTACAGATGGAGAATTTCTTAGCTCTCAAATAGGGAAGTATGTCAGTCAAGGAATACGTTAACCAATTCAACCAGCTGGCTAGGTTCAGATTGGAGTTAGTGAACACTCCACATAAGAAGGCCCTCCGTTTTGTTAAAGGATTGAATGAGCCACTGCACAGTGTAGCTATGTCCCATATACCTCTGGGTGCAACTTATGAGAGACTGGTGGACATGGTACTATTACAAGAAGAAGATAAGGTTGGCAAGAAAGAGACAAAGGTGGAAGTACCTCAAGATAAGAAAGTGGAGGGATCAAAGAGCAAGAAGACAGATTCCAAGAAAGGCAGGAAGAACAACAAACCCTGTGACAAGATGAAGTGTAATTTTTGTGGCATTCCTGGACATCTAGTTAAGGAATGCAGAAAGAAGAAGAGGAAGATGGGTGGTTGTTTCCATTGCGGCGAGACATGATACATGGCTAGGGACTGCCCAAGAAAGCAAGGGCAAGGCAAGGGCAGAGGACTGGACCTACTTCTGGAGGACATGTTCATGCTCACATGGCACCTCCGCAAGAACGAGGTAGAAATATTTCTATTGAGAGTTTAGTTTATCTTTTTGATCATCCTATTCGTACACTCTTTGATTCTGGCGCATCACACTCTTTTATATCTACTGCTTTAGTTGAATCTCTGGACCTAGACACCAGTTTAGTAGAGGATCCCTTGGTTGTTTCAAATCCAATTGGGGGCTCGACTTATTTGTCCATGATTTGTTTGGATTTGGAAATTTCTATACTAAGTGTTGGGTTTAGATGTAATGCCCATGTTTTGAGCTTCACGGCCTATGGGTTGATTCTATGCATGGATTAGCTATCCAGTAATGGTGCCATCCTCGATTGTGAAAAGAGAGTGGTTAGACTCATTACTCGCCTCGGTAACACTCTCGAAATTTCTTGTAATCCCATGAACTCTGTTATGCTTAGCTATCTAGAATCTCTTGATGCGTCCGTTGAGAATTTGCGGTCTGTTAGAGTAGTCTGTGAATACTCGGATGTCTTTGAAGAGGTGAAGGGGTTACCACCGAAGCGGGAGATAGACTTCCGCATATACCTCGTTGAAAAAGAAAACCCGTTGCTTTACCCCTTAGACACATGGCTCCAAGGGAGAGGAAAGAACTCAACAAGCAAGTTAAAGAGTTACTTGAGAAGGGGTTTATAAGGCGGAGTATTTCTAAATGGGGTGCTCCAGTAGTATTCGCAACCAAAGTAGATGGTTTGCTTCGCATATGCATTGATTATAGGGAGCTAAACAAGCTGACCAAGAAGAATAGGCACCCACTTCCAAGAATAGATGACTTGTTCGATCAACTTGTAGGTGCATCGGCTTTCTCCCAACTAGATTTAGCTACCGGGTTTCATCAGCTAATAGTGGCTGAAGACATTATTGATAAGACCGCGTTCAGAACCCCAGATGGTTTCTTCGAGTGGCTTGTCATGCCTTTCGGCTTGACGAACGCACCCGCTTATTTCGTTGACTTAATGAGCAGGGTGTTCAAGGAGTTCCTTAATAAGTTTGTTGTGGTCTTCGTAGATGACATTTTAATTTTCTCAAAGAGTGAGGAAGAGCATGCTCAGCATTTTAAAGAAGTCATGGTTACTCTTCGAGCACATCAGTTGAAAGCCAAATTCTCCAAATGCCACTTCTGGGGAGAGGAAGTAAGGTTTCTTGGACATGTGGTGTTCAAGGAAGGGTTAGCTGTGGACACCGCAAAAGTAGTTGCGGTGCAAGATTGGAAGGTTCCGCGGAATGCGACCGAAGTCCGAAGCTTCCTCGGGCTAGCGGGCTTTTACCGAAAGTTCATCAAAGACTTTGCAAAAATCTCAGCTCCACTTACAAGGTTGACGAAGAAGAACCTAACTTTCAATTGGGATTTGGATTGCGATGTTGCTTTCCAATGATTGAAGAGGGCTCTAACAACAGCCCCAGTTCTGACATTGTCGGATGGGAGCAAGATGTTTACCGTATACACGGATGCATATGGTATAGGACTAGGTGCTGTCTTGATGCAAGAAGGGAAGGTAGTAGCTTATGGAGGCAGACAGTTGAAAGTACATGAGAAAAACTACCCAACCCACGATCTAGAGTTGGCTGCCATCGTCTTTGCGCTTAAGTCTTGGCGCCATTATCTCCTAGGTGAGAAGTTTGAATTGTATACTGACCATAAATCGTTGAAGTACCTTTTCTTGCAGAAAGATCTTAACATGAGGCAACAAAGGTGGACGGATATCTTGGCATCCTACGATTTCAAGATTTCCTATACCACTGGCAAGGGCAATGTAGTAGCAGACGCCTTGAGTAGAAAGACGCTGACCTTAAGTCCTCTCTTTGTAGAAAGGCAGAGCTTGGAGTACATAGCCAAATTTGACTTTAGACCCTCTGTCGATTATGTGACTGGGTTGTTAGCATCGCTAGAGGTGCGGCCTACTCTTTTGGACTCAATAGGAACCGCGCAACGTGAAGACCCTCAACTAGTTGATGTGATGGATAAGCTAATTAGGGGGTTAGACTTCTAGTCACCTCAATAGATACTCCATCGATGATAAGGGTTGGTTGAGGCGGGATGGAAGGCTATGCATCCCACAAGCAAGGGATTTGGTGAAGAAGGTTCTCGAAGAGGCACACCATTCCAAGTTGACCATACACCCAGGCGGATACAAGATGTAAAAAGATGTAAAAAGGGTTTTCTTTTGGAATGGCATAAAGAGGGATGTAGTTGAATTTGTCTCTAAGTGCTTAATATGCCAGCAAGTCAAGGCAGAGCAAAAGAAGCCTAATGGTTTGTTTCATCCTCTAGAGGTCCCACAGTGGAAATGGGATAGCATTTCAATGGACTTTATCGATGGAATGCCTAGGTCAAGAAGGGGCAATACCAGTATTTGGGTAATAGTGGACAGGCTCACAAAAAGCGCTCACTTTATACCCGTTAAAAGTAGAAGGACTGCCTTGTCTTTAGCATCCGTTTATCTTAAAGATATAGTTCGACTCCATGTGATACCCACCAGCATTATGAGTGACCGAGATCCTATCTTTACGAGCGAGTTTTGGAGGATCTTGCAAGAGGCTGTAGGCACAAAGCTATGCTTAAGCACGGCCTATCACCCCCAAACCGATGGTCAGACGGAAAGGGTGAACAAAGTATTAGAGGACCTCATGAAATTATGCATTCTTGACTTTGGAGGAACATGGGAGGATCATCTTCCTTTGGTGGAGTTTGCCTACAACAATAGCTGCTAAGCCACCATAGGCATGGCACCCTTCAAAGCTTTATATGGAAGACCATGCCGATCACCAACTTGTTGGTGGGAGTCTACAGACAAGCACATACTTGGACCAGATATGATTAGAGAAACTTCAGAGAAAGTGGATTTGATACGAAGAAGAATGAAGACTGCCCAAGATAGAAAGAAGTCCTATGCAGATAAAAGAAGGACCGACCTTGAGTTTGAGGTTAGAGGCAGGATTTTCCTTAAAGTATATCCTTTAAGGAACGTCGTTCGCTTTGGATCCACAAGAAAGTTGGCACCAAGATTTATTGGGTCGTTTCCTATCATTGAAAAGATTGGAAAGATGGCTTACAGAGTATAGCTGCCCGAAAGATTGGTTGGATTTCATAATGTCTTTCATGTTTCTCACCTACGAAAGTGCTTAAATGAGCCTGCGGAAGTGGTGGAACCAGGCATATTAGAGGAAGTAGAAGTAGAACGAGAGGCGACTGTGAGAAGAGTTCCAACTCGTATCTTGGGTACAGAAGTCAAAAAGCTATGCAACCACGAAGTCAAACTTGTTAAAGTTCAATGGAGTGATGCTGAGGAAGACGCGACTGGGAGACTGAGGCCAAGATACGCACAACCTACCCTTTTCTTTTTGAAGGTACATCCTTGATCTCGTTTTCCTTAAGTTTATTCATGCTCGTATCTATCTTTTTTTTTAAGTATTTCCTCAGTGTTATTCTTGATCCTTAGGTAGAAACCAATGGATGTAAACATGTATTTGAAACATGTTATGATTGATGGTTGCAAGCGATTGCAAGTGATTGCTCGTGGATGCATATACACACAATTTAGGTGTTAGATCGACTCAGTCACTTTCATATAGCATATGCATATATGTACTTGTATATGATTGAAACTTGATGTGTTATCATGTGGATGTTGCAATTATATGAATGATTGTGCACTCATGTAAAAAGTATGATTAGTGATGACTGCATACATAATGGACTCATGACACCGACTTGGCTTGCATTAAGGAGGTCAACTGAATCGGTAGACCGCCTGATTTTGCATTAGATAAGGACATGTACACACACTATGCATATGATCATGAAGCATTAGAAGTCTTTTTAAGGACAATGGACACCTGCGTTTGATGGATGAGTAGATGGCCGATTGGATGGTAGGATATACGTTCTTATTGACTCGAAGATTTCGGGGACGAAATTAAGGAGGGGAGAATGTAACACCCCGTATTTTCTGTAAACATTAAAGTAACGAATTAAAGAATAATTAATTACAAATGTGAGAATTAAGGGTAACGGTCTACGCCATTTCGTTCATCTCGGAATTCTGCTTGAGATAGAGTCCGAGTTTGCGTAAATCAGACTCCGTATGAAGGAGTTATGACCTTCAGAAGATTCAAGAAATTTAAATAATAAAACCAGCCCGAAATTCAAATTCAAGTTTTGAAATTCAAAAACCCCGAAGCAGGCTGGGCAGGAAATTTCCTGCCCAGAAATCAGGTCGACCAAGGGGTTGACCTGGGTCACATTGGTCGACCAGGGGGTCGACCTCCCCCTCGGGCCAGATCTGAAACATGACGTATTTCTTTGAGTGATGATTTTATGAGTCATTAGGGCTTGTGTGGTAAGTTTTGGTTGGTTCTCTTAGGTTTGAATGGCTTTGATTGACCCTAGGTTGATCTAACGGCTCCTATTAAATCAAACTTCTATATAAACAACCTAAATCTAAACCCTAAGCCACACAAAAAAATATTCCTAGAGCCGTCATGCTGTCAATACTCAACCTAGAGTAGCCGCCATTCTCCTTCAACTAGAAAGAAAGTTAGAAACTATTAATCAAATCTAATTCAACTAAGAGAATTCAACTTCTACAACAAAGGAGAGCTATTCAGTTTGAGAATATAGATCCCAGAACACAAGACTAAGTCCAATTATCATTTAGACCTAAATGATACTAGAATCGTGACTAAAATAACTGGATGTAGAACAACGCCTAATGTAAATTTTTGCCTATCCTTTTTGTTAAAACTGAATTGATTAAGACCACGACTCTTATCATGTTAAGTTTGTGATCATGTTGTGTGTAATTTGATGATAAAACTACCATGTTAAATACTTGGCAATGAACCTATATGTTGTAAAATTTGGTGATGACATATCATGTTGTATAATTTGGCGATGACATATCATGTTGTATAATTTGGCGATGACATATCATGTTGTATAATTTGGGGATGACATATCATGTTGTATAATTTAGTGATGACACCTATATGTTGTATGTCAATTTGGGAATTTTGCTATTTTTATGCAAGTTCAACCATGTTTACATATGTGACTAGAACTACATGCTAATATGTTTAGGTTTATGTTAATTTGAACCAACTTAATTTGAAAGTTCACAACTACATGCCTAATTTAAGTTTATGTTGTTCTATGTAAAACCCCTATTTTACGATTCATGTTGAGTAGATCTAAATTTGCAAGTTCATAATTAAATGTATATTGTTCTATGCCGAATTCATATGACACATGTGTAGTTAAATCCATATTTTTATGATGTTGGAATGTTACATGTTCCTCTTTTTTTCCCTTTTGCATATGAGTTATGCTATGTAGCGAGCCTAACATTTTATGTAATTTATGCAAACGTTTAACGGGGGTAACATTGAGGAAAAACATGAAATTACATGTAATTGGCATATTTGACTATAATCATGTAAATGGTTTATGGCATAAAGTGGTATAATTTTTATACCTAAAATTATGAACTTGATTTAAAGGGAAAGTGGGGCTTGACTTGAATGACAATAATTTACAAAAAGAGGTAAATATGTAAATTTAGAAAAGACGAATATGCCTAACCCGAGTTTAGATTGAGTTACGGTGTAAGACTGCCTAGAACCGCCCGGCACATCCAGCAACCATAACAATATATATCTAATGTGAGAGGTTAGTGCATTGAGCCCAAAAGAACCAAAGGTTAGACTAAGTTGCGGTGTAAAACTTCCCGGACCCGAGTGGCACATCCAGTGACCGCAACAATACATGTCTAGTGTGAGTGGTTGGTGCTTTAATGAATGAATTAAAGCTAAGTCAGTAATGGTAGGGTTAAGTTAATTAAGGCAACACTTAACCAATGCAACATGTTAACTAAACTGGTGGGTGGGGTTAGGTTAACTTGGACACTTAACCAATTTAACATGTTGATTAGGAAACCCTAGTAACGGGGACCCATTTCAGCAGTAACCCACATAGATGTATCATGATACCCTGAACTAGGCAGGGTGGGGCACGATTACTGGGCTGATTATAAGTGGTCAAAACAACGGCGGTTTGTGCGTCAGTGTAGGTTCCGACGGAGTACGGGCATGCACATACTCCGAAGTGGAAAAAGCAGGCACTGGGCATCAGTAGTTATACACTGTGCATCTTGAATCGTGTCGGGTTGCCACCATAGGATTTGATACACCCTATGGTGGGACCAGCACAGGTATCTATAATCGAGCGGGGCCGTATGACACAAGTAGTAAATACGTGCGAGTAGGAGTCGATCGATAAAAAAGGGATCACTGGGATTGAACTCATGATGATGGTTGAAATATCTAGTAAGTGCAGAGAATATGGATATGAGTGCAATAGTATGATTATTTTATCTTGCCTTATCCTATTTTACCTTATTTCTTTGTTATTGTCTTGTGTCCAGTTTATTCATGTCATGGTTCTCTTACTAGTTTACATGCTGAATAATCACTGGACTTACCAGACTTATGTCTGACCCATTTTCTTCCGCTCTCTTTTCTTCCGTTCCCCCCCCTCAGGTAGCCAGGGAGGGAGTAGCTCAGCTTAATTTGGACCGTTCTTCTTTCCAAGCTTGAAGACTCTGTGATGTATGGCTTGGAACCTCTTATCTTGGCTATGGCTTTGGAAACACTACCACTTGGGGATCTGTGCAGTTTTATTTGTGTTTTATGCTTCTTTATGTCATAATCAAGACAGAGATTTTGATGTAATGATTTGGAAGTTGTTTTGAGATAGTTTGTTGTAATGTTTTTGTTATGAATCACATATGAAATGAATTTATTTTTTCCGCTGCTTATATATGTCTGTCTTGTAAATTATCTGTGTCTTTTACCTATAATACTACACCAAAGTTAAGGCATTCCCTTTGTGAGTGACCTTAACGGAGGTGGGGTGTTTCAGTTGTTCCTAGATATTTTATGGTGGGAACTTTGACTCTTGACGGTATTATGGTATTCATAATCTTATCGATGGACGGTGCCACGCTTTCGTTGTCATTAACCTTGTCATTCTGGGTTCTCTTCCCTTTGCTTCCCAGCAAGTGCTTGGCGGTCTCCTGAGTGACATTTCGGATATAAGCTTCCGTGTTGTCATAGTTTTCCCTTTTGGGATCATAGCCCTTTGAGGTGGAGCTCCCAGACTACTACTGCTCGCACTAATTCCCTTGATGATCTACTCCCGTCAGATGGGACTTCTTTTCTTAGATGAAGTTGCCTGAGGCTTCCCTTTTGCTTCTGACTGTTGAACAAGAGCCTTCCTTTTTGGAGATTCATTCGTCTCTCTCTGACTAGATCTAGTGAGAATTGAGGATTTTTGTGCCTGGACAGCGTTGACTTGATCCTGGAATTCTCGAAGTTGCTTTTCCATGACCGAGATTCTTGCAACATTATCTTCCATGGCGTTTGAGTCTGGTGGTTGTGGTGGATTAGGCGTGGCTTCTTTCTCGTTATTTTTCGGGTTGAGCATTGGGCCCTCATTTCCTTTGAGTGTGACGTTGGGATCTAGCTCTTTGTTTTGTTCCTTTAATTTCTTCAACTTCATTGTTTCCTTCCATGGAACGATAATTTCACCTGGTCAGCCAAAACAAATTAACCACAAAGTCAGAGATTCAGGCCCTCCTTCTAGCGCCAAAATGTTGACCACATTTTTTGTCAACACCCGGAGTATGGTATGTAATGTATGAGTTCATAAAATTTGCATTGATTATGACTCAGAGTCCTCATGATATAATCCTGGATCTGGGACTGGTAAGCCTCTAAGTCATGACAGCGACACTGTGTATTCCATTAAGAAGAAAATAGGCTAACGTTTCCCTTAAGTTCATGGACGAGGGCGTCGCAACGTTCATTAACTCCGATGATCCTCTCGTGTCAGATCTTCCCAATAGAGGGGCCTGGATTACGATAGGGATTGGAGTAGGAAATCGTATGTGAATTCATCACATCAATGTTTGGGAAGCGTTAGGCTCAACATTAAAGTATGGATCAGTCATGGCTACCCCTTAAGGCGAGGAGAAGGGGGATTTTACATTTCTGAAAATCCCCTTTTTCTCCACTGTCGGAGCGCCCTGGTTAATCTCTTTATCAAAAAGGTTAGTGTTAACTCCCTGTTTCATTATTACGAAACAACAAGATTATCAAATCGTAAGATGTATGAGACTTGGAATTCTCCATTCATAGATTGTAGATATATTACAAGAATTGATGATGTAATATCCCGGATTTTTAGCTATTTTATAATAAACATTTAAATTTATTTTAAATGTTGAATTTGATGTATAAATGGATTTTATATTAAATTTATAGATTTAATACCGAATATATTTAATTATCATAGTAGTAATAAATGAATTCACAATCAAAATATAAATCTAAGCAACTCAGCCAATCAATATAAATTTTGTGTTGGATTAAAACAATAATAATAATTTATAATCAATGAAATAAATTGTTTAAAATCAATTTATATTTTAAATCAAATTTAATTTAAATCGTTAATTCTGGAATTAAATTCTAGAATCAGTTCCGTGGAGTTCATAATAACACTATAATCTGAGAGAGTCGGTCGTTACGGTTAAATATCAGTTCGGGGTTTCGAATTAAGGGCAACGAGGTATTTTAATGGATAGATAAGATCAATTTCAAATCAAAACAAAAAATAAAATAAAATAAAAATACATTAGTCAACCTATCTACATCAATACGCAGACCTACTTATCTAATAATTTGCAAAAATTGTTCTCCTTCTCCGATATCAAACCAACAAGAATTTAATGGACTTGTACTCCATGTTCCCCCTTAATGCTTATATAAATCAACCGAGACTTCATATATTTTCAGACCCTCAAATCCGGAATAATTTCCAGCCTTCTCCTTTCATTCTTTTTCCTAATCAAAAATCGATCCTCCGTTCAAATTAAAAAAAACAAGGTATCGAAATCGCGATGGGAAGCTGAGTTTCCTGAAGCTCGATTCGTGCTCAAGACACTCGCGATTTACAGGGAGTACGGTTGTTATAGCCGTGGGTTGAGCATAGTAATTGCAGAAGGGGGTACTGGTCGTGATGTGTTGAGATTTAGATAGCGGAGTTCGATGCGCTGTGATGTTGAAGGTAGTTCGACATTTCGTTGAGGAGTGCAATAATAGGTGCGATGATTGTAAGGGTGAAATGTGAGGACCAGGATGTTTTGAAGTAGGGTTTTCGCGATTCATAATTTTTAGGGGAGATCAATCTCATGGAAGAAGACGACGCTTGAAAGGGCAACTGAGAGGTGTGGTGTACTGTAGCTCGAACTGGGGGTGGAGTTTGAATTGAAATTCGAACTGGAAAGGATGTTCCGATTGTTGAGCGTATTAACAGCTGAACTGGTAGTTTTGGGAGCTCGAACTTTGAACTGTGAAGAGTGGTAGTTGGATGTTGGGGACGATTTGCTTATGTCCGACGTTCAACTAAGAAAGGATGATGCTGGCTTATTTGCTTTTGGGGGGTGTTCTAATTACTGAACTGGTCAGTATAACAATAGTTCGATAGTGGCACAGTAGTGGTTTAGATGACAGAAAATAGGGGATTTGTATGAATACTGATGGAAGTAAAACAATTCGGCAACGAAGCGAGGGTGGCTTTTTGGTGGCAGAGCAGTGGAGTTTTGGTGAAGTATTGGGTAGCATTTGCAGAAATGATTGGCCATGGTGTTCGAATGAGTTACAGGAAAGGAGTTGGGTCTGTTAACTAGGGAGAAGGAGAAGATAAACAAGGTTAAGGTAAATTAATTCTAATTAGTTTAGAAATGTCTTTTGAATAAATTAGATTAGTGTAAATTTATTTAGTAAATAATTAATTTAAGTTCATGATAATGTGAATAGTTAAATACGAATTTAATAAATTGTAGGTGCGAAGTGGATTTACTCGAGACGATCTATAACCGCGATGAAATGAAATTTAACAGGATATTTGGCAAATAAAATCCGGTGAGTAAATCTCACTTAAAAATTTATTTTTATCAAAAATAAATTAAATTGTTGGCTGCTTGGTTACATTTGTAAATTGTTTATCATTCTTGATCATTATATATGTTAGATATATTAGGCTTGGTAGTTGTGGTTATATATATATATATATATATATATATATTGGATTTCCCGCAGTACCATTAGCGGATGCCCGCAGTATCATTAGCGGATGACCCTATCGCCCCACGATATATAAATGGATGTCCTTCTATACTGTGATATCCTGCCTTGAAGCAGGATTGGTATTATTTATGTTGTTTGAGGTAACCTATTTGGATGCAGGGAAAAACAGGTTGGAGGGATCCAACTGGATTCCTCAAACTATATCATTGTTTTGTTTATATATTCATGTTCGTTTGATGTGTTGAATTGAATGTATTGTCGTGTGTTAGGTATTTAAATATCACTAGCCCTAGATATTGACATTTAAAAATATTATACAAAGGGACTTTTAGATTTAAAAAGGGGATATTTAATTTTTGAAATAAAAAGGGAATTTAACTAATCCATAAGAGAGTTAAAAGTAAATTTGAACGTGATAGGTTCAAACCTAAAATGGTCCAAGTAAAGGAGCTAATTAACGAATTAGCGAATGAAAAGCGATAAAAGTGAAAAGTGTGAAACTATTTCGAAACAAATTGGGAATGAGCATATATATATGTTAAACAGGTATGCTAAGAAGAGAGTATGTAGTTTATAATTTAAGTGCCCGACTAAAAGGTGCATGTTTAAATTTCCATATGAGGTTTAATGCGCTGAATCGGCAAGCTGCTTGGCTTTTTAATTTTGTTTTTGAATGGAAAGGTCCTAGAGAGGTAAGTTGGGATTTGAATGATTGACCGGTACAGCGGAAGTGCTGGCAAAATTTTCCGAAAATTTAAGGAGTTAGAATATTTTTAAGAAATTTTGAAAATAGAAATCAATATATCTGCATATGTAGAATTCGATAAGGAAATGAACTCAAATAAAATATTAAGGGCTAGTGATTGTTGATTTGTTTGATGGATGTTTACTTTCCTTTGATAGTTAAATCACCGGCTATTAAAGATTATTTTTGGACCATCGTTGTCAATACGAAGAGACCGGTTGGATTTAATATCCGAAAACCACTCCGTATTGTCATAGGCGTTGCGAATTAGATTATTTAAAGAAAAAATCAAAGACGGAGTAAATAGCAAGAGCTGTTTTGTTTGCCCGGACCCAGGATAACTTGTATGGACGAAATTCTGACAGAGTATTCCTAACAGATCACATAAGATGATTTTTCCGAGGTATTACGTCTGGTGGCGGAGAAATTCATTTCTCTTAGCTTTTTATACCCATAATATTTTGGGAAGATCAACTAGTGATTTGACAGGTTTGATGATGTGGCATTCAAAGTGAATGGTGACCAGATGTTCTAAAAAAATCAACGTAGCCTTAAGCCCCACGACCGGGAAACGTCAAAAATTGGGAAGGCAGCACGGCTAGGTGGGTCATTCCCAAGCAAGGTATATTTGTCACCGATCTAGGTAAAATTTATTATTTATTCTTCTTTCGATTCTGTATCTTACAGATTACGGTTGGATGGCCGACAACCGTGGGTGACAATATATTTGCTACACTCAAGCTAAATGAGTGGGTGGTCATGTGTGGGCCGGGTTGCAAGATGTTCCTATTGAACCCTAGTGTATCCCCTCTAGAGTACACTGATCGGGAGGTGGTCCCATACCTTGTCATAGTTGGAATCCAATCTCCAATAAGCGCCCTGCGGTTATTGATTTTATGCTATGTATGTGGAGCGTGAGATGCAAGCGTTCTGCTATTTTGTTATTTAGTTGATGAGACATTATTATAATATCACTGGATTTTGATATCAAAAATGGTTTGGTTATAGTAAAGTAAAAACCGTCCGTGTTTATGTGTGGGATGGTCTTACTATTACCTTTCTTTCGAAAGATTTTTTTCAAAGTTAAACAATATGGTTGGAGTTTACTCACACCAGTCCCATGACTGATCCAGAGTTTATTTTGTTTGTTTTTCCTAAACTCTTGGGTGCCCAAATTTGTATGGGCAGTCAAGTGTTTCAGGCTTTTACAGATACACTTGGAGGAGTTTGAAGCAGGCGGCTTCACCGTTAGATATTTAAGAGTTACTTTCCGCTGAATCAAATATTGTTTGTACTCTTATATGGTATGTATATACAGTACAAATTTGTATTTCAAAATTATGTTATATATTATATTTTATTCGTTCCGCTGTGAGATTCTGTATTGTTATTTCTATTCTCTCCTATTTGTTTCTATTTCTTTGACCCAAATGACTTGTATTTATGTATTATTTGAGTTGTACGTGTGTTGTATTAGTCAGCTCAGATAGTGCAGATTCGCAGATCATCACATTTGGTATCAGAGCTTAGGTTGAGCGAACACCTAGGCTTTCGTGGGGGTTTACTCATTAGAGATGAGGTCAGTGGTACCCTAGAATGAGTATGAGAGTGCGTATATATGAGAGAGCGTATTTGTAAGTTGATATAAAAATTGTTTTATATTGTGTTGGCTTGTCTGTTGAGGTGTTTATGAATTCTGGTCGAATTGTGGGACGCCACAAAGTCCATAGGAGTTTCTAAACACTTGAACAGGGGAACTGACATAATATTGTTGTAAAGTGGGTAAATGAAATAATTTTACCCAAAAATTATATTTTGATATAGATAGAATAATTTTTTAAAATTATTATAATATATGGATAGGGATGAGTTGATTCTTATTATTATAATAAAATGAGATTGAAAAATTAAAATGGTTATATATAATCAAATAGAATTTATATAAGAGTAATATATACAAATGAGATGAATTAAAATTGCATTCAACCCAGAATTGGAATTTAAATCCCGGATGTTTGAAAAATATTTTTCAAAGGTATATTAAAATAATATAGCATTGTTTGGGAAGGATTTTGAATAAAATCGTTTTGAATGGATTTTGAAAGTGATAAAGCACTGAATTCACTTTGGACATTAGAAAATAACCCTGATGATGATCGGGACATCATCCGTGTTTATTTTCGAGTTTCTAAGTGATGGATTGCTACCATAATGAGATTTCCAATGGAATTTATTTAGAAAACAGATTGGTTTGGAAAATTCAAATGTTTTGAATTTGAGATGGAAATAAATACATGTATATATATATATATATGATTTCAAACGATTTTGAAATAAAGACAGGGTATTTGAATTCTGGAATTTTACTTAAGCAAGTTAAATAAATCGAAATATTGAGTTATTGCAAAGTGGACTTTTGAAATGTTAAGGGGTCTGTAACATTTCTTCTGCCTTAGTAATTTCGGGGACGAAATTCTTTTAAGGGAAAAGGAATGTAACGTCCCAGATTATTAGCTATTTTATGATAAACATTTAAGTTTATTTTAAATGTTGAACTTGATGTATAAATGGATTTTATATTAAATTTATAGATTCAATATTGAATACATTTAATTATCGTAATAGTAATAAATGAATTCACAATAAAAATCTGAATCTAAACAATTCAGTCAATCAATATAAATTCTGTGTTGGATTAAAACAATAATAATAATTTATTATCAATGAAATAAATTGTTTAAAATCAATTTATATTTTAAATCTAATTTAACTTAAATCGTTAATTTTGGAATTAAATTCCAGAATCAGTTTTGTGGAGTTCAGAATAACACTATAATCTAAGAGAGTCGGTCGTTACGGTTAAATAACAGTTCAAGGTTTCGAATTAAGGGCAACGAGATATTTTAATGGATAGATAGGATCAATTTCAAATCAAAAAATAAAATAAAATAAAATAAAAATACATTAGCCGACCTATCTACATCAACACGCAGACCTAATTCTTTAATAATCTGCAAAAATTGTTCTCCTTCTCCGTTATCAAACCAACAGGAATGTAATGGACTTGTGCTCCATGTTTCCCCCTTAGCGGTTATATAAATCAACCGATCCTTCATATATTTTCAGACTCTCAAATCCGAAACAATTTCCAGCCTTCTCCTTTCATTCTTTTTCCCAATCAAAAATTGATCCTCCGTTCAAATTATAAAAACAAAGTATCAAAATCGTGATGGGAAGCTGAGTTTCCTGAAGCTCGATTCGTGCTCAAGACACTCGCGATTTGCAAGGAGTACGGTTGTTATAGCCATGGGTTGAGCAGAGTAATTGCAGAAGGGGTACCGGTCGTGGTGTGTTGAGATTTAGCTAGCAGAGTTCGATGCACTTGATGTTGAAGGTAGTTCGACATTACGTTGAGGAATGTGATACTGGGTGCGATGATTGTAAGGGTGAATTGTGAGGACCGGGATGTTCTGAAGTAGGGTTATTGTGACTCAAAATTTTTGGGGGAGATCGATCTCGTGGAAGAGGCCGATGCTGGAAAGGGCAACTGAGAGATGCGATGTACTGTTGCTCGAATTGGGGTGGAGTTTGAATTGAAATTCGAACTGGAGAGGATGTTCCGATTGTTGAGCGTATTAACAACTGAACTGGGAGTTTTGGGAGCCTGGACTTTAAACTGTGAAGTGTGGTAGTTGGATGTTGGAGACAATTTGCTTATGTTCGACGTTCAACTAAGGAAGGCTAATGTTGGTTTATTTGCTTTTGGGAGGTGTTCTAGTTACTGAACTGGTCAGTATAACAGTAGTTCGATAGTGGCACAGTAGTGATTTAGATGATAGAAAATTGGGGATTTGTCTAGATATTGATGGAAGTAAAATAATTTGGCAGCGAAGCGAGGGTGGCTTTTTGGTGGTAGAGTAGTGGAGTTTTGGTGAAGTATTGAGTAGCGTTTGCAGAAATGGTTGGCCATGGTGTTCGAATAAGTTACAGGAAAGGATTGGGTCTGTTAACTAGGGAGAAGGAGAAATTAAACAGGGTTAAGGTAAATTAATTCTAATTAGTTTAAAAATGTCTTTTGAATACATTAGATTAGTTTACATTTATTTAGCAAATAATTAATTCAAGTTCATGATAATGTGAATAGTTAAATATGAATTTAATAAATTGTAGGGGCGAAGTGAATTTACTCGAGGCGATCTATAACCGCGATGAGATGAAATTTAACAGGATATTTGGCAAATAAAATCAGGTCAGTAAATCTCACTTAAAATTTTTTTTTGTCATAAAAAATAAATAAATTGTTGGCTGCTTGGTTGCTTTTATAAATTGTTTATCAGTCTTGATCATTACATATGTTAGTTATATTAGGTTTGGTGGTTGTGGTTATTATATATATATATATATATATATATATATATATTGTGGATTTCCCGTAATACCATTAGCGGATGCCCACAGTATCATTAGCAGATGACCCTATCGCCCCACGATATATGAGTGGATGACCTTCTATACCGCGATATCCTACCTTGAAGCGGGACTGGTATTATTTATGTTGTTTGAGGTAACCTATTTGGATGCAGGGAAAAACAGGTTGGAGGGAACCAGCTGGATTCCTCAAAATATATTATTGTTTTGTTTATATATTCATGTATGTTTGATGTGTTGAATCGAATGAATTGTCGTGTATTAGGTATTTAAATATCACTGGCCCTAGATATTGATATTTAAAAATATTATATAAAGGGATTTTTAGATTTAAAAATGAAAAATTTAATTTTTGAAATATAAATGGAATTTCAAATAGGTTAGGAAATATTTACTTGTTTTAATAATAAAAAAAGTATTGTAATCTATAAACGATATTTTTAAACGGAAATAAATATTATCATTTTATAATTTTAAATTTTAAATTCAAGCATGAATTTTAAAAGGAAAATACATTTTCATAAGTGGAAATTGGATTCAAATGAAATTTGAATTTGAAACTTGTTCAAATATTTTAAAACAAGAAGTGAAATTTATAAACGATGTTTATAAATAAAAAGAGAAAAATTTTCATTGGATAATTTATAAATTTAAAGTTAAGTATGAATTTTAAAAGAAAATTATATTTGGAACCGTTTCAATAGAAACGGTGAAATTTACTCCGATGTTCGAAATGTAAATTGAATTCAGTTGAATCAATAAGGATTTATGATTTCGAATTCGACTATGTCGATTAAAATAAATAAATTAAATAAACATTTTTAAGAAGGAATATTGAAATTGTAAGCTAAAATATAAATTAAATATGAAACAAATTCTATGCTGATACATACATAAGTTATAATTATAAATTATCTTCGAAGGTAAAATGGAAAAGGAAATTTACTTCCCGCAAAGTAGAATTTGGATTTCAAATGAATTTTGAAAGGGAAAATTTGTTTTAAACTAGGAAGTTAATTTACAATCGGTATTCACTATCATTGGATAATTTGAAAGTTAATTTCAAATGGAGTTTAAATTGGAAGTTTATTTAAGATATAAAATAAGGAAGTGATTTATAAACCATGTTTATAGATGTAATGAAGAAATTTTCAGTAGACAAATTGCAAATGGATTTTTCCAAATATAAGAAATCATAGTTAAAAATCATATTTTTTAATGAGATAGAGAAGGGGATTTTTGTGATAAGAAATGTCAGTTTTTATTACAAACTCTTATCCATCTCAATGTAAGAATGTTGTCGGTCAAGGTCTAAGAGGTAAATAAAATAACCCAACTTGAACGGCTTCACCATTATCAAGGGGTGATATTAGTTTGTAATGGTAAAGAGTGTTGAATTAATTTATTTGTAAAGTAATCAATAATTGGGATTCAATTATATTGAATTTAACTCCAGAGGATTAAAATTGAATACATAAATCGAGTTTTGAATCAATTTATAACCGAGTTATGAATGTGGCATAAAGTAATCGACGAGTTGAACAATATGTTGTGAAGTTAGATTTGGATAATGTCCTTAATTTATTTTTAAATATGAAAAATGGAGTTGAATTATTTTATAAACGAAGATTTTAAATGTTTATATTTAAATTTAATTAAAACGAACTCGCCGCAGCGTGGTAGTTCGTAAGTTGGCATTCCGAACTTCAGTTGAGTATATAGAACTCGATATAAGTTGGAATTTGATGAAACTAGAAACGTTTGGACTTATTAAATAATAATTTTCTAATGGAAGAGAAAAATCTGTATTTCGGTTTAAAGATTTTGAGTTATGTAAAAATCAAATTTTAGAAAAGTCGCTGTAAAATCGTTTAATAACCATAACGATTTAATTAATTTTTTAAGGGATTTTTAGTGAATAAAAATCCGAATTTCTATTAGTAAAATCTAGATTTGAGTTATAAAACAAACATGAACCTAAGATGAGCAAGTGAATTGGATTTAGACACAAAAACACGATTTTAAATTATTAAATGGAGTTGACTAATTAGAAATGGTTAATTAATGAAATTTTGAGGTGGAACTAAATTTTAGTTATGCAAATCGAGTTTGCGAATTTGAAAATGAATATCAAACTTGAAATAAAAAGGGAATTTAACTGATCCATAAGAGAGTTAAAAGTAAATTTGAACGTGATAGGTTCAAACCTAAAATGGTCCAGGTAAAGGAGCTAATTAACTAATTAGCGAATGAAAAGCGATAAAAGTGAAAAGTGTGAAACTGTTTCGAAACAAATTGGGAATGAGCATATATATATACATAAATATTTATATATATATATGTTAGATAGGTATGCGAGGAAGAGAGTATGAAGATTATAATTTAAGTGCCCGACAAAAAGGTACATGTTTAAATTTCCATATGAGGTTTTATGCGCCGAATTGGCAAGCCACTTGCCTTTTTTATTTTCTTTTTGAATGGAAAGGGCTTAGAGAGGCAAGTTGGGGTTTGAATGATTGACCGGTATAGGGGAAGTGCTGTGCTAGCGAAATTTTCCGAAAATTTAAGGAGTTATAATATTTTTAAGAAATTTTGAAAATACAAATCAATATGTTGATATATATAGAATTCGATAATGAAACGAACTCAAATAAAATATTAAGGGCCAATGATTGTTGATTTGTTTGTTGGATGTTTTTTTTCCTTTGACAGTTAAATCACCGGCTATCAAAGATTATTTTTGGACCATTCTTGTCAATAAGGAGAGACCGGTTGGATTTAATATCCGAAAACCACTCTGTATTGTCATAGACATTGCGAATTAGATTATTTGAAGAAAAAAATCGAAGATGGAGTAAATAGAAAAAGCTGTTTTGTTTGTCCAGACCCATGACAACTTGTATGGACGAATGTTTGACAGAGTATTCCTAACAGATCACATAAGACGATCTTTCCGAGGTATCACGCCTGGTGGCGGAGAAATTCGTTTCTCTTAGCTTTCTATATCCGTAATATTTTGGGAAGATCAACTAGTGATTTGACAGGTTTGATGATGTGGCGTTCAAAGTGAATGGTGACCAGATGTTCTAAAAAGATCAATGTAGCCTCAAGCCTCACAACCGGGAAATGACAAAAATCGGGCAGGCTGCATGGCTAGGTGGGTCATTCCCAAGCAGGATATATTTTATCTAGAGAAAATTCATTATTTATTCTTCTTTCGATTCTGTATCTTACGGATTACGGTTGGACGGCCGACAACCGTGGGTGACAATATATTCACTGCATTCAAGCTAAATGAGTGGGCAGTCATGTGTGGGCCGGGTTGCAAGATGTTCTTGTTGAACCCCAGTGCATCCCCTCTAGAGTACACTGATTGGGAGGTGGTCCCATACCTTGTCATAGTTGTAATCCAATCTCCAATAAGCGCCATGCGGTTTTTGATTTTATGCTATGTATGTGGAGCGTGAGATGCAAGCGTTCTGCTATTTGGTTATTTATTTGATTAGACATTATTATAATATCACTGGATTTTGATATCAAAAATAGTTTGGATATAGTAAAATAACAACCGTCCTTGTTTATGTGTGGGCTGGTCTTACAATTACCTTTCTTTAGAAAGATTTTTTTTCAAAGTGAAACAATATGGTTGGAGTTTACTCACACCAGTCTCATGACTGACCCAAAGTTTATTTTTTTTGTATTTCCTAAACTCTTGGGTGCCCAAATTTGTATGGGCAGTCAAGTGTTTTAGGCTTTTACAGATACACTTGGAGGAGTTTGAAGCAGGCGGCTTCATCGTTAGATATTTAAGAGTGACTTTCCGCTGAATCAAATATTGTTTGTACTCCGATACAGTATGTATATACAGTACAGATTTGTATTTCAAAGTTATTTATATATTATATTTTATTCGTTCTGCTGTGAGTTTTTGTATTGTTTTTTCTATTCTTCTCCTATCTGTTTCAATTTCTTTAACCCAAAGGACTCGTATTTATGTATTATTTGAGTTGGACGTGTGTTGTACTAGTCAGCTCAGATAGTGCGGATTTGCGGGCCATCACAGATGATTAGCTCCCCATGAGAAGGAAGGAACTAAATTGAGAAATAAAAAATTCATTTTCTTTTATAGAGTTTTTGGGGTCCTATTTATAAAGAATCCGGGGTCTTCCTATCTGTAGGGTGTTGGGCCTGAATGATTACTGTCGGCCGATATTTCTCTAGGTCTCGGGCATCTGGCTGTCGGTCCTCCTCATGGTGCTGGTTACAATCTTCGAGGCGAGGGTTCCGAGGAAAGTATGCGGGAGCAGGGCAGATTCAACGGATGGAACCAGGGCATAGAGTAAGCGACCTTTGATTATGCTGCAAATTAATAATTGGGGTCACCCCTTGGTGGAATGGAGTTTGTTTCCGAGACAGATTTCGGAGGCGTTTCGGGTTTCTATGTGGATGCTTCCAAGTGTCGGTCCTTGGTTGTAGGCTTTCAGATGTAGGATTTCGGATTTATCGCAGGTACCTGGAGAGGTCGCTCTCATTATGTACGTGTATGTCTGCCGACTTAGAACCGTTGATGGTTCAGGTACTAGGCTGGTTAGTATCAGTAGCCTGTGTCCTTGCTTGAGTCTCGGTTTAGCCTTCCGAATTGGCCTTCTGGAAGATAGCTTTCGGTGATACCCATGTTACTTACAAAGGTAACCATTTTCATCTCTTATGGAGCTGTTCTACAGGGGTTGGTTACAGACCACCTTTATGCTCCGATCTGATACTCTTCCCTTTCTTCAATATGTTGGTGTCCATTGGTTGATTCTTGGTGTATAGACCCTATCAGATGAAACTTTGCTGATGCCTAGTAGGTTTCGGGTTCCTTTTCTCCGGAGAGGGTATCAGCCCGTGTTGCTCCCGAATTATTTATTCCTTCCTTATATTCGTTTGACATCCTTTCGCTGTCGTCTCATGCTAAGATCAGTTAGGTAGTAACAGTATTTCAATCAAATTATTGTCCAACAAAAATTCATTGAACTCCACCATGTCAGAAAAATCACCTTCGCGAGGTGATCTCTCCCCCAAAATTTCGTGATATTGAATCACCACCTACAATCCATTGACCTAGAGTAAGATTCCTAAATTCAGTACATTCACACCATAGAATTCTTCTCTTGATTTTTGTATGAGGTTCATTGGCATTAGAAATAACAATATAGTATTATCGACCAGGGAGTTTAATATAACATGAAGGGAATGCTTATTAGGAAAAGCTTGAAAAAGCGTAAACTTGTTTTCCTTCCATAAAATCATTAAACCTCCTGCACTACCTATGGCTGGTAAGCAAGCCCAATTACAAAAATGCATACCCCCTAATCTCCTATAAAAACCTAATTCCGGATATCTATTTTTGTCTCTTGCAATAACGGTAGATCAATATGAAAATCCTTAAATAATTCTATGACTTCATTGCATTTTTTAAGGTTATTAAGTCCATGAATTTTCCAACTAACTAATCTCAACATTTAAATGAGTTAACCCTCTCAAATTCTTTACTCCTAATAAAATCAGCATCTAACTCCATATCATAAAAAACAAACGTTGTATCATCAGCTAACTTACATAGCTGACTAGTATATAAACTACCCAAAGCAAATGGTGTATAACTACTGCCATAAACAAAAATTATACCTGAGCCCGAATTTAAAGTGCTACTACTAGCACTCAAATCTGGGGACCTACCATAAGTTGATGAGGCAATAGATCTGATCCTTGCGTTGCGATGAATAAGTCCACTAGTAGGAGTCATCCTCTTACGTCTACCTCTTCCAGTTGATGTATAAACCACATCACTGTTAGGAGAAATTTCCAACCTGACTACTATTGAATTATCCTTATCTACTAAACTAGTCTCACCCAAGGTATCCATATTCCTCGCCCCCTCACACTATATGTTTGAGATATTAATACATGTGGACCTAGCATAAATGAAATAGACAATGCACCCATCCTCTTTAAAAACATTGTACATGAATAACTATCCAAACTGAATACAGAGCTTCCAAACTCCATCTCTCTAACACATGCCCATTTCCCCAAAATAACATCGATAACTGAAATCTTTAAGCTGTAACACTCGGTTTGACCTGAGTGTTCCATGCAAAACACAGAACACTCGAGTCAGGATTAACTTTATTCAAGTAAATCAACTTCAATAAAAAACTAAAATATCACAATTAAACCCAACTTTTATACAATTACTAAATTTTGAATATGTGCCAGCATTCATGGGCAACATAAAATTTGTGTACGCATTCAAGGCAAGTATTACTGGGATAGTATAAAAATTATTGCATTAACAACATGCATTCAGGGGAAAGCATAAGTTTAACATAGTATGAAAAGCAAGGGTGTACATTTCAGACTTGCACAGGGTAAACTATACTGTAAATACCAAATACTAATCACGCACAGTTAAACATTTAGGCAGCATGACGCCAGACATTACACAAGGTAGGACAACGTGATGTATATGTCACAGTTCAAGTATGCTTTATTAAGAAATATGTGAAAAGGGAAACCAACCCACTTGTTCTATAATAAACTAATTATTACTACAAAATATAGTGCAATTAAATTTACAGGAAAACACGTGAGTCCAATTCTGTTTCATGTATGAAGAGCAGTATATGTTCAACATGAATATCAACAACAACAATGACACAGCAGTATGAATGTGGCCAACGAACAAACATATTAAAGACAAAACAAACCAATGAAACTTTTCAGTAAGCAAATGGATCAAATATGACGTATCCAATAGATGCAGTAAATAATATGTGGCGTGTATGTGTATATATATTGCAATAGGTAGTGAGCGTATGAATATTAGGGCGCAGGAATATCAAGCTATAAAGAATTTAAGTGGTGTAGCAACCACTCAGGCAGCAAGACACAAACAACCAAACAAAGGAACCGACTATCATATTTCAGTTTCAACAAAGTTGAAAAACTTGAACACAATAAATTGTGAGAATAAAACTTACCTTCGTGGCTGAAATGGGAGACGACGGTAGTGGAAATGGTGCATGTGTAGGAGAAAAGTGCAGGCACAGTGGCGGTTTTAGGTAGAGATCGAATTGTTTTCATGCATGGAGAAGGACATGCTACAAGTTTTTGTAGGTAGAAGGAAAGGGACGCATGCATTGATTTACTGTAGCATGCATGTTACAAGTTTTTTCATTCTTTTTTTAAGTTGTGTGAGCTCTAAAATGAAGGAGAGAGTGGACCAAAAAAAAGTTTGCGTGAAATAAAATGAGGGGAGAAGAATAGTGCATGAACATGTATAAGGAAAGAACGGAAGAGAGAGGGAGAAGGGAAGATGTATAAAGTTAGAAGGAAGGAATTTAAAAGTGAATGGATGTGGTTTTAAGGTTACAGGCATGTTTGAACCGGACACTTTAAGGTTGCTGACATGTTTGAATTGCAAACACATGGTGCATGTCTTTTGGGATCGAACGGATGTAATTTTTTTTCTAAGAATGGAAGAAGCTTAGGTAAGAAGATAAATTGGGAGAAGATGTACAGAAGCCAAAAATAGATAGATGTGGACTTGAATAGGCATGGTGTTAAATATGTGTTTATTATTATTGCCTATTCCCATTATTTTCCTTACGAGCACCATGCAAACATTATAGACTGAGTTTGCAGACTCAAAACTACTAGAATATATGTTGAATCTAAATAGGGACACGTCGGACTTAGATGGCTCCGTTTCCAAAATGAACTACGCAAGCTATTTCGCAATTTTGTGGCACATCGAGTACCGAAACACAACAGTACACAGTTTGCAGTGCCATGACGCTTTGACCAAAAACGCGTTGCGCGCCCCTTTTAACGTAGAATTTGCACGCAAAAGTAATTAAACGGAGGTCAAAAAATATGATTTTTGCGAAACAAAACATAGCGCTACTCTTAGAATTCAATCTAGTATTTTGTGTTCAAATTCGCTCGAATTCCGACAATGTTTTATTCATAGCAATTTGTTAAATTTTTAATTAAATTAACGCGAACGGAACGAAATTGCATATTCCTCTGTGAAATCTATTATTATGCTATATCTCGTTAAACGTATCTCAATTATTAAATTTCTGATTTTTATTCAAATATCAAAATTTTATTATTATCTGAGACATATCGGTTGCCGCTACCATAAATAATTATCAAAAACCAATTCAAATGGAGAGAATAAACTTTGACGTTTTCAATATAAAATTGTTTAGATAACTTTTACATGAAAATGATAAATTTAAAGATAGATGTTTCATTATAAAATAATTTTATGTTTTAATTTCCATAAATACATTCTAAATTAAATTTATCATTTAATTCTTATTGTAAACTATTTTAAATTCAATAATTAAATTTAACTCAATAAATTAAATGATCGAATTATACGGGATGTTACAGTGAATGCATTGAAAATGCCACTTCCTCCATATTAATTAATGGATCCGCTATGGGATTCATTCATGGTAATAGGTGTTAGATAGGGATACCCTGTGTCTCCTTATTTATTTATGATTGTTATGGTATTTTTCAGTAAGTTAATGCGACTGAATTGTTTAAAGGAACATTAAACCAATTAATAGAGTTAAGCCTATCATCCCTCATCGTCTTTATGCTTATGACTTCTTACTTTTTGTTAAAGTTGATGTCATTAACTCCTATACTATTGTTAAAATTATTGTTAAAATGGATTCTTTTGCTAGTTAAAAGTTAATGAAAGTAAAATCAAAGTTAATTTTAGTAAAGGATGTACGAACAAAGAAGAAATTATCAACATTCTTTAGTTTAAAGAAGGGGAATGTCAAACATCTTGGTCTTCCTCTTAGCTCTAATTATCTTAATGGAAGGGATTGTTTTCACCTATATGGTTCTATTCAAAGTAAATCAAAGGGTTGGTAAACTAAGCTTCTAAGAATTGCCAGAAGAGTTGAGTTGTTACATACTATCATCATTGCCATCATTGTTTATCTGTTACAAGCTCACGACATCCCTTTCAAAGCTATTCAAAAAATAGAAAAATGTGTGCTAACTTTAATTGGAAAGTAAAATATCACAAAAAATATTGGAGATTTAAATAAAACATGAAAAATTAAATTATATTCAAAATTCTTATGTAGCGGTTCTTTATGGGCCAAATAGATAAAGAATAAATATCTGGAAAACAAAAAAATTTGGACTACAAAGTCAAAAGGCTATTCGTTCTAACATTTGGAAAAATATTCTTAACTATAGAGAAATAGGATCTACACTGATACTGAGAAGGTTCAAAGAAGGAAATCAAACCAGTCTTTGGTTTGACCCGTAGTTGAGCGGAAAATCACTTACAAATCTTCTTAGTAGGAACAACATATACATTTTGGGAGGTACCAATGAATCATTCAACAACATTATTGAAAATGAATTTTGGAATACTTATAAACAACAAGCTGCTAATATTTTCAAAGCCACTATTGAACAACAAATTATTAATCAAAATCTTTTAAGAGACAAATGGATATAGGAATTATTTTCTAAGGATAAGTTTTCTTTTAAAAAAAAACTTAGGAGTTTCTAAATAGAGGGAAGCCGAAACAAGCTATCACAAAATCATATGAAATAACCAAATTGCCCAAAGACGTTACATTACTCATATTTTTCCATTCTAAACAAGATGCCTATAAGAGGTAGATGTATAAAATGAAAAAAAATGGTGGTAACATTGGCTTACTATGTAAAATATACCCAGAAAATATTGATCACTTGTTTTTTGATTGCTTGTATTCAAGATATATTTGGGAAATTTCTAAATATAGCTTGAATACTAATCAAACTAGAAGAATAGGAAATATAAGAGAAGCTATTTGTTAGTTCCTGAGATGATGGTTTTGATGACAACAACCTTATGATTTATTATAAAATATGTACACTAACATTTTATGTTGAATTATTTATGTAATTGCAGGATATTTTGAGACAAGCATTGAGAATGAAGACTGTACATTATCAAGATTTAAGATTGAAGAATGCAAAGAGGAAACATTCAAGATTGAAGACTCATGAGAATCAAGAGTTCAAGAATTCAAGATATCAAGATAGGTAATAAAGCCAAAATTTATGTTAATAGTTCATAATAGCACTAACAAATTTATTCGGATTTTAATGCTTTATAATGGCATGGAAATCATTATCTACTCTAATGAGATGGAACCCACAAACTTTCAAAAGTTTTTTTCCAAACTATTTTTTAAATTTACTTTTCGAGTTTTTTTTAATATTTAGATTCAAAATCAAAACTGTTTTGAAGAACTTATTTTTAAATTTCTAAATATTTCTTGTTTTAAATATTTTACTCTTTTATTTCAAAATTTTAGCCTTAATCTCAATTTCTAATTTTTGTTTAATTTAATGTTCTTATATTCTTATTTATAGTTTATATGTTAAGTATTTTATTATTTTCAAAAACCATTTTCTAGAATGTGTAGCAAGTGTAATTATTTACCTACATTAAGTTTATAATGTTTTACAAGTCTCAGAATTATTTTAATGAGTTTTAAAATCGAAATTCTTTTGAAACAAGTTTTTTTATCAACATATGTCATCCCCCCATATCGACATGGTTGTCGTTTCAGCCAAAAATGGAATTTCAAAAGAAGTGTCCATTTGTCGTTTCCTTTTGCGAATGGATATGACCGTTGTTTGCCTATATATACCTGATGTTTGAACGAACTTTAAATCACTTTTTCTTTATTATTCTTCACTCCTTCTTCACCCCATGTCCTTTCTAAATTTCAAGATCCTTAACCAAACTCTAATGAAATTCAAAGTGAATCAAACTAGTTCATCTCTAGTTTGATTCTCTTCCACTCTCTCTTAAAGATCTCAGTGCTATTCGGAGTTATAGGAGCAACTGTAATCAAAGATCAAAGGATCAAAGTCCAATCATGTCTCTCTCTATCAAACTATTACTGAAAAATTGTGGTTGTGGCTTATTTAAATCAATGGGGGTGATTATAGCTCGTATATTAATTAGGTGATCTTATAGCCTAGTTAAATCAGGAGAGTTCTTTATACCCGAAAGCAGAAGGGGTGTACCACGTGACCTTGTGTAACAACCCGGATTTTCAGAACCAATTTAAATTTTTTATTTTAGCTTATTTAATGGTTTTTGAATATTTAAATAATTAATTTTAAATAATAACGGCTAAAAATTTATTTAAATCGAAGTTATAACGTATACATTTATTTTAATTTATAACGAGCCTGATATGACGTGGTAGTTTGAAAATTCGTTTTTAAATTTCAAATGAATGTACATGATTCAAAATAAACCGGATTTCGGTAAAACCAGAAATATTTGAATCCGTTTAATTATATCTTTCTAAGGGATGTGAAAAAAAAATCATATTTCATAATATAAATCGAAAGTTACGTTCAGTTTAAAATTCAGAATAGTCGCTATGGAATTTGTATATATTTTAATATAATAAATATCCCTTAAAATAACCATTTTGCATACGAACTCCATTTTTGACGAAACCACTTTTGTTGGATCCAGAATGCCAAATTATTGCTATATTCCAATTTTCATAATTTTTGAAATTGATTTGTGAGCATGGTGGATTTAAACGTGTTTGGTAAATTCAGTTTGAATGTAATCGACTGGAAAGTGACCATTTTTCAAATGGTCTCCAAATTCGACGAAATTAGTTTTGTTAGGACCGTATCGTCAAAACATAGCTAGATTTATTTTTCTAGAATTTTTGGAGTAAGTATGTTGCCCCAGTAAATTAAAATGTACGTTGAAATCAATTTTGAACATTAAATTAATTTATATTTAAATTTTGACGAAAACTGATCAAAACGGTCGAATTGGCTTACCGGACATATCCCATTGTGTTCGGAATGGGGGTATTTGGTTGGAGACGACAGTCATTGGGTTCGATTTGGAGTTCGAGAAAAAAAATCTAACTTTTATGGAAATTAAAGGAATTGAATAAACAAATATATATATATATATATAAACCCTTACCCCCCTTTCTCCATTGGTCAACGCAATAGAAAAAGAATAAAAAGAAAACAAAAACCCGATGCCCCCTATTTTCAGTTCGTCGCCTCCTTCACTAGAACGCCGCCCCCCTCGCCCAGCCGGTTGCCGCTTCCTCAACCTGCCGCGCCCACCCTCCGTCATCCCCTCCTCCTCCCTCCTCGATTTAACCCCCCCCCCCAAATCTTTTGAAATCCGCCGCCACCACCCTGGGTCCACCACCAGACCACAGTCGTGCCTCTCCCTCTGACCTCCAGACCACGGCGCCGCCCTTCAGCAACCCTTCCGACCGTGGACCCTCCCCCTTCGATAAAAATCAAAATTTTACAAGATCTCGTATTTGCAAAAACACCCCTAACCTTGTTTAGCAAATAACTTCCAGTCTGAGTGCTTCTGGCCAGAACTCCACAGTACCAAAATCGAAGAGCACGATTTTCTCTTTGATTTGAGTATATGGAAGTCAGATTTTGGATTGCGGAGGTTTTCAGAAAATGCATCCAAAGTCTGTTGTCCAAATACTATCTTTTTGCGAATTCTAGCGAAATGGTGCATTTTCGGAAGAAAGGTGAAAGTTGTCCGGAATGGGGCATTTAAGCTAAAAAAAAGATGGCATGAAGATTAAAGCTCGTTTGCAAAGTCTGGAATCAGAACAACAAATCAGAGCGTCAGAAAATAATGGTGGAGTGGATCCCAATGTGATAAATCCTTCTCACTCTAATTATTTTACAGTTAAATATATACTAGGATGCAGACGGGGCTTAGAAGCTCCCGACACTATTTATTGTCCAAACCATGATTGTTTGTTTGGATTGTGTTATGGAAATTTGGTTGTGTTGAAAATTGATTGTATTGTGGTGTATTGAATGCGATTGACTATTGTGTAAGGCGCAAGCCAGTATCAGGAGAGGGGTAATGTTAGACATTACCCCGGTTTTAATATCACGCCGTTATAATGCCGAAATTTTCTGAAATAAATTTGTATTCATTAAAAGTGTCATTTTTAATGTATAAATAAACTATATAAAATATTCGTATGTTGAATAAAATGTTTGAACAATAAAAATATCATTTTTATTGAATGTATGAACTATTAAAAATATTCATGTGTTGAAATAAATATTTTATTGTTAAAAATATAATTTTTAATGTGTATGTGAATGGCATAAAATTCTCCTGAAATGAAAATAAATATTCATTTACAAATCGGACAATTTGTTTACGTACACCCATTTAACGGATATTGACTAGGACGATAAATTTTACACATCGCCCAGCTGCACAAATAATATTCAGTAGTTGTTTGTTGAAACCCCACACGGGTATTGGGATGATATTTGACGTACACTAATCCCAACTGTTTAGTTGTATGTCAATCGATTGGTTGACAGATAGTTGTAAGCGTTAATTATTTATATTTAATACTTATGCAGTTGTGTAATGTACTCTGGATGATGGATGATTGGTTATCATTGTTGTTGTATGCATGTGTTGTATGAAATCCATATAAATAACATTATATGGTAATTGACTGTGTCTTATTCCAATTCAGAAAGAACGAATATTTTAAAAGAATGAATATTTTAAAATAACGAATATTTTAAAATAATATTCAGTAAAGGATAAAAATGTGAATTTGATGTCCGATTTTGGATGGACATGAAAATATTGAAATATGTGAAGCCATGTTGATTAGATTGCGCCATTTCAACCCAAACAATATTTATATTGATTTTATTCATTTTTACAATGAATTTCGAAAAGAAAATTATTTCAAAATCTGAAATTTTGCAAATATTATCATTTAAATATTATAATGATAAGGAGTATTCAATTTTGACTTAAAATTGAAATGAAAGTGGGAATAGTTTTTAAAACGAATTTATAAAATACGTTTTGAACGAAATATCAAGAACCTAAAAGCGAGAGATTAAACTACTACTACTTTTTTTTGGTTTGGTGCGCTATTATATATATATATGTATGTATGTATATATATATATATATATATATATGGCTTGAATAGAACGCGTCGCGCTACAACCGCTCGCGAATTTCGACCATTAACTTCGAATTGACATTACGGGAGATCCGGCCGTCAGATTCTCCTAAACTGGGACTGTTGGGTTCGTATCGTAAAGAGCTTTCCAACGAATATAAGGTATTTGAAATCTAACGGTTGGATTTGGAATTATGTCCAAATAAATTTTGGAAAAGGTCTTAAATGTTGTTCGCTGACCGTTTACGGAAATCGACTAAAAGGGCCTTAATAAAATTATTAAATATATTAATAATTTGTGTAAAATCATAATAAATGATTTGGAAAGAATTGGGACGAAAAATTCCATATTTTAAAAGATAAAAATTTATTTTTATCAAAATGAACTAGTTATTAGCTAGAAAAATAATGCAATGGTTTTAAATAAATAAATTGGATAGGGAAATGTTTTTAATTTAACTATGATTTTTCCAATATATAAATTGGACTGGATTTGAATAGAAATCATCTTCGGAGTATTTCGATATTGAATTCCATGACTATACGGAAATTGTGGAGGAATTTGGAAGATATATAAATATATATATATATATATATATATATATATATATCGTTATTCCTTATACGATATGTGTTGGTTTCAGAATTTGATATTGAATATAAACCGATATAATTTCTGTTTAGACCCTTATATTTAATATCAAAGTGGATTTTGGGTTTGTCATGAATGATGTCTTCCGTAACACTATTCTTAAACCCCGTGTGAAAATAATAAATCTTTTAATTAATATTATTAGAATTTCCAGTTATATTTAGTAATTGGAATAAAATGGAATGTGAATTGGGTTTATTGTGAACTATGTTTTTTAAAGGACATTTGTTCTTTAAGCCGATTAACAGTGAAATATGATTAGGAATTTATAAACCTTTTTATTAAGATTTAATGGAATTTTTCCAAAGTAAAGTTTTCCAATTTAATATATTAAATTGGAATTGAATGGAATTCGAATTGGTAATAATTGATGTAAGCTTCTGTGGTGGAATACTGTTAATATATATGGAATTTAAAAGGCATTGTCGTTATTTTCATTTATATTGTTAGTCAGATACAGAAATTGATATCGATTATATATTGTTCTGTTTTCCGTGAAGATTCCATAATTAATGGAATGTGATTTTGGGTTTATCGTGAACTGTGTTTTAAATGACATTGGTTCTTTAACCAGGATTACATTTCTAACATTGTATTTCGAACTGTATTGTTGATCTCTGCTAAATATATATATGTTTGGTGGCGGAGAATTTATTCTCTTGCTTAACACCCTTCTCTGAGACGTATGTGCTTAGAGGTTATATATTGGCAGAAATCAGTGGTACGGTGTAGATTGTCGATATGGCATGTTTGTGTTTCCAAAGTTAAATAATCATTAAATAATGATTGTTGGAAGAATAAAACTAATTGGATTTTTAATGAATCTTTAATTAGATTGAAATGAGAATGTGATAATTTAAATTATCAAATTTGGGAAATGATCGAGAATGGAGTACCCCCAGTTTTACTCCAGGCGATAGTTAAATCTTTAGTTAGATTTGAACGTGAAATGATGATTCATTTTACCGGTAACACCATGGTGTTAGATATGGAGTATTACCAGTTTTGCTCCATGGGATGAATAGGTTGGGATTGGGAAATAAAACAAATGATTACTTCGGTAAGGTGCGTTAATCCCGACTAGTTTGGAAAACCTTAATCTTTCTTAACACCCTTCTCTGAGACGTGTGAGCTTAGAGGTTATATATTGATAGACATCAGTTGCATGGCGTGAATTGTCAGTGTGGCATGCTGAGATGCAAACAATCAAGGCTTTTGTTGAAAAGCAGAGTCTTGTGGTTGATGATCAAAGCACGACTTTAAATAGCATAGCTTTGTGTATAACATTAATTCACGAGCCTTACACCTCGGTATGAGTCAAAAACGAGATCGTGACTGCAAGGAATGCACGACGTTTCTTTCTAGCTATGGGTGGTGTCATGGTATATAGCCCAGACATTTATATTTTTTACCTATGTGGATGATGGATAGCGAGGCACCTCGGATATATCGGTCACTACGGGGCCGATGGATAGGTCCGATAGGACCGGGAAACGTGTATTCAAGGATAATTAATCCACAAACGTAAGGGTGGACTGGCCCTGAAGATCCAAGGGTTCACTGTGGGGGATCCTGAGGCATTTGCTAGAGTGTCTCGAATTGGTGAGGAGCCATCCCTTGCCACGACTCATAGATGGAATCCAATTTCCAATACGTGACTTTTCGGTTTTAGTTGTAAAACCTAGTATGGCGACATAATATATGGTAGCTATGTCGTCTATGATTGATACATTTATATTTGAAGTTATTTTGACACTACACACTTATAGTAATATCAAAATGGTTTGTTTTAACATACCAAGCATGTTTGGCTATTATAAGGGAAAAATCTATTCTATGGCTTGCGTTGCATTGTGTGATGGGACCTGAGTCTTATAATAGCTTCATTTTTCGAAAAGCATTGCATTGTTTATAAATTGTTTTGTACACTAGTATTCTTAGGAGAAAATTCGTTCCGTGTTTTACAGCGTGGTCCCTTGATTTACGAAGTTTTAATGTAAAGTTTTAAATAACCGTTTTAGTTCTCACACCAGTCCCATGACTAACCTGGAGTTTACTGTTTTAATCTAAACTCTAGGTGTCCATATTTTCCACACGGGCAGCTAGTAGTTTTGGTTTTGCATATATTATTTTCCCAGGATCCTGGATTTACAGCTGGAGTTATATTCGGAAAGCTTGGTATCTATGTATCTCTTTCAGTTGTGTTATGTATTATTTTTTCGCTGCTATGTAAATTATTTTAATCTCTGATATTTTTTTGATGTATATTATTTATTCATACTTCGTTATATTCTTGTACTCTGACGTAAATACTTGTAACAACAATGAAGTGTTTTATTATTTGTGTTCTGATTTGTCGTGTTCGCAACTCAATCCGGGCTTTCCCGTAAGGGCGAGTTTAGATCGTTTCACCTTGAAATCGAGGACTGTAATATCGACATTTATTTGAAAAGAAATCCGCACAAGCAATTGTGTGGGATTGGATGTATGGTAACTCTGAACCAGTATAAAATCATGGTATGTTCCTTCCTTTGATGCTTTTACTTATTATTTGCATTTATGATTGCTCCATATATGTGATTTTCATTTGATTCTATTATATTCAAAATGATTTAAAAAATTCATAGTTTTCATAAAATACTATTCACCCCCTCTAGTGATAAATTAGCCTTAAGATCCTTAATCTGCATTCCCATCATTAAGTATCAAAGCATAAGTTTTCAAAGTTTAACAATCAGAATTTTTGAAAAGTTTAAAATGGCAATTTTGGAATTTCTGTTAACATTAGTTCATAAATGTTCAATTCAAAATATTTTTATGAGTCTGCATTTAGTTATATTGAAAAATCAAGTTATCTACCGAATTGGTGTGTTGTGCAGGAACAAATGTTCTATATGGCTCTTGATGATTCAACACTCAATGGAAAAATGGTACGAATTAAGAAAAACCAATGAATACTTGATAGTGCATGTTTAAGATACATGACTAGAAATCTAGATATATTGAATGACATAGTACATGAAGAAGGAGGAATGGTCAATTTTCGACACAACTTAAACGGATATGTGATTGGCACCAACAATGTCAGTAATTCTAAAACTCCTACTATTTCTGATGTTTTGCTAGTTAGGAGTTTGAAACACAACTTACTTAGTATAAGTCGGTTATGTGACAAAGGTTACAAAATTAAATTTGAAAAAAATAAGTGTCACATCAAAGATAATAATTCAACTATTATATTTGAAGGAATAAAGAAGAAAAATATTTATATTCTAAGTTCGAAATTTTCAAATGACAAGTTATGACTTTTGGCTAATACAAGTGACCCTTGGATTTATCGTAAAAAAATTGGGCTTTTGAATTTCAAACACCCATCTAGACATTCTAAACTTTATTTTGTAAGAGGTCTTCCTAAATGGACTTTGAAACAGATTGTATATGTGATGTTGGTCAGATAGGAAAACTTAGAAAGAGTTCGTTTAAACTAATAGATAAGATTTTCACTTCAAAATCTCTAGAGTAATTTCATTTAGATTTATTTGGTCGATCTCAAATTCAGTTAATAAATCATAGTAGATATATTTTTTCATGTAGATAATTATTCTAGATACTCCTGAACTCATTTCCTCAAACATAGAAGTAATGCTTTTTATTTATTTAGAACTTTTACAAAAGGAATCCAAAATCTACTTTCTTTCAAAATCAAAACTATACGTAGTGTCAACAATTGAGAATTTAAAAATGAAAATTTTGAGAATTTTTATAATCAAAAGGGAACTATTCATAATTTTTCCTTTCTAAGAACTTCACAACAAAACAGAGAAGTTAAACGTAAGAATAAAACATTCAAGAGTGTGCTAGAACTATGCTTTCAAATTGGATTTTAAATAGACCACTAAACGACAAAACATCATATGAACTACTTTTCAATAAGAAACCAAAAGTGTGTCATTTAAAAGTTTTTGGAAGCAAATATTTTATTTTAAATACTAAAGAAAATTTGGATAAATTTGATCTTAAATCTGATTAAGGAATTTTTATTGGATATTCAAATAGATTTAAAGCCGGCATAGTTTTCAATTTAAAACTAAAACACCATTAAAGAAATAATGCATGTGTCTTTTGTTGAAAATTTTAAAGACTTTGGTCAAATAAATGATGTAGATGAGTTTGATAATGTACATAATGAATCAAATGAAACAAACTATGAAATTAATCAACCTAATATAGGAATCAGGCTTTTAAAAGATCATCTCATAGAAAATACATTAAGAGAGATATAATATGTAGTTAGAACTAGAAATAGATTAAATAAGATGAGTAATATAGCTTTTATATCAAATATTGGAACTAAAAATCCAAAGGAAGCGTCATCTGATGATTTTAGATACTTTCTATGCAAGAAGGACTAAATCAATTTACCAAAAATAATGTATGGGAACTTGTTCCTAGACCTGAGGACAAAAACTATAATAGGACTAAATAGGCTTATAAAAACAAAATGAATGAATATGGTGAGGACATTAGAAATAAAACTCGATTAGTCACGCTAGTATTGACAAGAAGAAAGAATACATATTGATGAAACCTTTGCACCCATTGCAACGTTAGAAGCTATCAGAATTCTACTTGCTTTCACTAATTACAATAGTTTCAAATTATTTCAAAGGAAATAAAAAGTTCATTTTTAATTGGTTTTATTAAAGAAGATGTTAATGTTGAACAACCTCCATTTTATGAAGATGAAATTTTTCCAAATCATGTTTACAAATTAAAGAGAACTATATATGGTCTAAAAGAAGCTCCTTGAGCTTGGCATGATAGACTAAGATATTAGGCTACAACCAAAATTTTTAACTCTTTTTATTAGAAGAAACTAAAATGATATTCAATTAGTACAAACCTGTGTAGATGATATTATTTTTGGATCAAAAAATAATGAAATTAACAAAGAGTTTTATGAAATTATGAAAGAAAAGTTTGAGGTGAGTCATGCAGGAGAACTCACTTTCATTTTAGGATTGCAAATAAAACAATTAGATAATGGTATTTTTAAAAGTCAATAAAAATATGTTTAAGATTTAATCAGTAAGTTTGTTATAACTACTTCTAGTGGAAAACCCACTCCCATGGAAACCAATGAATCTTTAGGCAAGGATGATATATAAAAAGGTATAAATCAAAAACTATACAGGGATATGATTGGTTCACTACTCTATATCATTTCGAGCAGGCCATATATCATGCATAGTGTAAGCCTTTATGCAAGATATCAGCTCTACTTAAGGAAACTCACCTAAAACCTGTATAACGTATCCTTAGATATGTTAAACACACTTTAGACTTTTTAATTTATTTTACACTAAAAATGAATCGTTTGACTTAATTGATAGGATCGATTAGGGGTTACTTCAAGCTACACCCACAATATCACACACAAGACAATCAGTCAACACACCATTCAAATAAAAAAGATACGATGAAAGTAAAATAGCAAGACACAACATTTTATACGTGGGAAACCTCTTCGATGTGAAGAGTAAAAACCACAAGACCTCTTAAGCAGTCTACCCTCTTATCTTATTGATAAACCAAAAGGGGAAAACAGCCCCAAAATGTTTACAAAAGATTCTCTTATAATCACCGGAATCCAAAGACAATAAGAGATGATAAAGGTGTAAGAGAACACCCTATGTGTGCACTTCAGGCCAGCGGTGAATCGAGCAAGAATAAAGCTCAATCTTGAAGACCAAAACACCTTGAAGAAGATGATAAATGACCAAAAAATGTTGCTGCCTTATGTGACCAGATCTGGTTATATAAACCCTCTTTTCTTTTAATGTGCATACCAAATATGTGAGTAATCTCTCAAAATGTCTTCCTTGAAAAGAAAAGATACTGTTGCACAAAAAAGGCATGCTTGCACAACAAATCTGGGAAAAAGACAAAACCAATAAATCTCACCCACAAATTAAGCATGACCTGCATAAAAGATATGCCAAATATGTCTGCATAAAAATATGCCAAATATGCATGCATAAGATTATGCCAAATATGGCTGCATAAAATTATGCTAAATATGCCTGCATAAAATTATGCCAAATATGCCTGCATAAAATTATGCCAAATAAGCCTGTATAAAATTATGCCAAATATGCCTGCATAAAATTATGCCAAATATGGGCTGGAATACCCAACAATCTGCCCCTCCAGCCCAACTTGGGGAAGATGTGCATGCTTCAATCATCATTCGAAACTCATTCCCACAAGCTTGCTACAAACATCAAGCATGTTTCCTGGAACCACTTTAGTCAACATATCTGCACCATTCTTTTTTGTTTGAATTTTCTTTAACTTGAGCATATTTTCTTCAATCACATTTCTTAACCAATGATACCGAACATCAATATGCTTAGTGCGTGCATGATACATGAAATTCTTGCTCAAATCCATAGCACTCTGACTGTCACAGAATACTATATACTCTTCTTGTTGCAAACCCAACTCTTGAAGGAACCTCTTCAACCAAAGCATCTCTTTACTTGCTTCCACAGCTGCTATATACTCTGCCTCGGTTGTAGATAAAGCCACACACTTTTGTAACTTGGACTGCCAAGAAACGGCTCCCCCTGAAAATGTGAACACATAACCTGAGGTAGATTTTCTACTATCAATGTCACCAGCCATGTCTGCATCTGTATACCCCTCAAGAACATGTTTGCTACCTCCAAAACATAAGCAAAATCTAGAAGTACCACGCAAATATCTGAAAATCCACTTTACTGCATCCCAGTGAACTTTACCAGGATTGGATAAGTATCTACTCACCAAACCAACAGAATGTGCAATATCTGGCCTAGCGCACACCATATCATACATCAATGAACCAACTTCAGATGAATAAGGAATAGAAGACATACTTGCTTTTTCCTTCTCCGTTGTTGGACAATCCCTCTTACTTAGCTTAAAATGAGATGCGAGTGGTGTACAAACCGGCTTAGCATGCTTCATATTGAACCTTTCAAGCACACGTTCAATATATTTTTCTTGAGATAGCCACAACTTCCTAGCTTTTCTGTCACGAACAATCTCCATGCCTAAGATTTGCTTTGCAGGACCCATGTCCTTCATGTCAAATGACTTGGACAAATCTTTTGTGATGATCCCAAAACCCCGTGACACAGTGTTAAGGATAATCATTGGAATATAGCACATTAATCATCATTAGCAGATCACAGATAATAGCATAAACAGAAAATAGAATAATTTACACACATATGACAGCGGAATCATATAGATATCATCACAATGCTTTTTATAAAATGAAGCCATTATAAGACTCAGGTCCCATCACACAATGCAACGTAAGCCGGAGGATAGAGTTTTACCTTATAATGCTTCATACGTATAAGACAAAGGTGTTTGATATTATTACTAGTGCATATATGTTTCAAAAGCAAATTCAATCATAAATATCAATCCTAGACGGCATGGGTACCATATATCATGTCGCCATACTAGTAATACAATCACATTCGCATATTTCGTATTGGGAATTGGATTCCTTCATGAGTCGAGGCAAGGGGCAAGCTCCTCTCCGTTCAAAACATTCTAGCAAATGCCTCGGGACCGCACACAGCAATCCCTGGATCCTCCAAAGCCGGTCCTCCCTTACTTTTGAGGATTAATTATTCTTGAACATACGTTTCCCGGTCCTTACAGACCTATAATCGAGGCGCCTCGCACTCCAACAACCACACAGGTGAAAAGTAGATATAAATGCCAGGGCTGGGAGGTCACTGACACCACCATAGCTAGAAAGAAACGTCGTGCACTCCTTGGGTCCTTCTCCCGTTTTTGACTCATACCGGGGTGTGAGGCTCACGAATTCACGTTATACACAAAGCTACATCACACAGACTATGCTTTGATCATCAACCACAAGACTTTGCTTTGCAACAGAATCCTTGATCATATGCCACTTAGGCGTGCCACACAGGCAATCCACTCCATGCGACTGATTTCTATCAATACATAACCTCTGAGCTCGTACGTCTCAGAGAAGGGCGTTAAGCAAGAGAATAAATTCTCCACCGCCAAACAGATATATATTTAACGGAGATCAATCAACACAGAACAAAATCCAATGTCAGACACACAGTTCATTTACAAGTCCGTTCTGGGTCTGAACGAAACCGGAGGCACCAATTCCTCGCATATCCGTACAATCAACAGTATGTTTGGACGGCTACTACTTCAGTTCCTTCATGGTAGCTACTCCAATCACGAGCATCAGTAGCACCCCATCCATCCAATGTGAAGATCGTCGGTCTTCAACCGTCTTCCACTCTTCGACTTCTCAACATCGATCGATTATTTGAAATGAGATGAACTCGGCCTTTTCAAGTAATCCACGTATATTTAGATTTTCAAATCAATTTATCACATGGTTGGACTATTCAACATTCACATTTCAGTTCTTTAGTTATAATTTTCATGTTAAATACATTCAACCATCACATATCAAGCAATCACAACAAAATTGGTTTATTTCCACTCTATATCGTCTATAGTATTTTATAAAGATATATCGCCATTTTTATTTAATTTACAACGGCCCTATTTAATTAAACGACGTTTCAGGTCGTGTCGATGCATTGGCGCTGCTTTTCACTAATTTTGTTTTACACATACCTAGAAATCTAACCGTTGGATCTTCACAAATTTTATATCAATAGAAAGATCATTTCAAAACGAATCCAACGGTTTCAGTTTTGGGAAAATCCGACGGTCGGATCTTCCACACTAGCCATTTGAAGTTACGATTTCAATTTACGAACTGCAACGTCGTTATTCGATTTAATTTAATTATATATATATATAAATATAATCGTTTCCGGCGCTGTTTTTCTTCAGATTTGAATTAAACATTCCAGACAATCCAACCGTCGGATCTTCAATAAGTTGGTGCCGTTAGAAAGATATTTCCAAGGCGAACCCAACGGTTGCGGTTTCGGGAAAATCCAATGGTCGGATTTCCCGCACTAGTCGTTTGAAATCACGGTTTCAAAACACGAACTGCACGGCCACGTTTCGTTTTAATTTTATTTATATTTATATAAATATAGTTCATTCAAAAATTTCTACATCGTTTTCACTTCAATTATTTCACTAACGCCTTTAAATTTTGGAAAATTTCGCCATAACCTCCTTTGTACGGGAGGGGCTGGGAAAATTCCCAAATAGCCACTCTGGCGTCTCATGTCAAAAAGAAAAAGAAAAAGCCAAGCGGCTAGCCAACAGGCTCATAGAATCATCACCCAAACAAAACAGTAAATGTGTACCTATTTGTCGGGCACAAAATTTTATTCCTCTTCTCTAGCCCCTTTGCTATAACCTGTTCAATAAATATGCATGTACATATATACAGTTTTTATCACTTATCATTTTCCATTCAACTTCATATTTGATTTACTTTGGTTTAAAAACACCATTCATTCTAATGTTGCACGCATAGGCTAAAATCATATCATTAGCTAATTAATGTATATTTCAACTCATGCACATTTATTTGAACAAGTGGCTGTTTTTAACACTTCACATTTCAAAGATAATAATTTGGCGAACTAAAATAGATTTCAACACATGACTATTTTATTTAGTTCCTATGCATGTTAAAAATAATATTTCTTCACCAATATTTATTCCAACGTCCGCATATCTCTAGCATATCACATATATGATAAAAATGATATTTTTATCATTTAAAATATTTATTCGACAAATGGATGTTTTCAACACTTCATAGTTTCAATAAAAATGTAATTTTTATTGTTCGATCTTTTTATTCAACACATGAACTTTTCCACTACACACATTTCTCAACACATGAGCATTTCCACACATGGATATTTTATTTATGTTGTTCATGTTAGAAAGATGGAATTTTTATTGTGGAAACTATTTATATATAAGGTGAATATTTTACATACTTCATATATTATAAAAAAAATGTGATTTTTATTGTTTAAACACTTCATTCATTCACAAATGAATTTAATTTTCACACAACACTTTTCAACACATGAACATTTCCACACATGGATATAGTTTCAACATAGGACTTTAATTTCAACGCATGAAAATAATTTCAACATATGAAAATATTTCTAACACATAAAGATTATTCAAAATTTCGGCAGCATAACGGCAGGGTAGTTAAAACCGGCACTGTCCCTAGTACGGCTCCTCGCTCTACCTTAAAACCTCGCGGTTTTTGACAATGGGGATTCATGCATCTAATTCGCACCCAGGCGGCATGTTTATTTTTATTTCCACAAATATTTCCAATTCATTTCAATCACCAATGGGTATTTTTCAACCACAAACAATTATTCAACCATTCGTATTTTTCATCCAATATTTCACACCAATTCACAACAATAAATATCGTCCATGATTTGTGGACGAGGGAAGTGTGTATATATATAGATATATATATATATATATATATAATTGCTATATTTCACTTGCATTTCAACACATATATCAATTATTCTATGCATGTATAATTCATACTTCGCTCATATAGCTTACACCACGCATGTACATGAGGTATACTACACGTGTGTAATTTATATTTCGCTAATATAATTTATACACGACATTTTCCATTCAAATTTATTTAATTTAAATTTCTCACATTGGTTTGTGGAGTGCTAAAAATCGTAGATGACTCAGAAAAATCCGCGGCTTCTTCTATGAGGTAGAGAGCTTCCTTGCGGTCCCGATGTTTCCTGTTTCATCGAATTTCGTCAACACACCAAAAAGATATGATTTTTCAAAGTGCAAACATCAAAAAGAACTCACCTTTCATGATGGTTCAAAACTAGGTTTGCGGTTTTCGCGAGAACCGAGGCACGAGGGGATGATCGGCGGGTTGGACGTGGAAGAGGGAGGAGAGGGCTACAGGCACGCGGCGGTTGGAGGCGACTCGGTGGGGCCCAGAGCTCGCGGCAGCGGCTGGAAGATCGGGACTTTGGAGGGAGATATCTCGACGTAGGAGCAACGATAGGGGGAGCTCCTTATATGGATTTGAAGAGGGGAAGGAGAACTACAAAAAGTTGAACTGGAGGAGGGGCTGATTCGGGCTGTGGCGATCGGAAATCGCCAGGGAAGGGGAGGAAGCTTTCCGTTGTCGATGTCGGGGGGGGGGGGTCGGGGGTTTTCTGATGTTTTTATTTATTTATTTATGAATGGAGAAATATGATTGGTCGATGGTTTTATTAAATTTTTAAATAGTGTTTTCTCAAACGAACTCCTTTTCAAACCCAACGACTGTCATCCCTAGCTAAATACCCCCATCCCGGACACAATGGGATATGTTTCGTTGGCCAATTCGACTATTACAGTCAGTTATTTTTCAAATTAAAGTATAAAACATTTAATTTTTAACTTTGAACGTACATTTCAATTTGCCAAGGCCACAAACTGATTCGAAAAATTCCAGAAAAATAAATCTAGCTATGTTTTGACGCTACGGTCCCAACAAAACTAGTTTCGTCGAATTCTGAGATCGTTTGAAAAATGGCCATTTTCTGGCCGATCCAATTTAACAGAAACTGACCAAACACATTTTCTTTTGCCACGCTCACATACTAGCTTCAAAAATTATGAAATTTGAAACCTAGCAATAGTTTGACATCCCGGACCTAACAAAAGTGGTTTCGTCGAATTCCAAGGTCATATGCAAAATATCAAATTTCGAGGGCTATATATTCTATATAGCGACCATTCTGAAAATTCATTCGGCCATAACTTTTGATTCCCGTTATGAAACTTCGATTTTTCAGATTCGTTAGAAAGGTATTGATAAACAGATTTAAATATTTTTGGTTTTGCTAAAATCCGTTATATTCTCCACCCTGCACAGTCAGTCAAAGTTTGAATTCAAAATTTCAAACTGACTCACTATTTCTAATTCACTATTTTATTGAAATATTCTATTTCAATTGTTCAAATTCCTTTGAAATCACCAATTTAAAATTTTTAAATTGGCTCGTATTTTCCGGGTTGTTACATCTTTCTTCAAGTTACTAATCAATTCTAAGTTTTGTCCAACTACCAACATGTCATCCACATATAAAAGAAGAATAATGAAGATATCACCAGGAAACTTTCTAAAATACACACAAGGATCTGCAACAGTCTTCTTGTAACCATTGCTTGTCATAAATGAATCAAATTTGTGATACCACTGCCTTGGTGCTTGCTTAAGTCCATAAAGACTCTTCTTCCACTTGCAAACAAGTTTTTCTTTTCCCTTTTCTTCAAATCCTTCAGGTTGTTCCATGTAGATTTCTTTATGCAAATCACCATGTAAAAATGCGGTTTTTACATCAAGTTGTTCCAATTCAAGGTCACAACTTGCTGCTAAACCCAAAATGGTTCTGATAGAAGTCATCTTGACAACTGGTGAAAAAATCTCATCAAAATCTATGCCTTTTTTCTGATTGCATCCTTTGACTACCAATCTAGCTTTGCGCTTTACTATCTTCTCACCATCTTTCTTGTTCTTGAAAACCCATTTGTTTTTCAAAAGCTTCTTGCCTTTTGGAAGTTTCACTAGCTCAAAGTCTTATTCTTCATCAAAGAATCCATCTCCTCTTTCATAGCCTCAAGCCAAAGATTCTTGTCTCGACTAGACAACACTTCTTGGAAGCTCTCGGGCTCACCATCAGCTGTAACTAAGATATAATCTGTGCTTGGATATCTTGTAGATGGTTTATGTTCTCTGGTTGACCTTCTAACTTGAGCATCATCCACTTGTGGGGCAATTTGCTCCCCCTGCTCATAAGCCACTTCTCCATTTGGTTGAGCTTCATCATGAACATCATCAAAATGTGCACCATCAAGCTGTGCATCATCAACACCTTCATGTGTTGCATCAAGATCAGCCTGTATTGGTTGTTAACCAAAACCACGAGTAGGGGACAAAGAAACATCAGTAGTATCAATAAAAAAAATCTGAGCTAGTATGATACATTGCACTCAAAAGTTCTGCACCTTTTTCATGCTCAAAGAACATTACATCTCTGCTTCTTACTACCTTTCCTTTTTCTGGATCATAAACCTGAACCCATACTCTTCATCACCATAACCAACAAAAACACATGGATTAGTCTTGGAATCCAGCTTTGATCTTTGGTCTTTTGGCACATGCATGTATGCCTTGCATCCAAATACTCTAAGATGTGTATATACAGGATCACATCCCTTCCATGCTCTCTCTGGAATGTCAAGCCCCAATGGAATAGATGGAGAACGGTTGATCAGATAAACTACTGTATTCACTGCTTCAACCCAAAATGACTTTGGTAGATCGGACATCTTAAACATGCATCGCACCTTCTCCACAATGGTTCTATTCATCCTCTCAGCTACACCATTGTGTTGGGGAGTGCCTGGAACTGTCTTTACATGTCGAATACCATATTGCACACAATAATTCTTGAACTCGTGTGAGGTATACTCTCCACCATTGTCTGTACGAAGGCACTTCAACTTGCTTTCTGTCTCCCTTTCCACCATAACATGGAACTTCTGAAAAGTTTCAAACACTTGCCTTTTGGTCTTCAAAATGTAAATCCATGTCTTTCTAGTAGCATCGTCAATAAAAGTGACAAAATATTTGTTGCCACCATTGGATTCAACCTCAATAGGACCACATACATCCGAATGTACAAGCTCCAACTTAGCCTGCTTTCTTGTAGACTTTCTAGCAAAAGAAGCTCTATGTTGTTTTCCTGCTAAGCAATGATCACAAAGGTTAAGAGAAATTGTAGTATTGACAGGAATAAGAGATTTACCTGCTAAATATTTCAAACCCTTTTCACTCATGTGTCCCAATCTTCGATGCCACAAATTAGGAGAATCTTTTTCTTCCACTGCATTGAGCTCACCAAAACATACAGTAAAATATGTCTTGTACAAAGAACAACACAACTCGCCTCTTGCAATTGTCATGGATCCCTTGGATAATTTCCACTTGCCACTCTCAAATGTGTGACGAAAGCCTTCTTGATCAAGAATATGAGCTGAAAGCAAATTAAGATGCAAATCCGGAATATGACGTACACCTTTCAATGTAATCATGCATCCAACATTAGTCTTCACACGAATATCACCAATCCCAACTATGCTTGCTGAACTCTGGTTACCCATTTTGACACTGCCAAAATCACCTGCTTGATAATTCAAAAAATACTCTCTCTTAGGAACACAATGATATGAAGAACCTGTATCAACCAACCACTCAGAATCTGTACTGCTAACATGATGACATTCACTAGTTGCACAAATTAAAGTGACATCATCATCACTTTTAGAGGCTACTGCTGCAACATTTTTATCATCGCCTTCTTTCTGAAAATCATTCTTCTTCCCATGTTCTCTTTTCCAACGAAAGCAGTACTTTTTAATATGGCCAGGCTTCTTGCAATAGTTGCATATGAAGTGATTCTTTCCATCACTAGACTTGGATCTTCCTCTTGAGTTATCACGGCCTTTGGGTCCTTTGCTCTTGCTTCTTCCTCTATTCTCCACAACAAGAGCTTGTGAATTGTCAACTCCAATCTCTTTTCTTCTAATTTCTTCATTAAACATGCTTTCTTTGATCACATCCAAAGATAGCACACCATCTGGAGCTGAATTACTAATGGTCACAACTAAAGTTTCCCAAATATCTGGCAAAGAACTCAATAAGAACAAAGCTTGCAATTCATCATAAAAAATGATCTTCATAGTTGTCAACTTGTTAATAATATCTTGGAAATCACTAAGATGCTCAGAAACTGACTTTCCACCTTTCAACTTTAGATTAACAAGCCTTTTAATCAATGAAGCTTTGTTATGGGCGGTTTTCCTCTCATACAAACCTTCTAATTTCTTCCACAAATCATATGGATCGGTCTCTTGTGACACATGGTTAAAAATGCTAATGTCAACCCATTGTCTAATGGTTCCTAAAGTTTTCCTTTTCAACTTTATCCATTCATTCTCTTCCATTTTATCGGGTTTAGAAGGTTTAGAGATAATACCACTCGAACTAGTGACGGTTTCAATTGGGTCATGTAAATCCCTGTAATATAATAAGTTTTCCATCATAGGTCTCCAAATAGAATAGTTGGTTGATGTCAACTTAATCATTGAGCTATGACTGCGGTTGAGACGACCCCAAACCCCGTACTGACGGTGGCAAGGGTAATCCTTGGAATATAACACAAAAACAGATAATAGCAGAACAAAATTGAATAAACACACCAGATAATGAACAATAGAATATACTGGATTAAAGTAATCATCAGAGTTACACAGTATATAGGATCTTACTTAGTACAATTACAGTTCAGCTATACATAAATGTCTACAGCGGAAAGCAAACAAAATATGTACAACAGGAGCTGAACAGCATAAAAAGAGATAAATGATAGAATCCATCTTCAGCTCCAGCTATCCAGAGAAAGCCAGCTAAACCTGAATACAAGGCTGCCCGTGTAGAAAAAGGGGCACCCGAGTTTGAAAGTGAAACAAACTACGAGTCAGTCATGGGACTGGTATGAGAAATCTATTCAACACATATATAATATGGCTAATCACAGGACCATGTCACTTTCGTGGAACGGGTTTACTCCATTGGATTGTCAGTGCTTTAAAACAAATCTTTCTTTTAAACAATGCAATGTATTTTATAAAAATGAAGTCGTTATAAGACTCAGTTCCCATCACACAATGCAATGCAAACCAGAGGATAGAGTTTTTACCTTATAACGGCCAAAATGTGCTTGATACGAATAAAACAAAAGCATTTGATATTATTACTAGTATTTATATGGTTTGAAAACACTTTCAAATCATAACTATCAATCATAGACGGCATGGGTACCATATATCATGTCGCCATATATATATATACAATCAAAACCGCACGATGTCGTATTTGGAAATTGGATTTCCGTCATGAACCAAGGCAAAAGATAGTCCTTACTGAATTCGTGACTCTCTAGCCCGAGCCACAGGACCCAGACTCAGGTGAGCCCTTGGATCGTCAGGGCCGGTCCACCGATGTGGATTAAAATTCCTGAACACTGCGTTTCCCTACCCTTTGGGGTGTAAATGAGCCAACGAATGGCTCCATCAGACCCGGATCGTCCGATCTAACCGAGGCGCCTCGCAACAGCAACAACCACATAGGTGAAAAGTAAATAAATGTCAGGACTGGTAGGTCACTGACACCACCCTAGCTAGAAAGAAACGCATGCCCTCCCTGAGGTCCTTCTCCCATTTTTGGTTCATACCGGGGTGTGAGGCTCGCGATTTTACGTTATACACAAAGCTACGCCACACCGGCGGTGCTTTGATCATCACCACAAGACTTTGCTTTTCAACAGAAGCCCTGATCACTGCATCTTAGCATGCCACACAGGCAATTCATGCCATGCGACTGATGTCCATCGATATACAACCTCTGAGCTCGTGCGTTTCAGAGAAGGGCGTTAAGCGAAAGAATAAATTCTCCGCCGCCAAACAGATGTATATTTAATAGAGATCAATCAACACAGAATAAAATCCAATGTCAGACACACAGTCCATTTACAAGTCCGTTCTGGGTCTGAACGAAACCGGAGGCACTAAATACCTCGCAAACACATCGATCACCACGTACGTCTGGACGATCACCACTCATTATCCATATTTCGGGATGCCTCCCAATCAGGACCTCGGTTACCATCCAAACGAGGTGAAGATCTCCGGTCTTCGACCACCGTCTTCATCTTCGACTTTCAATCGTCGGTCAATTATTTGAAATGAGAATTAACACGGCCTTTTCAAATAATTCACGTATATTTAGAATTTCAAATCAATTTATTTCAATGGTTAAATCGTTCGACAACACCAATTTGTTCTTTAATGTAATTTTCACACCAACACATTCAACCATCAAATACCACATAAATCGAGCAAATTCAGTTTATTTCCATTCCATATCGTTTATGATATTTTATAACGATTTATCGCTATTTTTATTTATTTTAAAGTAGCCAATTTATTCAAAACGACGCTTCGGGCCTTAACGCGGCCGTGGCGCTGTTTTTCTTCAGATTTGATTTACACATATCTGAAAATCTAACCGTTGGATCTTCAAAAAATATACATCATTAGAAAAGTCTTTTCAAAACGAATCCAACGGTTCCAGTTTCAGGAAAATCCGACGGTCGGATCTCCCGGTACAATCGTTTGAAGTTTCGATTTCAAAATACGAACTGCAGCGTCGTTATTCGATTAAATATAATTATATATATATATATATAATCGTTTCTGGCGTTGTTTTTCTTCAGATTTGAATTAAACATTCCAGACAATCCAACCGTTGGATTTTTACAAAGTTGGTGCCGTTGGAAAGATATTTCCAAGGCGAACCCGACGGTTGCTGTTTCGGGAAAATCCAATGGTCGAATTTCCCGCACTAGTTGTTTGAAATCACGGTTTCAAAACACGAACTGCACGGCCACGTTTCGTTTTAATTTTATTTATATTTATATACTTATATAAATATAGTTCATTCAACAATTTCAATATCGTTTTCACTTCAAATATTTCACTAACGCCTTTAAATTTTAGAAAATTTTTCCATAACCTCCTTTGTACGGGAGGGGCTGGGAAAATTCCCAAATAGCCACACGGGCGTCTCATGTTGAAAAGAAAAAGAAAAAGCCAAGCGGCTAGCCAACAGGCTCATAAAATCATCACCCAAACAAAACAGTAAATGTGTACCTATTTGTCGGGCACAAAATTTTATTCCTCTTCTCTAGCCCCTTTGCTATAACCTGTTCAATAAATATGCATGTACATATATACAGTTCTTATCACTTATCATTTTCCATTCAACTTCATATTTGATTCCATTTGGTTTAAAAACACCATTCATTCTAATGTTGCATGCATAGGCAAAAATCATATCATTAGCTAATTAATGAATATTTCGACTCATGCATATTTATTTGAACGAGTTGCTATTTTTAACACTTCACATTTCAACAATTCATGTATATAATAAAAATGTGATTTTTATTGTAAAACAATTCATTTCAAAACACTATTATTTTATATAGTGTATATAAGTGATAAAAATAGGATTTTTATTGTAAAACAATTAATTTTAAAACAAGGTCAATTTACATAGTTCATATAGATGATAAAAAGGTGATTTTTATTATAAAACAATTTATTTCAAAATGTGAATACCATTCAACACATGAATTTCAATTCAACGAATGAATATCGATTCAACACATGAATGTTTTCTATAGTTTCTATATATAGATAAAGATGTGATTTTTATATTTAAAACACGAATACCATTCAACACATGAATTTCTAATCAACGAATGAATATCGATTCAACACATGAATGTTTTCTATAGTTTCTATATATAGATAAAGATGTGATTTTTATATTTAAAACACGAATACCATTCAACACATGAATTTCTAATCAACGAATGAATATCGATTCAACACATGAAGGTTTTCTATTCAACGAATAAATATAGTTTCAGCAAATGAAAATAATTCAAATACATGAATGTTATTCAAAATTTCGGCAGCATAACGGCAGGGTAGTTAAAACCGGGACTGATTTCTATCAATACATAACCTCTGAGCTCGTACGTCTCGGAGAAGGGCGTTAAGCAAGAGAATAAATTCTAGACCGCCAAACAGATATATATTTAACGGAGATCAATCAACACAGAACAAAATCCAATGTCAGACACACAGTCCATTTACAAGTCCGTTCTGGGTCTGAACGAAATCGGAGGCACCAATTCCTCGCATATCCGTACAATCAACAGTATGTTTGGATGGCTACTACTTCAGTTCCTTCATGGTAGCTACTCCAATCACGAGCATCAGTAGCGCCCCATCCATCCAATGTGAAGATCGTCGGTCTTCAACCGTCTTCCACTCTTCGACTTCTCAACATCGATCGATTATTTGAAATGAGATGAACTCGGCCTTTTCAAATAATCCACGTATATTTAGATTTTCAAATCAATTTATCACATGGTTGGACTATTCAACACTCACATTTCAGTTCTTTAGTTATAATTTTCATGTTAAATACATTCAACCATCACATATCAAGCAATCACAACAAAATTGGTTTATTTCCACTCTATATCGTCTATAGTATTTTATAACGATATATCGCCATTTTTATTTAATTTAAAACGGCCCTATTTAATTAAACGACGTTTCAGGTCGTGTCGATGCATTGGCGCTGCTTTTCACTAATTTTGTTTTACACATATCTGGAAATCTAACCGTTGGATCTTCACAAATTTTATATCAATAGAAAGATCATTTCAAAACGAATCCAACGGTTTCAGTTTTGGGAAAATCCGACGGTCGGATCTTCCACACTAGCCATTTGAAGTTACGATTTCAATTTACGAACTGCAGCGTCGTTATTCGATTTAATTTAATTATATATATATATATATATATAAATATATAAATATAATCGTTTCCGGCGCTGTTTTTCTTCAGATTTGAATTAAACATTCCAGACAATCCAACCGTCGGATCTTCACAAAGTTGGTGCCGTTAGAAAGATATTTCCAAGGCGAACCCAACGGTTGCGGTTTCGGGAAAATCCAATGGTCGGATTTCCCGCACTAGTCGTTTGAAATCACGGTTTCAAAACACGAACTGCACGGTCACGTTTTGTTTTAATTTTATTTATATTTATATAAATATAGTTCATTCAAAAATTCCTACATCGTTTTCACTTCAATTATTTCACTAACGCCTTTAAATTTTGGAAAATTTCGCCATAACCTCCTTTGTACAGGAGGGGCTGGGAAAATTCCCAAATAGCCACTCGGGCATCTCATGTCAAAAAGAAAAAGAAAAAGCCAAGCGGCTAGCCAACAGGCTCATAAAATCATCACCCAAACAAAACAGTAAATGTGTACCTATTTGTCGGGCACAAAATGTTATTCCTCTTCTCTAGCCCCTTTGCTATAACCTGTTCAATAAATATGCATGTACATATATACAGTTTTTATCACTTATCATTTTCCATTCAACTTCATATTTGATTTACTTTGGTTTAAAAACACCATTCATTCTAATGTTGCACGCATAGGCTAAAATCATATAATTAGCTAATTAATGTATATTTCAACTCATGCACATTTATTTGAACAAGTGGCTATTTTTAACACTTCACATTTCAAAGATAATAATTTGGCGAACTAAAATAGATTTCAACACATGACTATTTTATTTAGTTCCTATGCATGTTAAAAATAATATTTCTTCACCAATATTTATTCCAACGTCCGCATATCTCTAGCATATCACATATATGATAAAAATGATATTTTTATCATTTAAAATATTTATTCGACAAATGGATGTTTTCAACACTTCATAGTTTCAATAAAAATGTAATTTTTATTGTTCGATCTTTTTATTCAACACATGAACTTTTCCACTACACACATTTCTCAACACATGAGCATTTCCACACATGGATATTTTATTTATGTTGTTCATGTTAGAAAGATGGAATTTTTATTGTGGAAACTATTTATATATAAGGTGAATATTTTACATACTTCATATATTATAAAAAAAATGTGATTTTTATTGTTTAAACACTTCATTCATTCACAAATGAATTTAATTTTCACACAACACTTTTCAACACATGAACATTTCCACACATGGATATAGTTTCAACATAGGACTTTAATTTCAACGCATGAAAATAATTTCAACATATGAAAATATTTCTAACACATAAAGATTATTCAAAATTTCGGCAGCATAACGGCAGGGTAGTTAAAACCGGCACTGTCCCTAGTACGACTCCTCGCTCTACCTTAAAACCTCGCGGTTTTTGACAATGGGGATTCATGCATCTAATTCGCACCCAGGCGGCATGTATATATTTATTTCATTTCCGCAATCTAATCCTATGTGGTTTCAACCAAATATTTCTCAACCACAAACGGGTATTTTTCAACCACAATCAATCAATATCAACCACAAACAATCCTAAACAACCATTCTCTATCAATCAATTTTCACACCAATCACAACCAATAAATATCGTCCATATATATAGCAATTCACTTCTATTTCAACACATATATAATTTTTACAACGCATATATAACTTATACATCGAACATACAACTTATACAACGCTTATACAAGAGGTGTACAACGCTTATATAACTCATACATCGAATATATAATTTATACATCGTCGTTTCCATATCGTTTATAAATTATAAATCTCACATTGGGTTCCACTCCACCGAAAATAGCAGAAGGCTTAGAAAAATATGCGGTCTCTTCTAAAATGTAGAAGACGTCCACACGGCCACGATGTTTCCTGTTTCATCGAATTTCGTTAACACAGCAAAAAGATATGATTTTTCAAAGTTTGCAACGGTTTAAAGGTGTTAAAACTGTTGAAAATATATATAAGCCGTACCTCACCTGAAAGGTTCAAAACGAGGTTTGCGATTTTCGATCAAACCGTGAATCGATAGGAGGATCGGCCGATGCAGCGACGAAGAGGGAGGAGACGCGCGTCTGCGCGCGGTGGTGGGGACCCACTCGGTGGCGCCAGGCGACGGCGGCGGCGGTTTGAAGTCGCCGACTTTAGGGACCCGTAACTCGAAGAATACTCAATGAAAAAATCCAAACTTTATATGGATTTGAAGATCTCTCCGAGCTCTACAAAATCTTCAACTGGAGGAGGGGCTAATTTTGCATGGATTGATCGAAAAATGAGGTGGAAGGTTTTGAACGTTTTCCGCCTTCGATCGGGGAGAGAGAAACGAGGGATTTTTTTTTTTTTTTTTTTAAATTCTGATTGGTCGGTGGGTCTTTAAAGGGGTTCTCTGACACGACCACCAATTGAAACCCAACGACTGTCGTCCCTAGCGTTTTACCCCCATTCCGAACACAATGGGATATGTTTCGAAGGCCCATTCGACTGTTTCAGTCAGTTTCCCTTCAAATTAAAATATAAAATATTCAATATTTAATTTGAACGTACATTTCAATTTGCCAGGGCCACAAACTGATTCGAAAAATTCCAGAAAAATAAATCTAGCTATGTTTTGATGATACGGTCCTAACAAAACTAGTTTTGTCGAATTCTGAGACCGTTTGCAAAAAGGCCCATTTCTGGTCGATCCAATTTAATTGTAATTGACCAAAACACATTTTCCTTTGCCGCGCTCACATACTAGCTTCAAAAATTATGAAATTTGAAACCTAGCGATAACTTCACATTCCGGATCCAACAAAAGTGGTTTCGTCGAATTCCGAGGTCGTATGCAAAATGGCCAATTTCACGGGCTATATAAATTCCATAGCGACCTCTCTGAAAATTCATTCGGCCATAACTTTTGCTTTCTGCTATGAAAATTCGATTTTTCAGATTCGTTAGAAAGGTATTCACTAACAGATTTAAATATTTTTGATTTCACTAAAATCCGTTTTGTTTTGCACCCGGTACAGTCCGACAAAGTTTGAATTCAATTTTTGAAACTGCAGCGTCTTTTCAAGCCTTGTTTATAATTAGAATTAATTATATTCGTTTTCAATTGTCGATTCAAACTCACTTTTCATTGCCATTATTTAAAATATTTATTTTAAATATTTAAAATCCATTATTTCAGCCAATTTAAAATTTTTAAATTGGTTCAGATTTTCTGGGTCGTTACAATCTCCCCTACTTAAAACTTTTCGTCCCCGAAAAGGAACAAAGTCGAAAGTGGTTTGATAAATCTACAATCACACAACACAACCAACAATCAAATTGTTTTAACTTCTCAAAAATATACCGATCCACATCTATACTCTTTTAAAATCATTCAGACTATAGAATTTAAAAGTGCACATCCATGGAAAGAAAATAACAACAGAGTAGAGAATTAAACGGTAATGCAAAGTAGGGTGAATGTACCTTGCACCAGAGTCAATCAGAGATATCTACTCAGCATCTGGGATAGGCTTTCTGAATGCTCTCCTTAGTTTCCCAAGTACAATCTCGCGGATCTCCACTCCATTGCACTTTGACTAAGTGAACCCTCTTGTTCCTCAGCTCTTTGGTTTCTTTGCCGATAATCTTTAGCGGCTTTCGTCTCACAGCTAATTCTGGAGTAATTTCAATATCCTGCTGAGCTGCTTCTTCCACGATCAAGTCTGGATCATGAACGTGCTTTCGAAGTTGAGATATGTGAAATACATCATGGACTCCAGGCAACCAATCAGGCAGTTTGACCCTATAAGCGAGAGTTCCGATCCGTTCCAGAATAGGAAACGGACCAATGAATTTGGGCGCCAACTTTCCAGTTTTACCGAACCGAATAACTCCTCTCATCGGCGATACTTTCAAATATACATAGTTGCCAACACCAAAGGATATATCTCTTCTTCTTCTATCGGCATAGCTCTTTTGTCGGCTTTGAGCGGCGAGTAATCGCTTCTTAATAAAATCGACTTTGTCAGCAGCTTCTCGAATCATATCAGGACCCAACACAAGTCTATTACCTGGTTCGACCCAACAAGCAGGAGATCGGCACGGTCTGCCATACAATGCTTCGAATGGAGACATTGTCAGACTCGCCTGGTAGCTGTTGTTATATGAGAATTCAGCCAAATGCAGATGGTCTTCCCATGATCCACTGAAATCTAGAACACAAGCCCGCAATAGATCTTCTAAAATGCGATTCACCCTCTCAGTCTGACCGTCTGTATGAGGATGATAAGCGGTGCTCAAGTTCAACTTCGTTCCCAGTTCGACTTGAAATGCTTCCCAGAATTTGCTAGTGAATATTGCATCTCTATCACTGACTATACTGAGCGGCACTCCATGTAGTCTAACTATTTCCCTGAAGTATATCTGCGCCAGACTCTGAGCAGTTCTGTTTGATCTGACAGGTATGAAATGGGCGGTCTTCGTGAAGCGATCTACGATCACCCAAATATTGTCATTCCCTTTTCTGGTTCTGGGCAGACCATCAATGAAATCCATAAAAATATGTTCCCACTTCCAGCCTGGAACTTCTAGCGGTTGCAACAATCCAGCCAATTTCTGTTGGTCACTCTTGACTAGTTGGCAAGTAGGGCATCGGCTAACATATAAGGAAATGTCCCTTTTCATCGACTTCCACCAGAAAGTGCGTTTGATGTCATTATACATTTTGCTTACTCCTGGATGGATACTGAGTTTTGACTTGTGGCATTCATCCAGTACTTCCTTTCGAAGTTCAGGAATGTTAGGGACACAGATTCGACCTTTGAGCCTTAAAATCCCATCATTATCCACTTGAAAACTCGAGGGCTCGCCTTTCTGAATTATCTCTTTGATCTTCTGAATGAAGTGATCATCCTTTTGAAGAGCATATATTTTATCTATCAATGAAGTCGTGATAATAAAACTGGCGATCATCTCATTCTTTCGGCTTAACGCATCGGCCACGACATTGGCTTTCCCTGGAGTGTATATAATTTCAAAGTCATATGCTGTAAGAAACTCTAGCCAACGTTGCTGCCTCAGATTCAGGTCTTTCTGGGTGAACAGATACTTCAATGATTGGTGATCTGTAAACAGTTCAAATCTCTCACCCAGAAGATAATGCCTCCAGATTTTCAAAGCGAACACAATAGCCAATAACTCAAGATCATGAGTTACGTAGTTCTTCTCGTGCGGCTTCAGTTGACGGCTAGCATAAGCAATCACTTGGCCTCTTTGCATTAACACTGCGCCAAGGCCTTCTCTAGAAGCATCAGTCCAGACTTTTAAATCTTGGTTGCCATCGATGATGGTTAACACTGGAGCAGTTGTTAATCTCAACTTTAGCTCTTCAAAAGCCTCCTCACTTTCTGGAGTCCAGTTGAATTTAGAGTGCTTCTTTGTAGGCTTCGTTAAGTGACCAGATATCTTCGAAAAGTTTTTGACGAACTTCCGGTAATAGCTAGCCAATCCGAGAAAACTGCGGACTTCAGTGGGAGTACTAGGCTGTTTCCAGTTTTGAATAGCCGTGATTTTACTTGGATCCACAGCGATTCCTTCTTTCGATACGACGTGGCCTAGAAATTTTACTTCATCTTGCCAGAAGATACATTTGGAAAATTTGGCTTTTAATACATTCCGTCTGAGAATTTCTAACACTTGTTCCAAATGTTTTTCATGTTCGGCCTTTGATTTAGAGAAGATTAGAATATCATCGATGAAAACCAGAACAAATTTATTCAATACTCCTCTGAATACTCTGTTCATTAGATCGACGAAGTAAGCTGGAGCGTTACATAAGACGAACGGCATTACTAACCACTCGTAGAATAAGTCGGGACCTCTGAAGGCTGTCATTGGAACACACTCTTCAGCAATTCGAAGTTGATAGAAACCTGTAGCTAGGTCCATTCATGAAAATACTTGTGCTCCATTTAATCGATCTAACAAATCATCAATCCACGGCAATGGATATTTGTTCTTTATTGTCTGTTTGTTCAGATTACGATAATCCACACATAAACGTAGAGTACCGTCAGATTTCGGGACAAAGACCACTGCTGCACTCCAATCAGAGAAACTAGGCCTGATCAGACCCTTCCATGCTAGCTGTCATGTTTAATTGTCAAGTTCTTCTTTTTCTTTCAAGGACATTCTTCGAATAGCGTGAACTACCGGCCTTGCATTGGGAATCAAAGCGATCTTGAAATCTATTTCCCTCTGCGGAGGTAAGCGAACAACTTCTTCGAACACATCCGCATAGTTCTTGACGACAGGAATATCTTTCACTAGGTCGGGAATATTCTCTGAGATTTCAGGGACATTTTCTATTTGGGCTGGAGAAACATTCAAAGCTGCCCAGAAGTCTTTTCTATTAGCATTCTGACCTTCACAAGGAATGGTTATATAATCACCTGATTTAATCTTCGCCTTTACAACTCTGTCGGCGCATTTAACTTTAGCTTCATATTTGGTCAACCAGTCTAGCCCCAAGATAAGATCAAACTCTTTAAAATTCATGACGACGGCGATGGTGGGAAACCGATAACGAGAGAAAGAAACCGGCACTCCACAAACCCAACTGAGATCAATGGAACCCCCAACCGGATTATGGACAATCATTGGTTCCTTGAGCCTTTTCAAATTCAAATCCAGTTTCTTAGCTGCATCTTTGGCAATGAAGCTTCGTGACGTGCCTGTGTCAAACAGTACTTTGACTGGAATGTTTTTGACAGTAAGCGTTCCTTCTAAAACATCAGCCCTTTCTTGACTAGCTGAGGGCTCGGAAGTTTCTGCTACTTCATTCACTTGAACTATTCCAGGCTTTCTGAATAGCGGGCAGTTTTTCGCAATATGACCAGCCTGGTGGCACTTATGGCATCCTCTTTTCTCTTGTAACCTCTCACCGGATTTAGACCCATCCTTTACTTGTTTCTTTAGAGATCTACAGCTTATCGAGAGATGTCCTTGCCTATTGCAGTTACTGCATATGGCGGTCGTTACAGGTTCTTTCCCAGATTCAGCCCTTTTCCTCTTGGCATTGGGCTTCTTACTGACCTCCGACCTCGTACTGGCTTCTGGAATATTAGTTTCCGACTCTTCTTTGTCACTACAACAGACTTCTTCTTCATCGCGCAACATTCCTTTCTTCTGGAGATCTTCATACTGATAAGCCATATAAATCATTTCAGAGAAAGGAAGTTTTACATTCCTCAGTACACTATTCTGATATCTCCTTTGCAGGCCATGAATAAATCTCAGGTTTTTCCTCTTTGGATCTTGAATCAGATGAGGAGCAAAGTGAGCAAGTTCGTTGAATCTCTTATGATATTCTGGGATGGTCATATCACCTTGTATTAGATAAGAAAATTCATCACATAATCGCTCCGTCGCTTTGGGAGGAGTAAATCTTTCCAGGAAAATCACTTTGAATCTGTCCCAGGTGATATCACCTTCTGGATTATCTTTGATGATTGTTTCCCACCAGATTAAAGCTTCTTCTTTGAGCGCCCAAGATGCTACTAACCGTTTCTGGTCATCCCTCAGCAGGATACGCTCAAATATTCTTTCGACAGAACTCATCCAAGCTTGAGTCTGAATTATAGATTCATTGCCCGAGAACTGTGCTCCGTTTAGATTTCGATATCTCTTTAATAGAGCCTCTAGATCGGGTTCTGCATTTCTCCTGTTTCTGACACTCATTTTTCTAGTACTTCTGCAAACAGCAGATCAAGTGTCAGGTCACAGAAAAGATAATTTTAAAACATAGAAACATATACTTCAAATGTAAATGTGTCTATCGAGGTGTAATTTCATTCTGCTTTACTCATACTAGGATATTGCTGATCCTATCTGTATAGAGTTACCCGTCCTAGAACACTACTGGTTCTATTTCTGACGAGTTCGTTCAAATGTTATATTCCAGAACTAAGCTTAACCAAAGCTCTGATACCACGTTGAGACGACCCCAAACCCCGTACTGACGGTGGCAAGGGTAATCCTTGGAATATAACACAGAAACAGATAATAGAAGAACAAAATTAAATAAATACACCAGATAATGAACAATAGAATATACTGGATAAAAGTAATCATCAGAGTTACACAGTATACAGGATTTTACATAGTACAATTACAGTTCAGCTATACGTAAATGTCTACAGCGGAAAGCAAACAAAATATGTACAATAGGAGCTGAACAACATAAAAAGAGATAGAATCCATCTTCAGCTCCAACTATCCAGAGAAAGCCAGCTAAACCTGAATACAAGGCTGCCCGTGTAGAAAAAGGGGCACCCGAGTTTGAAAGTGAAACAAACTACGAGTCAGTCATGGGACTGGTATGAGAAATCTATTCAACACATATATAATATGGCTAATCACAGGACCACGCCACTTTCGTGGAACGGGTTTACCCCATTGGATTGCCAGTGCTTTAAAACAAATCTTTCTTTTAAACAATGCAATGTATTTTATAAAAATGAAGTCGTTATAAGACTCGGTTCCCATCACACAATGCAATGCAAACCAGAGGATAGAGTTTTTACCTTATAACGGCCAAAATGTGCTTGATACGAATAAAACAAAAGCATTTGATATTATTACTAGTGTTTATATGGTTTGAAAACACTTTCAAATCATAACTATCAATCATAGACGGCATGGGTACCATATATCATGTCGCCATATATATACAATCAAAACCGCACGATGTCGTATTTGGAAATTGGATTTCCGTCATGGACCAAGGCAAAAGATAGTCCTTACCGAATTCGTGACTCTCTAGCCCGAGCCACAGGACCCAGACTCAGGTGAGCCCTTGGATCGTCAGGGCCGGTCCACCGATGTGGATTAAAATTCCTGAACACTGTGTTTCCCCACCCTTTGGGGTGTAAATGAGCCAACGAATGGCTCCATCAGACCCGGATCGTCCGATCTAACCGAGGCGCCTCGCAACAACAACAACCACATAGGTGAAAAGTAAATAAATGGAGACATATATATTCAACCACATAGGTGAAAAGCACATTTTGGCCAGCTAAACATGAATACAAGGCTGCCCGTGTAGAAAAAGGGGCACCCGAGTTTGAAAGTGAAACAAACTACGAGTCAGTCATGGGACTGGTATGAGAAATCTATTCAACACATATATAATATGGCTAATCACAGGACCACGCCACTTTCGTGGAACGGGTTTACTCCATTGGATTGCCAGTGCTTTAAAACAAATCTTTCTTTTAAACAACGCAATGTATTTTATAAAAATGAAGTCGTTATAAGACTCAGTTCCCATCACACAATGCAATGCAAACCATAGGATAGAGTTTTTACCTTATAACGACCAAAATGTGCTTGATACGAATAAAACAAAAGCATTTGATATTATTACTAGTGTTTATATGGTTTGAAAACACTTTCAAATCATAACTATCAATCATAGACGGCATGGGTACCATATATCATGTCGCCATATATATTTATATACAATCAAAACCGCACGATGTCGTATTTGGAAATTGGATTTCCGTCATGAACCAAGGCAAAAGATAGTCCTTACCGAATTCGTGACTCTCTAGCCCGAGCCACAGGACCCAGACTCAGGTGAGCCCTTGGATCGTCAGGGCCGATCCACCGATGTGGATTAAAATTCCTGAACACTGTGTTTCCCCACCCTTTGGGGTGTAAATGAGCCAACGAATGGCTCCATCAGACCCGGATCGTCCGATCTAACCGAGGCGCCTCGCAACAACAACAACCACATAGATGAAAAGTAAATAAATGTCAGGGCTGGTAGGTCACTGACACCACCCTAGCTAGAAAGAAACGCATGCCCTCCCTGAGGTCCTTCTCCCGTTTTTGGTTCATACCGGGGTGTGAGGCTCGCGATTTTACGTTATACACAAAGCTGCGCCACACCGGCGGTGCTTTGATCATCACCACAAGACTTTGCTTTTCAACAGAAGCCCTGATCACTACATCTTAGCATGACACATAGGCAATTCATGCCATGCGACTGATGTCCATTGATATACAACCTCTGAGCTCGTGCGTTTCAGAGAAGGGCGTTAAGCGAAAGAATAAATTCTCCGCCGCCAAACAGATGTATATTTAATAGAGATCAATCAACACAGAATAAAATCCAATGTCAGACACACAGTCTATTTACAAGTCCATTCTGTGTCTGAACGAAACCGGAGGCACTAAATACCTCGCAGACCCATCGATCACCATGTACGTCTGGACGATCACCACTCATTATCCATATTTCGGGATGCCTCCAAATCAGGACCTCAATTACCATCCAACCGAGGTTAAGATCTCCGGTCTTCTACCACCGTCTTCATCTTCGACTTTCAGTCGTCGGTCAATTATTTGAAATGAGAATTAACTCGGCCTTTTCAAATAATTCACGTATATTTAGAATTTCAAATCAATTTATTTCAATGGTTAAATCGTTCGACAACACCAATTTTGTTCTTTAATGTAATTTTCACACCAACACATTCAACCATCAAATACCACACAAATCGAGCAAATTCAGTTTATTTCCATTCCATATCATTTATGATATTTTATAACGATTTATCGCTATTTTTATTTATTTTAAAATAGCCAATTTATTCAAAATGACGCTTCGGGCCTTAACGCGGCCGTGGCGCTGTTTTTCTTCAGATTTGATTTACACATATCTGAAAATCTAACCGTTGGATCTTCACAAAATTTACATCATTAGAAAAGTCTTTCCGAAACGAATCCAACAGTTCCAGTTTCGGGAAAATCCGACGGTCGGATCTCCCGGTATAATCGTTTGAAGTTTCGATTTCAAAATACGAACTGCAGCGTCGTTATTCGATTAAATATAATTATATTTATATTTATATATATATAAATATAATCGTTTCTGGCGCTGTTTTTCTTCAGATTTGAATTAAACATTCCAAACAATCCAACCGTTGGATTTTTACAAAGTTGGTGCCGTTGGAAAGATATTTCCAAGGCGAACCCGACGGTTGCTGTTTTGGGAAAATCCAATGGTCGGATTTTCCGCACTAGTTGTTTGAAATCATGGTTTCAAAACACGAACTGCACGGCCATGTTTCGTTTTAATTTTATTTATATTCATATATTTATATAAATATAGTTCATTCAACAATTTCAGTATCGTTTTCACTTCAAATATTTCACTAACGCCTTTAAATTTTGGAAAATTTCGCCATAGCCTCCTTTGTACGGGAGGGGCTGGGAAAATTCCCAAATAGCCACACGGGCGTCTTATGTTGAAAAGAAAAAGAAAAAGCCAAGCGGCTAGCCAATAGGCCCATAAAATCATCACCCAAGCAAAACAGTAAATGTGTACCTATTTGTCGGGCACAAAATTTTATTCCTCTTCTCTAGCCCCTTTGCTATAACCTGTTCAATAAATATGCACATACATATATACAGTTCTTATCACTTATCATTTTCCATTCAACTTCATATTTGATTCCATTTGGTTTAAAAACACCATTCATTCTAATGTTGCATGCATAGGCAAAAAAATCATATCATTAGCTAATTAATGAATATTTCGACTCATGCATATTATTTGAACGAGTTGCTATTTTTAACACTTCACATTTCAACAATTCATGTATATAATAAAAATATGATTTTTATTGTAAAACAATTCATTTCAAAACACTATTATTTTATATAGTGTATATAAGTGATAAAAATAGGATTTTTATTGTAAAACAATTTATTTTAAAACAAGGTCAGTTCACATAGTTCATATAGATGATAAAAAGGTGATTTTTATTATAAAACAATTTATTTCAAAATGTGAATACCATTCAACACATGAATTTCAATTCAACGAATGAATATCGATTCAACACATGAATGTTTTCTATAGTTTCTATATATAGATAAAGATGTGATTTTTATATTTAAAACACGAATACCATTCAACACATGAATTTCTAATCAACGAATGAATATCGATTCAGCACATGAATGTTTTCTATAGTTTCTATATATAGATAAAGATGTGATTTTTATATTTAAAACACGAATACCATTCAACACATGAATTTCTAATCAACGAATGAATATCAATTCAACACATGAAGGTTTTCTATTCAACGAATAAATATAGTTTCAGCAAATGAAAATAATTCAAACACATGAATATTATTCAAAATTTCGGCAGCACAACGGCAGGGTAGTTAAAACCGGGACCGTCCCTAGTACGGCTCCTCGCTCTACCTTAAAACCTCGCGGTTTTTGACAATTGGGATCATGCATCTAATTCGCACGCAGGCGGCATGTATATATTTATTTCATTTCCACAATCTAATCCTATGTGGTTTTAACCAAATATTTCTCAACCCCAAACGGGTATTTTTCAACCACAATCAATCAATATCAACCACAAACAATCCCAAACAACCATTAGCTATCAATCAATTTTCACACCAATCACAACCAATAAATATCGTCCATGGTTTGTGGACGAGGGGCGTATATACATACATACATACATACATATATATATATCTATATATAGCAATTCACTTCTATTTCAACACATATATAATTTTTACAACGCATATATAACTTATACATCGAACATACAACTTATACAACGCTTATACAAGAGGTGTACAATGCTTATATAACTCATACATCGAATATATAATTTATACATCGTCGTTTCCATATCGTTTATAAATTAGAAATCTCACATTGGGTTCCACTCCACCAAAAATTGCAGAAGGCTCAGAAAAATATGCGGTCTCTTCTAAAATGTAGAAGACGTCCACACGGTCACGATGTTTCCTGTTTCATCGAATTTCGTTAACACAGCAAAAAGATATGATTTTTCAAAGTTTGCAACGGTTTAAAGGTGTTAAAACTGTTGAAAATATATATAAGCCGTACCTCAGCTGAAAGGTTCAAAACTAGGTTTGCGATTTTCGATCAAACCGTGAATTGATAGGAGGATCGGCCGATGCAGCGACGAAGAGGGAGGTGACGCGCGTCTGCGCGCGGTGGTGGGGGCCCACTCGGTGGTGCCAGGCGACGGCGGCGGCGGTTTGAAGTCGCCGACTTCAGGGACCCGTAACTCGAAGAATACTCAATGAAAAAATCCAAACTTTATACGGATTTGAAGATCTCTCCGAGCTCTACAAAATCTTCAACTGGAGGAGGGGCTAATTTTGCGTGGATTGATCGGAAAATGAGGGGGAAGGTTTTGAACGTTTTCCGCCTTCGATCGGGGATAGAGAAACGAGGGATTTTCTATTTTTTTTTTAAATTCTGATTGGTTGGTGGGTCTTTAAAGGGGTTCTCTGACACGACCACCAATTGAAACCCAACGACTGTCGTCCCTAGCGTTTTACCCCCATTCCGAACACAATGGGATATGTTTCGAAGGCCCATTCGACTGTTTCAGTCAGTTTCCCTTCAAATTAAAATATAAAACATTCAATATTTAATTTGAACGTACATTTCAATTTGCCAGGGCCACAAACTGATTCGAAAAATTCCAGAAAAATAAATCTAGCTATGTTTTGACGATACGGTCCCAAAAAAACTAGTTTCGTCGAATTCTGAGACCGTTTGCAAAAAGGCCCATTTCTGGTCGATTCAATTTAACTGTAATTGACCAAAACACATTTTCCTTTGCCGCGCTTACATACTAGCTTCAAAAATTATGAAATTTGAAATCTAGCGATAACTTCACATCCCGGATCCAACAAAAGTGGTTTCGTCGAATTCCGAGGTCGTATGCAAAATGGCCAATTTCACGGGCTATATAAATTCCATAGCGACCTTTCTGAAAATTCATTCGGCCATAACTTTTGCTTTCCGCTATGAAAATTCGATTTTTCAGATTTGTTAGAAAGGTATTCACTAACAGATTTAAATATTTTTGATTTCACTAAAATCCGTTTTGTTTTGCACCCGGTACAGTCCGACAAAGTTTGAATTCAATTTTTGAAACTGCAGCGTCTTTTCATCCCTTGTTTATAATTAGAATTAATTATATTCGTTTTCAATTGTCGATTCAAACTCACTTTTCATTGCCATTATTTAAAATATTTATTTTAAATATTTAAAATCCATTATTTCAGCCAATTTAAAATTTTTAAATTGGTTCAGATTTTCTGGGTCGTTACAGCTCGACTCCATAGTGTGATAATTAACCTACCCAAGCTCTAATACCAATTTGATAGGATTGATTAGGGGTTACTTCAAGCTACACCCACAATATCACACACAAGACAATCAGTCAACACACCATTCAAATAAAAAAGATACGATGAAAGTAAAATAGCAAGACACAAGATTTTATACGTGGAAAACCTCTTCGATGTGAAGAGTAAAAACCACGAGACCTCTTAAGGAGTCTACCCTCTTCTCTTATTGATAGACCAAAAGGGGAAACAGCCCCAAAATGTTTACAAAAGATTCTCTTCTAATCACCGGAATCTAAAGACAATAAAAGATGATAAAGGTGTAAGAGAACACCCTATGTGTGCACTTCAGGCCAGCGGTGAATCGAGCAAGAATAAAGCTCAATCTTGAAGACCAAAACACCTTGAAGAAGATGATAAATGACCAAAAACTGCTGCTGCCTTATGTGACCAGATCTGGTTATATAAACCCTCTTTTCTTTTAATGTGCATACCAAATATGTGAGTAATCTCTCAAAATGTCTTCCTTGAAAAGAAAAGATATTGTTGCACAAAAAAGGCATGCTTGCACAACAAATCTGGGAAAAAGACAAAACCAATAAATCTCACCCACAAATTAAGCATGACCTTCATAAAAGATATGCCAAATATGTCTGCATAAAAATATGCCAAATATGCATGCATAAGATTATGCCAAATATGCCTACATAAAATTATGCTAAATATGCCTGCATAAAATTATGCCAAATATGCCTGCATAAAATTATGCCAAATATGCCTGCTTAAAATTATGCAAAATATGCCTGCATAAAATTATGCCAAATATGGGCTGGAATACCCAACATTAATTTCATATTGTGATGCTGGCTATGTCGGTTATAAATCTGGCGAAAAAGTACAAGTGGAACTTGTCACTTTTAGGAATTTCCCTAGTTTCCTGGTTTAGCAAAAAGCAAAATGATTTATCTTTCTAAAAAACTAAAGCATGATATATCTCCGCTGCTTTGGCTTGTTTTAAAGTAATTTATATGCAACTAACTCTAGAATATTTTGGATTAAATATTTCCAAATCACTAATATATTATGATAATACTAGTATGCAATAAATATATGTAAAAATCTTACTAATCATTCTAGAACAAAACATATCGATTATAGAAAATATTTTCTTAGAGATAACGTAAGTAAAGAAAATATTTTACTAGAATTTATCAAAACTGAGAACCAACTTTCAGATATCCTAACTGAACCCTTAAATGAAGCAACATTTACTGAATTAAGAAGAGAACTAGGTATTTGTTCTTTAACTGAAATATAATAACTATATATATTAGTATACATATTGAAATATAAAAAAACAAAATTTTCAACATACACATGGTTATTTTGACATCCCTCATCCCCCATGTCGACATACAATAGTAAATTTTCAAATTTAATTTCCCCCTCTAAAATCATTTTATGTGTCTATCTAAACTTCTTATTTTCGAAGTTCTCCATCTCTTTATTCATTTCTTTCTATAATTAACTACTAGACACAATAACCAATGGCATCTTCATCCAACACAAATAAAAAACAACACCCTTGCTTTCTCTTTGCCTCCTTTAGGACTGTTTCAATGCACTACACTTGCTCATGTGCTCCTTCAGGACTGTTTCAATGCACTACACTTGCTCATGTGATAAAAGCAGAAAAATCTTTAAAAGATTCTTTGGAAATGCTCATTGAAATATAAGTGATGCAACTGTGCATAGCCAAAGAACAAGAAAACAAGTGAAAATCCTTAGGAATCTACAAAAATTCCTAATGGATAATTGTTCTGACCCCATCATTATTGAAGATGATTCTTCCAACACTCAGATTTGTAACCCCATGGAAGATGATGAAGAAAAGGAAGAAGAAGAAGAAGTAAAAGAAGAAGAAGAAGAAGAAGAAGAAGAAGAGGAGGAGGAGGAGGAAAAAGAAGACATACATTAGGAAGAAGACAACAAAGATATATGCATTGGATAAATGTGATTTGATAAAGATCGGAATGTGAATAAACAAAATGGCGATTTCGGTCTTCATTATCCAAGTTATCCAATTCACGAATCGCCCATTATCATAAACACTTGTTAGATAAGTTGTGCTTATTTGCAAATGATCATTATATAATTTAACGTTTATATTGTATATTTATATGATTTTACAGCCTTATAGGCACATTATATATTATAAATATAAGTTTAGTTCAATTACTATATCTTCTTATTAAATTCTATAATATTAGTTTAAAGGGAACCATTATAGATTATACATACTTATATAATTTTTTTGATGAATTATAAAATAGGTTAGACTAGGCTTAGATTAAGGGTGAGTTAGTAGTTTTAGAAGGAGTTGTTGGAGTAAGGGAGATTTGAAGAATTAAGGCATCGGTAAGTATATTTTATAAACGAAGTTTTTCATCATCAAATGAGGGAGATTGTTTGTTCTTGGGATGAAGGTTTTGATGACAACTGTTGAAGAATGGAATTTTGATGACAACAACCTTGTTTCAATCATTATTGATTATGAAATATATACTAAAACCTTTATCTAGAATATACATAAATGCAGGAATTATTTGTAGGCAATAGATATAGAAGACTATACAGTTTAAGAGATTCAAGACTTCGAAGGAGATTCTAGACTCATAAGTATCAGGATATCAAGATTTCAAGAATATCAAAGTAATAGAATCTAGTTAGTATGTTAAAACTCTGATTAGCACTCTCAAATTTCTGTTTTTAAATTATTATTTTTAAATTGATTTCAAATTGTTTCAAACTCCTTTCAAAATGATTTTAAATCGTCCAAAGATTTTACTTATGATTTCAAATATACATATAAGTTTCTTATATAATTTATATAATTTATATATATATATATGTTTATAATTATATTATACAGTTTTATATCATTTATTTATATAGTTTTTATGTTATATGTTTAAATTATATGTTTAAAATACATATTACTATGTTTTTATGTGTAATAACATTTTATGTTGAGTTATATACGTATATGAAGGATATTTATAGACAAGTATTGAGAATGAAGACTGTACAGTACAAAGATTCAAAACTGAAAAAAATAAAGATAAAGAATTCAAGATTGAAGACTCATTAGTATCAAGAATTCAAGAGTTCAAGATATCAAGATAAGTAATAGAGTCTAGATTTATGTTAAAACTTCACTATGGCGCTAACATCTTTATTCAGATTTTAATTGTGGAATGAAATCCACCTTCTCACTTTATAATGAGATCAAACACATAATGGGATGGAACCCATGACCTACTCTACTTGGATGGAATCAAAGAACTTTCAAAAGTGTTATTCAAATTTCCTTTCCGATTTTTTTTAATATTTTAGCAGCCACATTTTTTTTTAAATAACTTATTTTTGATTTTTAAATATTACTTGTTTTTAAATATTTTACTCTTTGTATTATTTGTAATTTATTTCAAAATTTTAGCCTTGATCTCAGGTTATTTTTTTAATTTGATTTTCTTATATGTGTATTTTAGTTTTATATGTTAAGTATCTTATTATTTTCAGAAACCATTTTCTAAAATGTTTAACAAATGTTATGATTTCTTATATTATGTTTAGAGTGTTTACATGTCACAAAATTGTTTTAATGAGTTTTAAGATCAAAATTCTTTTGACAACAAGTTTTTTATTTATAAATTTCGATATAGGCATGCCGACATATGATATCCTTCTATGTCAACATGGTTTTCTTTTCAACTAAAAGTCAAATTTCGAAAGAAATTTTTGCTCGTCGTTTCCCTTTGCGAATGGGTACGACTGTTGTTTGCTTATATACACACGATGCATAAACGAATTTTAAATCACTTTTTCTTTATTATTCTTCACTCCTTATCCATTCCATTTCCTTTCTAAATTTCAAGAATTCTTAACCAAAACTCTACTGAAATTCAGAGTGAATCAAAGTCCTATCAAGTCTCTTTATCAAATTGTTACTGAAATGATGTTGTTGTTGCCTGTTTAAATCAACTAGTGTGATTGTAGACCGCAAATCAATTAGCTGATCTTATAGCCTAGTTAAATCTGATACTTCCCTATACTTGGAAGTAGGAGAGGTGTACCTATTTGCCTTGAAATCGAGGGTTTTAATATCGACATTTATTTGAAAGAAATCAGCATAAGCAATTGTGTGGGACCGAATGTTGTTTAACTCCGAACCAATATAAAATCCTGTTATGTTCTTTCCTTTGCTCATTTTACTTATTATTCGCAACTGTGTTTGATTAATTTATTCTTTCATATCTGTGATTTGCATTTGATTCTGTTATATTGAAAAATATTTTGATAAATTAATAATTTTCATTAAATGCTTTTGAACCCCCCTCTAGTGTTAAGTTAGCCTTACAATCCATAATCTGCATTCCCAACACTGTTTTCTACTTTCAAGAGAATTTGAAAATCAAATCGTTTTGGGGAAACCCAAACTTCCCCGTGAAGGAAAGCCCGGATAGCTTTGAGAACACGACAAATCAGAATACAAACAGAAGAACATTCCATTGTCTATTATCCATCAGAATACAACAATTTAACAGAGTACGAATAAATATTACACAGAAAATATCAGAGATTTAAATTACATTTAAATACATAGCTGGGAAAAACAATACAAAGCACAACTGGAAACAAATACATAGATACGGAGCTTTCCGAATATCACTTCAGCTGTAAACCAGGATCTGTGAATATAATATCTGCAAAACCAAAACTACTCGCTGCCCGTGTGGAAAATAGGGGCACCCAGAGTTTAGGTTAAAACAATAAACTCCAGGTCATTCATGTGACTGGTGTGAGAACTAAAACAGTTATTTATTTGATTTTAAAGTTAGGTAATTCAAGGGACCACGCCGTATAACACGGAACGGGTTTCCTCCCAAGAATACCAGCGCATATAACAAACAGCGCAATGCTAATTAAAGAATAATGAAGCTATTATAAGACCCAGGTCCCATCACACAATGAAACGCAAGTCGGAGGATAGGGTTTTACCTTATAATAGCCAAATAATGCTTGATACGCGAAATTTAATCTTTTATTACTACTATAAGTGAAGAAAACAACTTCAACTATAAATATATCAATCCTAGACGACATGAATGTCCCATACCACTATGCCGCCAATATAGTATACAATCAAAACCGGAAAATGTCGTATTTGGAAATTGGATTTCCATACTGGTGGTTACTGATTCGAAATATCGATCGCGCAGTACAATTCCCAACGGCTTACGTCGTTGGCATGCGAAAACGCCGTAATGCACATCCGCACTATCCTGGAAACCAAGTATCTCAACGGATTATGTCGCAGGCATGCGAAAACGCCGTATATCCTATGCAATATGGGAATCGGGGGGGTGTGCCATATCCCTCACCCCGGTCGACCGAATCCACGACACCATGAAGGTGCCTATCCTCTAAAAAGCATATTGATCTAACCACCAGTTTACCACCATACCAGGGTGTGAGGCTCGCGAATTAACGCTACACAGAGTCGGGCTATATTAAAGCTGGGCTTTGATCATCATCCACCAAACATTGCTTTTCAACGAAAGTTTGGATCACTGCATCTCAGCATGCCACACTATCAATCAATACCGTATCACTGATTTCTACCGATATATAACCTCTGAGCTCGTACGTCTCAGAGAAGGGTGTTAAGCAAGAGAATAAATTCTCCGCCACCAAACAGATATATATTTAGCAGAGATCAACAAATACAGTATAAAGGAATACAATGTCAGACACACCATCCATCTACACGTCCGTTCTAGGTCTGAACGAAACCGGAGGCACCTTATTTCTTCCCCATATGTACAACATAGGGGAGAGTCCCTCGCACATCCGTACAGTCAACAAGTACGTCCGGATGGCTACCACTTTAGCCCCTTCAAGGTAGCTACTCCTATCATGAGCATCAGTAGCACCCATCCATTCGATGTGAAGATCGTCGGTCTTGCACCGTCTTCAATCTCTTCGACTTATCGCCGAACTAGTTATTCAGAATGGGTATAAACCCGGCCTTTCCGAATAAACCGCGTATCTTATAATCAAATGTTATAACAACACATCAAATGCCTCATTCCCATTAATTTTATCAAAGATAAAGTCTTTTAAATTTATTCTTTAATCTCATCTTTAACTGGGTTAAAGAACCAATGTTATTTAAAACACGGTTCACGATAAACCCAAAATCACATTCCATTCAGTCTCTAACCGTAAATTAGTAAGAGACAATTCCCTAAGTATTAATCCCGAAGGCCGAAACCAACATCAGATCAATACCCCAGAAACCATTCAACTTAGCTAATCTCTATTTAGTTTCTAATTCTCTTAGCTCTATTGGGTTTAAGAACAGTATTTTAAAAGATACCATTCACGACAAACCCAAAATCCCATTTCCATTGTTAGTCGGGTTAAAGAACCAATGTTATTTAAAACACGGTTCACGATAAACCCAAAATCAAATTTGATTCCATCAGCCTCTAACCGTAAATTAACAAGTGAACAATTACCTAAGTATTAACCCCGAAGGCCGAAACCGACATCAGATCAATACCCAGGAAACCATTCAACTTAACTAATCTCTAGTTAATTTCTAATTTTCTTAACTTCATTGGGTTTAAGAATAGTATTATTAAAGAAACCATTCACGACAAACCCAAAATCCAATTTGATATCAAACACAAGGCTCTGAATAGAAAATATATCTGCTTATATTCAATATCAAATTCTAAAACCAACGGATATCGTATTGGAATAACGATATATATATATCTTCCAAATTCCTCAACAATATTTGTATAATCACGGAATCCAATATCGAAATATTCCAACGACTATTTCCATTCCGAATCCATTTCCAATTTATTCTTTGGAAAATTCTGGTTAATTTAAAACCCTTTTCAAATCCAATTTATTTATTTTAAAAATAAACAAATTATTATTCTAACGTCGATTCAAATAGATATATCCGTTCCAATTCTATTCAAAATAAATTTCTCGTCGTTATTATTTAAAATAAATCATTTTAAATATTCAAAATTCATCAAAATTGCCAAAATAAAAATTTTAAATTGGTTCTGATTTCCGGGTTGTTACAATCTCCCCTACTTAAAATCTTTTCGTCCTTGAAAAGGAACAGAGCTGAAAGTTGTTTTACTAATCAACTCAACTTTCAGTTTGGCTTTCATTATTCAACTTTTCAGTTTCTAAGAATTTTCAAATTCTTAAAAAATTTGGGTAACGCCTTAAATTTTTGAAAAATTTCGCCTTAACCTCTTTTGTACGGGAGCACCGGGAAAATCCCCAAACCGCCACACAGGCCCTCTCATCTCAAAAGAAAAAGCCAAGCGGCTAGCTAATCGGCTCATAAAATCATCCAAAATCTAACAAAATAGTAAACATGTACCTATTTGTCGGGCATACAATTTTATTCCTCTTCTCTAGCCTCCTTGCAATGACCTGTTCAATGTATAGACATATATATGCATGCAATTTCAATCAAATTTCAAAACAGTTCGATGTTTGGTGCTAAATTCAACTTGGTTCTACATTTTTCTTGCATTAGTTATATTCTACAATACCAATACATTTTTAAAACAAAAAGCGTAATTACGTTCATACAAGCATCATACATATACATACATATATCCAAAATACTAGTTTATTACATTAAGACCCCACTTTCTCGGAAGTCGCGCCTTCTTCTTGCATAATTTCCAAAGTTGATACCTCCTTTCCTTTGGATTTCTTATCACCCTTCTTTAACGGGCAATCTCGGGCTAGATGCCCTATTCTTTGCATCGAAAGCATTTCTTTTCTTTTCCTGGATTTTTGGGTTTTTCTTTACGTTTGGACACTTATGCATAAAATGGCCCGTCTATTTGCATTTGAAACAGGCTATGTTCGGTCTTATCTGTTTCTCTTTCTTCTTCATTTTCTTAGGACACACAATTGCATAATGGCCTTCTTTTCTGCATTTACGACAATAGATACCCATGTATGTTCCTAAGTTCAACTCAGGTTCTTTTTTTGCTTTCTGGTGAGCTCTCCTCGCTTGTTTCGGAGTCATCTAGAATTCAGTATGAGATAAGCCAAAGTCGTCCATATCCTATATAATATTTTTAGGATTTGATCAAAAGAGCTTGCATTATTTTTCACTTAACAATTATCTTAATTATACTTTATTTATCATTTCAGTATTCATTAGTTGAATCTATAATCAAACAACACAATCAGCAATCAATTAGTTAATTAACATTTCAAATATATATAATTTGATATAAATTTCAAAACAAAATTCGTTTTCATTTTTATTTTAAAAATAACACTCTTCACACTCGTTCTAGGATACTACTGATCTCATCTCTAACGAGTCATTCTCATTGGATATTACTAATCCAATCTCTGATGAATTCTTTCACTCGGTTCTAATATGTCATGTTCTCTAGCTCTATAAACCAAAGCTCTGATACCACCTGTGGCGACCCAAACTTCCCCGTGAAGGAAAGCCCGGATTGCTTTGAGAGCACGACAAATCAGAACACAAACAGAAGAACATTACATTGTCTATTAGAACAATTCCATCAGAATACAAGAATATAACAGAGTATGAATAAATATTACATAGAAAATATCAGAGATTTAAATTACATTTAAATACATAGCAGCGGAAAAACAATACAAAGCATAACTGGAAACAGATACACGGATACAGGGCTTTCCAAATATCATGTTAGCTGTAAACCAGGATCCTGTAAATATAATATCTGCAAAACCAAAACTACTAGCTGCCTGTGTGGAAAATAGGGGCACCCAGAGTTTAGGTTAAAACAATAAACTCCAGGTCAGTCATGTGACTGGTGTGAGAACTAAAACAGTTATTTATTTGATTTTAAAGTTAGGTAATTCAAGGGACCGCGCCGTATAACACGGAATGAGTTTCCTCCCAAGAATACCAGTGCATATAACAAACAGTGCATTGCTAAATAAAGAACAATGAAGCTATTATAAGACCCAGGTCCCATCACACAATACAACGCAAGCCGGAGGATAGGATTTTACCTTATAATAGCCAAAAAATGCTTGATACGTGAAATTTAATCTTTTATTACTACTATAAGTGAAGAAAACAACTTCAAATATAAATGTATTAATCCTAGATGGCATGAATGTCCCATACCACTATGCTACCAATATAGTATACAATCAAAACCGAAAAATGTCGTATTTGGAAATTGGATTTCCGTACTGGTGGTTACTGATTCAAAAGATCGATCGCGTAGTACAATTCCCAATGGCTTACATCACAGGCATGCGAAAACGCCGTAATGCACATCCGCACTATCCTGGAAACCAAGTATCTCAATGGCTTACGCCGCAGGCATGTGAAAACGCCGTATACCCTATCCAATATGGAATCGGGGGGTGTGCCCTATCCCTCACCTCGGTCGACCAAATCCACAACACCACGAAGGTGCCTATCCTCTAAAAAGCTTACTGATCTAACTATCAATTTACCACCATACCGGGGTGTGAGGCTCGTGAATTAACGCTACACAAAGCTATGCTATATTAAAGCTGCGCTTTGATCATCATCCATCAAACTTTGCTTTTCAACAAAAATTTGGACCACTGCATCTAGCATGCCACACTATCAATCCATACCGTATCACTGATTTCTGCCGATATATAACCTCTGAGCTCGTACGTCTCAGAGAAGGGTGTTAAGCAAGAGAATAAATTCTCTGCCATCAAACAGATATATATTTAGCAGAGATCAACAAATACAGTATAAAGAAATACAATGTCAGACACACCATCCATTTACAAGTCCGTTCTAGGTTTAAACGAAACCAGAGGCACCTTATTCCTCCACCATATGTCCAATACAGGGGAGAGGCCCTCGCATATCCGTACAATCAACAAGTACATCCAGACGGCTACCACTTTAGCCCCTTCAAGGTAGCTACTCCTGTCATGAGCATCAGTAGCACCCATCCATTCAATGTGAAGATCGTCGGTCTTTCACCGTCTTTAATCTCTTTGACTTATCGTCGAACCAGTTATTCAGAATGGGTATAAACCCAGCCTTTCTGAATAACCCGCGTATCTTATAATCAAGTGTTATAACAACACATCATACGCCTCATTCCGGTTAATTTTATTAAAGATAAATTCTTTTAAATTTATTCTTTAATCTCATCTTTAACTAGGTTAAAGAACCAATGTTATTTAAAACACGGTTCACGATAAATCCAAAATCGCATTCCATTCAGTCTCTAACCGTAAATTAGTAAGAGAACAATTCCCTAAGTATTAACCCGAAGGCCGAAACCAACATTAGATCAATAGTCCGGAAACCATTCAACTTAGCTAATCTCTAGTTAGTTTCTAATTCTCTTAACTCCATTGGGTTTAAGAACAGTATTTTTAAAGATACCATTCACGACAACCCGAAAATCCCATTTCCATTGTTAATCGGGTTAAAGAACCAATGTTATTTAAAACACGGTTCACGATAAACCCAAAATCACATTCGATTCCATCAGCCTCTAACCATAAATTAGCAAGTGAACAATTCCCTAAGTATTAACCCCGAAGGCCGAAACCGACATCAGATCAATACCCAGGAAACCATTCAACTTAACTGATCTCCAGTTAGTTTCTAATTTTCTTAACTTCATTGAGTTTAAGAACAGTATTATTAAAGATGTCATTCACGACAAACCCAAAATCCAATTTGATATCAAATACAAGGCTCTGAATGAAAAATATATCGGCTTATATTCAATATCAAATTCTAAAACCAATGGATATCATATTGGAATAACGATATATAAATATTCCAAATTCCTCAACAATATCTGTATAATCACGGAATCCAATATCGAAATATTCCGATGATTATTTCCATTCCGAATCCATTTCCAATTTATTCTTTGGAAAATTCTGGTTAAATTAAAACCCTTTTCAAATCCAATTTATTTATTTTAAAAATAAATAAATTATTATTCTAACGTCGATTCAAATAGATATATCCGTTCCAATTCTATTCAAAATAAATTTCTCGTCGTTATTATTTAAAATAAATCATTTTAAATATTCAAAATTCATCAAAATTGCCAAAATAAAAATTTTAAATTGGTTCTGATTTCCGGGTTGTTGCACGTTTGAATATAGTACATTAGCTACTATTATTACTATAGTTATATACCACCTTTGGAAGGAAAGAAATTGTGATAATCCGTCTTTTTGGCAGATTCGAATCGATCGTCAAATCAAATTGAACCGATCAACAAGACGTATCGTTTAAGGTTATGACTAATAAGAACAAAACATATCAACTTTTTTTTATTAACAACATTACAATGTTACATCAGAGTACAAGAATATCATAGCACAAAAAATCGATACATGCAGAAAAATATCAGAGAAATAAATTACATCACAATGGAAAACATATGTATACATAGCGGAAGACTACCACATAATCCAGAGTATAGCTCCAGCCAAAATATGGGATCCTTTATATCAGAATATCTACAAAAACCAAAACTACTAGTTGCTCATATGGAAAATATGGGCACCCAGTGTTTAGGTGGGAAACAATAAACTCTGAGTCAGTCATGGGAATGGTATGAGAACTAAAACAGTTATTAAAACTTTATTTTTTTTAAAGTTGAGTATATCATGGGATCACGCCGTATGACACAGAACAGGTTTCCTCCACATGAATACCAATCATAAACCATTCACAGAGCTTTTGAAAAATGAATATAATACTCAAGTCCTTCTACACAATGCAAGATTAAACTGGAGGATAGAGTTTTACCCTATAATAGTCAAACATGCTTGATACGCAAAAAATTTCTTTTATTATTACTAGCGTATACTATAAAATCATTTTCAAAAATAAATGTATCAATCTTAGACGGCATAATAACCCAACCTATCATGTCGCCATATAGGTTTACAACTGAAACGAAAGGTTTGTATCAAAAGTTGGACTTATATTTCCATCAATGATCATGGAAAAGGATCTTACTTATCTTATTCAGACCATCTCTTGCAAGATGTCCAGGACCACACATATGTGATCTTGGAGCGGCAGATCCGGCCTACCAATTCTCGGTGGATTAGGATTACTCCTGAACATTACGTTCCCCCGATCATATATGACCGTCAAACTAGTCAGTTGTTTAACAATCATTTGAGATGCCTCGATTCCAATATCCACATAAGTAAATATGCCTAAGATCCATATCATAGCATCACTTTTAGCTATAAGGAAACATATGTCATTTCTTTACTATCCTTCATCCTGTTTTCGACCATTCACGGGCGGTGAGGCTTGTCGAAGTCACGTTTCAACACAAAGCTATGCTATGTCATTCATTTTTTAATCATCATCCACAAAGCTCTTTTTTTCAACAAAAGCTTTGATCATCAGCATCTTAACATGCCACATTGTCAATCCATACCATACAACTAATGTCTATTAATATATAACTCCTAAGTTCATACATCTCAGAGAAGGCTGTTAAGCTAAGAGAATGAATTCTCCGTCACCAAACAGATATATATTTAGTAGAGATCAATTGATACAACACAAAATACGATGTCAGACATACGTCTATACAAGTCCGTTTTGGGTCTGAACGAAATCGAAGGTGCCTTATTCCTCGTCCCTAAAGGGAGAGAGGCCCTTGCATATCTGGTAAATCTCCAAGTATGTTTAGATGACCGCTACTTATAACCTCGTCTTGGGTGTACATCTCAATCTAGACATCAACAATAATCCAAAGGATGTGAAAATCTCCAATCTTCAACCACTGTCTTCAGTATCTTCAATACTCATCGTATTAGTTCTTAGAATGGGTTGAAACTCGGTCTTTTTGAAATAACTATCGCATCTTGAAAATTCAAGTGATATATAAACATATCATAAGTCTCATTCCAATTCAGATTCTTTTACTCATATTAAGGTTTATAAGCCTTATCGGGGTTATCGAGCCTTACAAAAAGTAATAACTCATATCGTTATCTCATCACCATCTTATTAATCCCATGGAGAAAAACTGGTGGTACTCCATATCTAACAACCCTCGTGTTTGGTAAGTTTAATTACCTTCTCACATTCAAACCTTTGTTGAAAGATTTATTATAACACTCTATCATAGTTTTAATCTTCAAAAATCGTTGTTTACTGATTAATTAATCTTGGAAATAAATCCTGCCTTTAACTAGGTTAAAGAATAGATGTTATTCAAAAACGTCATTCATGACGAACCAAAAATCCAATTTGATATCAAACTCAAGGATTTGAATAGAAATTTTATTGATTTATACTCAATATCGAATTCTGAAATTAGCCGATACTATATAAGGAATAACGATATCGATATCTTCCAAATTCCTCAAACTGTATTTGTATAACTACGAAATCCAATATTGAAATATTCGAAGATCAATTCCACTCAATTCCAATCCAATTCATTAATTGGAAAACTTTGGTTAAGTTAAAACCTTTCATTTTAGTATGTTATTTTAAACACTAGGTCATTTATCTCTAGAAAACTTCATTTATTCTTAGTCGAATATCTAATTTCCTTTCTGTCCTTCCCATGTCTCGCCTAATGGAAAATTTCTAGTTAGATCTCACATGTGGTACTATATTGTACTCTTAGGAATCATCACGTGTTTGTTCAAATGTTTTGTATTCCCAGAGTTAGCGTATTCGGGTTTTGAACGGTCTTGGTCGATTTTGCAATCGATTAGGTCCGGGCAAAATCTTGAACGTTACATTTATTTTAGTTGTCAAACAACTCACTCAGATATAAATATCTTTTATCTTTCCAAAACTCATAATATTCAATTCAATTTTTTTAAAAACCATTTCTTATGATTTATCGTAATTTATTCCTAGTTTTAATAATTTCAAAATAGACCACTTTAATCAAGTCCCATTTCGAATCCTAAACTACACTAGCGTTGTTTTTATTCAAATTTGAATTGAACTTCTTCCAAAATATAATCGTTGGATTTTTAACATTCTTAGATTCATTGGAAGATCTTTTCATTATAAACCCAATTTTTTTCGTTTTAGGAGAACCCGACGATCGGATCTCCCAGTATGTCGTATTAAAGTTAATGGTCAAAGTTCGCGAACTGTCGCTGCGCAACAAGTCCTATTCAGACCAAATTCGAATTATAATTTGAAAATCGAAAATAAAACATTTCCATAATAATTTATTTACTATATAACGTATATATAATTGTTATTGGAAACCATACTTCGATTATTTTCCATTAAATTCAAATATTCCCATACTAAATCATTCTAATATTATTTAAATCAACAAAATATTATAATATTTCAAAACATATTATTTTAAGTTCAAATTTTCCTGGCATTCGTTATAAAAATAAATAAGATACTTTTGCAAAGAAAAACCTTTTAGCGCTCATTCTAGATAACCTAACCAAACTTCACTTTCGCCTGTTACTATTCATTTTAAAAGTAAAACTTGAAAATGCCACATCTTTATGAAATTAATTCAAATCAATTCGTTCCAATTATGAAAATTCATTGTAATTTTATAAACTTCGTGTTCATCCAAAATTAGATATCAAATTCAAACTTTTATTTTTTGCTGAATGTTTTTATTATTCAAATATTCAAATACATCCCGAATTGGAACGAGATTCCACCAATTACCATATAATTCCATTTATATGGATTTCACACAACATATGCATCCAATAATATTTGTTAACAACTATTAACACCCAATCATCACGTATTGGCGTCATTGACCTAAGTGTTAAGGTCGTCAACACTTATTCCCAATCAAGCCATTGTTGAATAAGATATTAAATCTTATTAACCAGACATTGTTGTATTTAACAAATCTGTTCATACCAACATACATCAAATTCCATTGATTATTCCCAAACAATATAAAACAATCAATGATATCTCATTATTTCATATTCTACGTTCGCTAAATTTTCTTGACTTAAACTAATAATCATTCATGAATCATTTTAACTCGTTAACAAGTAATTAACCCTACCACAAATACCATCATCTTTTTAACATGGTATTAACTAGATAATTTACCCAAATTAACTTCCAAATCACATCACAGTGCATTACCAATTTCATCGCACCACAATCAATCATCAAATCATATAAGCTACGATTTAACTAACTTAATTAAATGATTTAGAGTGAGAAATTCTCACTCTAGCCATTCCAATTTCTTGACACTTTAATGTATGATTCTCAAGATTGCAACTAAACCAAGGTTTCACCTTTCCAACTCAAATCAACTAGATACCACACACATACACTTGTATACACTTATATATGCAAATATTAAAGAAAGACAGTATTTTAAAGAGGGTTTAAGGGGGACAAGGGGGAGGCCACAACCTGCGAAAAGGGAGGGTGCTGCAGGGCTGGTGGAGTGTGGGGTCATGGCACAAGCATGTGGGGTCCGGTGAGGTTTTTAAAGGTAGTGTAGGCTTTGTTTTAAGGTGAAAGGTGGTTTTTTAACACTTTAAAGAGGAGGGAAGGGATTTTTGAGCCTAGGGGGTCCACAACTTGAGGAGGAGGTGGAGAGGCTGGTGGTGGTGTTGCGCAGGGATGTGGAGGGATGTTTAGAGAGGGCGTTGGGTATAGGAAGCAGAAGGAAGTGATAATGGAAGCTTAGAAGCTTAAGGAAGAAGAAAAAAAGATAAAAAGAAATAAAAAGAAATGTCACATGCCTTAATAAAAAAGAGAAGTGATCTCTTATGAAGAAAATGACATGTGTCTTAGTGGTGCTTGATGTGTTTAATTATAGTGGCTTATGGTACTCAATGTTTTAAGGGTATTAATGATTCTTAATTAATTATGCAACGTTAACTCATTTCTACTCGCATGACCACTAACAACTCCAAAAATTATGAAATTTCAAATCTTGATTCATTTCACACTTACAGTTTTAACGAGCTTGGTCTCATCGAATTCGTAGATAATTTTAAAAATGGCCATATTACTAGTTTTACTGAATTTTAACTAGTTTTTAAACATGTGTTTGTATTATCTATGCTTACATATGAAATTCGAAAATTGTGAAATTTTAAATCTTACCATATTTTGGTATTACAGATCCGAAAAAATTGGTTTCGTAGGATCCCGAGACTGTTTCCAAAATGGTCCCTTTTTAGGTCAATATTAAAATAGCAATTTTCAAAATTTTCACTTTTAAATTAATTTTAAAAGTTTACTAAACTTGTCTGAACTATTAAATAAGTCGTATCCAAATACTTAACCCAAAATATTATAATTCGGTGAATAGTGTTTCTATCCAAGACTGTTTAAACTGATAAGTTGATAAAACTAATTTAAATTAGTTATCTGACCGTTATACATTTTGAAGTTGTAGTTAAAAATGAGTGTACGTATCCAGAAAAATGTGCGGTCATTAATTTTTGAAAATTTGAGTTTTCAAAATATCAGAATTTCTGGGTCATTATGAAAACCAACGACTCCATTGCAACAAAGAAAAGAGCACCTTTCAATTATGGAATTTAATCTACTCTGAACATGTAATTCTTGTTCATAAAATATCCAAGCGCCACATAATAAAAAATAATAATCATATGGGCGGAATGGATATTGTTGAAAGAAATACTGAAACATTCTTACATTGTGGAATAAGCACTGATATGTTTATTTATAGGAACAGAGGCAACAATAATCATCATATAAGCTCGACTTTTGGTGTAGAGTAGGAATATCCAACCTCTAACAAAGTCTACATAGAGGTGGCCATCAAAATTCATGTGGAAAAAAATAAATGGGAGAAATCATAAGGATATTGTTAATAAGAGTGTTAACTTTACAATTGTTAAGGAAAATTAATTTTGTTTTACCCGAAGCAGATGAATTGGACTACCATGCATCCATCAGTGTTTCTAGGGAAATGGACTCCCTGCAGGATCAATTTATCAAAATTGTGGAATTTTAAAATCAAATAACTGGAAATCATCATTTTAAAAATATTCTTGACAATAAGATTTATGAATTATCTGCACAGTGCCAAGGTAGCGGTAGTTTTTCTCACACCAGCATAGAACCAGAGGCAGCAAACATATGACAAGTTTTGTGGAGCCTACATTTTGGATCCGAATGATACCACATCATCAGCAGAATATGGACATTTCTAAAAGTTATCACTTCAAATCTAAGCATAACATTAGAAATTATGAGATGCGAAAACATGGTATTAAAGACAATTATTACTTCTCACCTGATCTATAAGCTAAAATAAATTCCCAAAGGATTACACATCTTTCAAAAGATGAAGATCCCCAAATTTGATGCTTTTAGCTGCCAGCAAGACTGCCATCATCAGATTTCCATACTCAAGAGAAAGCAAAGAGGATCATCGAGCTAGCTAAAAGTAAAAGACAATATTAGGGAGCCCCTTTGATTGATTCCTTCTCTGAAATCTCAGCTTTAAAGCCAAATTGAGAATTCAAGTTTTCGTAGCATCCTGTTTTCATTTCGTATTGACATAGCTTCGTGATTTTGAAGGTAGGGATTCGATGGACGTATTTGTGGCTGCTTTTGTTTTATTAGGCTGGTTTGATTATACCTGCTTTTTGGGTGGGGTGGGTTTGGGCTGTTAATATTTTTTTACCTTATTCAAGAAAATATGTACTATAAGTAATGAGGATTTTACAAATTCACTTACAAAATAGAACTACCGCTTTATTTTGCAATAAGTTTGGGAATTTCTCTAACATTAATCATCTTTTATCATCATCATCATATATTATTGCTACAAGATCCAAATAATCTGTACATAATGGGTACGTTTTACAAGACAAAACTATTAGTATAACCAGTTAACCTTTCGCACATAGAAAGAGTGCATATCCTTTATGCATGTTAACAAAATACAATTATATTGAAAGATAGATTTTTAATTTAAATATAAAACTCAAATTTCAAGTAGTTAGCTTAAGTTGCATGATCTGTAGATATGTGTCTTTAGGTCTTGAGTCCGATTCATTGGAATACCAAAGGGAAGCACTATAGAAAATACAATATTTTTCGTCATTTTTACTTTGTAAATTCAAAAGAACTTTTTTAGTTAAGTATTACTTTTATTATTTAAAAAAAACTTAAATTTCGACTAATAATAACAATTAAGTAACGAAAAACTTAAAGAAAAATTGATAACACATTATATATTGTTCTGACAACTACTTTTCTACTTTTTAAGGTCTTGACACCAATGTGGGTAACAAAAATATTACCAATGTAAAAGCTCTAACAGTTTCTGGAGAATAACACATTTGTATAAACTATTCATAATTAAAGGGAGATATTCATTTAGACTTACCTTGAAAAAAATTATTGGTTACCAATTATCGACGCTTAAACTAAATTTCATCAAAATTGTTTGAAACGAGAATAAAAGGATTGTCAATAATTTTATTATAGTACCAGCAAGATGGCATACATGAGGCATGCGCTAGAACATATTTTTTGAACAAAATACATGTTTTCAGCAATAATCAAAATTTTGAAAGTAGTATAGTTAATTTTTATTTATTTATACACATGTTACATATATATTTACGTAGCTAGTTAGAATTGATTCCAAAAGACTGAATTTTTGAATATATTAAAATGATGTATGCATACATACATGTAATTTTATTTTGTTAAGTAACAATATTCTTTTGGAATCGTTACATTCAAAAATATTCCAAATATTTTTACCTAATAATTTTATTGACCTTCACATTAAATTAGCGTTTGTTTATGGGTATTTCAAATTATTATTCTTTACAAAATAAGTTGAATTATAATATATAAATATAAAGAATGTCATTAGACATAAAACATAAATAGCAGAAGGAATATGGAAAAAAAAAATAGAAGCAAAATATAGAAATTTCAAATATATAAAAAATTATAACATCTTGTTTGGAACCAATGCCATCATAATATTTTAACTTCTAAACTTTCCAATTAAAAATATGAACTACATTTTGATGTCACCAAAACCAAAATTTGTTATTTGAACTTCACAAAATAAAGGGACTTTAGGAAGTTCAATTTTGTTCAAAAGAACAACTATTTCAACTGCACCTAATGAAAGAAAATGTAGGCACTTGCTTATCATTCAAAAATAAACCTACGACTCATAAAAATAATAGATATAGGCAAATTAATTAAACATAACAAAAAAAATTGATATTATTAAAATAGAAACAAATTCCCACTCACCTCAAGATAGTATTCTAAAACTCCAAATCTGAAGTAAAATCCTGATTCTACCCATATCTTATAGATCTGAGAAAATAAGTATAAGTAGGGATATGCAAACATATTGAAGTCTAAATATGAGAAGAGATACGAGGCTGGGAAGAGAAAATAAAACCATTGTACCAAAATATTACCTACGAAGCGCACAAGGTTGGTCTAATTTTCTTATTTAAATACAATTCTTATCCTCATTGTATGTGTGTGAACATAAAAATTTGTCGGAAAAATTTGGTAGAAAGTTGAGGAGAAGAAATGGCGGACCATTTGTCCTATTTAAAAAAATAGTAGAATCAGTTAGGCCTTAACATATAGGCATAATAATCTACGTTGATAATTGGATTAAATTATATGAAATCCAGATTAGTGGGCCGTATCATTATTAACTTCCACATATAGGCATTTTGACCACCGCTACCATGTGGAAGACCTTCCATATATTAAGGGCTCGGCCTGTTGTGTGTTTATATATGATAATACTTTTATTAATTATTTATATTCATTCCAAATTTGCTTTTTCTTCGTAAACTCTTCGTACAAACTCCAATCATGAGGTTTCAAACATAAGAGTTGCCCAACAAAAGCGCAATAGTGCAAGCTCCGTTATAAAATTCCACCATTAGAAAAAATTCAAATTTTGAAGCCTAATTAACTAACTAATTGACTAAAATAACTAATTCCAAAATAATGGGTGTTACGAGTAAAATAAAGATAATTGCGTAAAGTGACTTATCTAGTGCCGTTTGATGGTATCCGGGATTTATCTTGGGAATAGAAAGATGTAAAGTGAGAGGAATTATAATTGAAAGAAATGCAAATATTCCTTCTTTCACATAAAAAACAAATCCGTTGTATTTAATCCCATTCAGTTTCGTTTTTTTCCCTCTCCTCCTTTCCATATCATTGCCAATAATTAAATTATCCTTTACAACATAAAATCAGATTCAAATCAAATGGGAACATCGAATAAAATAAATATTACATGGGTCTTCCTTTTCTTTCAAAGATGGTTGTGGATTTAATTAGGGATCTAAGGAGAAATGTAAAATTTAGTGTTTCAAAGATAATGTTTTTTGGAACTATTTCCCTTTTTTGTATTCGTTTATGATGTTAAAAATTGATTAAGTTCACAAAGATGTATTTTAAATTGCTAATTATCGAATCTAACAAAATATCTTTTATGTGCTGGTGCTAAATTATAAAATAAACCATGTGTTCGTTTTGGCTATTAGACTTGATAAATTAAAATACTAATTTTATTTAGCATAATATAATTCATATTTGATTTAGTAATTTAATTTTGTTACATTTGTGGATGTGATATTTAAGTAAATTGATTACCTATGTATATTTTCATATGCTTAATATTGATTTTAAACCCAATTTAATTTAAATTTTGGTACAAAAATTTTTATTTTACAAACATTTACAAATAGTTAGTGATTTTTTTTTGCTTTGTGTGAATATTGTCATTTTCCACCCTTAAAAGTAGACATTTAATGCTTCCTTTGTATTCAAACATTGAGCGTTTATGTGGTAAAACTACAGATGGTTAGGGTAAAAATAAAAAGAATAGGTAAAACATAATTTTGTAGTAGAGCGATAACATATAATATAACATTGATAGTAAAAGTTTTCACTCTAAAATACAAGGTATACCAGAATCAAAACGAATCTCGTTGTTTGGATAATTTCTAACCCTATAATGACCGTTAGATATATGATACAATAAAAAACAAAATAATATGGAAGATGACCATCCGACCCTTCTCAAAGAGCTTTGTAATAGCAACCCGGAAAATACTTGAACTGAACTGAGCATTATAACAAAATAACAACTTGGTCAATTAGGAAAATCAACAAGAGAAAACTCAAGAAAGCTGGTGAATATTGAATAATACTATACGAACACATCGTTGAATATGGAATGATATTGTGCATCAGAAGAGTAATAAACATACATGAAGCAAATGGAAAACAATCAAATGACAATCCAAAGAAGAAGAGATGGTCGTAGACAAGATCAAAACCCATACATAAAGAATTGACAAAAGTATTTAAACAAATAGAATAATATAAGGCACTTTTCGATGCAATTAAGAAACTATTAACTCCATGGTCTAACTAAAACAAGGAGAGCAAAACTTACCCAACATGACTTGGAGGGTGCACCCTCTTCGGTAAAGGTACACCTATAGATAAAATAATATTGATAACCTATACCAAACATGCAAATCATTCAGGAACTTCTAAGGTAGACCTTTTAAAAATTAACACATGCATTTGAATATACTCATATTACTACATGCAGGCTACTAACTACTCTCTAAACAATTGTGAATATAACCTAACGGGTGTGATCCACGTGACTTAGCTCCCACTCACTCTTTGGTTTTAGTTATCCATGGTGTTAATGCCAATGCTCAAAATTTGCTAGAAAACATCTTATACTGATGAAGCACAAATAGTGCTATATAAATTGCAAGGAGTCGCAACATCAACAGGATCTACAAGCATAATTATAATTGTGACCTTCTTAGCTCTCTGAACCCACTCACGAACTAGAGTCCCATGAGTGGAAACGGGCTCTCAAGCGGGATTGGGACTACTCTGGCTAAATTGTGCATTTGTTTGTAATGAACCTTAAGAACAGAAGTCAACTACTTCTGTGAGATTTGGTCAGAGAATGAGTGAGCATGATATCATGTACTTTCGAATATGAGATATTCACTTGAGAGGAGATGTTTTGTGCTTTTGTTTTAGAGGAAGGTAGGGTCACTAGTTTTATCACACTGAGGGTGAGGAGCTCATTTTGTCTACTAAGGGGCCAGTAGGAGATCAGAATAGAAAGAATTTGGCGAATGAAACATGGGATAGGAAGTTTGTCTATTGTTAGGAATGTGTTGGGTTTTCCTCTAACCTTACTCTTGATTTTTAGGGTGGGCTACGGTCAGATATATAGTCCTTAAAAGGACAAGGGATGCTCACACTCCTCCGCATCAGAGGAAGTGTACTTTTATTTCACCATTTTCTCTGGTACTTTGGCACTCATCCCAACTCTTGTACTATAAATGTTTTTGTTATTTACTGTAATGAAAAGTGGGCAGATGTAACAACCCGAAAATCTGGGCCAGTTTAAAATTTTTATTTTGGCAATTTTAATGAATTTTAAACATTTAAAATGAATTATTTTAAATAATAACGACGAGAAATTTATTTTGAATAGAATTCGAACGTATATATTATATACGTCGTCGTTAGAATATAAATAATTATATATAATTATAAATAGAATTGAAAATGGCGCAGTAGTTCGATAATTCGATTTCAAACTTCAATTGAATGTACCGGGTGCAAAACAATCCGATTTTAGTGAAACCAAAAATATTAGGATCTATTTGGGAATATCTTTCCAACGTATCTGAAAAATCGAAATTTCATGGCGGGAATCAAAAGATATGTCCAGTTGAAAATTCTGAATAGTCGCTATGGAATTCAGGCCCTTAAAAATGGGAATTTTGCAAACGACCTCGGATTTCGACGAAACCACTTTTGTTGGGTCCGTGATGTCAAATTATTGCTAGATTCCAAATTTCATAATTTTTCGAATCAACATGTGAGCGTGGCAAAGGAAAACGCATTTGACCAGTTTCAGTTGATTTTAATCGACTGGAAAATGACCATTTTTCAAACGGTCTCAGAATTCGATGAAACTAGTTTTGTTAAGACCGTATCGTCAATACAAAGCTAGAAAATATTTTTTTGGAATTTTTAGAGTTAGTATGCGGCCCCGGTAAATTGAAACGCGCGTTCAAATTCAATATATAGAGTTATATGTTGATTTTGACGAAAACTGATCGAAATGATCGAATCAGCCTATGTGGCATATCCCATTGTGTTCGTAATGGGGGTAATTAGCTATGGACGACAGGCGGTGGGCCTCGTTTAGAGGTCGTATGAAAAAGTCAACTTTTTGAAATTTAAAATAATAAAAAAATAAACCCTCTCCTCTCCTTTTTCTCTCTGCCCCCCCCCCCCCGTTCATTTCTTTCTCAAAATCGAATCAGAATAAAAAAAAGAGAAAAGAAAAAGGGGAGCTCGCGATCGAGCCTCCCCATCGTCGATCCGCCGCCCGAGGTGGCAGTGCCGCCACCCACAAACCCGCGCCCCCTCTGGCCTTCTCCCTCCTCCACCCTGCTACGCCCACTGCAGCGAACCCCTCCCCCTTCCGATCCGCCTCCGCCTGGCACCAGGAGCCACCGTGCATCCCTCCCGACCTCCGCTCCACCAGCTTCCACCACTCCGACGAACTCAGCACCCCCTCCCCTTCTAACGGTAAGCTCCTTTATTTAATTTCAGTTTATTTTAGTTAGTTTAATTTATATATACCTTTATAAAATCTGATTTTAATACGTATTTCAACAAATAGAAAAGATAAGATTTTTAAAATAGAAAAGATTAGATTTTTAAAATAGAAAAGATTAGATTTTTGAAATTGAAAAGGTGAAATATTTATATTTGAAAAGGCGAAATCTTTATATTTGAAAAGGCGAAATCTCTATGTAGATAATAGTGTGTAGAAAATAGGATTTTTATCTATATAATAGCGATGTAAAAATAGAATTTTTATCTATATAGTAGCGATGTAAAAATAGAATTTTTATCTATATAGTAACGATGTAAAAATAGAATTTTTGTCTATATAGTAGCGGTGTAAAAATGGGATTTTTATATATTGAATAGCGAAGAAAAGAATTTGATTCTTATATATTGAATAGCGAAGTAAAAAATTCGATTCTTATATATTGAGTAGCGAAGGTAAAATCCGATTTTTATATATGTAGTGGCTACGGGCAGCGAAAGTGACAAAAGGCGAGAAAGGTGAAGATTTCCTACATAGGAAGTGTCGTGGAGTTGGGATAGCTATTGGTGAGAACTTCTCACTCTAAATTTCTTTTTCTAGTTATATATATATATATATATATATATATATATATATATATATGCTAGGATGTAGACGGTGCTTAGCAGCACCCGTCATCCACAGACCATGGATGGCTTGTATGCTTGCTTGATGTGTTGTGAATTTTGTTTGTGTTGTTGATGTGAAATCGATAATAAATTGTAGATGGTTGAAATAAATTAATTATCGTTAAAAATATAATTTTTAACATGAAAGTGAATAAATGAATATTTATGAACAAATCGGCTGATTTGTTTATATACACTGATTTGACTGATATTGATTGGGTCAATAAATTTTACACATCGCCCAATTGCACAAATAAAAATCTATGTTTGTTGATTTGAAACCCCACATGGGTGTTGGGATGATATTTGGCGTACACTAATCCCAATTATTTAATTGTATGTCGATCGATTGGTCGACAGGCTGTGTAAGCGTTGATTATTTATATTTGATGCTTATGCAGTTGTGTGGTGCACCTTGGATGATGGTTGATTGTTTATCATTGATTTCATATACATGTGTTGTATGGAATCCATATAATTAACGTTATATGGTAATTGATTGGGCCCTATACCAATTGGGAAAATAATGAATATTATAAAAGAAAATTCATTTGTTGAATATAAAAATAGTCATGTGTTGACGATGTTCATGAGTTGAAACTATTGATGTGTTGAGTGAAATATTTTATACAATAAAATTTACATCTTTATCATATTTAAAATTAGAACTACTTCACGGTGGAGTCTAATTGAAAATCAAACGATAGATACCATAATTTTATAAAATATTTTACATAACAAAAATAGTGATGTATTGACAGTACTCATGTGTTGAGATTAGTCGTGTGTTGAAAGAAATATAGATTCATGTGTTAATGGAATATATATATATATATATTCATTTGTTGAATAGAATAACGAATTTATTGAAATATATAAAGCCGTGTCGATTAGAGTTGCGCTATTTTGACGTGAACGATATTTATATCGATTTTATTCGTTTTACAATGAATATTGAAAAGTGATTTCAAAATTTAATATTTTGAAATGAAATTCAAATTAAATTAGATTAAAATTCAAATTGAAATTTTATTGAATCAATTTGAAATGAATTCGAATCGAATAGAAAATGAATTCGATTCGAATTGAATAGAAGTGAATTTGAATTCAAATTGAATGGAAAGTGAATTTGAATTCGAATTAAATAGAAATGAATTCAAATTGAATTAAATTAAAATTGGATTAAAAACGAATTGAAATCGTTTTGAATGAAATTTAAAACGAACTGAAATTGAATTGAAATCAATTTGAAATGAATTCGAATTAAAGAAAAATTGAAATGAATTCGAATTGAATTGAAATCAAATCGATTTGAGATTGAAGATGAAGTTGAAATTGTTTTTGAAACGAATTTAAAACGATTTTTAAAATACGTTTTAAAAGGAAATCGACGAAATATATATATATATATAATATATATTATATATATATAATGGCCCGAATAGAACGCGCCGCGCCGCGGCAGTTCGTGAATTTCGACAATTGACTTCAAATTGACGTTGCGGGAGATTCGACCGTTGGATTCTCCTAAAACCGGAACCGTTGGGTTCGTATCGAAAAGAGCTTTCCAATGAATATTAGAAATTTGAAATCTAACGGTTGGATTTGGATTTATGTCCAAATCAAATTTAGAAAAGGTCGTTGTAATTGCAGTTCGATGGCCATTGATGAAAATCGACTGTACGGGCCTTGATAAAATTATTAAAAATATCTATAATTTATGTAAAATCATAAGAAATGATTTGGGGAAAATTGGGCTGAAAATTCCATATTTGAAAAGATAAAAATAGATTTTTATCAAAATGAACTAGTTTTGAACTAGAATTAAAATCAATTTATTTTTGAAATGAATAAATTGAATTTGAAAGTGATTTTAAAAATAATCAATATTCCCAATACGTGGATTGGACTGGAGTTGAATCGAAATTATCTTCGGAATATTTCGATGTTGGATTTCGTGACTATACAGATATTGTTATGGGAATTTGAAAGATATATTTTATGTCGTTATTTCCAATACGATATTTGTTGGTTTCAGAATTTGATATTGAATATAAGACGGTATATTTTCTATTCAGAACCTTGTATTTAATATCAAATGTGATTTGGGTTTATCGTGAATCGTGTTTTAGATGACATTGGTTCTTTAACCCATTTAAAGGCAAGATGTTGATTTTTGAAAAGATTAAAACTAAGTGGAGTTTTAATGAATCTTCTGAAATGTGAATTGATAATTTAAATTATCAAATCTGAAAGGTGATCGAGAATGGAGTACCACCAATTTTGCTCCAAAGCGATATTTAAATCTTTAATTATAGATTTGAACATGAAATGGTAATTAATTTTACCGATAACACCGTGGTGTTAGAGATGGAGTATTACCAGTTTTCTCCATGGGATATATAAGTTGGGATTGGGAAATAAAATAAATAATTACTTCGGTGTGGCTCGCTAATCCCGACTAGTTTGAAATGATATCCAAAGGAGGATTAAAGAATAAATTTAGAAGAATTTATCTTGGAGAAAATTAATGGGAACCTTTCCCTAAGAATGTGATTTTGTGAATAAAAGAATATTCTGAATTGGAATGAGGCGTTCGTTGTGTTTGTGTAACATTTGTTTATTATATACGTGGGTTATTCAGAAAGGCCGGGTTATACCCATTCTGAATAACCGATTCGACGAGATGTCGAAGATGAAGACGGTGGTTGAAGACTGGAAGTCTTCACATCGTTTGGGTGATTACTGATGATCTCGATTGGGCTGTACACCCAAGATGAGGGAAACAGTTAGTGATCATCCAGACGTACTTGGAGATGGATGGATATGCGAGGAAAGTGCCCCCAGTTTCGTTCAGACCCAAAACGAACTTGTAAATGGATTGTGTGCCTGACATTGGATTTTATTCTGTGTTGATTGATCTCTATTAAATATACATCTGTTTGGCGGCGGAGAATTTATTCTCTTGCTTAACGCCCTTCTCTGAGACGTACGAGCTCAGAGGTTGTATATCGATGGACATCAATCGCATGGAGTGAATTGCCAGTGTGGCACGCATAAGTGGCAATTGATCAAGGCTTCTGTTGAAAAGCAAAGTCTTGTGGTTGATGATCAAAGCACGACCTGTGTGGCATAGCTTTGTGTATAACGTGAATTCGCGAGCCTCACACATCGGTATGAGTCAAAAACGGGATAGTGACTGCAGGGAGAGCACGACGTTTCTTTCTAGCTAGGGTGGTGTCAGTGACCTACCAGCCCTGACATTTATATACTTTTCACCTGTGTGGTTGTTGGAATGCGAGGCGCCTCAGATATAGGTCTGTAAGGACCGGGAAACGTGTGTTCAGGAATTGCCAATCCTCAAAAGTAAGAGAGGACCGGCCCTGAAGATCCAAAGATCATAGTGGGGTCCTGAGACATTTGCTAGAGTGTCTCGAATCGGAGAGGAGCTTGCCCCTTGCCTCGACTGATGACGGAAATCCAATTTCCAATACGTGATATTGCGGTTTTAATTGTAGAACCAGTATGGCGACATGATATATGGTACCCATGCCGTCTATGATTGATATTTATGATTGAAATTGTTTTGACACTATATACACCTATGATGGTATCAAATGATTTGTTTTAAATGTATCAAGCATTATATGGCTATTATAAGGGAAAACCATATCCTCCGGCTTGCGTTGCATTGTGTGATGGGACCTTGGTCTTATAATAGCTTTATTTTTCCAAAGAGCATTGCGCTGTTTTGTTATATGCACTAGTATTTTTGGGAGGAAACCCGTTCCGTGTTATACGGCGTGGTCCCTTGAATTACTATCTTTTAAAGCAAAGTTTTAAATAACTGTTTTAGTTCTTACACTAGTCACATGACTAACCTGGAGTTTATTGTTTTAACCTAAACTCTGGGTGCCCCTATTTTCCGCACGGGCAGCTAGTAGTTTTGGTTTTGTAGATTTATATTCACAGGATCCTGATTTACAGCTGGAACGATGCTCGGAAAGCTCTGAATCCGTGTATCACTTTCAGTTGTGCTTTTGTATATTTTTCCGCTGCTGTGTAATTTATTGTAATCTCTTATATTTGTCGAATGTAATTTATTCATTTATATTCTGTATACTCTTGTATCTGATGGAATTGTTGTAATAACAATGAAATGTTCTTCTGTATGCGTTCCGATTTGTCCTGTTCTCAAACGATCAGGGGTTTTCGAACGGTCTTAGTCGGTTTAACGATCGATTCAGATTGAGCGAAATTCCTTGCCGTTACAGTTTGGTATCAGAGCTTTGGTTTACAGAGCTCGAGAACAAGACACATTAGAACCATACGAAAGAATTCATCAGATATTGGATTAGTAATATCCAATTAGAATGACTCGTTAGAGATAGGATCAGTAGTATCCTAGAACGAGTGTGAGGAGTATATTTTTCAAATGAAAAACAATTTTTGTTTTGACAATTTAAATCGTTTTATACGTATTTGATTATTTATTTATTTTGAATTTTGACAATCGAGTATATAAAGATTTCACGTATACGCGTCATGAACGTATATTCGAAGTTTTAATATACTGGGTAGATATAGAATCACATTCTAGACATCCAGGGATGATTCTGATGATGGTGCATCATCATCAGTATTGATATTTGAGTGACGAAGGTGTGATTTCTATATATTTCCATTAGACTGGTGTGAGAACCAAAACTAATATAGCTAGAATACATTGTTGTGAATTGGCTTCAAAAACATGATTTTTGACTATATTTCAAAACTATGAAATTGAAACGTTAATCCACTAATTGATTGATGTTTGTGTTGTTTGTTTATTTGTTTGATAATTTTGAGCCATTTAGCCTAATTGAATCAAATATTGAAATATATTAAAATTAGTCGCATTTGCTTGCATATACATGTACTTACATTGAACAGGTCATAGCAAGGACGCTAGAGCCGAAGAATAAAATTTGTTTGCTCGACAAATAGGTACATGTTTACTCTAATTTACTGTTTTGTTTGGGTGATGATGATTTTATGAGCCTATTGGCTAGCCGCTTGGCTTTTTCTTTTTCTTTTTGAGATCAGAAGGCCTGTATGGCAATTTCGGGATTTTCCCGTTGCTCCCGGTGCAGGGGAGGTTATGGCGAATTTTTTTGAAAAATTAGGGTGTTAGACAAATTTTTGAAGAATTTGAAAATTCTCAGAAACTGAAAAGTTGGAGAATGGAAGCCAGATCGAAAGTAGAGTTGATTGATCAAACCACTTTCAACTTTGTTCCTTTTCGGGGATGAAAAGTTTTAAGTGGGGGAGATTGTAACAACCCGAAAATCTGGGCCAGTTTAACATTTTTATTTTGGCAATTTTAATGAATTTTGAACATTTAAAATGAATTATTTTAAATAATAACGACGAGAAATTTATTATGAATAGAATTCGAACGTATATATTATATACGTCGTCGTTAGAATATAAATAATTATATATAATTATAAATAGAATTGAAAATGGCGCGGTAGTTTGATAATTCGATTTCAAACTTCAATTGAATGTACCGGGTGCAAAACAATCCGGATTTTAGTGAAACCAAAATATTAGGATCTATTTGGGTATATCTTTCCAACGAATCCGAAAAATCGAAATTTCATAGCGGGAATCAAAAGATATGTCCAGTTGAAAATTCTGAATAGTCGCTATGTAATTCAAGCCCTTAAAAATGGGAATTTTGCAAACGACCTCGGATTTCGACGAAACCACTTTTGTTGGGTCCGTGATGTCAAATTATTTCTAGATTCCAAATTTCATAATTTTTCGAATCAATATGTGAGCGTGGAAAAGGAAAACGCGTTTGACCAGTTTCAGTTGATTTTATTCGACTGGAAAATGGCCATTTTTCAAACAGTCTCAGAATTCGATGAAACTAGGTTTGTTAAGACCGTATCGTCAATACGAAGCTAGAAAATATTTTTCTGGAATTTTTAGACTTAATATGCGGCCCCGGTAAATTAAAACGCGCGTTCAAATTCAATATATAGAGTTATATGTTGATTTTGACGAAAATTGATCGAAATGATCGAATCAGCCTACGTGGCATATCCCATTGTGTTCGAAATGGGGGTAATTAGCTATGGACGACAGGCGGTGGGCCTCGTTTAGAGGTCGTATGAAAAAGTCAACTTTTTGAAATTTAAAATAATAAAAAAATAAAACCCTCTCCTCTCCTTTTTCTCTCTGCCCCCCCCCCCGTTCATTTCTTTCTCAAAATCGAATCAGAATAAAAAAAAGAGAAAAGAAAAAGGGGAGCTCGCGATCGAGCCTCCCCATCGTCGATCCGCCGCCCGAGGTGGCAGCGTCGGCACCCACGAACCCGCGCCCCCTCTGGCCTTCTCCCTCCTCCACCCTGCTGCGCCCCTGCAGCGAACCCCTCCCCCTTCCGATCCGCCTACGCCTGGCACCAGGAGCCACCGCGCATCCCTCCCGACCTCCGCTCCACCAGCTTCCACCACTCCGATGAACTCTGCACCCCCTCCCCTTCTAACAGTAAGCTCCTTTATTTAATTTCAGTTTTTTTTAGTTAGTTTAATTTATATATACCTTTATAAAATCTGATTTTAATACATATTTCAGCAAATAGAAAAGATTAGATTTTTAAAATAGAAAAGATTAGATTTTTAAAATAGAAAAGATTAGATTTTTAAAATAGAAAAGATTAGATTTTTGAAATTGAAAAGGCGAAATATTTATATTTGAAAAGGCGAAATCTTTATATTTGAAAAGGCGAAATCTCTATGTAGATAATAGTGTGTAGAAAATAGAATTTTTATCTATATAATAGCGATGTAAAAATAGAATTTTTATCTATATAGTAGCGATGTAAAAATAGAATTTTTATCTATATAGTAACGATGTAAAAATAAAAATTTTGTCTATATAGTAGCGGTGTAAATTTGGGATTTTTCTATATTGAATAGCAAAGAAAAAAATTCGATTCTTATATATTGAATAGCGAAGAAAAAAATTCGATTCTTATATATTGAATAGCGAAGTAAAAATTTAATTTTTATATATGTAGTGGCTACGGGCAGCGAAAGTGACAAAAGGCGAGAAAGGTAAAGATTTCCTACATAGGAAGTGTCGTGGAGTTGGGATAGCTATTGGTGAGAACTTCTCACTCTAAATTTCTTTTTCTAGTTAAATATATATATATATATATATATACTAGGATGCAGACGGTGCTTAGCAGCACCCGACACCCGTCATCCACAGACCATGGATAGCTTGTATGCTTGTTTGATGTGTTGTGAAATTTGTTTGTGTTGTTGATGTGAAATCGATAATAAATTGTAGATGGTTGAAATAAATTAATTATCGTTAAAAATATAATTTTTAACGTGAAAGTGAATAAATGAATATTTATAAACAAATCGGCCGATTTGTTTATATACATTGATTTTACTGATATTGATTGGGTCGATAAATTTTACACATCGCCCAACTGCACAAATAAAAATCTGTGTTTGTTGATTTGAAACCCCACACGGGTGTTGGGATGATATTTGGCGTACACTAATCCCAATTATTTAATTGTATGTCGATCGATTGGTCGACAGGCTGTGTAAGCGTTGACTATTTATATTTGATGCTTATGCAGTTGTGTGGTGCACCTTGGATGATGGTTGATTGTTTATCATTGCTTTCATATACATGTATTGTATGGAATCCATATAATTAACGTTATATGGTAATTGATTGGGCCTCATCCCAATTGGGAAAATAATGAATATTATAAAAGAAAATTCATTTGTTGAATATAAAAATAGTCATGTGTTGACGATGTTCATGAGTTGAAACTATTGATGTGTTGAGTGAAATATTTTATACAATAAAATTTACAGCTTTATCATATTTAAAATTAGAACTACTTCACGGTGGAGTCTAATTGAAAATCAAACGATAGATACCATAATTTTATAAAATATTTTACATAACAAAAATAGTGATGTGTTGACAGTACTCATGTGTTGAGATTAGTCGTGTGTTGAAAGAAATATATAATCATGTGTTGAATGGAATATATATATTCATTTATTGAATAGAATAACGAATTTATTGAAATATATAAAGCCGTGTTGATTAGAGTTGTGCTATTTTAACGTGAACGATATTTATATCGATTTTATTCGTTTTACAATGAATATTGAAAAGTGATTTCAAAATTTAATATTTTGAAATGAAATTCAAATTAAATTAGATTAAAATTCAAATTGAAATTTTACTGAATCAATTTGAAATGAATTTGAATCGAATAGAAAATGAATTCGATTCGAATTGAATAGAAGTGAATTTGAATTCAAATTGAATAGAAAGTGAATTTGAATTCGAATTAAATAGAAATGAATTCAAATTGAATTAAATTAAAATTGAATTAAAAACGAATTGAAATCGTTTTGAATGAAATTTAAAACGAACTGAAATTGAATTGAAATCAATTTGAAATGAATTCGAATTAAAGAAAAATTGAAATGAATTCGAATTGAAATCAAATCGATTTGAGATTGAAGATGAAATTGAAATTGTTTTTGAAACGAATTTAAAACGATTTATTAAATTCGTTTTAAAAGGAAATCGACGAAATATATATATAACATATATATTATATATATATAATGGCCCGAATAGAACGCGCCGCGCCGCGGCAGTTCGTGAATTTCGACCGTTGACTTCAAATTGACATTGCGGGAGATCCGACCGTTGGATTCTCCTAAAACCGGAACCTTGGGTTCGTATCGAAAAGAGCTTTCCAATGAATATTAGAAACTTGAAATCTAACGGTTGGATTTGGAATTATGTCCAAATCAAATTTAGAAAAGGTCGATGTAAGTGCAGTTCGATGGCCGTTGATGAAAATCGACTGTACGGGCCTTGATAAAATTATTAAAAATATCTATAATTTATGTAAAATCATAAGAAATGATTTGGGGAAAATTGGGCTGAAAATTCCATATTTGAAAAGATAAAAATAGATTTTTATCAAAATGAACTAGTTTTGAACTAGAATTAAAATCAATTTATTTTTGAAATGAATAAATTGAATTTGAAAGTGATTTTAAAAATAATCAATATTCCCAATACGTGGATTGGACTGGAGTTGAATCGAAATTATCTTCGGAATATTTCGATGTTGGATTTCGTGACTATACAGATATTGTTATGGGAATTTGAAAGATATATTTTATATCATTATTTCCAATACGATATTTGTTGGTTTCAGAATTTGATATTGAATATAAGCCGGTATATTTTCTATTCAGAACCTTGTATTTAATATCAAATGTGATTTGGGTTTATCATGAATCGTGTTTTAGAAGACATTGGTTCTTTAACTCATTTAAAGGCAAGATGTTGATTTTTGAAAAGATTAAAACTAAGTGGAGTTTTAATGAATCTTTTGAAATGTGAATTGATAATTTAAATTATCAAATCTGCAAGGCGATCGAGAATGGAGTACCACCAATTTTGCTCCAAAGCGATATTTAAATCTTTAATTAGATTTGAACATGAAATGGTAATTAATTTTACCGATAACACCGTGGTGTTAGAGATGGAGTATTACCAGTTTTCTCCATGGGATATATAGGTTGGGATTGGGAAATAAAATAAATAATTACTTCGGTGTGGCTCGCTAATCCCGACTAGTTTGAAATGATATCCAAAGGAGGATTAAAGAATAAATTTAGAAGAATTTATCTTGGAGAAAATTAATGGGAACCTTTCCCTATGAATGTGATTTTGTGAATAAAAGAATATTCTGAATTGGAATGAGGCATTCGTTGTGTTTGTGTAACATTTGTTTATTATATACGTGGGTTGTTCAGAAAGGCCGGGTTATACCCATTCTGAATAACCGATTCGACGAGATGTCGAAGATGAAGACGGTGGTTGAAGACTGGAAGTCTTCACATCGTTTGGGTGATTACTGATGATCTCGATTGGGCTGTACACCCAAGATGAGGGAAACAGTTGGTGATCATCCAGACGTACTTGGAGATGGATGGATATGCGAGGAAAGTGCCTCCGATTTCGTTCAGACCCAGAACGAACTTGTAAATGGATTGTGTGCCTGACATTGGATTTTATTCTGTGTTGATTGATCTCTATTAAATATACATCTGTTTGGCGGCGGAGAATTTATTCTCTTGCTTAACTCCCTTCTCTGAGACGTACGAGCTCAGAGGTTGTATATCGATGGACATCAGTCGCATGGAGTGAATTGCCAGTGTGGCACGCATAAGTGGCAATTGATCAAAGCTTCTGTTGAAAAGCAAAGTCTTGTAGTTGATGATCAAAGCACGACCTGTGTGTCATTGCTTTGTGTATAACGTGAATTCGCGAGCCTCACACCTCGGTATGAGTTAAAAACGGGATAGTGACTGCAGGGTGAGCACGAAGTTTCTTTCTAGCTATGGTAGTGTCAGTGACCTACCAGCCCTGACATTTATATACTTTTCACCTGTGTGGTTGTTGGAATGCAAGGCGCCTCAGATATATGTCTGTAAGGACCGGGAAACGTGTGTTCAGGAATTGCCAATCCTCAAAAGTAAGAGAGGACCGGCCCTGAAGATCCAAGGATCATAGTGGGGTCCTGAGACATTTGCTAGAGTGTCTCGAATCGGAGAGGAGCTTTCCCCTTGCCTCGATTCATGACGGAAATCCAATTTCCAATACGTGATATTGTGGTTTTAATTGTAGAACTAGTATGGCGACATGATATATGGTACCCATGCCGTCTATGATTGATATTTATGATTGAAATTGTTTTGACACTATATACACCTATGATAGTATCAAATGATTTGTTTTAAACGTATCAAGCATTATTTGGTTATTATAGCTTCATTTTTTCAAAGAGCATTGTGCTGTTTTGTTATATGCACTAGTATTCTTGGGAGGAAACCCGTTCCGTGTTATACGACGTGGTCCCTTGAATTACTATCTTTTAAAGCAAAGTTTTAAATAACTGTTTTAGTTCTCACACTAGTCACATGACTGACCTGGAGTATATTGTTTTAACCTAAACTCTAGGTGCCCCTATTTTCCACACGGGCATCTAGTAGTTTTGGTTTTGCAGATTTATATTCACAGGATCCTGATTTACAGCTGGAACGATGCTCGGAAAGCTCTGTATCCGTGTATCACTTTCAGTTGTGTTTTTGTATATTTTTCCGCTGCTATGTGATTTATCCTAATCTCTGATATTTGTCGAATGTAATTTATTCATTTATATTCTGTATATTCTTGTATCTGATGGAATTGTTGTAATAACAATGAAATGTTCTTCCGTCTGTGTTCCGATTTGTCCTGTTCTCAAACGATCAGGGGTTTTCGAACGGTCTTAGTCGGTTTAACGATCGATTCAGATCGAGCGAAATTCCTTGCCGTTACAACAAACCATTATAAAAGCTAGTCGACCTTGCCAAAAAATGAAGGCTATCAAAATTGATAGTCGATGAATCAACTATTGGAATCAAACTGGTACTGCTCTTAGGAAAAAATGAAGCAAAACAAGTTAGAGCAGCATTGCTTTCTATCTAGATTCGACATCATTCTCAACTTTCATGGTAACAAGATTTTAAATTCCCATAATGAGCAACAAGTTTGCCTTGAATTAACAAAACCCAACTAAGATTACATAATTTATAGCCCAAGAGTCCAACTATCATAGGTATGCAAGTGGAATTACGTGTAGAAAATAACAAATAAAGCATTTAAAACATGTAGCTCTCACTAGTGCTTGATTTCACATTGCAAATATTAAGCGTTAATAATTTCTTCAACTTTTTTTGTTAAATTTGAACATCTTTGTTTAAATTGATTGAATAACTTTAAATATCATTTTAAAATGATAAATTTATGAGATATCATAATTGAAAATGATTAATTATTTTATATATCATTATTTAAAGCGATTAATAAATTTTAAATATCATTAATAATTAATTTAAACTTCATTATTTAAAATGATAATTAACTCTAATTATAATAATTTAAATGATTAATTAACTTAAACTTTGTTATTTTAAATGATAACTAAATTTAAATATCTTTTAAAATGATTGATTAATTTAAATATCATTATTTAAAACTATTAATTAACTTTAGATATCATTATTAAAAGGATGAATTAACCTTCTAAAATAACTTTATTATTCCAAACAATAATATATTAGTTTAAAACATCTTTGTAAAATTTTAAAACTATGGCAATCATTCTGAAACAAAATCATTTAAACTCGCAACATTTTCAAGCTTTAAAACAATACTAATTTTTTTGTCAAACCCGAACGTTTTTTATGGCGATCTAACACTTTTTGTTACAACAAATAATAAATTACAATTAGGTACAGGGGTTAGACAAGATGCCTATCTACTACAAATGGTTTATAGAGTGGGCCGACCACTTTAACTATTCTAGCATGTAGGATAGGAGCTAGACAAGATATCTAGACTACTATATGACTCATTCCCTCACACTAGGAGCGACAATACAATAACTGACCTGGCAAAGAAACCAAAGGCAAGAGCTAGACACACTTACGTACACCACATTAGTGTGAATCACATAATACAATAAACCACGAATATGGCTTACGTATACCACTCTATTGTCAAAAAAACAATTCCAAAAGCTAAATTGAAAAGGAAAATCAGTACAACTAAACAAAATATGTTCTAGAAGTCATCCCATACAAGTGCTGAAACTTGAATAAGCATTGACAAAATGTAGCAGCACGAGCGTAACAGCACGCGCTTAGCACGTGGTCAAGGCATGCGCTTCGTGCGTGGATTGTTGTTTCTAAAATATTGTGTATTTTACATATACTTACATGAAATGTAGAACAAAACATTGACACCGTAGGCATAATTGTATACAACATATAATTATATATGTATGTATTAAAACTTTGTACCTAATGCGTGCACGTTAATGTCTACACATCAATATATACCTAAAAAGGATATGCTAAGCAATATAAACTATACAGGAGAAATAAAAATAATGTCCACAGTATAAATTAACATACCGTATAGAAATATTTATGAATTTAACTTGCACGCAATACTTCTAGGAGCAGACATGTGATACATTATGTGTAGACTTATTTGGACAATGCCAATAATCATGATTAGTTGATACATGATGTAACAACCCGGGAAATGCGAGCCAATTTAAAATTTTTAAATTGGTTATTTTCAAAGAAATTTAAACAATTGAAATAGAATATTTCAATAAAATATTGAATTGTAAATAGTGTGGCAGTTTGAAAATTTGAATTCAAACTTTGACTGACTGTACTGGGTGTAAAATATAATGAATTTTAGTGTAACCAAAAATATTTAAATCTGTTTATGAATACCTTTCCAACAAATCTGAAAAATCGAAGTTTCATAGCGGGAATCAAAAGTTATCGCCAAATGAATTTTCAAAAAGGTCGCTATAGAGAATATATAGCCCTTGAAAATAGACATTTTGCAAACTACCTTGAAATTCGACGAAACCACTTTTGTTGGATCCGGGATGTCAAACTATTGCTAGGTTTCAAATTTCATAATTTTTAAAGCTAGTATGTGAGCGTGGCAAAAGAAAATGTGATTGGTCAATTTCTGTTAAATTGGATCGACCAGAAAATGGCCATTTTTCAAACGATCTCAGAATTCGACGAAACTAGTTTTGTTGGGACCGTAGTGTCAAAACATAGCTAGATTTATTTTTCTAGAATTTTTCGAATCAGTTTGTGGCCCTGGCAAATTGAAATGTACGTTCAAATTGAATATTGAATGTTATATACTTTAATTTGAAAAATAACTGACTGTAACAATCGAATTGGCCTACGAAACATATCCCATTGTGTCCGGGATGGGGGTATTTAGTCAGGGCCGATAGTCGTTGGGTTGAATTTGGTGTTCGTTTAAACAAAAGGGTATTTTTGAATTTAAAATAAATTAAAAATAAAATATAATGGGCCAATCCCTCTCTTTCTCTCTAATTTCCCTTTGACCAGTCAAACCCGATAACACCCCCCCCCCCCGAACGACGGAAAAGCTCCGATCTTCCCTCCCATTTTCCGATCAATCCAAGAAGAATCAGACCCCCTCCCTTTGCAACTTATTGAATCTCTCACTCCCCTCTTTAAATCCATACCAAGAACACCCGCTATCGTTCGGTATTGGAGGAGAATCGACATCCTGAAGTCGCCGCTTGGAAGCCGCCGCCACCATCGATTCTGACCACCGAGCTCGACATCTCTGCCACCGATCTGAGCACCCCTCTTCCCTCTACAACGTGGTGCCATCTGATTTTGATATCGCTACACGGATTGAAGGATAATTTCAACCCTAGTTTCGAAGGTTTACAGAAGGTAAACGGCTTTGAATTTTCTGAATTGAAAATAACACTTTTAAGTGTTCCAAACTTTGAAAAATCAAATCTTTATGATGTGTTGACGAAATTCGATGAAACCGGAAACATTGTGACCGCAAGGAAGCTCTCTACCATCTAGAAGAGACCACGGATTTTTATGAGCTATCTACGATTTTTAGCACCTCGAAAACCAATGAGAGAAATCTAAATTCAAATGTGTGAATGAAATCATGTTGTATAAATTATATAAGCGAAATGTAAATTATATACGCATTGTATACCTCATGTACATGTGTTGTATAAGTTATATGAGCAATGTATAAATTATACAAGCGTTGTTTGAAACATATTTGCTTTGAATTATGTTGAAATGCAAGTGAAATATAATATATATATATATATATATATACACACACTCCCCTCGTCCACAAACCATGGACGATATTTATTGCTTGTGATTGGGGTGAAAAATGTTGTATGACGAATGGTTGAAAATAATTGTTTGTGGTTGATATTGTTGGATTGTGGTTGAAAAATACCTTTGTGGTTGAAAAATACCCTCTTGTGGTTGAAACAAATTAGAATAGGATTGTGGAAATGAAAATAAAACATGCCGCCTGCGTGCGAACTAGATGCATGAAATCCCCATTGTCAAAAACCGCGAGGTTTTAAGGTAGAGCGAGGAGCCGTACTAGGGACGGTCCCGGTTTTAACCACCCTGCCATTATGCTGCCGAAATTTTCTGAAATATTCATGTGTTAGAATAATTTTCATTTGTTGAAACCGCATTCATGTGTTGAATAGAAATTCATTCGTTGAATAGAAATTCATGTGTTGAATGGTATTCGTGTTTTAAATAAATAGCTTTAACAATAAAAATCACATTTTTATTATATATACAAACTATAGAGAACATTCATGTGTTGAATAGAAATTCATTCGTTGAATAGAAATTCATGTGTTGAATGGTATTCGTGTTTTAAATAAATAGCTTTAACAATAAAAATCACATTTTTATTATATATACAAACTATAGAGAACATTCATGTGTTGAGTAGAAATTCATGTGTTGAATGGTATTCATGTTTTAAATAAATAGCTTTAACAATAAAAATCACATTTTTGTTATATATACAAACTATAGAGAACATTCATGTGTTTAATAGAAATTCATTCGTTGAATAGAAATTCATGTGTTGGATGGTATTCGTGTTTTAAATAAATAGCTTTAACATTAAAAATCACATTTTTATTATATATACAAACTATAGAGAACATTCATGTGTTGAACAGAAATTCATTCGTTGAATAGAAATTCATGTGTTGAACGGTATTCGTGTTTTAAATAAATAGCTTTAACAATAAAAATCACATTTTTATTATATATACAAACAATAGAGAACATTCATGTGTTGAATAGAAATTCATTCCTTGAATAGAAATTCATGTGTTGAATGGTATTAGTGTTTTAAATAAACTGATTTAACAATAAAAATCACATTTTTATTGTGAATATGAAGTGCTAAAAATACACATGTGTTGAAATAAATATTTGTTCACTAGAAATATTATTATTAGCTTTGCTCTACATATATATATATACATGTGTTGAACAGAGAAAATGGATAAGCTGTTGAGTAAAGAAATTATTTGTGTGCCCGACAAATAGGTAAGCCTTAATGAGTTGGCTCCGCAATTTTATTTTTATATCAACTCCTGTAAATGTCATTGGATGCGGAGTGCTGGTTATTCTGTGTGTAATAATAAACATTGCCATAGGATAGTAACAATTAATTTTGAACTACACTACATGGCATACTTCTTGACGATAGGCATACTTCATCATATTCCACATAAGCATTTGGAGCTTGTGTGACGAGGTTGAAGATTTACCATACGAGCGAGAGGCTTGTATGGCAATGACTATATATTACAGGTTGAACTGATGACTGATCTGAACTATATAAATTGTAACGGTAAATTGCCAGATTAATAAAAAACCCACACGGTTCTGGAGATGACAATAAACACGTCTCTCTGGAGTTATAATCTATACACACTCCCCTGTGGACACCGGAATATATCACTATAAATATGTGTGTGCTTGTTAGGATTTATTGGGTACCTAATACGGCCCAATAAATTTCCAAACCCCTTCCCGTACAAAGGAGGTTATGGCAAAAAAATTCAAAATATAAAGGTGTTAGTGGAATATTTGAAGCGAAAACGATATTGAAATCGCAGGATGAACTATATTTATATATATAAACATAAATAAAATTAAAACGAATCGAGGCCATGCAGATCGTGTTTTGAAATCGTAACTTCAATCGATTAGTACGAGAGATCCGACCATCGGATTTTCCCGAAACCGCAACCGTTGGGTTCGCCTTGGAAATATCTTTCCAACGGCACCAACTTTGTAAAGATCCAACGGTTGGATTGTTTGGAACGTTTAATTCAATTCTGAAGAAAAACAGCGCCAGAATCGATTATATTTATATATAAATATAAATATAATTAAATTAAATCGAATAACGACACTGCAGCTCATATTTTGAAACCGTAACTTCAAACGACTAGCACGGAAGATCTGACCGTCGGATTTTCACGAAACCGGAACGTTGGGTTCGCTTTGGAGATATCTTCCCAGTGATATAAACTTTGTAGAAATCCAACGGTTAGATTTCCCGATATGTGTAAAACAAATTTGGGGAAAAACAACGCCAATGCCACGACACAACCTGAAACGTCGTTTAATTAAACATTGGCCATTTTTAAATAAATAAAAATGGCGAAAAATCGTTATAAAATAGTATAAGCGACATGGAATGGAACTAAACCAATTTTACTTAGTTTGCTTGATATTTGATGGTTGAATGTGTTTGACATGAAAATTATACTAAAGAACTGAAATGTGGATGTCGAATAATTTAACCATGGAAAGAATTGATTTGAATTCTAAATATACGTGAATTATTTGAAAAGGCCGAGTTAATCCTCATTTCAAATAATTGATCGAACGATTCGAAGTCAAAAATACGAAGACGGTTCAATACCGACGATCTTCGTATCGGATGGATGGGCGCTGCTGAGGTTCCTAATTGGAGTAGCTACCTTGAAGGGACGGAAGTAGTAGCCGTCTGGACGTATGTGTTGATTGTACGGATATGCGAGGAATATGTCCGGTTTCGTTCAGACCCAGAACGGACTTGTAAATGGACTGTGTGTCTAACATTGGATTTTGTTCTGTACTGATTGATTCTATTAAATATATATCTGTTTGGCGGCGGAGAATTTATTCTCTTGCTTAATGACCTTCTCTGAGACGTACGAGCTCAGAGGTTATATATCGATAGAAATCGGTCGTATTCAGTGGATTGCCTGTGTGGCATGCCAAGATGCAGTGATCAAGGCTTCTGTTGCAAAGCAAAGTCTTGTGGTCGATGATCAAAGTACGGCCTACGTGGCCTGACTTTGTGTATAGCATGGATTCGCGAGCCTCACACCTCGGTATGAGTTAAAAACGGGATAAGGACTGTAGGGAGAGCATGACGTTTCTTTCTAGCTAACGGTAGTGTCAGTGCTTAAACTGGATGACATTTATATTATTTTTACCTATGTGGATGTTGGAATGAGGCACCTCGATTTTAGGTCTGAAAGGACCGGGAAACGTGTGTTCAGGAATTGCCAATCCTCAAACGTAAGAGAGGATCGACCCTGAAGATCCAAGGGTTACCCAGAGTGTGTAGTCCTGAGGCATTTGCTAGAGTGTCTCGAAGCGGAGAGGAGCTTGCCCCTTGCCTTGACTCATAATGGAATCCAAACTTCCAATATGACATAACGGATTTGATTGTAGAACTAGTATGGCGACATAGTGGTATGGGACACTTATGTCATCTATGATTGATATTTATGATTGTATCTAAAATTAGAAACCAACTGTAAACGAGCTAAGATGGATGGTTTGCTGGGTATTGGTCTGATGTTGGTTTCGGCCTTCGGGGTTAATACTTAGGGAATTGTTCTCTTACTATTTTACGGTTGGAGTCTGATTAAGAATTAAACGACAAAATTTACATTTTAAGTGATTTTACTTTACACGTATTAAGCATATCTTGGCCAATATAAGGTAAAACTCTATCCTCCGGTTTGCGTTGCATTGTGTGATGGGACTTGAGTCTTATATTGGCTTCATTCTTTATTAAAAGCATTGCGTTGTTTAAAGAATTTACTTTATTTTAAATGCACTGGCAATCACTGGAGTAATCTCGTTCCGTGAAAGTGGCGTGGTCCTGTGATTTTCCTTATTACCATTGTTAAACCGTTTAAGTAGATTTCTCATACCAGTCCCATGACTGACTAGTTGTTTGTTTCACTTTACAAACTCGGGTGCCCTTATTTTCACACGGGCCGCCTAGTTGACAGATGACAGGTTATTTTGGCTTAGCACTGCAGTACGGAGTGCGCTTTTAGCTTGATGGCGAGGAGTAGATTTACTTGTATTTTGGCTATTGACTTTCCGCTATCCTTATCTTATGTATATGATTCCGCCTATGGCGATGTAGACTGATTTACTTCCAGCATGTATTATCCTATGTATATGTACCGCCTCAGGCGATGTAGACTGATATCTTTATTATGTCTCACTGTATGTATATATTCCGCTTATGGTGATGTTGACTGATCATTCCCTTTTTTATGCACTAAGTTATATCCTACACTGTGTTACTCTGATATTGTTACATGTTATGATTCCGCTGTCATATCTATGTAAAATTATTCTATTTATTGTTTATGCTATTATCTGTACTCTGCTAATGATGATTAATGAGTTAAATTCCAATAATTATCCTTAACACCATCGTACGTGTTTTGAGATCGTCACAATTGGTATCAGAGCTTTGGTTAACCTTAGTTCTGGAATTTAACACATTAAACACCTCATCAGAATAGAATCAGTAGAGTTCTAAGGCGAGTGGCTCATTAGAGATAGGATCAGTAATGTCCTAGAATGAGCTAAGCAGAATAGCAAAACAATTTGATCAGTACATCATTACCTTTCCTAATGTTCTTCTGCTTTATCGTATATGAAAGTTATCATTCCTGTGAGCTTGACTCTTTTCTTGCTTATACAGAACTTGACTAAATGGCTACACGAGCAGCTGCAGCCAGAGGCGGCCGAGGAGGCCGAGCAGGCCGAGCTGGAGGACGAGGGAATATCCCCACAGCAGAACAAGGGCCTATGATTCAGCCACCAGCACCTCAGGACTTCGACCTTGACCAAGTAGCAAAGAGGTACAGAAACCTCGGAGGCAAACCCTTTTCTGGCATTGGTACCGTGACAGAGGCTTTAGCATGGTTGAAGACATGCGAGAAGATTTTTGGTGGCATGAGACTTGGAACCCACGACAAAGCGCTTATGGGCGCTTGGCTTTTACAGGAGGAGGCCGAATTGTGGTGGGATGCCATCACCTCTGAGGATGAGGAAGATACAGTAAGAACTTAGGAGGAGTTCAAGACATTGTTCAAGGGGAAGTTCATCCCCGAGCAAGCATTAGAGCGTATTCGTGATGAGTTTGCTAATCTCCAGTAGGGAGACCGCTCTATTCAAGACTATCTCAAAAAATTTACACATCTATCACGTTATGCTCCAGAGCTTATCTTGACATCAAAAGCAAAGAATAAGAGATTTATACTGGGGCTACATCGCAAGTATCAGGACCGGGCCATGAGTAACATCAAGCTTCCATTTTCAGAACTGATAGAGATGGCCTGTAACTACGAAGATTTGGATGAGAGGAACTCCAATCTAGACCGCGCTAAAAGCCAAGCAGGAAACAAGCGCAAAGCTTCTGGAGATCAGCCCGAGTCCAGCAATGCAGCAGCCGCTACTCAGCAAGCTAGCAAGATACCCAAAGGCAGCTGTTACAATTGCGGAAAGAAGGGGCATTATTCAAATGTGTGCACCGCTCCAAAGCAGCTGAAGACAAACCCGCAAAGCTCAAATCCGAACCCCTGCAGCTCGGCTGAATGCTAGAACTGCCATCAGAAGGGGCACTATAGCAGAAATTGTCCTTTGAAGAAGAATGCACAAGTAGCGCATGTTTATGACGGGGAGGACCCGCTAGCTATCGTTGATGGATCGGGTAAACCCGATGTCTTGGGAGGTACCCTTACAATTAAAAATATTCCTGTTTCTGTACTTTTTGACACTGGTGCATCACGTAGCTTCATATCTAGTAACATTGTTCACAAGTTAAAATTGAAACAAAGGAAGCTTAAAGAACCAATTAAAGTTCAAAACCCGATAGGAGGTTCTATTATTCTCAGTTCATATTGTAGAGTTCCTGTCTCTTTTTCTTGTTACAAGTTCTCTTTTGATTTGATCACCATGAATTTTTCTGAATTTGATATTATACTTGGGCTGGATTGGTTAACAAAATACGAGGCTAAAGTAAATTGTGCGGAAAGTATAGTGAAAATTAAAACAAAGGTTGGGCATATCACTATACCATACAATGGATCAGAAATAGATACAAAAGAATTTTGGTCTGCTTTGGAAGTTATTCCCACTTCATTAGAAAAGATTCCTATCGTTAAAAACTATGCGGATGTGTTTGAAGAAGTCGAAAACTTACCTCTGCAAAGAGAAATTGAATTTAGAATCGATCTAATTCCGAATGCCAGACCAGTAGTACATCCAACTCGAAGAATGGCCCCGAAAGAAAAAGAAGAGTTGGGCAACCAAACTCGAGAATTGCTGTGGAAAGGTCTGATTAGGCCAAGCTTTTCAGATTGGGGAGCAGCAGTAGTGTTTGTCCCGAAATCAGACGGTACTCTATGACTTTGTGTTGATTACCGAGATCTCAATAAGCAGACACTGAAGAATAAATATCCATTGCTGTGAATCGATGATTTACTAGATCAATTAAATGGGGCGAGGGTATTCTCCAGAATGGACCAAGATACAGGTTTCCATCAATTACGTATAGCTGAAGACTGTGTTCCTTTGACAGCTTTCAGAGGTCCCGATTTATTCTACGAATGGTTAGTAATGCCGTTCAGCTTGTGTAATGCTCCAGCCTACTTCGTCGATTTAATGAACAGAGTATTCCATGGTGTCTTGAATAAATTTGTTCTGGTCTTCATCGATGATATCTTAATCTACTCCAAGTCAGAAGGCGAGCATGCAAAACATTTAGAACAAGTGTTGGAAATTCTGAGAAGAAATGTCTTGAAAGCTAAATTTTCTACGTGTATCTTCTGGCAAGACGAAGTTAAGTTCCTTGGCCATGTCGTATCAAAAGAAGAGATTGCTGTTGATCCAAGCAAAATTTCAGCAATTTAGGATTGGAAACAACCTACTACCCCCACCGAAGTTCGAAAGTTTCCTTGGATTGGCTAGTTACTATCAGAAATTCGTTAAGGACTTTTCGAAGATATCCGGTGTATTAACAAAGCTTACAAAGAAGCATGAAAAATTCAAGTGGACTCCAGAATGTGAGGAAGCTTCCCAAGAGCTGAAACTGAAATTGACAACTTCCCCAATATTAACAATTATTGATGGCAACCAGGACTTGACGTTATGGACGGATGCTTCTATTAGAGGTCTTGGCGCAGTATTAATGCAAAGAGGCCAGGTGGTCGCTTATGCTAGCCGTCAGCTGAAGCCGTATGAGAGGAACTATGCAACTCATGATCTCGAGTTGTTAGCCATCATGTTTGCTTTGAGAATCTGGAGGCATTATTTATTGGGTGATAAGTTCGAGATGTTTACTGATCATCAATCATTGAAGTATCTATTCACTCAGAAAGATCTAAACTTGAGACAATAGCATTGGTTAGAATTCCTTGCAGCATACGATTTTGAAATTCTATACACTCCAGGAAAGCCAATGTTGTCGCAGATGCGCTCAGAAGGAAGAGTGAAATCATCGCCAGTTTAATCATTACGTCTTCGTTAATTGACAAGATCTCTGCCCTTCAGAAAGAAGATAATTTTGTTAAGGTGATGATCAAAAGAATTAAAAAGGGCGAAGACTCCAGCTTCCAAGTGGATAGTGAGGGAGTTTTGAGATTAAAAGGAAGAATTTGTGTTCCCGACATCTCCGAGATGAAAAGGGAAGTACTAGATGAATGTCACAGGTCCAAACTTTGTATCAATCCCGGTGTGAGCAAAATGTATAATGACCTCAAACGCACATTCTGGTGGAAGGCGATGAAGAGAGACATTTCTTTATATGTTAGCAGATGCTCTACTTGCCAACTAGTCAAGAGCGATCAACAAAAACTCACTGGATTATTACAACCATTAGATATTCCAGGATGGAAGTGGGAACAAATTTCCATGGACTTCATAGACGATTTGCCTCAAATTAAGAAAGGAAACGACAGTATTTGGGTGATCGTAGATTACTTCACGAAGACTGCCCATTTCATACCTGTCAGATCCAACAGAACGGCTCAAAGTTTAGCACAGATTTACTTCAAGGAAATAGTTAAACTGCATGGAGTACCGCTCAGTATAGTCAGTGATAGAGATCCACTATTTACTAGAAAATTATGGAAAGCATTCCAGACAGAATTGGGAACCAAGTTGAATCTAAGCACCGCTTATCACCCTCAGACAGATGGCCAAACTGAGCAGGTGAATAGAATTCTAGAAGATTTACTGCAAGCTTGTATTTTTGATTTTGACAGGTCATGGGAGGATCACTTGCATTTGGCAGAATTCTCATATAACAATAGCTATCAAGCAAGTTTGGGGATGTCGCCATTTGAAGCATTATACGGTAGACCGTACAGATCTCCCGCATGTTGGGTAGAACCTGGCAACAGACTTGTGTTAGGACCTGATATGATTCGAGAAGGATCTAATAAAGTCGATTTCATCAAGAAGCGATTGAAAGCCACACAAAGCAGACAGAAAAGTTATGCAGATTCTAGAAGAAGAGATTTATCATTTGCCGTGGGCGATTATGTTTATTTAAGAGTTTCTCCGATGAGGGGAGTAATCAGATTTGGCAAAACTGGGAAGTTGGCATCGAGATTTATTGGTCCCTTTCCTATACTTGAATGAATTGGAACTCTTGCTTATAGGGTTTCATTACCTGATTGGTTGCCTGGAGTGCATGATGTGTTCCACATATCTCAACTCAGAAAACATGTGCATGATCCGGATCTTGTTGTAGAAGAATCAGCGCAACAGGACTTGGAAATTACTCCAGAATTGGCAGTCAGAAGAGAGCCATTAAAGATTGTTGGCAAAGAAACTAGAGAGCTAAGGAGCAAAAAGGTTCATTTAGTTAAAGTGCAGTGGAGTAGTGATCCTAGAGACTACACTTGGGAAACTGAGGAAAGCACTAAGCAAGCTTACCCCAAATGCAGAGTGGACCTCTCTGACTAACTCCGGTGCAAGTTACCTTTAAAATACTTTGCATTTACATTTTGTTTCCTACTGTACTGCTGTTTTCTTTTCGGGGGCGAAAAGTTTTAAGTGGGGGAGATTGTAACAACCCGGGAAATGTGAGCCAATTTAAAAAATTTAAATTGGTTATTTTCAAAAAAAATTAAACAATTGAAATAGAATATTTCAATAAAATATTGAATTGGAAATAGTGTGGCAGTTTGAAAATTTGAATTCAAACTTTGACTGACTGTACCGGGTGTAAAATATAACGGATTTTAGTGAAACCAAAAATATTTAAATCTGTTTATGAATACCTTTCCAACAAATCTGAAAAATCGAAGTTTCATAGCGGGAATCAAAAGTTATCGCCAAATGAATTTTCAGAAAGGTCGCTATAGAGAATATATAGCCCTTGAAAATAGACATTTTGCTAACGACCTCGGAATTCGACGAAACCACTTTTGTTGGATCGGGGATGTCAAACTATTGCTAGGTTTCAAATTTCATAATTTTTGAAGCTATTATGTGAGCGTGGCAAAAGAAAATATGATTGGTCAATTTCTGTTAAATTGGATCGACCAGAAAATGGCCATTTTTCAAACGATCTCAGAATTCGATGAAACTAGTTTTGTTGGGACCGTAGCTGCAAAACATAGCTAGATTTATTTTTCTAGAATTTTTCGAATCAGTTTGTGGCCCTAGCAAATTGAAATGTACGTTCAAATTGAATAATGAATGTTATATACTTTAATTTAAAAAATAACTGACTGTAACAATCGAATTGGCCTACGAAACATATCCCATTGTGTTCGGGATGGGGGTATTTAGCTAGGGGCGACAGTCGTTGGGTTGAAATTGGTGTTCGTTTAGACAAAAGGATATTTTTGAATTTAAAATAAATTAAAAATAAAATATAATGGGCCAATCCCTCTCTTTCTCTCTCATTTCCCCTTGACCAGTCAAACCCGATAACCCCCCCCCCCCCCCGAACGACGGAAAAGCTCCAATCTTCCCTCCCATTTTCCGATCGATCTAAGAAGAATCAGACCCCCTCCTTTTGCAACTTATTGAAGCTCTCACTCCCCTCTTTAAATCCATACCAAGAACACCCACTATCGTTCAGTATTGGAGGAGAATCGACCTCCTGAAGTCGCCGCATGGAAGCCGCCGCCACCGTCGATTCTGACCACCGAGCTCGACATCTCTGCCACCGATCTGAGCGCCCCTCTTCCCTCTACCACGTGGTGCCATCTAATTTTGGTATCGCTACACGGATTGAAGGATAATTTCAACCCTAGCTTCGAAGGTTTACAGAAGGTAAACGGCTTTGAATTTTCTGAATTGAAAATAACACTTTTAAGTGTTGCAAACTTTGAAAAATCATATCTTTATGATGTGTTGACGAAATTCGATGAAACAGGAAATATTGTGACCGCAACGAGGCTCTCTACCATATGGAAGAGACCGCGGATTTTTCTGAGCTATCTACGATTTTTAGCACCTCGAAAACCAATGTGAGAAATCTAAATTCAAATGTGTGAATGAAATCGTGTTGTATAAATTATATAAGCAAAATGTAAATTATATACGCATTGTATACCTCATGTACATGTGTTGTATAAATTATATGAGCGATGTATAAATTATACAAGCGTTGTATGAAACATATATGCTTTGAATTGTGTTGAAATGCAAGACAAATATAATATATATATATATATATATATATATTCTCCCCTCGTCCACAAACCATGGACGATATTTATTGCTTGTGATTGGGGTGAAAAATGTTGTATGACGAATGGTTGAAAATAATTGTTTGTGGTTGATATTGTTGGATTGTGGTTGAAAAATACCTTTATGGTTGAAAAATACCCTCTTGTGGTTGAAACAAATTAGAATAGGATTGTGGAAATGAAAATAAAACATGCCGCCTGCGTGCGAACTAGATGCATGAAATCCCCATTGTCAAAAACCGCGAGGTTTTGAAGTAGAGCGAGGAGCCGTACTAGCGACGGTCCCGGTTTTAACTACCTTGCCATTATGCTGCCGAAATTTTCTGAAATATTCATGTGTTAGAATAATTTTCATTTGTTGAAATTATTTTCATATGTTGAAACCGCATTCATTTGTTGAATAGAAATTCATTCATTGAATAGAAATTCATGTGTTGAATGGTATTCGTGTTTTAAATAAATAGTTTTAAAAATAAAAATCACAATTTTATTATATATATAAACTATAGAGAACATTCATGTATTGAATAGAAATTCATTCGTTGAATAGAAATTCATGTGTTGAATGATATTCGTGTTTTAAATAAATAGCTTTAACAATAAAAATCACATTTTTATTATATATACAAACTATAGATAACATTCATGTGTTGAATAGAAATTCATTCGTTGAATAAAAATTCATGTGTTGAATGGTATTCGTGTTTTAAATAAATAGCTTTAACAATAAAAATCACACTTTTATTATATATACAAACTATAGAGAACATTCATGTGTTGAATAGAAATTCATTCGTTGAATAGAAATTCATGTGTTGAATAGTATTCGTGTTTTAAACAAATAGCTTTAATAATAAAAATCACATTTTTATTATATATACAAACTATAGAGAACATTCATGTGTTGAATAGAAATTCATTCGTTGAATAGAAATTCATGTGTTGAATGGTATTCATGTTTTAAATAAATAGCTTTAACAATAAAAATCACATTTTTATTATATATACAAACAATAGAGAACATTCATGTGTTGAATAGAAATTCATTCGTTGAATAGAAATTCATGTGTTGAATGGTATTCGTGTTTTAAATAAATTGATTTAACAATAAAAATCACATTTTTATTGTGAATATGAAGTGCTAAAAATGCACACGTGTTGAAATAAATATTTGTTCACTAGAAATATTATTATTAGCTTTGCTCTATATATATATATATATATATACATGTGTTGAACAGAGAAAATGGATTAGCTGTTGAGTAAAGAAATTATTTGCGTGCCCGACAAATAGGTAAGCCTTAATGAGTTGGCTGTGCAATTTTATTTTAATATCAACTCCTGTGAATGCCATTAGATGCGGAGTGCTGGTTATTCTGTGTGTAATAATAAATATCGCCATTGGATAGTAACAATTAATTTTGAACTACACTACATGGCATACTTCTTGACGATAGGCATACTTCATCATATTCCAAATAAGCATTTGGAGCTTGTGTGACGAGGTTGAAGATTTACCATACGAGCGAGATGCTTGTATGGCGATGACTATATATTACAGGTTGAACTGATCTGAACTATATAAATTGTAACGGTAAATTGCCAGATTAATAAAAACCCCACACGGGTCTGGAGATGACAATAAACACGTCTCTCTGGTCATTAACGCATAAAAACCATTTATAGGGTGACGAGATTGTATTCTCTGGAGTTATGATCTATACACACTCCCCTGTGGACACCGGAATATATCACTATAAATATGTGTGTGCTTATTAGGATTTATTGGGTACCTAATACGGCCCAATAAATTTCCAAATCCCTTCCCGTACAAAGGAGGTTATGGCAAAAAATTTCAAAATATAAAGGCGTTAGTGAAATATTTGAAGCGAAAACGATATTGAAATCGCAGGATGAACTATATATATATATATATATATATGTACAGATAATTAAAACGAATCGAGGCCGTGCAGTTCGTGTTTTGAAATCGTAACTTTAATCGATTAGTACGAGAGATCCGACCATCGGATTTTTCCGAAACCGCAACCGTTGGGTTCGCCTTGGAAATATCTTTCCAACGGCACCAACTTTGTAAAGATCCAACGGTTGGGTTGTCTGGAATGTTTAATTCAATTCTGAAGAAAAAGAGCGCCAGAATCGATTATGTTTATATATAAATATAAATATAATTAAATTAAATCGAATAACGATGCTGCAGTTCGTATTTTGAAACCGTAACTTCAAACGACTAGTGCGGAAGATCCGACCGTCGGATTTTCACGAAATTGGAACCCTTGGGTTCGTTTTGGAGATATCTTCCCAGTGATATAAACTTTGTAGAAATCCAACGGTTAGATTTCCCGATATATGTAAAACAAATTTAGGGGAAAACAGCGTCAGTGCCACGACATGACTTGAAACGTCGTTTAATTAAATATGGCAATTTTTAAATAAATAAAAATGGCGAAAAATCGTTATAAAATAGTATAAGCGACATGTAATGGAACTAAACCAATTTTACTTGGTTTGCTTGATATTTGATGGTTGAATGTGTTTGACATGAAAATTATACTAAAGAACTGAAATGTGGATGTTGAATAATTTAACCATGGAAAGAATTGATTTGAATTCTAAATATAAGTGAATTATTTGAAAAGGCCGAGCTAATCCTCATTTCAAATAATTGATCGAACGATTCAAAGTCAAAAATACGAAGACGGTTCAAGACCGACGATCTTCGTATCAGATGGATGGGCGCTGCTGAGGTTCCTGATTGGAGTAGCTACCTTGAAAGGACGGAAGTAGTAGCCATCTGGGCGTATGTGTTGATTGTACAGATATGCGAGGAATATGGTGCCTCCGGTTTCGTTCAGACCCAGAACGGACTTGTAAATGGACTGTGTGTCTGACATTGGATTTTGTTCTGTACTGATTGATCTCTATTAAATATATATCTGTTTGGCGGCGGAGAATTTATTCTCTTGCTTAACGCCCTTCTCTGAGACGTACGAGCTCAGAGGTTATATACCGATAGAAATCAGTCGTATGCAGTGGATTGCCTATGTGGCATGCCAAAATGCAGTGATCAAGGCTTCTGTTGCAAAACAATGTCTTGTGGTCGATGATCAAAGTACGGCCTACATGTCCTGGCTTTGTGTATAGCGCGGATTCGATAGCCTCACACCTCGGTATGAGTTAAAAACGGGATAAGGACTGCAGGGAGAGCACGACGTTTCTTTCTAGCTAACGGTAGTGTCAGTGCTTAAACTGGCTGACATTTATATTATTTTTACCTATGTGGATGTTGGAATGAGGCACCTCGATTTTACGTCTGAAAGGCCCGGGAAACATGTGTTCAGAAATTGTGCATCCTCAAACGTAAGAGAGGACCGGCCCTGAAGATCCAAGGGTTACCCAGAGTGTGTAGTCTTAAGGCATTTGCTAGAGTGTCTCGAAGCGGAGAGGAGCTTGCCCCTTGCCTTGACTCATGATGGAATCCAAACTTCCAATATGAAATAACGGATTTGATTGTAGAACTAGTATGGCGACATAGTGGTATGGGGCACTTATGCCGTCTATGATTGATATTTATGATTGTATCTAAAATTAGAAACCAACTGCAAACGAGCTAAGACGGATGGTTTGCTGGGTATTGGTCTGATGTTGGTTTCGGCCTTCGGGGTTAATACTTAGGGAATTGTTCTCTTACTAGTTCACGGTTGGAGTCTGATTAAGAATTAAACGACAAAATTTACATTTTAAGTGATTTTACTTTACACGTATTAAGCATATCTAGGCCAATATAAGGTAAAACTCTATCCTCCGGTTTGCGTTGCATTGTGTGATGGGACTTGAGTCTTATATCGGTTTCATTCTTTATTAAAAGCATTGAGTTGTTTAAAGAATTTACTTTGTTTTAAATGCACTGGCAATCACTGGAGTAAACCCGTTCCGCGAAAGTGGCATGGTCCTATGATTTGCCTTATTACCGTTGTTAAACCGTTTAAGTAGTTTTCTCATACCAGTTCCACGACTGACTCGTTGTTTGTTTCACTTTGCAAACTCGGGTGCCTTATTTTCACATGGGCAGCCTAGTTGACAGATGACAGGTTATTTTGGCTTAGCACTGCAGTACGGAGTGCACTTTTGGCTTGATGGCGAGGAGTAGATTTACTTGTATTTTGGCTATTGACTTTCCGCTATCCTTATCTTATGTATATGATTCCGCCTATAGTGATGTAGACTGATTTACTTCCAGCATGTATTATCCTATGTATATGTACCGCCTCAGGCGATGTAGACTGATATCTTTATTATGTCTCACTGTATGTATATATTCCGCTTATGGCGATGTTGATTGATCATTCCATTTTTTATGCACTAAGTTATACCCTACACTGTGTTACTCTGATGTTGTTACATGTTATGATTCCACTGTCATATCTATGTAAAATTATTCTATTTATTGTTTATGCTATTATCTGTACTCTGCTAATGATGATTAATGAGTTAAATTACAATGATTATCCTTAACACCATCGTACGGGTTTTGAGATCGTCACACATGAATCAATGCATGAATCAGTTTAATAAAAACCGAAATTTCAAATTTCAACATGTTAAAGAAGGCAAATAGTCTAGGGAAACATCTGATAGAATAATTTTATTCTAAAAACCAATTGTATCCTCTTTCAAATTGTTCATATCAAACATATTACTTGAGTGAATCACTATAATCAATGGTATTAAAAATAAATTGCTTTTCTGATATTACAAAATATAATCAATGATTTCTTTATGGGTTTATGGCTTGAAAAGGATGGATTCTTAAAGTAAGACCCCTGAACCTATCCCTTAATTACAGAAATCATACATTGCAGATAACATTGTAAGTGGACAATGAAAAGACATGAAGGAAACTATATAATTTTTTAGATGCTATCACTTTGCTACTGACCAAAAAAAACCTTATGATTCTCTTTTTTCCACATGTGAGAAGAACGTGATGGTTCAAGGAAAATAGAGAGACAGTGTAATAATATATATTTGACATGCATTAGCGGTATTTGGATGAGGTTGTAGCTGGACAGTTAAGAAATTGGAAGCACTTTTATCTTTGCTTCTCAACCTATCAGAAAGCTCTTTTGCTTGTCTTCTTCAACGCATATTGCCAATGAAGATAAAGAAGAATTACTTTGTTTGTGGCATCAAAGACAACTTCCGTGGCCCATAAAGCCAAAATAAAAACGGTGTAATTAAAGTACTGTTATTAATAGCAAATGAACAACTTGGTTAAGAAAAAAATTAGAGTTTTTTCTCCCTTATTAGAATAATAATATCTTGCATAAAATTTTAACCATATCATCCTCTTAAGTCCACTTTTTCTTAAAAATGAAATAAACTCCTCCTAGTTAATGTTTGAATAAAAGGTAAGCAAACTTTCAGATCAACATATAACAAATTTGAAACTAAAAGTAGATTTAAAATACCTCAACAAACATCCAACTTCAACACTGCTACTGCTTCATTCAGCTTATCTTATCACTGATATTTTGTGACAAAAGGTTTCGTTTGATCGGATGAATAAAAAAGTTAAGATCTGCAGTACATACTCAGAACCGGGTATATATTTTTCTATTCCTCGTTCATCGATTTTCTAGTCTTTCCATCTCAATTATTAAATCCTTATTTACCTCATTAAAGTTCTACATATTGGGTCTGTTCAAACATCGCAAGCCTCACTTAAAGTGCCTCCACTTTAAATGATAAAACCTTGAGGCTGAAGTAGAAGCTTAAAGTATATAAATCCAATGTTAATGCTGCCCCTTTTTCATTTGATAAATTGATAACATTAAATTCAAAGCAAGTTTAGTTTGGAATTTCTGTGTTGCTAAAATTACAAAAAATAATAATAAGCCTTATTTGACAATCTAACTGACTACCACAACATACCTTACCCACTCAGGCCTCTCCGTGGCAAGCACATTCTGGTAAAGCTGCAGATACTAAAGATATTTTGCCTGATGTTAAAATTCTTAACCAATATTGTACAGTTCAAGATATTAAGGTTAGCAAGCAAGGATTAAAGGTACTAATGAATATCACATGCCCTGATAGGTTTCCTGAAGGATCATTGTTAAATCAGCACTTTCAATTGTCATACCTGATGGTTCTTGTCCATACTTCAAAGTAATTGCATCACAGTTCTTAATCGATGATTACCAAACCTATATACCATCTTAACCGTATGTTGCACAACCATGGGAGTAAAGACTATATTATATGAGTTGGCGTACAAATGTATAAAAAGCTCCATGCAACCTAAAATAACTTGTGTTTGTGCTCAAGTGTGGCCACTCAATGCTGTAACCCACAAAATAACATAACGTTCAGTATCATATGTATCCAGTAAACTAAGAAATTCTTTTGTAGGACTGTAAAGTGAAGAAAGCTTCCATATTAAACCATACACATGCAATTTGTATCATAGAACTGTTAAATTTGCATGTGTAAAAAAAGTTAATCACTAAATGCAAAGGCTATAAACATTATTACTTTTACTACTTCTCAAGCACATCATATTACCACATAATAATATTAAGAAATTGACAGTAAAACCCCACAGTCAGGTTGTAACTATATATTGAAACAAAGACAATGCAATTTCAAAATCGCAATTCAAGTCCAGGCAGCCATTGAATCATCTTGCAGTGGCTAATATTCAATTGGCTGAACGTCTAAATCACATCAAATAGACAAAAATATTATCAGAACCATGATCATCATCCAACCTGGGTCCTGAAATTTTGAGAATCAGATAATGAAAAAAAATTAGAATCGGATGATGATAAAAATGGATCATGATGCCTCTTCATTTGTGGAAATAGTGCAAAATAATAGTTAGGCAAAAAAAATGAACAAATGCTTTCAATTGTTTTTTACCTTGCAGTACAGAAGAGAAGACAAAAAGTAATATTCTAAGACATCACATTTTTTTCTGGACAAATAAATTGACCAAAATCCATTGAAATCAACGTGACCATATCTGTAATCGTTCGGCAGTGAAGTAAACACCATGGTCCGCAAGATTGACTGTTATTCCAAACATTTAAAATAAAAGAAGATTCGAACTCACCGTTGAGCACAGTACGAAATTAGGGAAGAGTCAACAACATCTGGTCAGAAGAGAACTTGGTAATCCAGATACGGAGAGGAAGAAGAATCAGTGGTAGAACAACGATGAAATTAAATTTCAGAAGATGTGGCTTTTAAAGGAAACTGTTCATTATACGGAAGATGGAGAGTAGTCTTCAAATTTTTTGTCATGGAAGAGTCGAAATCGGAGGCCGCTGAATTGAAATCCATATGAGAGGCTAGGAAAAGGGAATGAAGAAAGAGAGGAGAACGTCGGCAGTTTTAAGAAATTGGGGATTCTTTTTTTAATGAAAATTAAGTAATCAGAGTGGAGAAGTGGGAGGGTATCATGGGAGAGCAAACATGGGACTGGGACGGGAATGATTTGTGTAAATTTTTTATAGCCATTAGATTGTTGTTGGATAAAAAGATCATGACTGCTCTTTGTCTCTTGGTTTGTCCTACCAAGAGATTTTATTATATAGATGACATTATCCAACCCTTCACTAAAGCCTGATGGCACACCACAACATCAAAGACCGCTATGTAAATCTCAAGAGATGCCCATTTCATCATACTACGCCGACGGGATAGGATGACAGTGAAGAAGGTAGCACAACAACCTCAAAATCCAGTGCACCACCATAGCTACGATATCGCTTGGCTGATGGAAAGGAAGGAGCAGCACCACCATGAAGCAACATACCCACATATACCAACCCAAAAATACCTAACAAACCAAGATAACATATCCAAGATACAAAAAAACATTACCACTAAGATCAGAAGGCGACGCAAACCACCAGAAAACAGAACATACAGCTATCATATAACCAACTTGATAAACACTTGACAGAATTTAACCAAATAGTACCTATTCAGTTGTAAATAGTCCTGACCGAAGGTACAGATGATGGTGAAGTCGCCCAAATAGTTAAACGTTCCGCCTGATTCAACCTCCGTTGAATTATCAAATCTGAAGAAATAGGGAAAAGGACGAGATCTGAAAGATGGATCTGAAAATTTTGTGTGAAGGGTTTGCATGGGTTGCCGTCAACCGAATCATAGGAATGAAGAAAGCTAGGGATAGATGTGAAGGAGGCGCAGATGTGAATAGAAGCAAGGGGGAAGAAGAGAGAACGAGAGATTTGAGGTGGTGTGAAAAAAGAAAGAACCCTAGTCGCCATTACCATAATTCGAGCTGCCATGATGTTCTGAATATAAAAGAAAAAAACTTCATTACCTTTATTTTATGTTTGCATTCAAAAATAAAATTAATTATCCTAAAAGACATTTAATCAATTCATAATATAATATTTTTTATAAATTTCAAACAACAATAATTATTTTAAAACATAATTGATAAACTTTACAATATTTTTCTAAATTTAAAACAACGTTAATTATTATGAAAGACAATTAATAAAGTTCATATTATTTTTATGAACTCTAAAAACATTAATTACCCAAAAAGATTATTAATCCAATTTATAATATATTTTTAAAAAATTTAAATGATACTTTCCCTTTATTCCCAAATTCTAAATAATGTTTGAAATTATACTTTTAAACAACTTTCAAAGGGCAGAATATAGCAAAAACATTTATTTTATAAAACATGAGCATAAATTCAACACCTACAAGGGTTTAAGGAGATGATATTAAACATGTGATAGTATTATGACAAGAATATAAGTAATATGATAATATAACTAAATCAGGCAACATAAGAATATAAGAAAAGAAAATTTTAGTGAGAAACTCCATATGTCTCTCTAACAAAGTCCGCATAAATTACGCATACGCATGTGTATTTCAAAAAGTTCTGTAATAATCTATTGTCCACATACACTTCCACTTTCCTCTTATTTATGTTATTTATGCTATAATGGTTATTTGTGCATCCTATATTTAGATGGGAACAAAAATCCAAATAAACAATCGAACAACAATTATCTAGACACTTAACAATAATAAGTAGCAACATAAATATCTTATGATTATTTTAAGGATGAGTAATCTCATTTGAATTCTAGATGATGTTTTTGCATTTCAGTTTAGTCTGAAACCGGATGATGCTTGCTTTTACATCAATATCCCACCTCGACCAAACCAATTCCATGGTGAAGCTGATGCTCCTACGAGTCCAACGCACCTCTTATGGAAGAGTTATTGAATTTATAAGATTTTGATTTAACTAAATTGTTAAACACTTAATTAAATGGTTTATTATCCTTAACTAACCGTGTTTATACCATAAACCTTCTTTGCTCAAAACCATGCCACAATTTTCAAAACCTCACTTCCCTTGTGCCAACTCTACAGTTGTATGCCAACCATTGCTTCTCGATCATGACACGTCCATCATCACCACCTCACTTCCTCATATTGTATTTGGCTCAGTAACAAAATTGATTAAATTTTCTATTCATCTTCAATATTCCATCGCCGCATACAAAGAGGAATGTTACCCAACCTAAAAAATGAGAAATTGGGTCACAATGCTTCCATCGAGGCCCAACAGCCCCTCCAATTCACTACCGCTAATGAAATTTCCCCTTTAAAGTCTTCTTTGTTCATCTCTAATCTACGTTGCCCGTTTGGATCTAGCACAATCCAACTTTCTAGAATACTCGTCTCCCCTAATCGTATAATTTTTATATTGGACCCAAGCCTACTTCGGCCTCTAGTAGTTCCAATCAACAATAGTTATGGCAAAATGCTAGAGTTTGGATGGTATTTGGGCAAATGAGAATGAGATTAGGGTCCTTTATAGGATTTTTCTAGCACTTTAATCTTCAAAATCAAGAACTCTAATTGAGACACACTAATTGATGTTCCTAAAAAAAATCTGCAATGTCCCGTATTTTTACGGTGTAATAATTAATTTATATAATTATTTAAATAATGGCCTAGAGATTTATAAGGTCGTTTAATTAAATAATATTGAATATTTAATTTATATAAATAATGGAATAATATATTTAATTTTGAAATAGTCGGAAATAGTGAATTGACGATATAGTGTGAACTGGACAATTCAATATATATATTTTCAGTTTGAAATTGAATTATATTAACGAATATATTTAAATAACGACAGTTTGAATGTATGAATTATAATATAATTATAATCGAGCTCGAAATGGCGCGGCAGTTCGCTATTTGGCAATTTGAACTTCAACTGAATATACAAGGTCCGTTTTAAATCGGATTTCCGTGAAATAAGAAACGTTCGGAGCTAGTGAAGTATATTTTTCAAATGGAAGAGAAAAATCGGGATTTCAATGTGTAGATTTTGATTTATGTCCAAATCAAATTTTCAAAAAATCGCTATGGAATTCCTTTACAAATTATAGCGATTTATTTATATTATAAAAGGATTTTTCAATATAAATTGAATATTGATTCAACTGAGATTTGAATATCGAGTTATAAATCCAATTGGAGCTATACGATATTCTGTGTGAATATATATACGATAATATATATTTGTTTATATTTAATTTAATTATTTTTAAATATATTTATATATTTAAGTGGGTTATTTAGAGCTTTAAAAATAGCCAGTTTTGCAAATGACCTCCGTTTTTGACGAAGCTAATTTTGTTGGATTCGGAATATTAAATTATTGTTAGATTTCAATTTTCGTAATTTTTGGAGTCAGTGTGTGGCTGTACGGATTTTTAATATGAAAAACAGTCGATATTTTGATAGTTAAAAATATGCTGTGTGAGCAAACGGAGTCGGAATTCGACGAAACCAGTTTTGTTGGGTCCGTAACGTCGAACTCTAATTGTATGTCCATTTTTGTGATTTTTGGATACCATGTGTAATTATAGGAATTTTTAACAATAAATACACGTAGCGTTTGCTTAAAGAGGAATAAAATAATCAATAAAAAAATATTTAAATCTTCCTATAAATAATCCTAACACTCCTCTAAACCTAATTCAATTCATTTCTTTGGTCCAAAGTGGTGCTGCCGCATTTCTTTCTTCAGACAGAAAAAAAATCCTCTATGAAAAATCATAGGAACTCAAACTAAAATCCAAAAATCATGGGATTCCTGTATTGGTGATCGCTGAGTGATACTCTTCTTTCCTACATAGGTTTATGAAACATTTAGGTTTTTTCAATTTATATCGTTTGATTCGAGTTTCTAATATCGTTTTGGGGTTCTAGGGTCGAAGAGCATCCGATTCACAGAGTTTGGCGATTTTAGAAATTAAAAAGTGTCGAATTTTCTCTGTATTTGCGGTTTCGACTGTGTAGGACGCGTTCATCGTTTTGGGTTCAAATTGAACACTTTGAGTATGAATGGAAAGAGGAGGACCTAAGAAGTATTTTGGTGATTTTTAATTGAATTTAAGTAGAGAGATGAATGAGTTCTTGTGAGGGTAAAGGGCGGTAATGGAAAAGAAACGAGGAGCAGGTCGCATTCATTGTTGGAGAAGATGGTATGAGCAGATCCGGGTAGTTAGGAATGGGTATGGGCCTGTTTAGATGGTAAAGCCCATCTTTGAATTTAAATTAAGTTTTAATTCAAATAAATTAATGTATTAACTTTAATTTATCGTATCTTATCCATATGTTAACGAAATTCAGCGAAACAAGATCCGTTGGGATCGTATGGACGAGCGCTTCACAATGGAACTGACTGGGAGTGAATCGGAGCTCATTACAATTTATTGTAAAATAAATTGTCCGTCTGAATCAAGGATGGTTATCGTTATTAACGATGATCGTCCAATGTGAGTAAAACTCACCAACTCTATCAGTTATATTTTTATAATGTATTTTTAGAACTGATAAGATGATGGTTGATTCTGTGTGTTGAATGTTTGGTTGAACTGCTAAGTGATTTGTTGAAAATATAAGTAACGATATATATATATATATATATATATGTATATATATATATGTATATATATATATATATCGTTAATCAAATATTGATTCTACTTATCAGAATATTTCATATTGAAATGAAGTTGATGTTAATTATATTGTTTAACATCTGTGATGCAGGGAAACAGGTTGGAGGGATCCAACTGGATTCCTCAATATTTATAATACTGTTTGTCATATATTGTAATAGGAAAATAATTACAAGGACAAAATTAAAGGCTTTTTTTATCCATAAGGACAACGCACTTAAATTTTACTCAAAAGGAAAACACACTCTTTTTCTTCTCTCACGTGCCCTATTTCATGTAATCCGTTAAAGATTTAACCCGTAAATCACGCGCGCTATTTCCTTATTTCATCCTCTATTTCTCGCCGAAGAAAATTTGGATCTCGCCGCCATTGATCGCGATTCTTATTCCTTCAGATTTCGAATCAATTTTTTTATTTAATCGCATAAATCCAAAGAGATCTGAAATTCTAAATCAATGCACAATTCTCAGACGGAAAATCGATCTCTCATCAATCAGATAGGAAAATCAAAAGCACATTACGTTAACTGCTGATTTTCTCCATTCATTTTGAGTTTATCATACGATTCTTTCACTGTTTGCTTTTAGTGTTTCTATTGGTAATTCATGGATTCTACTTGTGTTACAAGCAAGTATTATTTTTTATTTTATTTTAGATTTTTAATTTTTTTTCATTACTTTTATTCTCGTTTTTTCTTTTTTTTTCATGTTGTAATTTGTTTCTGAATGCATTGCTGAATTAAATCTGTTTTAGATTAAAACTTGTTTTGCGTTCATTAGTATAAATGTTACTTTGATTGTTTGCATTGTGTTCACAAAAAATTAACTATAGCAGTTTTTAGGTATCATTTTAGTATTTTTTTATGGTATTAGTTTCTTCCCTTTCATTTGAATGTGCAACAGTTTGTAGGTATCATTTTAATATTTTTTTTAGGTATCATTTTTAATGTATTACCCTTGTTTTATTGTTTTTTGGTATCTGTTTGCATCTTTTTACTTGGCTAACTGTTTTTTCACATTAATTTTTTGTTCCAGTGGTGATGGCAGTCTCCTTATCGTACTTGTCTTCAATGATACCTCTTTCAGTACTCGATTACCGATTAATTGCTCATTGTATGCTTTGAAAAACGAAATATGTGAGTATTGGTCTCAACTTACTCCTAAGTCCATTGAAATTAGATTTGTGCTTGAGGATAGAATTAAAATTATCGAGAGTGACTCTGATCTTCAAAGTATCGTTTTATTTCAATTACATAAGAAGAGTGTTTTTTTCTGTTTTGATGTTAAGTTGAAGGAATTTCTGTTGGAAAATGTGATTGATGGTTCTTCTGCACTTTCTACTAATGTTTTAATTCCTTCGTCTTCTGATCAATGTTTGGGTGCGAACATTGTCGTTCATAGGAAGAGTTATTTAAAAGATTTGATGAAAAGAGGATCTACATTAAAATTTACTGATTTTACCAGATTTTGTTTCAGAAGTGCCAAGGAGTTCAAAGAATTCTTAATGTCCTTTCAAATTAAATCAAGTCATAAATACCACATTCTTAAGAACAATGCTACTAGGATCACAACTATTTGCTCATCGTTTTCTACTGGTTGTTTGTTTAAAGTGCATGTTTCTTGCGATGTTGGCCAACTAAATAGGTTTTTCATCAGAAATCTGGTTGCCGAACATTCTTGCGGAGGTGGTCTAACAAATTTGAGTAACCCTTCTCTATCAAGCTCATTTGTTAAATCATTGATAATAGATGAAATTAGAGATCATCCTAGTAAGAAACCGAAAGACATCATTGGTGATTTTCGAAGAGACTTTAATCTGAATTTAGCTTACTCTTATGCTTACAAAGGAAAGCAACTAGCTTTAATGGAACTGTACGGCAATGATGCAATGTCGTACAATGATTTATCTTGGTATTTAGGTGCACTACAGACTCACAATCTGGGTTCTTATGTCGCTATGAATGTTAACTCTTCTACAAATCAGTTTGAGAGAGTGTTTGTTGGTTTTTGTGCTTGTATTCTTGGCTTCAAACATTGTCGGCCTATGATATTTTTAGATGGTACCCATTTGAAAGGTAGGCCAGGAGTCTTAATGGGTGCTACAGCTAAGAATGACAACCAAGGTATTATTTTAAAATAATTTTAGATGATTTACATATACATATGGTACCATCTGGAATCTATGGGATCAGTTTTCTCCAGTTCATTTTCTGATTTATCAATTTATTATTTTTTACAGTATCATTGTTTAGCTATACAGATTTTAGTTATCATTTTTATTGGCATTACGGTATCATTTTCTTCTCTGCTTTTAGTATACAGTTTGTAGGTATCATTTTAGTTCCTATTTAGGTATCATTTTTTATCAAATAGTTTTTAACCATCAGTTTTGGTTGTTTGCAGGTATCAGTTTGATTTATACAATATTTAATTAGCCTTTTCGTATGTCTGAAATTATCAGTTTTTTTTAAAATATTGATTTCCTATTGAATTTTTATTCATAATTTTTTTGCAGGTTTCTTCCCTCTAACTATGGCCATAGTTTCAATAGAAAATGTGGATAATTGGAGCTGGTTTTTAAATCATTTGAAGAAAATGCTCAACGAAGATCGTAATTTGGTTCTTATGTCCGATCGGCATCAAGGTCTAATTTCGGGTGTTCACGATGTTTTTCCCACTTCATACCATAGTTATTGCTACCTTCACATGGAATAAAATTTGTTGTCTGCTGTTAAGTCCAAAAATGCACACATTTCGATTGTGGAATTGTTCCGGACATATTCTCGAGCATCTAATGTTCATGAGTTTCAGGTTGCTCATTCTAAGTTTTTACAAGTTGGTGGTCCTGCAGCGGTCAATTTTTTGAAAGACAAACCTTTCGATAAATTGGCTGATTTTTTTCCCGTGGTAAAAGGTATGGTGAGTACAGCTCTAACATGGCTGAAAGTTTCAACAGCTGGATTTTAGAAGAAATGGGCCTTACCAATTACATCTTGTTTGGACAGGATACGAATAAAAATCATGGAACATATGGCTAAACGTCGAGAAGAATCCCGTTTATGGACTACCATTTTGTGTCCAACCATCGAAAATCGATTAAAAGACTTAGTTGAAGAAGGTTTTGGTTGGGATGTATTCAAGGCTTCTAAACACCTGTTTGAAGTGAAATCACCAATTTCTCATTGTGTTGATCTAAAAGCCTGGACGTGTACCTGTAACCAGTGGAAAGTGATGAGTTTTCCATGTGCCCATGCGATAAAATGCATTAATAAAATGAATTAAATGTGTATGATTTCATTGAGCACTATTTCACTGTGGAAACTTACCGATCTTCATATAGTCATACAATTAATCCTATCCTACATATGACAAACTGGATGTTGATTCAAGTAATGAAGCAATAATTAAGCCACCAAAGGATAAACGTGGTGCCGGTAGACCTTCATCAAAAAGAAAAGGAGGATTTGCATATTTCCAGAACAAGAAAAACAGATGTAGCGTGTGCAATGAATATGGTCATAATAAGCGCAATTGTCAAGCTTCCAAAAATAAAAAATGAAATTCATTACATCAATTCTAGGTATCATTTGTATCTCCATATATACTTGTCAAGTAAACTTGAATGTGTTAGCAATATAGTGTTTGATGAACTGCAAATGTACGCAATTATCTACATTTTTAATAAAAAATCTTCTTAGCTTATTTTGTTTAAGTTTGATTATTTCATTGATGTGTTGTTGGCATTATGTTTTTTTCTGTTGTTCTGATCAGTGATATTCGATCTGCATGTTTAATATTAGTTTTTATCTCGTGCATGAATCTATTTAATTAGTTATTCTTTATGTTTGATCAACTGGTTATTTTTTCTATGTCTTTGTCGGGTTCATTTTTGTGTTGTTACCATGTGTAGAAATTTATTTGGTATCATTTTTTATAATTTTTTAGGGGTCATTTTTTATTTATCTCAATTTAAAAGTCCATGGGTTTTTTTTTCTTTACTGCAGTTATCATTTTTGCTTTGAATTTTTAACTTCAGATTCTGGTTATAATTTTTTCTTTATTTTAGGTATCATTTTTAAATTCATACCACTACACAGTTTGTAGATATCATTTTTTTTAATTGTAGTTATCATTTTCTGAGTTTTGTTTATTAAACACCATTTCTGCACAAACACAAATTATTAGCTAAAAATATTATTGTCAGTTCAAGTTTTAATCATCCAATTTACTGAGTAGACTCTTTGATGTAATGATTCACTGGTTTATTCAATCCCATTTAATGTGCTGAGTATTTAACATATGAAAAGTCCATAGGTATCATTTTTTTCACAATTCAGTTATCATTTAAATTGTACCAATATTAATTCAGATTTTGCTTATCATTTTGTATATATTGTAGGTATCATTTTCTGATTTCTTATCCACTTTACAATTTTTAGTTATCATTTTCTGGCAGTTGTAGTTATCATTTTTTACATTAAGTTAGTTCACATCAATTCTGCACACATACAAAAGACTGAGAATGAAAAATAAATTGACATAAATTCAGTCTTTTCAAATTAAATTCAGCAATGTGTCAAGTATGCAGATTTATCATCATGTATTCATGCAAGATTAGTATTTTACACATCCACCCATTCATTACTGAAATTCAAAACATTAACATCTGGATAAATTTCAATCTAAAAGAAAATACACTGTTTTCCAACCAACTACAATATACAACACTGTTTCACTCATTTTTTCATTCATTTTTTTAGTCTTCTTTGTCAATCCAGTGATGAATCAAACCAAATTCCAGCAGCATGCATGATTGGATATGACTTCACACACAATCAGTGCTCTTATTTTATCCATTTTCTCTTTTGAGACCTAATTTCAGCTCTGTTGTCTGAAATTATGTGTATGATGACGAATATCCCGCAGTCCACTCTGCATAAATGAAAATTAATGATGTTTAGAAAATATAAAGAACAAATGTCAGTTATTTTTCTTGTGCGTTGAATACTGATTTATGTCGGTTACAATCAATTATCAGTAGAAACTTCTTTCTTTTTTGTATTGACCAAATAAATCAAAAATAATTAAAGAAAGAAGAAGAAAAAATAATTAACCTGTCAGAATGCTGCTGTGCGCATGGTTCTTGAAAAATCTCTCCATCAACAACCGTCTTATCTTCATTTTTATTCTCTATCCAAAGTTGTTGCAGAATTTCTTCAACTTTTTTTCGCTGTAATGAAAAATTTTTAGTAGTAATTCACTATCAATATAGACATTACAATTTTCTTACCACTTCATATGCTTCGTTTAAATGAAGATTATTGAACTTGTTTGATCTTGTTGGTCTCAAAGAATCATAGTGAACCCATCACATGTTTGCGTATGCTAATGTCAACTAAGTCCAATGGATGTCAAAATGTAATGGGAAGTAAATCTATTTTGTATAACTGTTCAAAGCTGCTTCTTTTAAGAAAGGCGTAACCAAACTTTTAATAATTGAACTCCTGCCCTCCATAATTGCTTTCTGCTCAGTGTAAATTTTAATTTAATAATTATTGAAGATGTGAATACTACAAAAATTTTTTTTTTAATCTGTGATTCAACTTACTGTCATAAGCGTAGACATTGCGTAATTGTTATCAACTAAATCACATTTATGGGTGCACCAGTCGATTATCTGAAAATACAATGAAAACAATAAATTACATATAGTAAATAAACATGTTACAACATCTTATAACAGATTTATGTCTTTAAATTTATCTGTTTTAGTACGACATAATTTGAACCTATGTTTTACATTTTCTAAGTATCATTTTTATATATAATTAGGTATCATTATCTTATTCATTATACTGATCATATAAAAAATTAAAAATTTGTTTATCATTTTTTTTAAACATGGCAATCATTACCACATTTTTGTACATATGTTTACCTGCCCATCTGTGAACAAACCTCTTAGCACTTCTGTCAGCATATCCTTTGTAACAATACAACCTCCCCTTGCCGGATCATCATCTTGCCGAGCAATCAGACTGTCAATTATTTACAAGTCAAATAGTTAATAAAATTATTTCTATGTTGTACAAGTACAGATGAAAATATTATACTTACTTTTCTTCAGCTATTGACATTGAATAAAATTTCCTTACAATTCTACCTTCCTCATCATCAAGATGTTTTGTCACTTTTTTGCATTTTTACAAGTGCAAGTCTTTCCATGAAGGTTCCTCAACATTTATTGGCTCTACTAGTTTAACAGTTTGTTCCTGATCTACGTTATCTTCATTTACCTTTTTTTTCCTGCATTTTTCATCATCAACTGGAATCAATGAAAATTGTAACTCATCACTTTTTCCTTCGCTTGAGCCTTCATTCTCCTTCTTCTGTGTTACCTGTGCTTTCTTCGTTGCTTTTACATAATACTAAAACTCCTCTTTTCTTTTTTGTGTTTTTCTTCTTGCTTTCATTCTCAGTATGTATGAAGGTGGTTTTGCACTTTTTGGCTTGAAAGCTGATTTTTTAAGTCTTTTTTTAACTGTTTTTTGGGAATTCCCTTCTCTGGCTTTCATCTTTGCAATCTCTGCAGTCAAATTAAAACTAAAGTCCAGAGGATCAATGTCGTAAATTGACTGTACACCCTTTTTTCTCTCCCACTATCATCGACAGAATCATTAAGTGTGATTGGCGTTGTTTCATTCTCTATTCCAGCTGCCATGTTTTCTTCTCCATAGGTCCTTTCATCATCATTCGTCATGCTATCGTTCATTTTATCTTGGTCCTGATTCTCATTATTCACCTCATTTTTACTTATTTGATTACTTTTCATGTTTTCATCTGTATGTGTATCACCCAGTGTCGGTTCTAAATTAACTCTATCATCCGTTTTCTCGTGTTGCATTTCAGCTTTCATCTGGTCTTTAAGTTTACATAACTCCTGTAACGACCCGCATTCCACGCATCATAGGATCGTGGAATATTTATTTCTTTCACATACGAAGTCGTATGGTCATGTAACTTTGGGAGACGATTATTGGGGTCATTTCGCCAAGTTGTGCAAGGAAAAAGGTGTCGTTATTCGAGGTATGCTTTCTATTTAAGATGTTTTGATCGGGTTTTGTTTGACAAACCTGAGTTAGTCGATAGACCTTTAGTAGTGACGAACCCGATTGGTGGTTCGACTAGTTTTGGCATGATTTGTTAATGTGGTCTTATCGAGTCATGGATGTATGTTTCCTTGTGATTGCTTTGTTTTGGGCTTTACTGGGTTTAGCATTATTTTGGGGAGTCGATCTACTCCAAAGGAATAGGGTGGTATTAGGTACCTATCTAGTAATGGCGATAGTAAATGGAGTTAAGGAAGTTAAGAGGTTATCGTTGTAATAAGTTCTAGTTGTCTCTAGGAGGCAAATGAGTACTCCAGTGCTAGATTGTTTTGCTAATATCACCTCTTGTGGATTGTCTGAACTCGGAGGAGACGTTCCTTGGGTGCTTGTCTGATATTGGTTTAGGCCTTTGGGGCTTGTGCTTGGGGAATGTCGATTTCGACTAGGATGGTTCGCGTGAGGGATAAATAGTTGTTGTGATTTTTCATTGGATGATATCTTGGTTTACTCGAGGAGTGATAGGCAGACGGAACATGATAAGACTGTTCAATGGTATAGACTGCCCAGAGTTAGACTCGATAGGGTTATGAGATTGCTCGAATGGGACTCGAGAAAGATGCAAAGTAATGGATTGTTTAGGACCGTATGTTGATGTTCTCTATTGGATAGTAGAACTTTGAAGGAATAGGATGTGTTCGTTGATCATGGAAGATACAACGAAGATTAGGGCGATTCAAGTTGGACTTGAACTCGTAAAAGAAAATGGGTGTTCGTTGATCTTGGAGATGCAACGAATAGGGAGACGACTCACGTTGGACTAGAGCTTGTCACTAATGGATACTCAAGTCTGGGTCTGAGTTATAGAGTGACTCGAGTTGGACTCGAGAAGGCTGCAAGGAATTGGATTCAGCTTGAGTTGTACTCGAGAGGGCAGCAAGATAATGGATAGACTTGGGTTGGACTCAAGTATTTTAGGAGGACTAAAAGCAGGGGTATCTGGGGACGCCCGTTACCTTGGATCCGTTGGACGTGATCTAGTTATCCTTGGAGGATAAACGTACGTTGGACGTACGGTAGTCCGATTGGAGGCTGGGCTTCCATTAGTTTAATTATCCGTGGAGGATAAACGTACGTTGGACGTACGGTAGTCCGATTGGAGGCTGGGCTTCCATTAGTTTAATTATCCTTGGAGGATAAACGTACGTTGGACGTACGGTAGTCCGAAGGGAGGCGGGGCTTCCATTGGCCTGGGATTGGTTGGACCAGTCAAGTAGGCATCGGTGTATGCATGGAGGCTGGGCTTCCATTAGTTATTGATGTTGGTTGGACCAGACATACTAGAATCGACATATTGGGATTGGTTAGACCAATAATGTAGGTGTCGATGTGTTTATGAATTTAGCAGGTGATAGGTAGGACTTGTTTGATGGATGTTATGGTTGCTATGTTGTTCCTATTTTTCTTCCCTTGAGTAGACTATCGCCTGTAGTGTTCCAGCGATGGGGAACAAAGTGATTGTAGTAGGACTATGAGTCAGTGCAGTAGAGTCGTCATGACTCGAGGGGCAAAGTGGACATAGTAAAGGATTAGTAAGGCTATGAGCCAGTGCAGTGGAGTTGTTATGACTTCATGGGGCAGAGTGGACATAGCAAAGGACTAGTGACTATGGATCAGTGCAGTGGAGTCGCCATGACTCCATGGGGCAGAGTGATCATAGTAAAGGATTTGGGTGCGGTAATAGTTGCATTGAGTAGGAAACATGCCAGTTTAGGTGTTTTGTTTCTAGGATGGAAGCAACTAAAATATATCACAGGATATGATTTCGGGCCCAAGAGTGAATTGGATTCAGAAACACTAGTAAGCTTGACGATTAGATCGATCTTGATTGAGTGGATTGGTTCCAGTTAGAAGGACAATCCTAATCTATTGGAAACCATCTCTAGGGTAGAGATGGGTATCGATGGATAGAGAATGAACAAATAAGGATTTGATCGAGAAGGGTGGCTTCGAGAGAATAAGGGACTAGTTGTACCCAACGTAGATGGACTGAGAGGTGAAGTGCTTAAAGCATATCATCACTCGAAATTGACTATACATCCAAGTGGTAACAAGATGTATTGAGACATAGAGCAGATCTACTACTGGGAAGGGATAAAGATAGGCAGAAGGCTTATCTCGATAAGAAACGAAGAGATTTGGAATTCTTCGTTAACGACTTGGTGTTCGTCAAGATCTCTCCATAGAGAATGTGATTCAGATTGGTTGTAGAGGTAAGTTAGCACCAAGATTTGTTGGCCCATTCCCAGTCCTCGAGCAAATTGGGAATTTTGCGTATGAGGTAGAGCTACCTGACAAGATGGCGGGAGTTCACAACGTATTTCATGTTTCCCAGTTAAGGAAATTCGTGCACGACCCTAGTGTGGCTATTTCACCTGATCAGTTGGATAACATCGAAGTTGAACTCGAGGCGGTTGGGAACTGCAAGTCTATGCGTATTGTTGGGAACGATACGAAGCAGCTTCGAAGGAAGGCGGTGAAACTAGTCAAAGTCCAGTGGGGTGAGAATGAAAAAGACCGTACTTGGGAAACAGAGGAGGATATAAGGAAGAAGTATCCAGAACTCTTTGCCTAGTAAGGTTTTGGTCGTGATAGTTTCTTCCCTTGTTAGTAAACCGCATGCTAGGATAGACTTGTTTTGCATGTTGATTGTTGTTTATGGTTGATAGGCATGCAGAACCCTTTTTGTGTTTTGGTTAGGGAATTTCGGGGGTGAAATTTCTTAAGGGGGGAAGAGTGTAACGACCCGCATTCTACGCATCATAGGATCGTGGAATATTTATTTCTTTCACATACGAAGTCGTATGGTCATGTAACTTTGGGAGACGATTATTGGGGTCATTTCCCATGTTCATGATTTTTGTCGATTTTTAAATGACCGTTTTACCCCTAGTTGGTACTGTTTTGGCCATAACTTTTGACTGGAAAGGAATTTTGACCTGAAACCATTTTCATTGGCTTCGAATGATGGTTTCTCTTTCCGTAGAGTGGTTACATTAGCCAAACGGACTTACCGTTTGGGAGATATGGCTGAAACAAGGTTTAGAAGGTGAAAAACAGCTAATTGGGCTTAACCGGGTGATAAGCAACTAGGCCCAATGGGGGATTTCGGGATTTGGGGTATTTAAGGGCTGCTAGGGTTAGGATTTCGGTTTTAGACTCATTTTTCCAACCGCCACTTACCTCCTTCAAGCTCTAGCAATGACCTCCACCTTCTAATTTCATCCCAAATCGTCTCTAATCACTTTCTAATCGAAGATTAAGCAAAACTACATCAAATCAAGGGAGGGTAGCACCAAATCAGAGAGAGCTACTGGAACACGTAGGGATTGGATCCAAATCAGAGATTATTTCAGATCTAAAGTTTGTTTGTGGCTAAGGTGAGTGATTTGCATTGTTTTTCACTAATTAAGGCTAATTATGGTAATTAGCGAAGATTAGCGAATTTGTGCATGTTAAAAATCTGGAAAAATGTTCATAAATTATGAAATATTGTTTTAGACCTCTGATATGAATTTGGGTTAATTTGGTTAAATTTTGTTAATCCTATGGTGAGTTTTACCTAAACATGCTTAAGGAAAATTAAGGGGTTTTAGGTATGTTTGATCCATTTTACATGCTATGATTTATGTTTTGGTGTTTGGGGTCGATACTACATGTTGCTATGACTGTATGGTATGCTTTGTGATTGTTTAAAAGTGTTAGATTGGTCGAAAACGTCGTTGAATGGCGTGAAACAAGTCGCAGGGAAGCTGTGCAGGGACCGGATCGCGGATCGCCCCTATGTGCCACGACCCGGACCGGAGACCACGATCCGATGGTGGGAGGAGCTCGAACTCGAACCGCGTCACGCGCTAGAGCACCCAATCGCATGTCATCTCCGATCCGACCCGATTCACTTCAGAAGCTCACGATCCGAACCTGTGTGCATCCACGATCTGAAGGGGGAGGAGCATCACGACCGAAGGGAAGCGCCACGAGCTATGGAGCACGACCCGAACCAGTGGGAGTGCCTCGACCCGACCCGATCCGGTGCATCATGGAGGGACTTGAGGAACTCGACCCGATCCGTATGGAACGACTCGATTTGATGGAGGGAGCACGACCGACCCGATCCGAGATGCTTGGATTTGAAGTGAAGACCACGATCCGACCCGAGCGAGGGTGATGACCACGATCCGAAGCAAGGTGAAGTGAAGACCGACCTGGATGAAGATGATGACTAAAACCCGAGATGCAAAGGTAGTCCAAATGGAAGTTAGAGCTCAGGATCCAGATGGGAACCAATGGGTTCACTTCATGGTTGGGCTTTGATGCGGGACGTGTGCAAAGGGGTTGTCGGTATTCATAACTTTGGTTCACCACTGAGAGATGGATAGTGGGCTTGTAGTGATAGTTACACGGGATTGGATTCCGTCATGGCCCAAAGTATTAGGTGACCAAAGTAGTGGATATCGTATGCTTTACGCACTGAGTGAGGGATGTGAGGATGATTGCTATGCTTGATTGTTTGACATCACTATGACATGCACACCCCCACCCCCGTTATCTTTACACCATTTGAAAGGGCACCTTAGAGTGTTGTACAGTATGTAGTGCTAACTCTTTGGTTGCCGGTCCAGGTTCAGGTATGATTGGATTATACCTGTTATTATTCTGTTTAGATGCTTATCGCTCATACCAGGCTTTATGTCTGACCCAGAGTTTTATGTCTCCTCTTATTACTCTAGGTGCTCACACGAGCAGACTAGAGACATGTTAGCTGGTGGTGTGCGAGTAGCTGATCTGGAGATGAGTAGGAGGCTTCCACGTATGATATATATAGTATTCTCCATGTGTCGCTGGTGGTCGCTACTTGGGCATTAGTAGTGTACCTCCTTTATCATGCTTTTGTTTAGTTGAGACAGTTTGAAAAGTTGTAATAATGTTGGCTTTGGATCATAAGCTGTACTTGGATTTTCCGCTGCTATGTTAGTTTATTTTCAGCTTATGCACTGTCTCATCTGTTTTATGTCAAGTATGTTGTTATTATATTTTATCTTATGCGATGTGAGACATTCTACAGGTTCCTTTATTAGCCCATTCTCTTCTTTCTTTTTCTTCTGATGATCCGTCCCGTGCTAACTGGACAGGTGTACAGCGCACTTTTGGAGTAAATGTCGGTTGGTGCGGGGCGGGCCGTCACAACTCCTCTTCTACTTTTCTTCTCAAATTTCTTTCTTCCATCCACTTCCTTTTAAATTCTTTGTTTTCCTTCTCCAATTCTGTGATGCGATAGTTAAGAACTCTATTTTCCATGTCCTTATCAACTTTTTCCACTACTTGGACCTGCTTACCACGCATTCTTTTTTTGGTTTGTGCAGCTTTTCCTTTTATTGTAGCTCTTCTTGCCAAACTTTCCTTAGACTCTAACAGAAGTGCCTCATGTATCTCAATTTTTCCCATTTCCATTACCTATACAGGAATATACATTATATGAATCAATCTGCATAATTGCTACATTGCTGAATTGGATTGGAAAAGACTGAATTTATATCAATTTTTTTTTCATTCTCAGTATTTTGTATGTGTGCAGAATTGATGTTAACTAACGTAATGTAAAAAATGATAACTACAACAGCTAGAAAATGATAACTAAAAACTGTAAAGTGGGTAAGAAATCAAAAAAGTGTACCTACAATATATACAAAATGATAATAAAAAACTGAATAAACATTGGTAGAAATTAAATGATAACTGAATTGTTAAAAAAATGATACCTATGACATTTTCATATGTTAAATACTCAAAAGATTAAATAGGAAAGAATAAATCAATGAATCATTACATCAAAGAGTGTAGTCACTAAATTGGATGATGAAAAACTGAAGTGACAACAATATTTTTGGCTAATAATTTGTATTTGTGCAGAAATGTTGTTTAATAAGCAAAATTCAGAAAATGATAACTACAATTTTAAAAAAATGATATCCAGAAACTGTTTAGTGATATGAATTATAAAAATGATATCTAAAATAAATAAAAAATGATAACCAGAGTCTGAAGTTAAAAATTCAAAACAAAATGATAACTGCAGTGAAGAAAAAAAGATACCCATGGACTTTGGAAGGAAGATAAATAAAAAATGACCCCTAAAAAATTATAAAAATGATACCAGAAAAAATTCTACACATGGTAACAACACAAAAATGAACCCTACAAAGAAATATAAAAGATAACCAGCTAATCAAACATAAAAACCAATGTTACTTCTTCACTATTTTTACACATGGTAACAAAATAAAAATTAAATGTGTACAAAATTAACACTGAAATATTGATATTTCTACCTGTCCAGCTTTGAAAGTGTCCAAAAATTCCTTCTTAACTATTTTACTCAATTTCCTCAGATCCCACCTAGCAAATCGAGGGATTTTGTTCTTAAACTTATTCCTCTGGGCAATTTGATTTACCTTCTCACACATCACATATTGCATATAAATAAAAACCAATGTTAAAACTGAATTCATTAATACTTGTTCGCGTATACAGAAAAAATACTGTATGAAAAAAATTTACCAACGGAAGCATTGAACAGCCGACCATATCCCACAGATTTTTTATGTAGCTTTTTACAAACTTTTTAAAACTCAAATAAATGGTTTTTGGCCATGACACTGAACTCGTCTTCTTCACATCTACAATGTACGGAATAAAAACCACCTAAACTTTTGTTGGTTATTGGGAAAGAAAAATGTAAGCAGTATTAACATAATCATAAGGAGTGGCAAGTCCTCTTCAAACTCCTTATTTTTATTCCCTACTTCATCTTTAATTCTTTTTTCAATTAAACTCCTTGTAATGATAGTCGCTTTCCCAAAATTTCTTGACATGAATTCCTTGCAATCTATCGGTATCGTTCTACTAGTTATTTTTGGTGTGTCGTCTATATCAGTACCTTCTAAAGGCATGTAAAATAATAAACTTATATCTTCTGGACAAATTTCCATTTTATTTTCACCAAACACAAAACATTCTTTCTCCACTGAGTAGCACGAATATACTACATCCAAATTTTCTGCTTTTTTCTTGCACTCTGTCAGTGAAATGTTTTTCTCCTAAAAAACAGAAAAGAAATCATAAAACGGTGTTCGTTTCAAACTCTCAATTTGCTTGAATGTCAATGCTTTCTTATCTCTAAACAAACAGATCGTCTTGTAAGACGATTGCAACCCACATCTGTAAGCTGTCGCACAATTGATTTTTTCACCTACGACTAACTCTTCTTTACTCTCCACTGAAATACCTGACTTAGTTTCTCGAGGCCTTGGATTCTCAAAATCATCATCCTTGTTATCATAAAAAAAAATATTAATGCAGAGAATAATAATATTTATCAATGACACAACTGAATGTAATGCATTTAAAAAAAATTAATCTAATTAACACTTACATTTACACTTTGCATTATCATTTTTACATTCTACATTATCATTTTTTCTTGCACGAAGCTAATATCGAGTTAAATATTACTTTCAGAATCAAGGTATCATTTTTAACACATATACAGTATCATTTTTAATAAACAACTCTACTCAAATTAGCATTTTAATACCATTGAATTTATCATTTATATATCATTGAAGTTAGCATTTTTTACTTACAGAATTTTCTTCGGTGTTTCCAACATCCTTATCTTCAAATATTTTGGGTTTTCTTCCTTCTTTACCCTGAGAAATTCACAATTATTGTTACAAAATTTAAACAAACACTACTGAAAATTCGTACTATGAATAACACATACCTTTTTTTATCGACTTTTATTTCTTTCTTCAACTTTTCTGCAACATATTTTGGATCATTAAACCATTTCGACCTAGTCTCCTTACTTATTACTCTACTGCTTTTTCTCACCTTTTTTCCATCATTTTTTCGATCCACAGTATCACTTCCTATTCCAAATTTCACTTGCTCTACATTTTCAGCGTTGACAGTATCATTTTTTCCCCCAACATAACTTCTTCATTATTTTTACCCTCGATTGTATCACTTCGATTCTCAACCATAATTCGTTCTCTAGTTTCTACATATCCACTATCATTTTTTCCATCAACCCCTCTTTGATCGACAAATTGGCAATCAACGTTTTCATTTCTGCTTTCAACTGCGATTTTATCCATTACTGGATTGTCTATTTGCTTCTGACCATCAATACCTAGGGTTTCGACTCCAGCTTGGGACAATTCGGCAGCTTCAACTAGGGTTTCAAAATTCCTTTCCACTACTTTTTCCATTAACTCGCTGTTGGTATAATTGCTAGGGTTTCGGTCTAATGTAGGAGACTCCGTAGGCGGAGAATTCATCGATCGCGATTCTGTAGCCATTTCTTAATTACGGCGGAGGGAAGTAAGGGTTACGACGATTAAGACAGAAAATGAAATAACTGGGATTATTTTGGGCTGGGCTATTATTTGTCCTTTTGGATATAATATAATTATGTTGTCCTTATAGATAAAATATTAAATTAATTTGTCCTTATAAAATTTTTTCCCGTATTGTAATATATGATGTGATATATAATTTGTGTTGATTATGTGTGTTTGAATGATATCAATCATTGTTATTTGGTATTTTAAATACCATAACAAATACTGGGATGTAGAAAAGGGGATTTACAAAGGGTATTTTGAAAATGAATTATTTATATAAAATCAATGGATTTTACATATAAAATGAAAGGAATTTTATAAAGGAAAATATCTGTAAAATAAATATAAAAGGAAAATATTTGTAAAACAAATATAAAAGGAAAATATTTGTAAAATAAATATAAAAGGGATATATTTGTAAAACAAATAGAAAAGGAAATATTTGTAAAACAAATATAAAAGGAAAATATTTGTAAAACAAATAGAAAAGGGATATATTGGTAAAACAAATAGAAAAGGGATATATTTGTAAAACAAATAGAAAAGGGATATATCTGCGAAAACAAATAGAAAAGGAAATATTTGTGAAAACAAACTGGAAAGGAAATATTTGTAAAACATTTGCAAATATAATTGAAAAGGAAATATTTGTTGAACAAATAGGAAGATAAAAGGAATATTTATTTGGTAAAATAAATATAATGATAAAAGGAATATTTATTTAGAAAATAAATAAGATATCACAAAAGGAAATATTTGGAAAGTAAGTAGGATTATAAAAGGAATTAGAGTTATCGATTAGAGTTAATCGAATAGAGTAAATCAATTAGAGTTATTGAATAGAGTTAATTGAATAGAGTTGATCGAATTAGAATTAATCAAACAGAGTTAATTGATAGAGTTAATCGATTTGAGTAAATCGAATAGAGTTAATTAAAAAGGAGTTATCGAATATAGTTTATTCGAAAGGAATTAATCGAATATTGGTTATTCGAAAAAGAGTAATCAAAATTTAGTTATTTGAAGAGAGTTAATTGAATATTAGTTATTCGAAGAGAGTTAATCGAATATTAGTTACTCGAAAAAGAGTTAGGCGAACATTAGTTAATCGAAAAGGAGTTAATCAAATATAGTTTATTCGAATAGAGTTAAAGGAGTTATCGAATATAGTTTATTCGAAAGGAGTTAATCGAATATAGTTTATTCGAATAGAGTTAAAGGAGTTAATCGAATATAGTTTATTCGAATATCGAGAGGAGTTAGTCGAATATAGTTTATTCGAATAGAGTTAAAGGAGTTATCGAATATAGTTTATTCGAAAGGAGTTAATCGAATATAGTTTATTCGAATAGAGTTAAAGTAGTTAATCGAATATAGTTTACTCGAATATCGAAAGGAGTTAATCAATATATAGTTTATTCGAAAGGAGTCAAGTTATAAGAGTTAATGAATTAAAGTTAATCGAGTTAAAGTTAGTGGAGTTACGGTTAATTAATTTGAGGTAATCGAGTTATATTTTGGAGTTAGATATTTCAGAAGTAGGGATTATAACGCTATAGTTATAATCAATGTTTTTCAATAAAGAAGTGGATTCATAAATAGAATCCGAGAGTTACGTAAGGAAGTTTGTTAAAGATTTAAAGGGTGAACTTTGTCTATTTCGAGATTAGAAATGTTGTTCAGTTAAGGTCTGAGAGGTAGTTATACCCCAACTTGATTGACTTCGTTTTTAACTAAGGAATGTTAAGGTTCGATAGTGAAGGAGTTAATTGAATGTAGTTAATAAGTGTTAATGGTTCGAGTTGGCATAGCAATGTTTTATTTAATCATCTGTTTAAGTCCAATGAATGAGTTTTGGAAACATTTTCCAAATATAATCAGAGATACTTTCTAATCTTAGAAAATGAAATGTTTGATGATAAAGAATATTGGAATGACAGTGATACATGAAAAAGAGATGGAAATGTTTTCCGATGATTAATAAAGTATATTTCCTAAATTTATAAAATAAGGAATGTTGAATATATGAAAACAGGAAGTAAATAAATTAATGAACTAAAGAGATAAATGTTAAATGATGATTGACCGATATAATTTCCATCTGGAAATAATATCGTTGTTTGCACACATGTTTTTCTTCGACAGTTAACTCACCGACTATCGAAGTTTTTGACCATTTTTCCGTTGTCAATACGGAGAGACCGGGATCAGATTCATTATCTGAAAACCACTCTGTATGGGCATTAGCGTTGCGAATCAAATATAATGAAGATAATTGAAGACGGAGTTATGCAAGGGCTATCCAGTTTACAGAATAGTGCCTTCGGTTTGTCCAGTCCCAGGATGACCTGTATGGAAGAATGTCTGACAGAGTATATTTAATAGATCGCGTATGTTGATCTCTTCAAACGTATTTACGTTTGGTGGCGTAGGAATTCGTTTCTCTTAGCTGTATACCCATTGTATTTTTGGGGAAATCAATTTGTGATTTGGTGGGTATGACGATGTGATATTCAAAGTGAGTGTTGTGTGTGATCTGTCAGGGATAAGCGTGGCCTCTAACCTCACAACCGAGAAATGACAAAAATCGGGCAGGCAGCATGGCTAAGTGGTTGGCTGCCAATTAGGGTGTATTATCACCTATCTAGAGATATTCATTTCATTCTTTAATATATTCGATGATGTCCCATTCGGGAAACGGTTGCTGATCCCAACTGTTGGTGATATACATTCGATACGCTCAAGCGAAATGAGTGGTCGGTCATGTGTGGTTGGGTTGCAAGATGTTCTTGTTGAACCCAGTGTATTCCTCTCTAGAGATACACTATCAGACGGTGGTTCCATACCTTGTCATAGTTAGAAATCCATTATCCAATAAGTGCTCATGGTTTTGATTGCATACTATATATGTAGAACGTGAGATGAAAGCGTTTCTGCTAGATGATTATTTAGTTGTGGTTGATTGACATTATTATAATATCAAAAGAGTTTTGATATAAAGTTTATCGTTTCTTTCAAAAGGATTTTTGAAAGTTAAATCAAATGTTTGGATTCTCATAAGGGAAAAACTCGTTCCGTTATACGGCGTGGTCTTATGAGATATCGTTTATTTTATGAAACTGTTTTAAATTGTTTTACTCACACCAGTCCCATGACTGACCCAAAGTTTGTTTTGTTTTGTTTTCCCTAAACTCTTGGGTGCCCAATTTTGTACGGGAAGTCAAGTAGTCGGGATTTTACAGATATACTTGGAAAGCTGGAGCAAGAGGCTTCAGTGGCGTTTATATAGCTATTGTTTATTTCCACTGTATTGTAAGTGTTGTACTTTGATAATAATATGTATATTCAAGTACAATCTTTTATTTCAAAGTTATGTTATATTTTATTCGTTCCGGTGTGAGATTCGTGTTACTCTGATGTTATGTGTTCTTCTTCTTCTTCTTCTATTCTAAGTTTCTATCTTATTATTCTCACCCTCTGTTTTCTTTCTATTAGTTTTCTGGCTTCCAGTGAAATGTGGGTTGGACTTGTGTTACTTGGTCAGCTCAAATTGTACCGGAATTTCGGGACACTACAAAATCACTACTCCGAACTCAACATAATTAATTGTAGGATATAATTCCATTGTATATAAAGTAATCTTTTATATTTGAATTATATTATTTTAATTATCTAAAATTAACCATTATACGTTTTGAGCTCGTACAATCATACGTACGTTCGATCACCATAAAACTCATCGGTGTACACTACCTTATTGTTCTGGTCCTAATGGCACTAATTTCTCTAAAATCCGAGACACTGCCTGAAATGATATTTCCACGAAGATATCGTTTCATATTATTTATCAAAATTTTCATATGAATTATTTATTACTATAAATAAATTTAAAAAATGAGCTCTCCCATATTATTTATTAATTAAAAGGAGTTAAATAAGACCATTAAATCTTTTTAATTATTATATAATTCATAATTCAAATATTATATGGCCATTATATTTGAATTTAACATATAAATTTCCAAAAAATATAGTTAAATATTTAAAATTAAATAAATATTAGAATCAAAACAATCGAATTTATGGGATGTTACTCTCCCTCCCACGTAATAGACTTTCCTCCCTAAAATTTCGAAGGATGGAAAAGCCGTCACACCTTAAAATTTAAACCCGCTAATTGTAAGGAACCAGAAACTTTAGCATTTGAATTTTACAATTTATTTAATTTAGTGTTGAAAATTTATGTTTATACTTGATATTCGATTTTATTTTTGAATATAGTTTATTTTTATCTTGGTTTATTTAATATGTAGGCTTGAATTTAATTTTTACAATTGAATCTAAATTTGATGTTGCATTTTACAATATGAATATTATAGACTCAATGAATTATAAATTGAATGTAAATAAATTTATTTGGATTTAAATTTTGTTATGAAATTTATTTATAAATATTTTTGAAATAAGATTTTTTTTTGTTAAATTTGATTTTAATTAAAAATTTGATATACATTTAGAAATAATTATTTATTTGTTTTGATACTTGTGGTCAAATTAGAACAGGGTAAACACTTGTCCTTTATCTTAGTTAAAATTCTAACGCGTGTCCTTAGTTTGTTCCACCACCCCTTTTTATTTTATCTCTTCCTTTTTCTTTGTCTATTTTTTTTCTCAGCTAAGAAAGTTTGCACAAAATCTCCGAAATTTCCCAAATCACTGAAAATGGCCTCAGCCCTAATCCGCTCGTCCACCCACGCATGTCGCCTTGCCTGAATCCGTTCGCTCCCTCTTTGTTGATCTACCCCGCCTTTACCTCAATCACTCGCCTTCGCCTTCTAATCAGTCACTGCTCCTCCATCAAAAGTCACCTGAGTCTGTGCCACCTCGCACCCGTTTCCAGAACAATCTGTGTTGCCGATACTAGACCAGCCTCCTCTTCGCTGGCATCGACCAAGCATGGCCTAACCCAATTCCTTCGATGCTCAATCCTCTTCTTTCAGTGAAGGTAGCAGCTGAACCGTGTCGAATCTATAAACCCCTACTCCCCTTTTTGAAACCGCAGCCAAGCCCAGCAGACCCCAAGTCTCCTCCAACGCTACCTTGGAAGCCGTTGCTCGCTGCCTTGAAAGCCGCTGCTCGTAACAACCATATAGCTCTCCAATGTCCGTCGTTGCCCCAAAAAAAAGGTAAGTCTAACTTACAACTGGACTTATTTCAAGTTCCCTACATCGAAATCACTAAGTATAATTTGTTTGAGGATTTTGCTACTGCGTGATTGCCGTTGTGTGAGTGTATTGGTTGACTGATTTTCGGGTTCGCTACTTGTGTGAAAATCTATTTATTTGAACCAGACTACATGCACATGCGTAGACATAAGTACATGACTGTTTCACCATGTAGCAGCTCCTACATATGCACATTTCATTATTTAAGATAAAGTTAAAGGTACATACAAGGTTGCAGATGGATATATTTGGCACTTTATCACTATTATGTGAAAATTGAACTTCATTAGGATGGCATGACATACTTCCCATTTCTAGAAATGAAATTTGAGTACTATAGTACTATACACACTTAAATGTTGCCATATCCTTATGTTTTCCTTGCCTTCCCTTAATCCGCACCCTAAGAACCTCTGTTTTTTCAAAGTTAGATTTACTTGCTTACCTAAGTGTTAGCTATTGCATGCCACTTCATATTCATTACTTATAACACATTCATGGGTGTTGGTTACTTTTGCTAGATGGACTGTGGACAGGAGTTATATAAGGTGTGGGCTTTGCAATTGTTCCTGTTGTGTATCATGCATGTGCATCGTGCGTTTGGTGTGTTGTGAGTGTGATCTGGATTTGGATGCATGCACGAGTTTCATTAAATATGTTGACTCCTTACTAATGCATTGACTGAGGGCTTTTTTTTGGGTCTGTATGTTGCCATGCATGTAGTAGGCCTGTCTTATTTGGGTTCGCTTCATTTAGTTCATATATTTATACAATTGTGTTGATGCCTTCCTTATGTCCTAAAGAATGTAAATTCAAACTCAGCATGTATTGACTTCTTTCATGCAATTTCCAAAATTATACACTTGTGTTTCGCGTATGAAAGTACCCACTCTACTTTGTGATGTTTATTTTTAGGTAGTTTAAGGGTTATTACACTCGGATGTTTTGTGTATTTTGAATGGAACGCTTGGGTTAGGTCCTAAGTGTTCCAAATTTGAAGATTCAGCTCGCAAACTGGAGAGGAACGTAGAATGCTTGCGACGCGCGCTCGACGAAACCGTAAATATTTTATTTTTTAAAAATTCATGTAAACATTGTACATTTTTCCGTTGTACTGAATATTTTGTATAAACACTGATATGTGTATAAAAAATTTATTCCGCTGCAATTACTTTTGTGCTGTGATTCTGTGTTTGCTCTGTTAAACCCGCTAAGCTGAAAACGGTTCGTCGTTTTGAGCGTTTCGAGTTGGTTTAATTACTGATTCGAGACGGACAAAAAGGTGAGTCATTATAGTTGGTATTAGAGCTTTGGTTTGACAAAGCGTAGCTTATCGGGTTTAAAAACTCATTAGAGATAGAGTAGCAATTGTAATAACCCGGAAATCTGAGCCAAATTTAAAATTTTATTTTGGCAATTTTGATGAATTTTTATTATTTAAAATGAATTATTTTAAATAATAACGACGAGCAATTAATTTTTAATAAAATTAGAATGTATATATTTAAATAGATCGTCATTAGAATATAAATAATTATTTATAATTATATAACAAGCCTAAAATGGCGCGGTAGTTCGAAAATTCGATTTCAAAGTTCAAATGAATGTACAGGATTCAAAATAAACCGGATTTTAGTGAAACCAAAAATATTTGAATCTATTTGAGAATATATTTCCAACGAATCAGAAAAGTCAAAATTTCATAGCGGGAATAAAAAGTAATGATCAGTTGAAAATTCAGAATAGTCGCAATGGAATTCTGGCCCTTAAAAATGGAAATTTTGCAAATGATCTCGGTTTTCGACGAAACGACTTTTGTTGGATCCGTGATGTCAAGTTATTGCTAGGTTTCAAAATTCATAATTTTCTGAATCAATATGTGAGTGTGGCAAAGGAAAATGCGTTTGACCAGTTTTAGTTGATTTTAATCGACTGGAAAACGGCCATTTTACAAACGGTCTCGGAATTTGATGAAATTAGTTTTGTTAGGACCGTATCATCAATATGAAGCTAGAAAATATTTTTCGGAAATTTTTCGAGTTAGTATGTGGCCCCGGTAAATTGGAATATGTGTTCAAACTCAATATATAGAGTTATATTTTGATTTTGATGAAAACTAATCGAAACGATCGAATCAGCTTACGATACATATCCCATTGTGTTCGGAATGGCGGTAATTAGCTATGAACGACAGGCGGTGGGTCTCGTTTTGAGGTCAAAATAAAATGGTACCTTTTTGAAATTAAATAATTAAATAATTAACTAAAATAAAACCTCTCTCCTTGTACTCTCAGTCAACCCCCACCGTTCCTTTTCAAATCGAGATTAAAAAAAGGAATGAGGGGCGCGGCTGCCTCCTCCACGCCACCACCATCGCGCGTCGCCCCCCCTTTGCCCTAGCCGCGCCGCCTCCCAGGAGGACCACTGCCCTCCTCCGCCTCGACCCCGACCCCCTTCTTCTCCTCCTTCCCCTCTTCTGAATCGCGTCGCTCCCCCCTTCTCCTAAAACCCCCTTTCTCTTATCGAAACCAAAATCGTGCCCCCATTTTACCCCAAACCGTCGCCTAAACCCCCTCCCCCACACACCTGAGCAACCGCCGCCTAAACCCCCCTCCCCCACACACTTGAGCAGCCGCCGCCACTGCCGATGGCGCCTCCGACCGCCTCCGTGAATCCTCCTCCCCTTCCGAATGCCAAAAGTGAGTTCTTCCTTTCTCTTTTCTTTTTAATTTTATTGTATTTATTAAAACAAAAATATACATGTTTAAATAACCTGAAAATAGAATTGTTTTAGGATATTTAAACATCACATAATATATGATGTTAGCAAAGAAGGATTGGATTTTATACGCAAGGAGGGTTTAATATTTATCATTAAAAAGATTCGATTTTTAATCGTGGAAAGGTGGGATTTTTAATCATATGAAGTAGCGAAGAAAAATATAATTTTTCCATGTAAGTAGCAAAGTAAAAATATGATTTTATATCATAGAGAGAATAAAAATATAATTTTTATATGATGTGTAGAATAAAAATATGATTTTTATATAGTAGAGACAGTAAAAATATGATTTTTATATTTTAGAAAGAATAAAAATACGATTTTTATATTCTATAGTTAGTAAAAATTTGATCTTTATATATGTAGAGAAATAAAAATATGATTTTTATTATATATATGTTGAAATAAAAATGTAATTTTTATAGCGATGAAATAAAAATTCGATCTTTATATTAGTAGTAGATATAAAAATATAATTTTTATATAGGAAGGAGCGTTACAAAAATATAATCTTTATTATATGAACACCTTTATAAAAATAGAATTTTTATCTATATAGTAGCGGCGTAAAAATAGAATTTTTATCTATATAGCAGCGGTGTAAAAATAAGATTTTTATCTATATAGTAGCGGTGTAAAAATAGAATTTTTATCTATATAGTAGCGGTGTAAAAATAGAATTTTTATCTATATAGTAGCGAAATAAAAATAGAATTTTTATATACGTGGCAACAATATAAAAATGTGATTTTTATATATGTAGTGGCTACGAACAGTGAAATAGGCAAAAGGCGAGCACGATGAAGATTTCTACATAAGGAGAGTCGTGGCTTTTGGTTTAGCTAGTCGATGAGAACTCCTCACTTTTATTTAATTTCTGGTTTGAAATATATACTAGGATGCAGACGGTGCTTAGTAGCACCCGACACCCGTCGACAAACCATGGATGACTTGTTTGTTTGGTTGCTGTGTTGTGCAACTGATTGTGTGATGTGGAATGGAATAAACAATTTTATAGTGGAAAATATTTTACGATTAAAAATATAATTTTTAACATATATATAAAATAAATATTTATAAACAAATCGGATGATTTGTTTATATACACTGATTTGACTGATATTGATTGGGACGATAGATTTTACACATCGCCCAACTGCACAAGTAAAATATGTGTTTGTTGATTTGAAACCCCACACGGGTATTGGGATGAGATTTGACGTACATTAATCCCGATTGTTTAGTTGTATGTCAATCGATGGACTGACAGACTGTGTAAGCGTTAATCATTTATATTTAATGCTTAGGCAGTTGTGTGGTGCACTCTGAATTATGGTTGATGATTTATCGTTGCTGTTATATACATGTGTTGTGTGGAATCCATATAATTGACATCATATGGTATTGATTGGGCCTCATTCTAATTTGGAAAATAAAGAATGAAAATTCGTGTGTTGAAGAAAATAATATTCATGTGTTGAATAGAAATAATATTCATGGGTTGAATAGAATAAACATTCATGTGTTGAATAAAAGCCGTGTTGATTAGATTAACGCCATTTTGACGTGAACGATATTTATATCGATTTTATTCATTTTTATAATGAATATAGAAAAGAAAGTAATTTCAAAATATAACGTTTTGAAAATATTATCATTTGTATATCGATGATGTGGAATATTCAATTTTGATTAGAAATTGAATATAAAGTTGAAATCATTTCGAAAACGAATTAAAAACGATTTATAAAATACGTTTTGAAAGGAAATCGACGAAATATATATAATATTATATATATATGTGTGTGTATATATATATATATATATATATATATATATATAATGGCCTGAATAGAACGCGCCGCGTTGTGGCAGTTCGTGAATTTCGACCATTGACATCGAGTGGACATTACGGGAGATCCGACCGTCGGATTCTCCTAAAACCGGAACCGTTGGGTTCGTATCGAAAAGAGCTTTCTAACAAATATTATAGATTTGATATATAATGGTTGGATTTGGAATTATGTCCAAATCAAATTTGGAAAAGGTCATTGTAAGTGCAGTTCGATGGTCGTTGATGGAAATCGACTGTATGGGCCTTGATAAAATTATTAAAAAATAGTAATAATTTGTGTAAAATCATAAGAAATGATTTGTGAAGAATTGGGATGAAAATTTCCATATTTGAAAAGATAAAAATTGATTTTTATCGAAATGAACTAGTTTTGAACTAGAATAATAATTTATTTATTTTTAAAAACAAATAAATTGGATTTGAAAGGGTTTTAAAAGTAACCAGAATTTCCAATAATTGAATTGGAATGGATTTGAATCGAAATTGTCTTTGGAATATTTCGATGTTGGATTTCGTGATTATAGAGATATTGTTATGGAAATTTGAAAGATATATTAATATCGTTATTTCCAATATGATATTTGTTGGTCGTAGAATTTGATATTGAATATAAGCCGATATATTTTCTGTTCAGAGCCTTGTATATAATATCAAATGTGATTTGGGTTGTCGCGAATGGTGTCTTCATTAACACTATTCTTAAACCCAGTTGAGGGAAAGATTAAATCTTTTTATTTAGATTTAATGAAGTGTACCAATTAAATGGTATTTAATTGGAATTGAATTTGAATTGATTTTTGGGTTTATCATGAACGGTGTTTTAAATAATACTTGTTCTTTAACCCAATAATTAATGGAATGTGATTTTGGGTTTATAATGAGCCATGTTTTAAATGACACTGGTTCTTTAACCTAGTTAAAGACAGGATGTGATTTCCCAAGTTAAATAATCATTGATAGTGATTATTGGGAAGATTAAAACTAAGTGGAGTTTTAATGAATCTTTAATTAGATTGAAATAATCGAGAATGGAGTATCACCAGTTTTTCTCCAGGCGATAGTTAAATCATTAATTAGATTTGAACGTGAAATGGTTATTGAATTTACCGATAACACCGTGGTGTTAGAAATGAAGTATGACCAGTTTTACTTCATGGGGTGAATAGGTTGGGATTGGGAAATAAAATAAATGTTTACTTCGGTGTGGTTCGCTAATCCCGACTAGTTTGAATTGATATTCAAAAGAAGATTAAAGAATAAATTTAAAGAATTTATCTTTGATAAAATTAATGGGAACCTTTCCCAAAGTGTAAGAATATTTGAATAAAAGAATATTCTGAATTGGAATGAGACATATGTTGTGTTTTGTGTAACACTTGTTTATTATTATACGCGAGTTATTCAGAAAGTCCGGGTTTATCCCATTCTGAATAACTGATTCGACGTGGTGTCGAGGATGAAGACGGTGGTCGAAGACCGGAGGTCTTCACATCATTTGGGTGAAAACTGATGATCTTGATTGGGCTGTACACCCAAGAGGAGGGAATCAGTTGGTGATCGTCTAGACGTACTTGGAGATCGATGGATATGCGAGGTACAAGGTGCCTCCGGTTTCGTTCAAACCCAGAATGAACTTGTAAATGGACTGTGTGTCTAACATTGGATTTTAGTCTATGTGATTGATTTCTATTAAATATACATTTGTTTGGCGGTGGAGAATTTGTTCTCTTGCTTAACGCCCTTCTCTGAGACGTACGAGCTCAGGGGTTATATATTGATGGATATCAATTGCATGGAGTGAATTGCCTGTGTGGCATGCCTAAGTGGAAAATGATCAAGGCTTTTGTTGAAAAGCAGAGTCTTGTGGTTGATGATCAAAGCACGGCCTGTGTGGCATAACTTTGTGTAGCGTTGATTTGCGAGCCTCACACCCCGGTTGTGAACCAGAAACGGGAGAAGGATCCAGGGAGGGCATGCGTTTCTTTCTAGCTAGTGGTGGTGTCAGTGCTTAAACTGGCTGACATTTATATACTTTTCACCTGTGTGGTTGTTGCTGTTGCGAGGCGCCTCAGATATATTGGTCGATCCGGGATCAATGGAGTCATTGGAATCATTTACGCCCCAAAGGGCGGGGAAACGCAGTGTTCAGGCATTTTAATCCACACCGGTGGACCGGCCCTGTGGCTCCAAGGGACGATGCGTTCTATTCCTGAGACATGGGCTAGATTGTCTCGAATTCGGTAAGGACGATCCCTTGCCTTGGTTCATAGATGGAAATCCAACTTCCAACACGTGACTTTGCGGTATTGATTGTAGAGCCTAGTATGGTGACATGATATATGGTACCCATGTCGTCTATGATTGATATTTATGATTGAAATTATTTTGACACTATACACTTATAGTAATAAAAGATGAAATTTAGCGTATCAAGCATTCTTTGGCTATTATAAGGTAAAACCCTATCCTCCGGCTTGTGTTGCATTGTGTGATGGGACCTGGGTCTTATAATAGCTACATTTTTCTTTATTTAGCATTGCGCTGTTATTTTATGCACTGGTATTCTTGGGAGGAAACCCGTTCCGTGTTATACGGCGTGGTCCCTTGATTTACCTAACTTTAAAATAAAGATTAATAACTGTTTTAGTTCTCACACCAGTCACATGACTGACCTGGAGTTTATTGTTTTAACCTAAACTCTGGGTGCTCTTATTTTACCACGGGCAGCTAGTAGTTTTGGTTTTGTAGATTTATATTCACAGGAACCTGGTTTACAGCTGGAATGATATCCGGAAAGCTCTGTATCAGTATATCTCCTTTAGTTGTGTTTTGTATTATTTTCCGCTGCTATGTAATGTATTGTAATCTCTGATATTTTTCTGATGTATATTATTTTTTTATACTCTGTATATTCTTGTAATCTGATGAATTATTGTAATTAACAATGAAATGTTCTTCTGTTTGCATTCCGATGTGTCTTGTTTTCAAAGTATCCGGGCTTTCCTTACTGGAGAAGTTACGGGTCTCTACAGCAATACTCTAGAATGAGTGGAATTGGCACAAAAATTACTGTTGAGAAAACGTATTTTGGAAAATAAAAATTATTTTGAAATTTAATAAATTGTTTTAAAAGCTTAAATATTTTGAAATATGATTCATAATATGAGTTTTGAGTATTTGTTGACGTCGAAGTTGGACTGTCGGGTATGTACGGATTTTGAATTTACGCCTAGCTAACGTATATACGAAATCCAATATGCACTAGATAGATACAGAATCACATTCTAGTCACTTGAAGATAATTCTGGGATGATCAAGACATCATCAAATATTTATTTTCGAGTTTCGAAAATGGGATGACTATATGGTTCTGATTTAAACGTCAAGAAATACTTGAAATCGATTAGATAAATAATTGGAATTGTTTGGAGAAATATTAACCGAAATGTTTTGATAGAATATTACGAACTAGAATGGATAAGAGAAATAAATAAGTAGAGTATGAATTGAACTTGAAATTGAATTAAGATAAAATTGGAGATCATTGAAATAAGATTGAATAATTCCAATAAGATGTTTTGATAAGGTAATGCGAACTTGAGTAAATAAGCGGGATTTAAATAAAGCGATGTATTCATGGTTGTAGAAGGAAATTGCAAATGAATTGGGTTAAAATTCAAAATTAAATTGGAATAAAATTGAACTTGATTGAGTGTCTAAAAATATAAAAAATTTCACTTTGCTTGTTGTGTTTGTTTTCCTTCAATCTGACATCATCTTCGCTTATTGAATTCGAATCGTTCGTGCTTGAAATTTTGAAACTGTCAAAATTCTTATCCTTGAACCCTTTGTCGAAATTCATTGTCGAGTTACCGTGGTTGTCGGAAATATGAATGTAAGCTAAAGCGAATAAATCAATTATTTACTATTGGAATTTGAGTCGAGTGTTTTGAAAATACTTGTTGTAAGAATAAATGGCTATTGAAATTTAGTTGAGATATATGATGAATGGAAGAATGTCGAACCATTAAAATAAAAATAAGAAGTGTATTCCAAATTAAGATAAATTGTGGAATAAGATGAAGGAAGTCATAAGAAAGAAGATCGCCTGACTAAACTTGAGAATTTGATTCCAGAAAATTTTGATATTGATTTCCAAGGTTTGAAAAAAAAACTAGTGGTATATACTTGTATTTTCAAAATGTTTGAAGCAACTTTCTGAAATATTTTCACAAAAAAAAAAAAAAACGAAAGGAGAACCCATTTTGTTGCTAGGAAATATTTTCAATGATAATTTTTCGTCGTTGGAATTTACTTTTGAGTCTCAAAATGGGGGAGACCACTTTTATAGCTTTGTTCAAACAAAGTTTGATTTGTGAAACATGATGTGATATGTAAATATGTATATTTTGAATAATCGAAAGAAAAACCCGAAATTGAATCTCGAATATGAGTTGAACGATATACATCCTATTGTACTCGAATAATATAATATGTATACCTCGAATGAATATTTCGAAGAAAACTACCTAATTTAAATCTCAAATAAATTGAGTAGAAGTCGATTTTTCGGCTTACTGAATAAATTTGCATATTTTAAGCAAGATTTGAATTTTGAGTTATATTTTATAAGCTCATAGAATTTGAAGGAAATTTTGAATAATCAGTTCAATTTGGAGTATAGTTGAAATTGAGATTTGGGTTTTGAACTTGATTGAAATCGAAAATGAAAATGGAAGCTCAAGTAAGGGGCTAATTTGAACCTTAAGTCTGACTCGAAATGTAAATGAATTGAATTTTTGAGGTTAAATTGAGTTTAATCTCGAAATTTGAACCGACAATGGTTAAGAAATTTGAAATTTTGGATAATTTATTCGGATTGGATTATTTTTAAAAGCAATATTCGCTATAAAACTATTTTATTTGAAATTATGGTATTATAATATTTATATTAAATTAATTGATTACAAGCCTAATTGTATTTGTTTTCAAACTTACTTTTCCAAACCTATTTAGTTATTTATTTCAAACTATTTGCAAAACCTATATACCCATTTAACTTATTTTCCAAAACTATCTATTCATTTCTATTTTATATTAAGCTAGCTATTTTACAAAGCGTATCTATTTATTTCAAACCCATTTTCAAAATCTATTTATTTATTTAAGTTAATTTTTCAGTAAGCTATATTTTTCCAAGATTATTTTATGAAACTTAGTTATATTGATAAAAGTATATATCCAATCTGAACAAACTAAGGTCCAAAATGATTGAATGTAAAGACTCCATGGAAAATCTATAATCATTATGTGAAACCCAAATTCAGCATGAAAGTTGATAATAAATCCAATTTGTGAATGTGAAATTAAAAGTTTGAATGATATTGAATACTCAAATCGAGTTGTAAATGAAAACGAAAATTTCAAATGACATTGAATACTCGAATTGTTTGAAATCAATTTAATCTTGAAAGGAAATTTTGAAGATTATCGATGTACGAATATTTTGATATGAAAACTGAAACTTATATATATGGAATTATATAATTATGAGATTCGAAAAGTATTGATTTGGAATATAATAGATGTGAAACTGATAATATTGTATAATGGATTTATATGAGAATGACGTACTTGAAAATGAGATTTGGAAATCTTATGTAAACGGACATTTATATAAGTGCGATATATCGAAACATGAAATGAAGTACTATGTACATAGTATCCTTTGTTTCAAATTAAGATACGAGAAGTACCTTCTTGCGACTAGCGAACCTATTGGGTAGGCATTTCATGTGATGATTGGGTTGTCCGGACATAAAATTTGTATGTTTCCTTCAAACTCGGCTGCATAACGAAATTCGCAGGCCTGGAAGCGCCTACGGTGCGGATGTTTCCTGGGCCATCCAAGCGAAACCATTGTGTATCTGCGATCCAACTTGAGATATATGAGCGTAAGGTGGCAGTGATTGTCGAACCTGGCTGCGCTCTGTGAGTATATTAGGTTTTCTGATTTCCTTTAGATGCCTTCTATTGATTTACTCATGACGAAATTTGCAGGGAAGCGACTTCCTACCACTACGCCATAGATGGCCTACGGCAACCCAGAGAAGTGACGTAGTAGGTGCCAAAAAGTGTTGCTATAGGCAAAAAATGATCTGTGGCAACACTTTTTTGGGGTTTCCTTTTGCCTCGTTGCCTTAGAGTCAAAGGCAATGCCTTTGCGACTCTATGCCAATATCGGTACAGGTGTTGCCATAGGTACCAATGCAACAAATAAAATACCCTTTCACAATTGCCGGAAACAGTTGTAATATGTCTAGTACAACTGGCAATCGTAATAAAGTCAACATTTTTTAAACTGTTTCTACCAGTTGTTAAAATTTGTTTTACATCTGCAAAGTAATTACACCGCAACTGCTATTAATCAAAGATTTCATAATATTATAATAAATATTATTATCACACGGTATTTTATTCAAATAAATATTTTATTTCAACATTTCAAATGGTATAATTTTTTTTCTCCACTATTGTACATTCACTCATATTTACATACATTCCTCACTACATTGTCACTCGTTTCACTCATATACAGACTCACACATACAACCATAAACAAGAAAAAATACACGAAAATTATTAAATAGTGGTAAATATACTTCAGATCTGGCTCTCAATACTTCAGATCTAGCTCTCCATACTTTATCCCTTTCACTATTGTATTTGTAGCCATCACGTACTTCATGTAACAAAATTCTCCTCACAAGCAGATATGGAAATTATTTATCTACTTAATAGTGGTAAATATTCGATCATTGGAATGTTGGAAAAAAAACTTACCCTTAACAGTATTATGCAGTTTATGCAAAAAAGAAACTAACAGCAAATGGAATTCACTCATATCAAAAAGTAAAGCATTACATTTGACACTAACCCACTTGAAGCAATAAAATGTTTTCCTATTGTTTCTTATTGCCACTAAATTCTCAGAGCTATCATAGAAATCAAAAAATATACCCTTAGAGTGTAGTTAGTTTGCAAGTTGCTTTCAACCCCCTTCCATTGTGGTTGCCTGCATATTTTCATTATAGAAGTAGTTAACTACGTTGTATCTAATCCATTGACTTCCTTGTAAGTAGAATATGTGTTAAAACTTCACCTTCATGAATAGATCAACCTTTGCTTCAGGGAGAATTCCTTGTGCCTTCTCCCTTCTTGCCAATTCAGTTAAAAGATCTATGTCATAAATGTACTTAATTTAGATTCATTCACATTTTAACTAATAAAATTTCAAATCAATATTTTTTTAAAAGGGTGACATACCATATCTAGCACCAACGCCTTGACATCTAGCTGAAAAGTCCAGTGTTTCTTTCACAGTCATTTCTCCTACATGTGTATCATTTTGACTAATGTATGCTGATGTTTTTTGCGATACAAACTCATTAGGCCTATATCCATTGTATGTAATTTCTCCTACTATCTGCAATTTTTAGTACCATTCCCATGTTATACCACAAAAAACATACAAGTTCACTTGATTTAATTATCATATTATGCAGTTGAAAAAACCTTTAATTCAGGGTTAAGTTTTCCTGCTAGAGCCAGTAAAAGAGTAGTCTTTCCTGAAGATGGAGGTCCAAATAGATACATGCATAATTTGTTAGTACAACTAGCATTTATACATACCTTGATGGATGTATGATTACAGATGCATCCTTAAGGATTGTATGTTTAATTCTCTTAGCTAGTGTAATCCCAACCAAGCCCAAAGCAAACTCAGCCAAATTTCTAGCTGAGTTCAACAGCAGAGTATATTGCTAACATGTATCATTTCAAAAAACTGTAGACTATATTGCTAACATGTATCATTTAAAAAAACTGTAGAGTATATTGCTAACATGTATCATTTAAAAAAACTGTGGAGTATATTGCAAACTTAGCATGCAAAAAAAGTAAACAATTTCAAAAAGGAAAATAATAATCAAATATTCGATTTGTATTAGTTTAGGCATTTCATCCTACATTAAGTCCTAGAACATCCTTAGGGATTTCACTAGCAAATCACTCAACATGAAGGAATAGGTATCCATACAACTTCATGAACAATTGAATAGGGCTGCATACTTTCCTAGAGTAACAAAGTTCTTTGAAAACTGTCTCGTGTCTCTAATATACCACATGCCAACATTTTAATACAATAATTCCTACAACCTCACAAATGATATCGACATGAATGTGTAGAAGCTAGGAGAAGCTAATTACTCAAGTTATAACATGGATTTGAATGCATGAAGAAGAAACCACAGCAAGAAACTTACATCAAACAGTTGATCTGAGCTAATGTTTGAAATGATCCATAATGGTTGTTTGAATTAATTTGATTGTGGATGTAGCCCACTGAAAAGCCCAGGGAACTTGTCATCAGTGAACTTATATCTACTTCCATCTCATCAATGAACTTGTCGTCCCAACAATACACACTATGACATAATAAACAAATCAGACTAATACGCATTTATCGTATTTGACAAAAGTACCCATTGTAAATAATTTCTTATCTGTGTCTTTTAAAGACGTGGTAAAACATTGTCTTTCTCATAATCTCCCAGAGAATCTACTATCTGCATAATCAAACTAATACGCATTTATCGTATTTGACAAAAGTACCCAATGTGAACTTGCCATAAATTCGAAGCTACAACAGCATAATCTCCAGGAAATTGAAGCAATCCAAGATATGAGTATTTGAATTCATTAAAACATCACTCCAGAACAGAGAAATCGATTTTATATTGAAAGCGGGTCCAGGTCAGAACAATTTACCCAAATTAAAGAGAATCAGGTGGATGACTTTGGAGTTATGGTTTTGAATGTTGCAATTAGAACAATTTCATCATACTCACGTAGTCCACGAAGGCTTGATACTCAGTGAAGAGACAACCGGAAACGGTCGTTGAAGGTAATCAGGGTCACGGTTGGGAGTGGCGTAGAAGTACTCGGATCCAAGATGACTTCAAGATTTTGTGGAAAAATCATGGATTATCCTCGAGAGATTATGCTCTCCATCGCCAAAGAGTAACGAAACTGGAAGGAGCTGATTTTGGATCTGATTTAGAAATTTGGTAGTGAAAGAAAATTAAGGATCCAAATGAAAAAGAAATAAAAGAAAATAACGTGAATTATATTTAAACGGGAAAATGAAAATTTGGAGCAAAGTAGTTAAGGGGTGAAGGGAAAATCTGATTGACGTGGATCACTAATCTGGACCGTTGGATCGTGTTGACACAAATTGATAATTTTATTCACACGGGTAATGCATTACATGTTGATATCTATGCTAACACATTAAAGCGTGTGTTGCAATAGACAAAAAACAGCATAGCAATGGCAACATTGTAGCTAGCAACACCATGATTTTCGTTGTGATAGGCCATCTATGGCGTAGTGTATGGGTACGGTTGCTACCTGGGGGATCCAAGCGTAACCATTGTGTATCTGCAATTCATGAGTAGTTTTAACAATTGGCATCAGTTGGAACTTCCAACATCTATTTTAGGGATTTTAAGTATTTTCACTGGGAGTTGAAACAATTATATATTTAGTACTTGGGGATTTTTAGTCATGCGTCGGTACCACGTATGGCTGAATTTCTTTAAGAACAAAGGTAGAATTGTTAGACTTCGAGTTATCAAGTATTTTCAAACTTTAAACAACAAATTGATAAACTGAAATTAAAATTTATAACCTAACCTAATAAAATAAGAAAGAGGGTTTTAAAGGTTTTATAAGTTGAGGGCTTTGAAATATAATAAATTGTTTTTCTAAATTGCCAACATGAGAATTTATGTTTAAATCTAAGTTTTTTAAATCAAAATTTTGTAAAAGATATATATATATATACATATATGTATATATATATATATATGTATGTATGTAGTTTCAAAGCTCGAATTTTTTTATTCAATTCATCATTTTATACATGATATATATGTAGTATTTTGATGACTCGATATGAACTAGTATTTCAAGATTTAATAACCACTCTTAAGGTTTATTTGTTTGAATGGAAACATGAATTTTTGATTGAAATTAATACAGGTGAATTTAAATTAGATCAATCCAAATGGAAACAAATTGGATTTAAGTGGAAAATGGATGTGATAATGCGACGTAAGAAGGTATGAATTTGTTGAATGTGAATCCGTTAAGTAACTAAATACAAGTTTATAATTTGTAAGTGAAAATGTATCGAATGGAATGAATGAATTCAATTTTATCAGAAATATTTATGGATTGAGTAAATTAAAGAAAATTTGAAAGATACATTTAAGGGTAAATATGAGTTAACTAAATAAAATCGATATAACGGAGTTTGAGGACTAATTCAGAATTTGTATATAAATTCAATAAGGGTGTATGAACAACTAAGTGACTGGTATAGCAAATGTATTAATGTAGGCGAATTTAATAAGAACGACAAGAATATGGGATGATAATGTAAGAAATAGTAAAGTGTATGGTTTGGGATAAATGAGGTTAATATGGATGTTGTGTTAACTTAAGCATTGTAAATAAATTTTGCTCATGTACATTAATATTTACATACTGTGCTTACCTATGTTATATGTATATACACACACACACACACACACACACATATATATATATATATATATATATTTAACTTACTTTTTATCCATGATTCTCATTATTTGTTAAGTTTTTTAGTACGAACCCAGGGCGTGCGCTTCGAATGAGAACTCATTTTGCGCTAAATGCTAAAAATTAAGCAAATATGCTTATAAACGCTAGTATAAGGTACACATCTCGAATCTAATAACGTATTTGGGTTTTGTGTTGATTTTCCCCTATTTAGGGATGCCTCATCGTACATGTGAGATGTATATTTTGTTTTTTGTTTTGTATACAGGAAAATTTTCTTGACCGAACAGTGTAGGATAGGTGCTACCGAAATTTTCCAAAAATCCGGACGTTCGAAAATTTTCAAGCCTTATAATTCTATAACTTATTTTTATTCTAATAAATTGTAATAAGTAATAATTTGAATAAAATTGAAATCGAATGAGTGTGTTGAAAATAACCGCTCAGTCGTTGGTTGATGCGTTTAGTTCCTTTGACCTGCCATCACCTTTCGCTTGTCGTTCGATCTATTCATGCTTGAACTGTTAACTGTCCAATTTGTATTCCTGAATCGTTCCTTTTGCCTCACATCGATCAATTGGAGGGCAAGTCCTATTAATGATTTGAAATTATTTATGAAAATTCGATATATGACTTGAAATTGAAATGGTTTATAAAGTGATTTATAAATATAGAGAGTTCGACAACGTGAATCCTTAGATTTTGAAAAGTTTTGAAAAACGATAACGATACTATTCTAAAGTATTTGAAATTATTATTGTGAAACAATTTATAACTTCGGGATATGAAATAAAATAATTCGTTACCAAGATTCAAGTAACCTATGACTAAAGAAAGGTACAACGCGGGTGTAAGCCCTTGATTGATGATGGTTTGCTCTGGGGTCCGAAGAGACATCATTATTCGAAATCGATACATGCCTAGGCTGTGCCTCGTGGCCTTGTCACTGGGATAAACCTCTCGACTTGGGACATATATATTTTATGTCATTTATCGTAAAATATTTGAAATTTTCAAAATGATTTTGGTTTTAAAAATCCGGAAGCGAGTATAATTCGATATGAAAAGGAAATATAATTTTTCAAGTGATTTGAAAATAAAATCGGGATTTTGGTCGAAGAAATGATACCATACTTTGATTTCCAAATTTTAAAATTCCATTGTTATCTGGTTTTAACAATACCTCCTTTTCGAGGATGAAAAGCCTTGAGGGGGGAAGATTGTAATGAACCAGAAATTTTGGCATTTGAATTTTACAATTTATTTAATTTATTATTGAACATTTATGTTTATACTTGATATCCGATTTTATTTTGAATCTAGTTTATTTTTATCTTGGTTATTTAATATGTAGGCTTGAATTTAATTTTTATGACTGAATCTAAATTTGTCGTTGCATTTTACAATATGAATATTGCAGACTCGTTGAATTATAAATTGAATGTAAATAAATTTATTTGGATTTAAATTTGGTTAAGAAATTCATTTAGAAATGTATTTGAAATAAGAAAAAAAATTAGTTAAGTTTGATTTTAATTAAAAAATTGATATGCATTTAGAAATAATTATTATTTGTTTTGGCACTTGTGATCAAATTAGAACAAGGTAAACACTTGTCCTTTATCTTAGTTAAAATTATAACACGTGTCCTCCGTTTGTTCCACCGCCCCTTTTTATTTTATGTCTTCCTTTTTCTTTGTCTATTTTTTTTCTCAACTAAGAAAGTTTTCCCAAAATCTTAGAAATTCCTAAATCACCGAAAATGGCCTTAGCCATAAGCCGCTTGTCCACCCACGCATGCTGCCTTGCCTGAAACCGTATACTTCCTCTTCAATGCTCCACCCCGCCATTACCTCAATCACTCGCCTCCGCCTTCTAATCAGTCGCTGCTCCTCCATCACCACCTGAGTTCGTAGCCACCTCGCACCTATTTCCAGAACAATCTGCATTGCCTACACTAGACCAGCCTCCTCTTCGCTGGCGTTGACCAAGCTTGGCCTAACCCAATTCCTTCGTTGCTCAATCCTATGCTTTTAGGTGAAGGTAGCAGCTAAACCGCGTCGAATCTGTGAACCCTTACTCCCCTTTTTGAAACCGCAGCCAATCCCGGCAGACCCTGAGTCTCCTCCAAGCGTCTGCTCATAACAACCATATAGCTCTCCACTGTCCGTCATTGCCTAAAAAAAGGTAAGTCTAGCTTACTATTTGATTTATTTCAAGTCCCCTACATCGAAATCACTAATTATAATTTGTTTGAGTATTTTTCTACTGCGTGATTGCCATGGTGTGAGTGTATTAGTTGGCTAATTTTCGGGTTTTCTACTTGTGTGAAAATCTATTTATTTGAACCAGACTACATGCCCATGCGTAGACATAAGTACATGACTGTTTCACCACGTAGCAGCCCCTGCATGTGCTCATTTCATAATTTAAGATAGAGTTAAATGTACATGCAAGGTTGCAGAAGTATATATTTGGCAGTTTATCACTATTATGTGGAAATTGAACTTCATTAGGATGGCATGACATACTTCCCATTTCTAGCAATGAAATTTGAGTACTATGGTCTATAGTCTATACACACTTAAATGTTGCCATATGATTATATTTTCCTTGCCTACCCTTAACCTGCACCTTAAGAACCTCTATTTTTCCAAAGTTAGATTTACTTGTTTACCTAAGTGTTAGCTATTGCATGCCACTTCATATTCATTACTTATAACACATGCGTGGGTCTTGGTTACTTTTGCTAGATGGACTGTGGACATGAGTTATATAAGGTGTGGGCCTCGCAATTGTTCCTGTTGTGTATCGTGCATGTGCATCATGCGTTTGGTGTATTGTGAGTGTGGTTTGAATTTGGATGCATGCATGAGTTTCATTAAATATGTTGACTCCTTACTAATGCATTGACCGTGGGATTTTTTTTTTTTTTGGGATCTGCATGTTGCCATGCGTGTAGTAAGCCTGTCTTAGTTGGGTTTGCTTCATTTGGTCCATATATTTATACAGTTGTGTTGATTCCTTCCTCATGTCCGAAACAATGTGAAATTTAAACTCAGCATGTATTGACTTCTTTCATGCAATTTCCAAAATTATACACTTGTGATTCGCATACGAAAGTACCCACTCGTTGCGATTACTTCGTGGTGTTTATTTTTTGGTAGTTTACGGGTCATTACACTCGAACTATTAAATAATTATGGGGATTAAACAAATTGTATTTATGTATTTATCAAAGTGTGCTAACTTAAAATAAGTTTAATCCTGACTCGGGTGTTTTGTGTATTTGGCATGGGACGTTCGGGTCAGGTCCTAAGTGTTCCAGATTTGAAGATTCAACTCGCAAACTGAAGAGGAACGCAGAATGCTTACGGCAAACCACAAAGTTTTTATTCTTTAAAAATTCATGTAAACATTGTACATTTTTCCACTGTACCGAATTTGTATAAACTCTGATATATGTATATAAAAAATTTATTATGTTACAATTATTATTGTGCTGCGATTCTGTGTTTGTTCTGTTAAACCCGCTAAGCTAATAATGGTTCGCCGTTTTGAGTGTTTCAGGTTGCTTTAATTACCGATTCGAGATGGACAAAAAGGCGAGTCATTACACTAATAAAAACGAGTCTTTAAAATTAAATATTTTATGTTACATTTTTTTGGCTACATCTTCTACTCGCGACTAATATAGAAAAACTATAAATTATTATGATTGACCCAAATCAATCAAGAGAAAACAAAAACCAAGTGGCTTCCCATATCTAGGGCACAAAATCATCAAGCAATGACTAATTTCTATGTGTATTACGTTCCACTTTTATGTTTGATTTTCATTCAACTTGGAAATTACTATCTCAACGCTAACGCAGGTGCACAAGAAGTCTAATAATAATCTCTTACATACATGTACCTATATTGTTCTCATAATTTAAAATAAAACTACATTGAAATAAAAGTAATTCAATAACAAAGCAGAAACAATGTTACAACCATATGATATATGCTATTATGATACAACTTATAATGACGAGCTAATTCTAGGTGATATAAAGTTGCATGATGGAAAAAGCAATATGACAACCATATGAAACAAAGTATAGAGGATACTCTAAAATAAATACGATGCTTCCAATCTTTTCAGAGGAAAACTTAGAAGTGGACTCCTGAGTTTATATATTTAAAATATTTTTTTTAGTTCCTATAAACAGGGGGCTCTTCCTTGATATGCATGGTATGACTCTGAAATGAAAACAATATAGAAAATCAAGTGGCATTCTAATACCTTTGAAAACAAGAACTAAGGTAAATAAATATAACTATTGAGTTTTTCAATTCGTAAAACTCCTAATCTCCCAAGTTTATTCATAAAAATATAAAAAATCACTTTACAAGTATTACTCTGGATTTTTGGAAATAACAATACTTCATTTATAATTTAATAGTAGTAATAATATTTCTTTCACGAATTCTTTCAAATCGCATCTTTAGAAACATCAAGATTTAAGTCCTAAAGAAATAACAACTTTATAAACTATAGCCTATAAACCACAATATCAACAAAATCATATTGTGTAAAGGAAAAAATAAACATTATTTAAAATGTTAAATGACTAACAAGCATGATTCATAGTTTTTTTTACAACTTTCTTTATTGTACACGGATGCGGCTAATTTGGTAAGTGTATTATTGCATTCACCAGCATTGGTTATTGCTTAGAAGATTATCTAAGCTCCCTTGAAAAAATTGAGTTCCCAAACGTTCCTAACTCACATGAAAAAGCATATAAACATACTTAAGCTCATATGAAGATTATTTATGATTTTATGCCCAAAATATAGGACGCCACTTGAATTTTGTATTCTCTTGGTTGATTTGGGTCAATTGTGGTAATTTGTAGTTTTTTAGATCAACCGCGCAAAGTGGAGGCTATCAAAAAAAATCATAACATAAAAAAATTAAAAAAAAATTAATAACTCATTTTAACTAATAGTTTTAAATTTGGTGTGATGATTTTTCGTTCATTTAGAATTTTAAGGTTGAAAATCTATCAATTAAAAGAGAATGTAACATCCCTGGAATACAATTATTTTGATTTTTAATATTTATTCAATTTTACATATTTAAATAACTATTTTTCTAGAATCTTGTAACTTGAATTCAAATACAATGGTTATTTAAATATCTGAATTATGAATTAAATGTTAAATAAAGGATTTAATTACCTTATTTAACTCTTTTTAATTAATAAATAATTAGAGATAGCTCATTTTGTAAATTTATTTACAATATAAACAGTTTAGAGAAATATTGAAAATGTGATGAAAAATTTGAAATTATATTCATGGAAATATCATTTTGGGAAATGTCTTGGATGTTGGCGAAATTAGTGCCACTAGGACTAGAACAATAAGATGACGCACACCGACGAGTTTCATGGGGATCGAACGTAAATGTGATCATACGAGCTTAAATCATATAATCATTAATTTTAGAGAACTAAAATAATATAATACAAACATAAAGAATAGTTTGTATATGATGGAATTAGATCCTGCAATTAATTACGCTAAGTTCAGATTAGAGGTTTTATATTAGGAACATCAATTAGTGCTTTCAACCGGAGTTTAACATTTCAAAGAGTATAGTGCTTGAGTAAATTCCTATAAAAGGACACACATCTCGCTATCATTTTCCTAAACCTTATCCCATAACTACTGTTGACTGAAACAACTATAGGAGATATGTATTATGAAAAGTCGGATTAGCAATGGAGAATCATATAGGTTGCTGCATTTCGATGGAAGCATTATGACCAGGGCTTTCATTTTTAGGTAGGGTGACAGTCTCTCTTGATTTGTGATGGATGTAGATCAAAGAAGACTTAATCGAGTTCATTATTGAGCCATATGCGATGAGAGGTAGTGAAGTGGTAACGAGGGACAGGCCGTTGATCGAGGGAACTAACAGCAAGTGCATGATGGCTAGAGTTGACCTAAGGCAACGATATGAGGTTTTGAAAATGGGGGTATAAATGTGGTTTGTTGAGGATAATTAATTTAATTAAGCGTTCGGTAATTTAGTTAAATCAAAATCTCATAACTTCAATAGCTCTTTCGTATGAGGTGGATATAGACCCGACTAGTTGCATTGGACTCATAATGGTGTTAGCTTCAGTATGGAGTATGGACTTGGTTCGACCAGACTTAGAGCAAGTGAATTTTTGATGGAAAATCAAGCATCATTTGATTTTAGACCCAACTGAAATGCGAAAATATCATATAGATTTCCAATGAGTTAATTGATCCTTAAAATAATTATATGATATTGGCATTGCTATGAATTATTGTTCAATGTTTTGATAATAGTTAATATTATTATTTGATTGTTTTTTTGGATTTCTGTTCTCTTTTAAAAATAAAATGCGTAATTAACCATTGCGGTGTAAAGAACAAAAATAAGAGGAAAGTGGAAGTGTATGTGGACAATAGGTCACTACAGAACATTATGAAACACACATTCATATATGTAATTTATATGGACATTTGTAGAGAGAACAGGCCCGACCCTTTACACAAGCGAGGTATGCAACCGCTTAGGGAACCGCTAATCCTAGGGCACCATTTGAATCATATACAAAAAGAGGGGAAAAAAAGATGGCGATCAACAATTTCAAATCATGAGCCATGAAATCGGAAACTGAATCACACAAACTTCGATAAAAACCACCAAATCAAATCAGCGAGCGAACGACGTCGATCATGACCAAATGGTGGTGGTCCTTCAAGCAACAAAGGCTGAAAACGTTGAAACCTAAAAAATTTGTAGGCATCGCACCAGTAAGGTAGTTTCTACCTCAGGTGAACGTCTACTTTTATATATAACACGTGTTTAACATGTTTAAGAAAAACTCTAAGTAGTGACGTCTATAAACTAGCATGCTTCCTATTTTGTGGGTCAAGAAATAAGTAGTTTATTTAAGCAATTGTATTTCCTGTATCTTTCGAACAAGCAAATAAAAGTTATCAACAATGTAATCTTCTTTTGTTTACTGTTAAATCTCTCCTCTCTGTATTAAATTCTAAAATGGTATCAGAGTTAAGTTATAGAGGAGAGAGAGAGAGAGAAATAGGAGGGTTTTTCCGATGGGCCGGAGGTGGCTGGTGATGATGCATTCTGGTCTAGAGCTTTGATCAATTCTATAACAATGGTGCTTGATTCAGTTATTTCCTTAACATCAATAATAAATCACCACACGTTGTTCCAAAAGCCTTCTCACAAAAACCACACATGTCATCACTGCATAAAAGTCAAGAAATCAACAAGTAGGTCATTAGCAATGGAATTACCCAAAGAAGCAAGCTCTTACAGGAATGAAAAGAAACCCCCAAACGAGCTCTACTTTGTTGGGTCCAACTCCAATCTATACCCGCCCGCAAACTGGGCAGACAACACATCCCTACACAACTCGTTTGCCCAATAAGAGAGAATGGGTTTCGGGTGGCTAGCAGTGATATTCGAATGGTAAGGAGTGATCGCAAAAGTATATGCAAAACTGGAAACACGAGCATGGTTTCTCCTTGCTTAAGAAGATGGCAAATCTCCTCCTCCAGCTTTCCTACTAAAAAGAGTAGGAGGCATGAAGAACGAGCAGGCCATTTCGGAAGTCCTTTGCTGGACGAGGGACCCTTTAGAGATGAAGCGGTTGGCAAATCACAAAGAGGAGATACACATGAGTCTAGAAGGAGGGTTTCGTCAGGTAAGGTCGGGATTAATGGAGTTCATGCAGAGGCTGCTAAGCCATAAGATTCCCATGGCCTTAGCTTCCACTAGACCTAAGAAGAACATTCTCGAAGCGATGGAAGTAGTGGGTGTCCAGAATGCTTTCAATGCTATCGTAATAGTGGAAGACGTGCATAGAGGGAATCCGGATCCCAAGATGTTCGCATACGTTGCTCAAATGCTTAGTTTCATACCCAAAAGGTGCATAATGTTCACAAACTCAAATAGCACGGTTGAGGCGGTGTTCGATGCAAGGATGAAGTGTATAGGAGTGGCGAGCAAGCATACAATGTACGAGCTTGGTGCTGCAGATCTAGTCGTGAGGAGGCTGGAAGAGTTGTCGGTTGTTGATTTGAAGAACTTGGTTGCAGTCGAGTCTGTTGATTTTGAACTGGAAATGGAGGTTGAGTTTGAGGAAGAGGAGGTGTTGTTTCTGGATTAAAGAAGGAGGAGATGAACGGAATTTGCGGTTGTAAGGATTGATTGCTGAGGGGAATATGCATTTGGAAAGAATGCAGTTTGGAAGGTATGATGATGTGAATGATGTGAATTGTGTTTGCAGAGGAGGAAATTATTTGCTGTTTATTAGAGAAGAAGGTGGGTTAAAGGAGATGGTGGAGTCGTTGTGTGAATGGAGTGGTTTGTTGAAATAATTTTCGATATTAATTGGTCTGTTGTTGTGGTGATAAAGAGGAAGTGTTTGCATGGGTTGTGCGTTGTGGGTCAGGTTTTAGTGATATTGACGGCTGAAACTAGGTATTCGGGTATTGATGGGTTTGTGCAAGTGAGGTGAAGTGATCAGGTTAGGGAGTTAAGGTATGGTGTAAGCCGAGTTTGGTGAAGTCAGATGAAGTAAGTTTGTGTAGAAGTGGAGAGTTATGAAGTGATTTGTATTATGTATGTGGTTTAGACATTTAGGCCAATATGCAGGTGAGTGATTTCAGGCTAGAGAGTTGTTACGGATGAGACGTTGTTGAACCAAGTTGATATTGAGTTGCAGTTTGAAGTGCAATGCGTTAGTGACTCTGTTTTTTTTAAGTGTTGATGTTATGTCTATAGCATAGATGCAGAGGTGTATTGAGTGAAGAAGGATGCAAGAGTTAGCATGCTTGTGTGAAAATATCGTGGAGACGAAGATGAAGTCAATGAAGTGTAGAACATAGGCTATAGGGTTGGGCATTTACGGAAAGCACTTGAGAACTATTTGATGATTTTCTTAAAAGAAGATAGGCATGCCTACATGCGAAGTAGGGTGAGTGAAGAAGACTTGGTTTTGTGTAATCCAACAAGTAATTAAGAAGAGATGCAGTTCTCACTTGTTGGGGGGATGACATATCCAAGGGAAAACCTGAATGGAGGGGTCAGTGGATCCCTTCGAGGAAACCAAGAGTGTCTGCTAATGGTTAAAGTACCAATCAACATAAAACAGTTGAGCATGCCCAATCAGACCGAGTTTATAGTTGTGGTCGAGTTCGTCTATGCAAGACGATGAAGAAATTTAGAAGTACTGTTCAGTACTTTATAAACTAGATGTTGGCACATCTAGTTTAAGAGAGGATGTTAGAAGTAACATGTGTTTAACATGTTTAAGAATAAGTCTAAGTAGTTGAAACACCCCACCTCCGTTAGGGTCACTCTCAAAGGGAATGCCCTAATTTTGGTGGAGGTTTATAAGTATAAGTCACAGATATACAAGACAGATATAAGAAAACATATTTGTAAACAGCGGAAAAACAACAAACTTTTATTTCATAAAAGCAAATACGTGTTACAACAACATCACCATAATTGTCTTACATCTTTTCCAAAAACATAACATAACACTTTCATAATCTGTCTTGATTACATTATTTAAAGAAGCATAAAGAAAACATAGATAAAACTGCAAAAGCCCCATAGTGGTTGTCCAAAGCCATAGTTCAAAACGAAAAGGTCCAAGAAATACATTTCTCCTCTTCAAGCTGGATATTAAGGCTGGTCAAGCTGCTGTGTTCCCTCCCTGTGGACCTGGGGGGGAAACGGAAGAAAAGAAGACGAAAGAAAAGTAGAGTCAGACATAAAGCCTGAGTAAGTCTAGTACTATTCTGTCTATGAATAAAGAACTGGGTATGATAAGTATAAACAAGAAGTGGGAAAGCACTATAACTTGGTTAAGTTGTCTAGGGTCGAATATACTATCGTACCCCATGTTAATCTCTGAACCCATATAAACTAGTTTCCAACTGGCACCCCATAATCAGGGTGAAGTGATCCATTTTATAATGATCGGCTCCTACTCGCATAGTTACATGTGTCTTACGGCCCCCGATGTTGTAGTTACCTATGCTGGTCCCACCATGGGGTGTATCAAGTCCCATAGTGGCAGCCCGACACAATCCTAGAATGCACAGGTATGCTACTGGTGTCCAGTGCCTTATTTTTCTGCGCCGGAGTGTGTGCACGCCCGCACCCCGTTAGAACCTACACTGCTACACCACCGCCGTCGATTTTACCTCTTACAATCAGCCCAGTAATCGTGCCCCACCCTGCCTAGTTTCAGGGTATCCTGATACACCTTCTAGGGTTACTGCTGAAAAGGGTCCCCCGTTACTAGGTTTTCTATCTCTAGCCAACATGCTAAGTTGGTTAAGTGTTTTCTAACCTAACCCCCACCAGTCCGTTTAGTTTAGCATGTTCCATTTTGATTAAGTCTTTAGTTCACTTAATCCTAACAATCCTGACTCAGCCTTAATTGTCTTATTAAAGCCTTGACCTCTCACATTAGACAGGTATTGTTGTGGCTGCCTGTTGCCGGTTGGTTCTGGGCAGTCTTACGCCACAACTCAGTCTAACCTCGGGTCCTTATTGGGCTCCATGTTTAACCTCCCACATTGGATAGGTATTGTTGTGACTACTGGACAGCCGGGCGGTTCCGGGCAGGTTTACATCACAACTCAATCCAACCTCGGGTTAAACACATCGTATGTTCTACATTTACATATTTTGTCTTTCTTCTTTATTTTCTTATATGTAAATATTTGCGGCCCATTATTAAGTTAATGGTGTAAAGGTTACACCAATCATGGGCCCAACCCATACTTGAATTTGGGCCCTTCTACTTTATGTTTTCATTTATTAATTAATTTAACCCAACGTTATTTTCCCCCGTTTAACACGTCCGTTTATTATATATATGTTGGGCTTAGCCCTTTTAAGCCCAACTTAGCCATGCGAAAAGGGGAGGCTTAAAGCGTGATTACATACACAAAAAGGGGAATGTGAACGCATGAACTTGCAATGTGACGTTGGAATGACAAAATAGAAACTGGTGTACTTGCATAGTAGTAACATATACTTTGGTCATAAAGCATAAGTGACATGAATCAAACCATGTAAACTTGTAGTTAAGTTAAGAATATCACTATCGACACATAGGCTTAACTACAACATAAACCTATATTTTTATTCAGGCATAATGTCAAACATAAGCAAATCATGTTCATAAGATTACTACATGTTTACAAAGGTGTTTACTTTTGTTACTAACACAAAAGTATAGTTCAACTTAATCATGATTTTAAATCTATTCACATGGCATAAATATTTTTAACATGAAATCATGATTTTTACTTTAGTCATGCAAACTTGCAAAAGGGATTTTTGAATCTAACCTAGCTATGTACCACATATGTCATCATACAATTCTTGTTAACAATATAGACCTAACATGGATTTCAGTTATGCAAAATATCAATCATAGCCTAGTCATATTCATAAGTTTGCAAATAGGTTTTCTAGTACAAAAGCATGACCTAATACATAGATCATGATGCCAAATTTTCAACATAATTTCATATGGACTATGATAACCCAAACTTATTCCAATTACTTCACAAAAATGATGTTTGTATAAAAATACACATTATGATGGCATAGTAGCAAAACCCCAAACTTGCATGAATTTCAATTAATCAACTACATACATGCAGCTTCAACATGGATTACATAATTTGCGAATATTCCAAACGTATACTTGCATAAAACTACCGCATGTAGTTTTTCATAATTGAATAACATAATTCGAGAATATCCAAACGTATACAATATTCCAAATCGATAAGAATCATAGTAACGCACAAATATGAATTACTTTATCGCCACAAATCAAGTATACAAACCAACACAATTATTTGTTCATACCAAAATAATACTCTACTTACTATTGTATGGCGAATTCTCCAATTTAGGGTTTTGGAGATGTGATTCCTTGTTGATTTGATTTGATTAAGTTGCTTTATGCCTTAGAATTTTCCTCCTAATCCTCTCTCCAATTGGTGGCTACTCTTAGTCGTTCCTCAGCAACATGGCGGCTTTGTTCTTATTTTTGAATGAATAGATTAGGTTGAGTCTAGGGTCATTTTTATAGGGTTTATGAACTGATTAGGACCATTGATGTTGCTTGGTTTGATCGTAGCCATTCATCCTAAAGAGAGACCAATTAGAGCCTGCCACCTAGCCCTAATGACAAAGCAGACTACAGAAAATCGACCAACATAGAATAGGCCAGCCAGGTTGGGCTGGGTTCGACCTGGCTCTGGACCAGGTCGACAGCCCTGTCGACCTGGCTAGACCAGGTCGACAGCCCAGTCGACCTGGGTGCCTTAGGCGGGTGTTTTTCCGCCCTGGCCCATTGGGCCCCATTTTGGAATTTAAACTTGATTTTCTGAGCTATTTTATTCTGTTTGAATTTTAAACTTAATTCAGAAACTTCCGAAGGCCATATCTTCTTCATACAGACTCCGTTTTTCGAAAACTCGGACTCTATTTCGCGTATTTTTCCGAGACGAACGCAATGGCGTATCCCGTTTCCCTTAGTTCTTTGATTTGAAATTAATTATACTTTAATTTGTGAATTTCACAGTTATAGAATTCTCGGGGTGTTACATTCTCCCCCACTTAAAAGGATTTCGTCCCCGAAATCTTCAAGTTTAGGAAAATGTATATCCTAACATCCAATCATCCATCTACTCATCCATCAAACACGAGCATCCATTGTCCTTAAAAGACTTCTAATGCTTCATGATCATATGCGAAGTGTGTGTGTACATGTACTTATCAAATGCAAAATCAGGCGGTCTACTGATTCAGTTGACCTCCTTAATGCGAATTATGTAAGTGCCATGAATCCATTATGTATGCAAATTTTCCTATTCATGATTCTACATGAGTGCACAATCATTCATACAAATGCAACATCCATATGACAACACATTGAAGTTCAACCATATACGAATGCAAACATATATGCATATGCAATATGAAGTGACCGAGCCGATCTAAAACCTAGATTGTGTGTGTATATGCAACCACGAGCAACCACAAGCAATCACTTGCAACCACTTGCAACCATCATCCATAACATGTTTCAATTACATGTTTCCATCCAAAAGGTTTCTACCTAACAGATAAGGTCGAGGAAATATATCTAAAAAGATAGATAAAAGCGCAACTTAAGGAAAAGGAAAGATCAAGGATGTACCCTCGAACAGAAAAGGGTAGGCAGTACGGATTCTAGCTTCAGTTTCCCAAGTCGCGTCTCCCTCGGCGTCGCTCCACTGAACTTTGACGAGCTTGACTTCGCGGTTGCGTAGTTTCTTCACTTCCGTTCCTAATATGCGGGTTGGAACTTTCCTTATGGTTGCTTCGCGTTCCACTTCGTCCTCTTCGAGGATATTTGGCTCTACCACTTCAGCAGACTCATGTAGACATTTTCGGAGATGTGAAACGTGAAAAACGTTGTGGACTCTAGCCAACTTCTCGGGTAGCTCTAATCTATAGGCCATTTTCCCAATTTTCTCGATGATAGGGAATGGCCCTACGAACCTTGGTGCTAGCTTTCCTTTGGTTCCAAAACGAACAACGTTTCTTAGTGGTGATACCTTGAGAAAAACTCTGTCTCCAACCTCAAATTCAAGGTCGGTCCTTCTCTTGTCGGCATAGGACTTTTGTCTGTCTTGGGCCGTCTTCATCCTTCTTCGTATTAAGTCTACTTTCTCTGAAGTCTCTCGGATCATATCTGGTCCAAGTATGAGCTTATCAGTAGACTCCCACCAACAAGTGGGCGATCGGCACGGTCTTCCATATAAAGCTTCGAAGGGCGCCATTCCGATGGTTGCTTGATAGCTGTTGTTGTAGGCAAATTCCACCAAAGGAAGGTGGTCTTCCCATGTCCCTCCGAAGTCAAGGACGCATAGCCTTAAAAGGTCTTCCAAAACTCTGTTCACTCTCTCTGTTTGGCCATCGGTTTGGGGATGATAGGCTGTGCTCAAGCATAACTGCGTTCCTACTGCTTCTTGCGGACTCCGCCAAAACTCACTGGTGAAGATGGGGTCTCGGTCACTAACAATGCTAGATGGTATTCCATGGAGTCGTACGATTTCCTTGAGGTAAAGTGATGCTAGGGATGAGGCAGTTCTTTTACTTTTGACAGGTAAAAAGTGGGCGCTTTTAGTAAGCCTATCCACTATTACCCAAATGCTAGTGTTGCCTCTCCTAGACCTAGGCAGCCCATCGATGAAGTCCATTGAGATGCTATCCCACTTCCACTACGGGACCTCCAAAGGATGTAGCAGTCCGCCAGGCTTTTTCTGTTCCGCCTTAACCTGTTGGCACACCATACACTTAGAAACGAATTCTGCCACGTCCTTTTTCATGCCGTTCCAGAAGAAAGTCCTTTTTATATCTTTGTACATTTTATCTCCGCTTGGGTGTATCGTCGTCTTGGAGTGATGTGCTTCCTCGAGAACCTTCTTTATTAAATCTTTTGTCTGTGGGACGCATAGTCTTCCGTCTCGCCTTAGCAAACCCTTATCGTCGATGGAGTATCTGTTAAGGTGACTTGAAGTCTCACCCCTAATTAGCCTATCAATTGTTTCCACAAGCTGAGGGTCTTCGCGTTGTGCTGTCCCTACTGAATCCACTAAAGTTGGGTGCACTTCGAGAGATGCTAGCAAGCCTGGTACGAAATCGGAGGAAGGCCTAAAGTCGAAGCTAGCTATAAACTCTAGGCTTTGTCTTTCAACAAACAACGGGCTTAGGGTCAATTTCTTTCGGCTCAACGCGTCTGCCACTATATTGCCTTTGCCCGGAGTGTAGGAGATTTCGAAATCGTACGAGGCAAGAAACTCCATCCATCTTTGTTGCCTCAAGTTAAGATCCTTCTGCGAGAAAAGATATTTCAACGATTTATGGTCAGTGTAAAGTTCGAACTTCTCACCTAGGAGATAGTGTCGCCAAGACTTGAGTGCAAAGACGATGGCGGCTAACTCAAGATCGTGGGTTGGGTAGTTCTTTTCGTGCACTTTCAACTGCCTCCCGCCATAAGCTACTACCCTTCCTTCTTGCATTAAGACGGCGCCTAGCCCTGTCCCACATGCATCCGTATAAACAGTGAACATCTTGCTCCCATCTGGCAGCGTCAAAACTGGGGCTGTTGTGAGAGCCCTTTTCAGTCGTTGGAAAGCAAACTCGCAATCCAAGTCCCAATTGAACACTAGATTCTTCTTAGTCAATTTCGTGAGCGGAGCTGAGATTTTCGCAAAATCCCTTATAAACTTTCGATAGAAACCCGCTAGTCCTAGAAAGCTTCGGACCTCAGTTGCATTCCTTGGTGTCTTCCAATCCTGTACTGCCACTACCTTAGCAGGGTCCACTGCTAACCCTTGTTTGGATACTATGTGCCCAAGGAACCTCACCTCTTCTCTCCAAAAGTGGCATTTGGAGAATTTGGCTTTTAGTTGATGGACTCGCAAAGTTTCCATGATTGCCCTTAAGTGTTGAGCATGTTCCTCTTCACTCTTTGAGAAGATAAGGATATCATCTACGAAGACCACTACAAATTTGTTGAGGAAATCTCTAAATACCCTACTCATCAGGTCCACGAAGTAAGCAGGTGCATTTGTCAAGCCGAAAGGCATGACAAGCCATTCAAAGAAGCCGTCTGGGGTTCTGAACGCTGTTTTATCGATGCTATCTTCAGCCACCCTTAGCTGATGAAAACCGGTTGCTAAATCGAGTTGGGAGAAAACAGACGCTCCTACAAGCTAGTCAAATAAATCGTCAATTCTAGGGAGAGGGTGCCTATTCTTTTTCGTTAGCTTGTTGAGCTCCCTATAGTCAACACATAGACGGAGTGATCCATCCGCCTTTGTAGCGAACACCACTGGAGCGCCCCATTCTGAAATGCTCCTCCTAATGAACCCCTTTTCTAGAAGCTCTTTAATCTGTTTACTGAGCTCTTTCCTTTCTCGTGGAGCCATGTGTCTAACGGGCAACGCAACGGGCTTTGCATTATCTACAAGATATATGCGGAAGTCTATTTCCCGCTTCGGAGGCAAGCCCTTCACCTCTTCGAAGACATCCGGATATTCCCGGACCACTCTAACTGATTGCAAATTTTCAACAGAGGCATCTAGCGATTCAAGATAACTAAGCATAACCGCATACGAGGGATTACAGAAAATTTCCAAAGTATTACCAAGCTGGGTTAGGAGCCTAACAACCCTTTTCTCACAATCAAGGATGGCCCCATTACTGGATAGCCAATCCATACCCAAAATCAAACCATAACCCGAAAAGCCCAAAACAAAGGCACTACATTGAAATTCTACACTTAGAATAGAAATTTTCAATCCCAAACAGTTCATAGAAAAATGAGCTGGGCCCCCAATTGGGTTTGAAACAATTAAGGGGTCCTCTACCATACTAGTTTTTAGGTGCAGAGATTCTACTAAAGTAGACGAGATAAAGGAGTGTGATGCGCCAGAATCAAATAAAGTGCGAACGGGGTGATCATAAAGATAAACTACACTTTCTACAGAAGTATTTATACCTCGCTGTTGCCGAGGTGGCGCTTCCAGCACATGAACCTGTGCCCCTGGGGTGGATCCAGCCCTCTGCCCCTGTCCTCGTTTCTTTGGGCAGTCCTTAGCCCTGTGGCCTGTCTCACCGCAAGAAAAGCACCCACCATTCTCCTTGGCCTTCTTTTTCCGGCAGTCCTTTACTAAGTGCCCCACTTTGCCACAGAAATTGCACTTCCTCTTCTCTTTGTTGCCTTTTCCGCCCTTCTTAAAGTCTATCTTCTTAGGCTGCAAACCCTCTTTCTTCCCTTGAGAGCTTTCTGCCTTTGCCTCCTTCTTGCCCTTATCCTCTTCATTCAGCAATGCCATTTGCACCAATCTTTCATACGTGGCTCCCATGGGTATATGGGTCATGGCCAAACTGTGTAATGGCTCATTCAACCCTTTGACGAAACGTTGAGCCTTCTTGTGCGGGGTGTTGACTAGGTCAAGCCCAAACCTAGCCAGCTCATCGAACTGATTCACATACTCTCTGACTGTCTTGTCCCCTTGCTTAAGAAATAAGAAATTTTCCAACTGCAAACTTCTTTCCGCATCTGAGAGAAATTTAGTCTCAAACCTTGCCCTAAAGCCCTCCCATGTCTCCACTGGTCTTTCAGCATTAGTGACTTCCCACCAGTAGGAAGCCTCGCCCTTCAATAGCCACACTGCCAATTGTACTTTTTGTCTATCCTCTACCTCAAAGATGATAAATAGGTCCTCCGTTTCTTTCAGCCAATTTCTAGCTGCCACGAAGGACTCAGTTCCATGGAAATCCTTTCCTCCCATAGCTTTAAAATCTTTACATATCTTAGCAAAAGTGTTTCCCCGAGGAGGAGGTGGAGGAAAAGGTGCTGCTGTAGCTGGATGATTTCCTGCAGCTGGGGGAGGAGGAACGGTAAGACCTGGCTGAGTGGCCCTTGCTTCTAATAACCGTCTAAACCAACCAGGTATTGGTACCCCTTCTGGCAGGTTAAGATCTTCGGACATGCTGAAACAAAAAGGATAGATTCAAAACGAAGGATAAGAGATAGTACCTATGGCTTTGGGGAGTGGACTTTGCCTTTTTAAAATAAAATAATATTTTTCTTTTAAAAATGCTTCTTTAAATTTCCTTTTTGAAAATAATTTTTCAAAACTTTTTATCTTATCTGGTAAACCTATGCTCTGATACCAAGTGAAACACCCCACCTCCGTTAGGGTCACTCTCAAAGGGAATGCCCTAATTTTGGTGGAGGTTTATAAGTATAAGTCACAGATATACAAGACAGATATAAGAACACATATTTGTAAACAGCGGAAAAACAACAAACTTTTATTTCATAAAAGCAAATACGTGTTACAACAACATCACCATAATTGTCTTACATCTTTTCCAAAAACATAACATAATACTTTCATAATCTGTCTTGATTACATTATTTAAAGAAGCATAAAGAAAACATAGATAAAACTGCAAAAGCCCCATAGTGGTTGTCCAAAGCCATAGTTCAAAACGAAAAGGTCCAAGAAATACATTTCTCCTCTTCAAGCTGGATATTAAGGCTGGTCAAGCTGCTGTGTTCCCTCCCTGTGGACCTGGGGGGGAAACGGAAGAAAAGAAGACGAAAGAAAAGTAGAGTCAGACATAAAGCCTGAGTAAGTCTAGTACTATTCTGTCTATGAATAAAGAACTGGGTATGATAAGTATAAACAAGAAGTGGGAAAGCACTATAACTTGGTTAAGTTGTCTAGGGTCGAATATACTATCGTACCCCATGTTAATCTCTGAACCCATATAAACTAGTTTCCAACTGGCACCCCATAATCAGGGTGAAGTGATCCATTTTATAATGATCGGCTCCTACTCGCATAGTTACATGTGTCTTACGGCCCCCGATGTTGTAGTTACCTATGCTGGTCCCACCATGGGGTGTATCAAGTCCCATAGTGGCAGCCCGACGCAATCCTAGAATGCACAGGTATGCTACTGGTGTCCAGTGCCTTATTTTTCTGCGCCGGAGTGTGTGCACGCCCGCACCCCGTTAGAACCTACACTGCTACACCACCGCCGTCGATTTGACCTCTTACAATCAGCCCAGTAATCGTGCCCCACCCTGCCTAGTTTCAGGGTATCCTGATACACCTTCTAGGGTTACTGCTGAAAAGGGTCCCCCGTTACTAGGTTTTCTATCACTAGCCAACATGCTAAGTTGGTTAAGTGTTTTCTAACCTAACCCCCACCAGTCCGTTTAGTTTAGCATGTTCCATTTTGATTAAGTCTTTAGTTCACTTAATCCTAACAATCCTGACTCAGCCTTAATTGTCTTATTAAAGCCTTGACCTCTCACATTAGACAGGTATTGTTGTGGCTGCCTGTTGCCGGTTGGTTCCGGGCAGTCTTACGCCACAACTCAGTCTAACCTCGGGTCCTTATTGGGCTCCATGTTTAACCTCCCACATTGGATAGGTATTGTTGTGACTACTGGACAGCCGGGCGGTTCCGGGCAGGTTTACATCACAACTCAATCCAACCTCGGGTTAAACACATCGTATGTTCTACATTTACATATTTTGTCTTTCTTCTTTATTTTCTTATATGTAAATATTTGCGGCCCATTATTAAGTTAATGGTGTAAAGGTTACACCAATCATGGGCCCAACCCATACTTGAATTTGGGCCCTTCTACTTTATGTTTTCATTTATTAATTAATTTAACCCAACGTTATTTTCCCCCGTTTAACACGTCCGTTTATTATATATATGTTGGGCTTAGCCCTTTTAAGCCCAACTTAGCCATGCGAAAAGGGGAGGCTTAAAGCGTGATTACATACACAAAAAGGGGAATGTGAACGCATGAACTTGCAATGTGACGTTGGAATGACAAAATAGAAACTGGTGTACTTGCATAGTAGTAACATATACTTTGGTCATAAAGCATAAGTGACATGAATCAAACCATGTAAACTTGTAGTTAAGTTAAGAATATCACTATCGACGCATAGGCTTAACTACAACATAAACCTATATTTTTATTCAGGCATAATGTCAAACATAAGCAAATCATGTTCATAAGATTACTACATGTTTACAAAGGTGTTTACTTTTGTTACTAACACAAAAGTATAGTTCAACTTAATCATGATTTTAAATCTATTCACATGGCATAAATATTTCTAACATGAAATCATGATTTTTACTTTAGTCATGCAAACTTGCAAAAGGGATTTTTGAATCTAACCTAGCTATGTACCACATATGTCATCATACAATTCTTGTTAACAATATAGACCTAACATGGATTTCAGTTATGCAAAATATCAATCATAGCCTAGTCATATTCATAAGTTTGCAAATAGGTTTTCTAGTACAAAAGCATGACCTAATACATAGATCATGATGCCAAATTTTCAACATAATTTCATATGGACTATGATAACCCAAACTTATTCCAATTACTTCACAAAAATGATGTTTGTATAAAAATACACATTATGATGGCATAGTAGCAAAACCCCAAACTTGCATGAATTTCAATTAATCAACTACATACATGCAGCTTCAACATGGATTACATAATTTGCGAATATTCCAAACGTATACTTGCATAAAACTACCGCATGTAGTTTTTCATAATTGAATAACATAATTCGAGAATATCCAAACGTATACAATATTCCAAATCGATAAGAATCATAGTAACGCACAAATATGAATTACTTTATTGCCACAAATCAAGTATACAAACCAACACAATTATTTGTTCATACCAAAATAATACTCTACTTACTATTGTATGGCGAATTCTCCAATTTAGGGTTTTGGAGATGTGATTCCTTGTTGATTTGATTTGATTAAGTTGCTTTATGCCTTAGAATTTGCCTCCTAATCCTCTCTCCAATTGGTGGCTACTCTTAGTCGTTCCTCAGCAACATGGCGGCTTTGTTCTTATTTTTGAATGAATAGATTAGGTTGAGTCTAGGGTCATTTTTATAGGGTTTATGAACTGATTAGGACCATTGATGTTGCTTGGTTTGATCGTAGACATTCATCCTAAAGAGAGACCAATTAGAGCCTGCCACCTAGCCCTAATGACAAAGCAGACTACAGAAAATCGACCAACATAGAATAGGCCAGCCAGGTTGGGCTGGGTTCGACCTGGCTCTGGACCAGGTCGACAGCCCTGTCGACAGCCCTGTCGACAGCCCTGTCGACCTGGCTAGACCAGGTCGACAGCCCAGTCGACCTGGGTGCCTTAGGCGGGTGTTTTTCCGCCCTGGCCCATTGGGCCCCATTTTGGAATTTAAACTTGATTTTCTGAGCTATTTTATTCTGTTTGAATTTTAAACTTAATTCAAAAACTTCCGAAGGCCATATCTTCTTCATACGGACTCCGTTTTTCGAAAACTCGGACTCTATTTCGCGTATTTTTCCGAGACGAACGCAATGGCGTATCCCGTTTCCCTTAGTTCTTTGATTTGAAATTAATTATACTTTAATTTGTGAATTTCACAGTTATAGAATTCGCGGGGTGTTACAGTAGTGATGGCTATAAACTAGCATGCTTCCTATTTTGTAGGTCAAGAAATAAGTAGCTTTTAGTTTATTTAAGCAATTGTATTTCCTGTATCTTTCGAACTAGCAAATAAAAGTTATCAATGATGTAATCTTCTGTTGTTTACTGTTAAATCTCTCTCCTCTCTGTATTAAATTCTAACATCTACACCTTGAACCCGAAGAACCTTTCACTGTAGGTAAGTAGTTTGCAAAATTATGTTTTATTTTATTTTAGGTATTCTATTTTATATAATCTAGGCAATTAGGCTTACAGCAGTCACTCGTTAGTAGTATGTATGACTTTAAATCTTTGATTTTGTTTTTTTATTAATTATTGCAAGCAACACTTTTGCTTTGTTGTTCGTTATCATCTATCTTCTATATTTCTGTGAACATGACGTATGGATTTACCATGTAATTTGAATTTTAGATTATTGGATTATGTTTTAAGTATATAAGTTGTATACAATTTACTTTACATTGCTGAGCCTGAATTGTAGAGCTAAATTAAGCAAACTTTAAATAGCACCATCTATGCTCAGCCCGATGTTGAGTTGCAATTTTGCAAATCTAGCTTTGCCCTTAATTTAAAATTTTAGGTTTGTGGTTGTATATTAAATTAAGAATTGATTTATAGTTTCAACATTCCACGGTAATTAATTAGGATTAATTTGAAATTAATTGTAGTTAATGAATTTTTAATGACCAGTTAACATAAAATTAGTCAATAAATAACTATCTTTTCATAGGATGTTATGATTAATTTTTTTTGTCCAATCGATTAGTTTAAAGAATTTTGGTTCAAATCATTGTTGAGAACATTTTTTGATAAATTCATCATTCACAAGTAATTATTATTTATTTTTTGTATAACTTGAATTATTATTGTGAATAAAGTTATTTTTTTTCTTTTCTAGTTATTTTTTAATAATATACATTGTTTTTATATAATACATTATCTTCTGCGGAAGGGCCTCATTTTCATTTTTTGCTTTAGGTATCAAAAGTTTTAGGACCGGCCCTGAGAGGGAACCTATGGGGTTTTTCGCAAATATTTGATTTTGTTATATTATTATGTTGCTTGATTTGTTTATATGATTTTGTTACTTATATCCTTATCGCTATACTATCACCTTTTTAATATCATCTAATTAAACCCTTGCACGCATTGAATTTATGCTCTTGTTTTATATAATAAAAGTTTTGCGATTATTTGCCCTTTGAATGTTGTCTAAAACTATAATTTCGAACATTTTTTGGAATTTAAGGACAAAGAGCAAGCATATTTGAAAATTTTAAAGGATATTATAAACAAGATTAATAAAATTTATAAAATTAAAATAAACTTGATTAATTAACTTTCAGGATAATTAATGTATTTTAAAATTAATAAAAAATAATATAAACTTGATTAATTATCCACCAACAAAATTAATATTTATTTTATTTTAGAAGAATATTAAAAAAATTATTAATTATCTTTCAAGTTAATTAATATTATTTAAAATTTATAAAAAATATTATGAATTTGATTAACTGTCTTTTGGAATAATTAATATTATTTTAAATTTATAAAATATCACGAACTTGATTAATTTTATTTTAGAATGATTAGCATAGTTTTAGAATATTACAAAGATATTTTAAACTTATTTATTATTATTTGAAATAATAGAGTTATTTTGAAAAGTTATTTCATCATTTTAATAATGATATTTAAAGTTAATTAATCATTTTAAGTAATGATAATCAAATTAATTAATCATTTTTAGTAAAGACATTTAAACATGGTTATCATTTTAAAATACGCCATTTAAATTAATTAATCATTTTAAATAATGATATTTAGAGTTACTATCACTTTAAATAATGATGTTTAAATTAATCATTAGTGATATTTAAATTTGATTAATCACTAAATAATGATGTTACAAATTATTAATCCTTTTAAATATTGATAACTTGGCTTTTTTTATCATTTAAATGGTATTTAAAGTTAATTTAAAAAATTTAAATTAAGATCTTTAAAGTTGAAAAATAAAATAAAATTACTTAGATTTCATATTTGCGATGTAAAAATCAAGCAACGATCTGAGTTAAATGTTTCAAATGCTAATTTATTGATTTCTAAAAGTAATTTCGTTTGATTACCTCTGATAGTCAACTCGTGGGCTACCCATTATGCTATCTGATTTGGGTTTGTTGATTCAAGACAAACTTGTTGCTCATTTTGGGCATTTAAAATCTTGTTATTTGGGAAGTTAAGAATCATGTCGAATATAGATAGAAAGAAATGTCGCTCTAACTTGTTCGGTTTCATTTTTTTCCCCCGAGTAGTAATAATTTGTTTCCAATAGTTGATTCATCGACCACCAACTTTGATAGCCTTCTTTATGCTTCATTAATCTATAATGATTTTTAGCAAATTATGAGCATTGACATTTAACATCTTGGATAACCAAAACTAAAGAGTGAGTAAGAGCCAAGCTATATAGGTCGCCCCATCAGTGTATATTCACATTTATCTATGAAGTTGTTGGCATCATGCATGTAGTGATATGAGTATATCCAAATGCATGCGTTAATTTGGATGAGGTCAACCTTGGAAGTCCATGAATGTGTTGCTTGTTTGGCATAGACTATCAATAGTATTTCACCTATAGGTGTACTTTTAGTGTAGAGGGTGCATCTTCTAAGTCATGTTACACAAGTTTCATTCTCCTTGTTTTAATTAAACCACTAAGTTAATCTTTCCTTAATTGCATCTAAAACTGCCTTACATTCTTCTGCATGTTTAACCACTTTTTTCCATTTTTTATGTTTTGGTTTTGATCTTGTTGCAACCATCCATTACTGTTTGGATTGTTATTTGATTGTTTTCCAATTGCTTCATGAATGTTTTTTATTCTTTTGAGGTAATAACTCGTTTGGAATTTGGAGGTATGATTTCATAGAATTATTAACTATTCACCACATTTCTTGAGTTTCCCCCCACTGATTTTCCATACTGACCAAATTGTTATTTTATTATAATGCTCAGGTCATGCCGAGTATTTTCCCTGTTTTCACTGGTTTTACAGAGCCCTTTGAGAAGAGTTGGGTGGTAATCTACCACATTATCTTATTTTTCGCTATAATATTGTATATCTATCGGCAACTATAGAGTTAGAAAAATATAACTATCCAAATAATGAGGTTTGTTTTTAAGTCTGATGTACCTTGTAATTAGACTGAAAACTTTTAACTATCAATGTTATGTTATATATTGCCGTCCTATGGCAGAATTCTATTTTACCAGTCCTTTTTTTTTCGAACAATCAATCACATGAATGCTCGACATTTGAAAGTGGAAGCATTAAGTATCTACTTTCAAGGGTCTAAAAAGGGTATAGTTGCATTGAACTAAAAAACACTAACTATTTGTATGTGTTTGTAATAAAAAATTCATTGTACTAAAATTTAACTTAAATTAGGTTTATAATCAAGATGAGGTATATAGAAATATGCACCTACAATCCGTTTACTGAAATATCACATCCATGAATGTAACAAAATTAAATTACTAAATCAAATATGAATTCAATTGTACCAAATAAAATTAGTATTTGTAAATTAGTAGATCTAACAGTCAAAACAAATACAAAGTTTATTTTTTAATTATGCGTCAACAAACAAAAAAAAATTTTCTTAGATTCAACAATTGGCAATTTAAAATATACCTTTGTGAACTTAATCAATTTTAAATACCTTGAAAGAAAACAAAAAAAGGAAACTATACCTAAAAACATTAACCTTGAAATCCTTGGTCTTACATTTCTCTTAAGATCTCTAATTAGATCTGCAACCAGCTTTGCAAGAGAAAGAAAACCCACTTAGCATTTATTTTATTTGATGTTTCAATTTAGCTTGAAGCTGATTTTATGTTATAAAGCATAACTTAATCATCAACAATAATATGGAACAAAGAAGAGAAAAAAATCAAAACTAAATGAAAGGAAATAAACACAATGGATTTTTATTTGAACGAATTAATGTTTCCATTTCTGTCGATTATAATTTTCTCTTACTTCTTCTCTTTCTCTTCCCAAGAGGTAGCCCTGGATACCATCAAATGGCGCAAGACAAATCACTCTATGCAGTTATAATTTATTTAAACTTGTGATATCACATAATTATGGCTTTAGTTATTTCATTTAGTTCGTACATTAGAATTCAAAAATAGAATTTTTGCAAACGTTGGAATTTGATCATGGATTTTGCACCATTGTGTTAGTGAAAGCAACTTTTATGTTTAGAATTCGCAATCGGAGTTTATACGAACAAATTACGAAGTAAAAATGGACTCAGAATGAAAATAAATACAACAACAACAAAGCCATATATCCCAAACAAGTTGGGGCTGGCTAGATATGGAACCCAAAATTAAAATAAAATAAAATTAGTAATGATGATAATAATATATATATAAAGGGTTTAAAATAACCAAACAAATAAAAAGTCGTCCGATAAAGGTTTTTTTTAATAATAATAAGTAAAAAGGTTCAATAAAAGTGAGGAGGCCACAGTTCAACAGCCGCTAGAACTGCTAGAGTTTGAGCAATGGGGCAAAATATTGCTGAAACTGAGGAGGGCGTAGTTCAACAGCCACCACCACCGCAGCCCTTTGACCTAGTGAGGGTAGTGAAGGATTTTAAGAATTTAGATGGAGTTCCGTTTACAGGTACGGAGACCATGATACAGGCTCAGGCATGGCTTAAGAATTGTGAAAAGATATTTAGAGTGCTAGAACTGGAAGATCAAAAGAAGAGATTTGTGGCTTCATGGATGCTCCAAGGCGAAGCACAGCTTCGGTGGGAAGAGGTCAATATAGGAGGAGATGAAGAAAATATGACTTAGACCAAATTTAAAGAGTTGTTTAATGAAGAGTATATTGCAAGGCAAGAGGTGGAAAGGCTTTATGATAAGTTTGCCTGTCGCTATGAGAAGAAGTCTGACGAAAGCAGTTCTGGAGCCGCTAAGACTCATGATAAGATTAAGCTGCAATGCTACCACTGCCAGAAATTTGGACACTACAGCAAGGACTACGGGAATCCAAAGAAGGCCAGAAGAGAGGACACTAGAAAATACTATAAATGCCATAAAAAGGGTCACATCAAACTTAATTGTCCACTATTGAGGGGTTCCCAAGTTGCCCATGTGTACGAGGGAGCAAGTGCACCACCTTCTTCCGCACCTACTTCTTCTGAAGGAGCAGGTAAGCCTGATGTTTTAGGTGGTACTATTTCTGTTAAGAACATTCTCTGTATTGGTTCCCACCCTTCTATTCTTCCCTTTTTCTTTTCGAGGACGAAAAGTTCTTAAGCGGGGGAGATTGTAACAACCCCGAATTTGGGGCCAATTTAAAATTTTCATTTTAGAGATTTTAAAGGTGTTTAAATAGTTGAAATGAATTATTTTAAATAAAAATGACTAGAAATTTATTTTTATTGGATTTAATACAAATATATTTAATTTAATTATAAAAGGAATTAGAAAAAGGACGGTAGGTTGAAAAGTCAAACCTGAACTTTGACTGACTACACAAAATGCAGAATAAACCGGATTTTGGTGAAACGAAAAATATTTAAATCTGTTAATGAATATCTTTCTAGTGAATCTGAAAAATCGAAGTTTCATAGCGGGAATCAAAAGTTATGGCCTAATGAATTTTCAGAAAGGTCGCTATAGAGAATATATCGCCCTTGAAAACATACATTTTGCATACGACCTCGAAATTCGACGAAACCACTTTTGTTGGATCCGGTATGTAAAATTATTGCTAGGTTTCAAATTTCATGATTTTTGAAGCTAGTCTGTGAACGTGGCAAAAGAAACTGTGTTCTGACAATTTCGGTCAAAATTAATTGACTGAAAAATAGCCATTTTTCAAATAGTCTCAGAATTCGACGAAATAAATTTTGTTAGGACCGTATCGTCATAAGAAAGCCAAAAATAAAATTTCTAGATTTTTCTGAGTTAATTTGTAGCCCCGGTAAATTTATTTGTACGGTTAAATTAAAATAAATGATTTATAATTTAAAACTGAGAAACGGGAGCCAAGACTGCCATTTGGGCCTACGAGACATAGCCAAATGAGTTCGTAATGGGGGTTAATAGGTAAGAACGACAATCGTTGGGCTGAAATTGGTGAAAGTTACTAAACAGGGCTTTATTGGGCAATTAAGAATTAAATAATAATTAGATAAACCTAATATTATATTATAAGTAGTGTATGTCTTCTTCTTCCTCTTCCCGTTCAATTCAGCCGCCGTAACCCATAACATCTCAAATTTTCATCCTTCGATTTCTCCTTCGTTTCTCAACGAAAATCTTCATACAAATACACGTTTCGAAGAGAATTCCAAGCTCTTCGATTCCATACCCAAATCACCACCTCTCATCAACTGTAGCCGCCGCCCCACCCCCCTAAACCCGCCGCCGTGGCACCCCCCACAACCCCACCACAGTCATGCGCACCCTCCCCCCTTCTCGGCGCTGATTCCCCTTTCGTAGCTCTCCAATCTCCAACAAACGGCACACAAAACCGTTAACTACAGCTCATGAAATCATAAATCAAAGTTTTGAACGCTTTTGGTATGAAAATTCATTTCAGAATTTGCCACGCTTTTAGATGTGGCAATTGCAGTTGTAAAAAGTCAGTTTCTAATTTATACATATGAAGTTCAAATTGAAATCTTTCAGATCCGAAACCGCTGTGACTTCGAACACGAGATCTGATCGAGTTTGGACCTTCATTTCAGTCCCAAGCACTGTGAGAATTTATTTTTATTTAAATTTAATTAATTTAATTATTATCCTAGCGTTATGTGAAGTTTGAATGGTAAATATCATGCTTACGATACAGATCTATTTTGTTTTGTCATATTTGATGATGTTTGGTATGTGTTTGTGATGGATAGTTTAGATACGTATGATTATCACCTCTTATGTAATCACTTGTGTCGATTTGGATTGATCTAATTTATCAATTCAAAATAGTAGAAATATGATTGTCACATTCTTATGTTATCGCTTTTGTATGATTTGAATTAATCAAACTTATCGATTTATAATAAAAGAGACATGGTTTGCCATCGTTATGTTAGTGCTTTTGTTTATTTGAATTGATCTAGATTATCAATTCAACATAGAAAATAAAGATTTGTCTTTTTATTTGAATTGATCTAGAATATCAATTCAACATAGTAAATAAAGTTTACATTCTTTTTTTATGATGTAAATAAAAGTAGGAATGTTGTATGTATATAAATTTACATTTTTTTAATGTAAATAAAAGTTAGGAAATTATAGTGAAATAAAATTTACATTTTTATAATGTAAATTTAGATATGAATTTGGATTGAAGTAAAAATTACATTTTTATATGTAGTTTATGTAACAACACATATCTTGAATAACAAGTTATAACATAAATCAAGGCAGAATTAAATGATAAAATCTGAATCAAGGGAAAAGGGTTGTGCCATAGCGTTCGTCTCGGAAAAATACGCGAAATAAAGTCCGAGTTTTCGAAAATCGGAGTCCGTATGACCAAGTTATGGCCCGTCAAAGTTTTCAGAAAATTTCAAGTTCAAAAACAGTTCAAATTTGAATTCAGAATTCAAATTCAGCCAAGCAGGACAGGCGGGAAAATTCCCGCCACCCCCAAGTCGACTGGGGAGTCGACTTGGGAGTCAACACACCCCAGGTTGTGTCAACTGCCCAGTCGACACCCCTGTCGACTTGGGTGGTCGGCCAGTTTGGCCTGGGTGCACCTGACTTGTTCATCAAGACATGCTTTAGGGCTGGTGACGGATTTTAATGGCTCAGATCTGAATTAGGGTTAATCCTATGGCCTAAACTAACCTAAACTTCAATAAAAAGTCCCTAAGACCTAGCCTAAACCCACACAAATCAATCCTACAACTAGGTTATGCCAAAATGCTCCTTGATCATGGCCTCCATCTTCATATCATGGCCTCCATCCTCTTCATGAAAGTTTGAGTGTTCTAAGCTAGTAAAAGAGCCACCTTTCTTCATCAAAACAAGGATCTTTCTTCATACAAATCAAAGGAGCTTCTTGTTTCTCAAGACAACTTGGAGCTTGTATTCATTTGGGGGTCTTTAGTGTTGCTAGTGTGGCTTCGTCTCAATCTTGTTTTATTTTATAGTCTTCATAGCATTGTAAGCCCTATTCTACTCTTAGATTCTAACTATGAAGTTAAATATGACATGTTGCAAGTTTGAGTTTGGGCCTAAGTATGATTTGTGCTTTGATTCTATCATGTTATGCATAGATTTATTCTATGCATGTTTGTAAAGCTATCACCTTGACTTTGTGCATAGAAAGCTATGAGCTTTGATTTGAAATGTTGCATAAAGCAACATAGAAACTCTCATAACCCTTATGTTATCTTGCATATGATGTTATATGTGAATCACTAGTTATCATCCTATGCCATTTATGACCATGTATCACCTATTTGCTAAGTTTAATGCCATACATGTGTAGATTTGAATTGGACCTAAGTGCAACATTTGCCTTGAACCTATCATTGTATGCATAGATCTATTCATGCCTCTCTTGATTTATGATTGTGGACCTATCATGAACCTAGTACCGTTCATGTCGACCTTGGGAAAAAAAATGCTATGAAATGGATTATGGCTTATGCATGTTAACAAACTGTAACAACCCGTATTTTCAATAACCTGTTATAACATAAATGGAGGCAGAATTAAACTGTAAAGTCTGAATCAAGGGAAACGGGCTATGCCATTGCGTTCGTCTCGGAAAAATACGCGAAATAGAGTCCGAGTTTTCGAAAATCGGAGTCCGTATGACCAAGATATGGCCTCGCGAAGTTTCACGAAAAATTCCCAAATTAAAGTATACTTAATTAAGTGAAATGGGTTGCGCAGAGAAATATATATATATATTGATATATATATATATATATATATATATAATTGAAAATTAAATAAATAAATATGCAAAAATGTTCAAAACAGCGAATTGGGAGAGGGGAATAGCCGAACCGGCCGATTTTTGAGGTCGACCCGAGCTCGCTGGGTCGACTAGGGGTTAATCCAGGGTGTTTGGCTGTCAACCCGTGGGCCGATTCGCTCAAATGCAGATTTTGCATTTGGATGGTTCTCATGGTTCATCTTTAATCTAAAGGCCCTAGATGGTTCCTACACTTGACTTCTTCCCCAAGACATGCTTTGATGGCTTGGATTGAATCTAGGTTTAATCCTATGGCCTAAAACACTTGCCTAATCTATAAATAAGACCCTAACCTATCCTAAATCCTCATTATTCACTCATGTAACTAAACTATGGCAAAATTGCTACTCTCATGGCCTCCACTTAACTATCCTAGCCTCCACTTCATTTCTATGAGAGGTTTCATGATCATGAGAGTGTTAGAGAGTCCCTATGTTAGTATGAGAGCTTCTCAAGTTGATTTCAAGGCAAAAGCTTTGATCTTTGTTCATAAAGATGGTGTTTTTGTTGAATTGGAGCATCCATCTTTGGGTTTTTGGGTAGTGGCATGCATAGGCTTCATCACAAGCTTTAGTTTAATCGATTTAGGCCTTCATAGCAATGTAAGCCCTTTCCCTACTCTTAGATATTCACTATGAAGTTAAATGTTCATGTTGCAAGTTTGGGTTTGATCATTGAGAATGATACATGCTATCATGTTATGCAAGCTTATGAAGTCATTATCTTGATCTTATGAGCTAAAAGCTACAACCTTTATGTTGATATGTTGCATTATGCAACATGAGAACCTTCATACCCTTTATGTCAACTTGCATATGAAGTCATAACCCTTATATGATGATATATGCGAGTTACTAGTCATCATTCCATGTCTTTTGTCAACATGATTCGCTTATGTGCCAAGTTTGGGTTTATGCATGTTTTTGAGGCTTAAGAATGTAACATGCAAGCTAATGAACACATTTGTGCCTCATTTGCCACCATGATTAACTTGTGGCTTAATATCCATTTTTGTCATGCCTTTGCCAAGTCTCTTCTTTTAATCCATTACGTTGTTGCGAACGTATATGCGAGTTTAAAAAGCGTTGGGGTCACATTATGGGAAAACATAATGATATGAACATGATTTGGGTAAATGGGTATGAACATGACAACGTGTAACGTTAAATATGATATGTGTTTATACTTGAAAACATGACTTGAAATATAACATGGAAGTTGACATGTAAGTATGCATAAAAACACAAGCTTGGGAATTTACCTATTAAGTTAGGTCTACCCTTTGGGAATTTACCTATTAAGTTAGGTCTACCCAAATGCTTGAAAAACTTGTAACATGTTTTGGAAACATGATGAACATGACACTTAGATAATATAAGTGTGGCCAACTCGAGGTTGGGTTGAGTTTGCAACGTAAAACTACCCGGAACCGACCGGCCTAACTAGTAGTTGCAAACAATAGGACCCAATGTGAGAAGTTGGTCATGTTGTGCTTAAACCCGAGGTTAGACCAAGTTGTGGTGTAAAGCTACCCGAAACCGACCGGCTTAACTAGTAACCGCAACAAAGTCTAATGTGAGAGGTTGAGGTGCATTAAGTAATTAATGCCACATGATAGGGTTAAGTTAATTTGATTAATGACTCTTAATCAAATATGACATGGACAAGTGGGTTAAGTAATTTGATTAGGCTAATGATACTTAACAAAACATGACAAGGTTGGGTAGGTTAAGTAACTTGATTTGCCTAACGACACTTAACCATTTTTATACGACTAGTGGACGGGGTTAAGTTAACCAACACTTAATCAATCCAACACGATAATTTGGTAAGGTTAAGTAAGTTTTCTTAATAACACTTAACCGAAAGATACAGTTAATGGATGGGGTTAAGATTAGACTCAACTAGTCTAAACATGATAATCGGATGGGGTTAAGTTAGCTGGACTTAATTAATCCCACTTGGTAGTTTAATGGTGTTAAGTTAAACACTTAACTAATCTAACTCGTTAATTTGATGTGGTTAAGTGACCTATACTTAACCAATCTAACCCGTTAATTTGATGTGGTTAAGTGAACTATAATTAACCAATCTAACCCCTTAATTTGATGTGGTTAAGTGACCTAAACTTAACCAATCTAACCCGTTAATTTGATGTGGTTAAGTGATCTATACTTAACCAATCTAACTCGTGAATTTATTGAGGTTAAGTTAACCCATATTTAACCAATATAACGTGAAAACATGATAAGGCTAAGTCATGAATCGCTTGAATACACTTGACCGGTTTGACTAAGTAATTTGATAGGGTCAAGTTAATATATACTTAACCAACTTGAGCATGATTTGTAGACGGGTTAAGACTCGAACTTGGATACTTACCAATTTTGACATGATTTGTAGATGGGTTAAGTCTCGAACTTGGATACTTAGCCAAGTTTGACATGATTTGTAGACGGGATTAAGTCATGAACTTAAGTGACACTTAATCTGTTATATAAACCCTAATTCGGAGGATTAGATCGGTAACCGTAATTAACGAGGATAACCGGAATAAGGCTAAGTGGTAAACCTTAGTTGAAGGATAACTAAGTAATGATTCTTAGTCAAGGAAATTTAAACCAGTTCATAGATAGATGAGTAACCTGGTACGGTAGGTCATCGTTTAAGTATACGAGTAGGAGCAAGTATCTGATTTAGATAAAGGCTCCAGCGAACTGGGTAACGAAGCAGCGGCTTCGGGGAACGTGAGGATATTCTTGGGATCCCTCTATGAGCTGCCAGGTAATTATACTAGGCTCATGAGAGGTTAAGGTCTGCGTTAGAAGAACCAAGAGTATGCCTTGGTTGCTATGCGAGCGACCTAAAGACGGGGATGGATAGGGGATAGTCGACGATACACGGTCGTACCCTAGATAGCATTTTTCGTCAGGCTACCTACCATCTTTGGTCAAGCGTGTATGTACGGAAAGGCAGAGAACACCCAATAGACCATAATTGCTATCTAATTATGGTTGCGGTAAGGCTAGGATTGTGGGTTGGACAGTAGTGTGTTCTCATACAGGATTTATCCTGTCTTGTCTTTCGCTAGTTGAGGGAGGGGTCCCGTGGGACCATAGCCACGGATAGAAAAACAGACCTTAGCATCTGCACCGGCAGATAAATCGAAAGCTCCCGACCGAGTCCTGTATTTCCTGACCTGCCCTGTGACAGGACTCGGATGGCACGATGTGATACATGTGCATACAGTCATGGAAAAACGATTCACGATGAATGCGTGGGGAAAAGGGCGCGGTTGGCGGTTAGCGTAATCCCTAGTGGCCCTAGGTGGTTGAACCCAAACCGAGATACGAAAACGTGCAATAGGTAAGCGTAATCCCTAGTAGCCCTATGTAGCATAAGTCCTAGTTGTACAGACGATAATTCATGTTGGAAGACCCTAGCTAGGTTTAGGGTAACAGTCCAAACCGATCTTAAGGATCATGGAACTATGTTAAAGTAATATAGAATCTCATGGGAAAGCCCGTATGGTCTACGGCAAGGGACTGAACATTTACATGGAACAAAACATACGAGTTGAGTAACCTATATATGCGATATACTAGGTTGACATGGACCATTACACAACTTTTGGGTAAGGGTCATTCACGGATAACACGTGATACAGTTGGGATACTAGTACGGTAGGTGCAGAGCAGATGTACAGGATAGATACCATGGGACGTTATACGTGATAGATATCTTGGGGATATTATACTTGATAGAAACCTGACGATGTGATACCTTGTTTTATCTTGACATCGTAATTTATCATGACACCTTAGTTTATCTGAGTTCAGTAGTTCATCCTGTTATTTTGATTTAGCTTATCTATCTTGTTATCATGCTTATGTTCATCTCAGTTTCTCATGTCAGTTAACTTTACTAGTTTTTATACTAATAGTAGATAGGGCTTACTCAGTCTTTTTGACTGACCCATTTTGTTTCGCCTCTTTTCTTCCGTTCCCCCCCCCCCCAGGTTACAGGGAGGAAATACTGTTTTTTAGTTCGGACTTCTTCTGCTTGAAGGTCATCATGGATGGCTTGGACTTTTCTTGGCTATGGCTACTTTACTGTTTTACTTGGGGAATAATTTATGAAAAAGTCTTTATGCTTCTTTACTATTGCAAGACAGGTTTTGATGTACTCTGATGTAAAAGGCTTTAGACCTTAATTATTGATATTTATGAAAGTTCGATTTTACTTCCGCTATTATATATGTTCTGTCTTGTGATATTTCTGTGCATGTTTACCAATAATGCCCCTCTAAAGCTAGTGCATTCCTTTGCGAGTGACCCTCGCGGAGGCGGGGTGTTACACGTGGTATCAGAGCAGAAGGTTACCAGACTGGGCAAAAGTTTTTAAAGACCTTCTGAAAACTATTTGAAAATTGTTTATAAAGAAGCATTTTTCAAGAAAATTTTCTTTTAAAAGAAAAAGGCTATTCCCCAAAGGCCATTAGCACTATCCTTGTTTCCTTAATTGAATCTCTTTTCCTTTCTGTCCTCCATCTGTAGTCACAGTGGTTTTAACTGCGACTAGTCTTTTCTATCTACGAAAGTGCTTTCCATACGATGGAGGTGGTTCTCGAGAGACCAGTGGCCGCGTTATAAGAAAGGATAGTGAGAAAGAGGATAAAAGATACGAGCTTAAGGATGAGCAACTTGTTGGTATGGCTTAGTCCTCAAAGGAGGGAGAAAGATGAACAATGAAACCCATAACGAAAAAGTATCTTTGGTATGGTGAAACGGGACGGATAGTTAAGTATTGTGGGACAAGGACAAGATCATCGTGAAGATAATTGTATACCCTCACTAGAGTACCTGAGTAGGGGGATAACATCCTTGTTGAAGATCTAGTTATTCTTCTCTGTCATCCCGTTAGGACTTCGTTTTTCGTATCATTTAAGTCTGCTTCGGTAGTTGAGTCTCTGCACCTTAAGTACTAGCGTAATAGAGAATCCCATTTTTGTCTCAAAGTCCTATTGGAGAATCAGTCCATTTATACATGACTTGTTTGGATTTGAGAACGTCTATGCCAAGTGTTGAGATTAGAAACAGTACTTCTAATTGCTGAGCTATGGATGGATTCTAGGGGTAAAGTGGTTATCCAGTAAGGGATACCATTCTCGGTTTTGAAAAGAGGGTAGTCAGACTCTTGGCTTGCTTTGGCAATACCCTCGAAGTCCTGTGTAACCTTTTGGGTTCTGTCATGGTTAGTTACCTAGAATCTCATGATGCATTCGTTGGTAATCTGCTCGAGTAGAGTTCGCCACTAAGGCGAATGGTTCATTTCGCTAGTGCATGAGTTATCGAGATCACCCTAGTAGGTACACTTGGCAACAGGGATTGGCATCGGTAAACGAGATCCAAAATTCACTAGTGAATTTTAGAGAGCTTGCATGAGTACGCGGATATATTTGAGCCAAGTATGCTAGGGAAAGGATAAGTGAAAGTGGAACGAGAGGCGACAGTGAAATGAGTTCCAACTCATATCTTGGAAATGGGAATCAAGGAGCTACGAAAATCATGAAGTCAAAGATGGTCAAGGCACAATGGAATTAAGCTCAAGGAAATGCGGCTTAGGCGCGCACATCGTATCTCTTTTTAAGAGTATATGGTTGATCCCTGGTTCTCCTGTAGAGCTTGCTTGCATGTTATCGCTTGGTGGATATCCTCTCGGTCCTGTTTCTGTTGCAAACCCTATAAGGAGTTTGTCTTGTTTATCTCCTCGATCTTATCTTGGGAACCTTAGGTAGAATCCTATGGATGTAAACATGTGCTTGAAACATGTTATGTTTGATATGTTGCAAGTGGTTGCTCATGGATGCGCGAATACACATTAGATACTAGATCGACGCACTCACATTTCATATTGCATATGCACGAGTATTTATACTTGTTTATGGATGAAATCGAATGTGTTATCATGCGGTTGTTGCATATGAATGAATGATTGTGCACGCATATATTATCTATATGACTAGGACTATTTGCATACATGTTGGATTCATGGCACTATACATATTTTTGCATTAGAAAGATTATTCCGGCCTGATCATTAGCATTAGCTAAGGAACATGTACACACACGTTTTGCATATATTCATACAGCATTAGAAATCATCTAAGGACAATGGTTGCTTGTGGATGATGTTTTGAGTAGATGAATGATGGATGGTAGGATATGTTCTTCCTAACTTGGAGATTTCGGGGACGAAATCCTAAAAGGTGGGTAGAATGTAACAACCCGTATTTTCAATAACCTGTTATAACATAAATGGAGGCAGAATTAAACTGTAAAATCTGAATCAAGGGAAACGGGCTATGCCATTGCGTTCGTCTCGGAAAAATACGCGAAATAGAGTCCGAGTTTTCGAAAATCGGAGTCCGTATGACCAAGATATGGCCTCGCGAAGTTTCACGAAAAATTCCCAAATTAAAGTAAACTTAATTAAGTGAAATGGGTTGCGCAGAGAAATATATATATATTGATATATATATATATATATAATTGAAAATTAAATAAATAAATATGCAAAAATGTTCAAAACAGCGAATTGGGAGAGGGGAATAGCCGAACCGGCCGATTTTTGAGGTCGACCCGAGCTCGCTAGGTCGACTAGGGGTTAATCCAGGGTGTTTGGCTATCAACCCGTGGGCCGATTCGCTCAAATGCAGATTTTGCATTTGGATGGTTCTCATGGTTCATCTTTAATCTAAAGGCCCTAGATGGTTCCTACACTTGACTTCTTCCCCAAGACATGCTTTGATGGCTTGGATTGAATCTAGGTTTAATCCTATGGCCTAAAACACTTGCCTAATCTATAAATAAGACCCTAACCTATCCTAAATCCTCATTATTCACTCATGTAACTAAACTATGGCAAAATTGCTACTCTCATGGCCTCCACTTAACTATCCTAGCCTCCACTTCATTTCTATGAGAGGTTTCATGATCATGAGAGTGTTAGAGAGTCCCTATGTTAGTATGAGAGCTTCTCAAGTTGATTTCAAGGCAAAAGCTTTGATCTTTGTTCATAAAGATGGTGTTTTTGTTGAATTGGAGCATCCATCTTTGGGTTTTTGGGTAGTGGCATGCATAGGCTTCATCACAAGCTTTAGTTTAATCGATTTAGGCCTTCATAGCAATGTAAGCCCTTTCCCTACTCTGAGATATTCACTATGAAGTTAAATGTTCATGTTGCAAGTTTGGGTTTGATCATTGAGAATGATACATGCTATCATGTTATGCAAGCTTATGAAGTCATTATCTTGATCTTATGAGCTAAAAGCTACAACCTTTATGTTGATATGTTGCATTATGCAACATGAGAACCTTCATACCCTTTATGTCAACTTGCATATGAAGTCATAACCCTTATATGATGATATATGCGAGTTACTAGTCATCATTCCATGTCTTTTGTCAACATGATTCGCTTATGTGCCAAGTTTGGGTTTATGCATGTTTTTGAGGCTTAAGAATGTAACATGCAAGCTAATGAACACATTTGTGCCTCATTTGCCACCATGATTAACTTGTGGCTTAATATCCATTTTTGTCATGCCTTTGCCAAGTCTCTTCTTTTAATCCATTACGTTGTTGCGAACGTATATGCGAGTTTAAAAAGCGTTGGGGTCACATTATGGGAAAACATAATGATATGAACATGATTTGGGTAAATGGGTATGAACATGACAACATGTAACGTTAAATATGACATGTGTTTATACTTGAAAACATGACTTGAAATATAACATGGAAGTTGACATGTAAGTATGCATAAAAACACAAGCTTGGGAATTTACCTATTAAGTTAGGTCTACCCTTTGGGAATTTACCTATTAAGTTAGGTCTACCCAAATGCTTGAAAAACTTGTAACATGTTTTGGAAACATGATGAACATGACACTTAGATAATATAAGTGTGGCCAACTCGAGGTTGGGTTGAGTTTGCAACGTAAAACTACCCGGAACCGACCGGCCTAACTAGTAGTTGCAAACAATAGGACCCAATGTCAGAAGTTGTTCATGTTGTGCTTAAACCCGAGGTTAGACCAAGTTGTGGTTTAAAGCTACCCGGAACCGACCGGCTTAACTAGTAACCGCAACAAAGTCTAATGTGAGAGGTTGAGGTGCATTAAGTAATTAATGCCACATGATAGGGTTAAGTTAATTTGATTAATGACTCTTAATCAAATATGACATGGACAAGTGGGTTAAGTAATTTGATTAGGCTAATGATACTTAACAAAACATGACAAGGTTGGGTAGGTTAAGTAACTTGATTTGCCTAACGACACTTAACCATTTTTATACGACTAGTGGACGGGGTTAAGTTAACCAACACTTAATCAATCCAACACGATAATTTGGTAAGGTTAAGTAAGTTTTCTTAATAACACTTAACCGAAAGATACAGTTAATGGATGGGGTTAAGATTAGACTCAACTAGTCTAAACATGATAATCGGATGGGGTTAAGTTAGCCTAGACTTAATTAATCCCACTTGGTAGTTTAATGGGGTTAAGTTAAACACTTAACTAATCTAACTCGTTAATTTGATGTGGTTAAGTGACCTATACTTAACCAATCTAACCCGTTAATTTGATGTGGTTAAGTGAACTATAATTAACCAATCTAACCCGTTAATTTGATGTGGTTAAGTGACCTAAACTTAACCAATCTAACCCGTTAATTTGATGTGGTTAAGTGATCTATACTTAACCAATCTAACTCGTGAATTTATTGAGGTTAAGTTAACCCATATTTAACCAATATAACGTGAAAACATGATAAGGCTAAGTCATGAATCGCTTGAATACACTTGACCGGTTTGACTAAGTAATTTGATAGGGTCAAGTTAATATATACTTAACCAACTTGAGCATGATTTGTAGACGGGTTAAGACTCGAACTTGGATACTTAGCCAATTTTGACATGATTTGTAGACGGGTTAAGTCTCGAACTTGGATACTTAGCCAAGTTTGACATGATTTGTAGACGGGATTAAGTCATGAACTTAAGTGACACTTAATCTGTTATATAAACCCTAATTCGGAGGATTAGATCGGTAACCGTAATTAACGAGGATAACGGGAATAAGGCTAAGTGGTAAACCTTAGTTGAAGGATAACTAAGTAATGATTCTTAGTCAAGGAAATTTAGACCAGTTCATAGATAGATGAGTAACCTGGTACGGTAGGTCATCGTTTAAGTATACGAGTAGGAGCAAGTATCTGATTTAGATAAAGGCTCCAGCGAACTGGGTAACGAAGCAGCGGCTTCGGGGAACGTGAGGATATTCTTGGGATCCCTCTATGAGCTGCCAGGTAATTATACTAGGCTCATGAGAGGTTAAGGTCTGCGTTAGAAGAACCAAGAGTATGCCTTGGTTGCTATGCGAGCGACCTAAAGACGGGGATGGATAGGGGATAGTCGACGATACACGGTCGTACCCTAGATAGCATTTTTCGTCAGGCTACCTACCATCTTTGGTCAAGCGTGTACGTACGGAAAGGCAGAGAACACCCAATAGACCATAATTGTTGTCTAATTATGGTTGCGGTAAGGCTAGGATTGTGGGTTGGCCAGTAGTGTGTTCTCATACAGGATTTATCCTGTCTTGTCTTTCGCTACTTGAGGGAGGGGTCCCGTGGGACCATAGCCACGGATAGAAAAACAGACCTTAGCATCTGCACCGGCAGATAAATCGAAAGCTCCCGACCGAGTCCTGTATTTCCTGACCTGCCCTGTGACGGGACTTGGATGGCACGATGTGATACATGTGCATACAGTCATGGAAAAACGATTCACGATGAATGCGTGGGGAAAAGGGCGCGGTTGGCGGTTAGCGTAATCCCTAGTGGCCCTAGGTGGTTGAACCCAAACCGAGATACGAAAACGTGCAATAGGTAAGCGTAATCCCTAGTAGCCCTATGTAGCATAAGTCCTAGTTGTACAGACGATAATTCATGTTGGAAGACCCTAGCTAGGTTTAGGGTAACAGTCCAAACCGATCTTAAGGATCATGGAACTATGTTAAAGTAATATAGAATCTCATGGGAAAGCCCGTATGGTCTACGGCAAGGGACTGAACATTTACATGGAACAAAACATACGAGTTGAGTAACCTATATATGCGATATACTAGGTTGACATGGACCATTACACAACTTTTGGGTAAGGGTCATTCACGGATAACACGTGATACAGTTGGGATACTAGTACGGTAGGTGCAGAGCAGATGTACAGGATAGATACCATGGGACGTTATACGTGATAGATATCTTGGGGATATTATACTTGATAGAAACCTGACGATGTGATACCTTGTTTTATCTTGACATCGTAATTTATCATGACACCTTAGTTTATCTGAGTTCAGTAGTTCATCCTGTTATTTTGATTTAGCTTATCTATCTTGTTATTATGCTTATGTTCATCTCAGTTTCTCATGTCAGTTAACTTTACTAGTTTTTATACTAATAGTAGATAGGGCTTACTCAGTCTTTTTGACTGACCCGTTTTGTTTCGCCTCTTTTCTTCCGTTTCCCCCCCAGGTTACAGGGAGGAAATACTGTTGTTTAGTTCGGACTTCTTCTGCTTGAAGGTCATCATGGATGGCTTGGACTTTTCTTGGCTATGGCTACTTTACTGTTTTACTTGGGGAATAATTTATGAAAAAGTCTTTGTGCTTCTTTACTATTGCAAGACAGGTTTTGATGTACTCTGATGTAAAAGGCTTTAGACCTTAATTATTGATGTTTATGAAAGTTCGATTTTACTTCCGCTATTTTATATGTTCTGTCTTGTGATGTTTCTGTGCATGTTTACCAATAATGCCCCTCTAAAGCTAGTGCATTCCTTTGCGAGTGACCCTAGCGGAGGCGGGGTGTTACACAAACCTTAACCCCTCATGTTCCTTAACATGCATATGATGATATTGAACCTATTTGCTATGCACAAGTTAGGATTGTCACCCTATATCAACTATTACCATGCTACCACCATATATGCTATTATGCATGCTTGTGGCCAAATCACCCTTATGCTATTATGCATGCTTGTGGCCAAATCATCCTTATGCTATTATGCATGCTTGTGGCCAAATCACCCTTATGCTATTTGATATGTTTGAGGCCAAGTCATCTTTTATGCTATCATACATGTTGAGGCCATATGCTAGTATGTTGAACCCCCTTTGGCCTCAAATATCACCATGTTTAACTTGTGATAGTGTAACACCCCACCTCCGCCAGGGTGGCTCTTGCAAGCACTCTGACTTTGGAGGGGCGTTTGAATCAGGTAAACATGCATAATGATATATCAAGGCAGAACAAGAACATATGTATATGTGTAAACAGAGTAAATAACGTAGACAAAACAGCGGAAGATTTTCAAACCATTTCAAAACAAGTCTTAGTACAACATCATGTCAATTTTCCAAATAAAATAAGTCTAGTACATAAACAACATCATCTGAAAACTGAAAAGAAAAACATAAGTAGCTATCCCCAAAGCAGAAAAACCATAGCGAGCTCAAGTCCAAAGCATACATGAGCTATCCAAGAAAAGCAGGTAAGATCCAAGCTAAGCTCCTGTATTCCCTCCCTGAGAACCTGGGGGGGGGGGGGGGAAACGGAAGAAAAGAGGCGAAAGAAAACAGGTCAGTCAAAAAGACTGAGTAAGCCCTACTACAATCAATGTAAACTGATAAAGTTAACTGACATGAGCAGCAGGTATGAACATAAGGATAACAACATGATGATTAACTATCAAGGTAGATAAAAGTGTCATCGCATAATCAGGATTAAGGTTTTGCACCACAGGTGTACTAGCAAACTAACATGACTTGATTAAACAAGTATTGATCCCGCGGCCTAAGCTTTGGCCCAATAACATGAAGTGACCCTCATACGAGGTCCAATAACATGAAGTGACCTTCCCATGAGGTCCGACCCAACGGTCTAATCGATCGGCTCCCTAAGCCTAACTCGTCACGTGTTGGTGTCAATACGGCCCAACCATGAATGTAGTCGAACTGTGCCGGGTCCACCCGTCGGGTGTATCAAGCCCTAGGGTGTCGACCCCTGGACACCATAAACATGAGTGCACAGTCTCGCCCTACCGGTACCCGTGCTTGTTTTCTCCGGCTACGGACTATGTGCACGACCAGAGTCCGCCCAGAACTACACCGGCGTACCACGACCGTCGCTTTTTGGCCCCTTATCTCCAGTTCAGTAATCATGCCCCCACCCTAGCCTAGTCCCTAGGGCCATGATGATACAAACTAGGGATTACTGAAGGAGTGGACCCCCATTGCTAGGCTTTCTCTAGTGGGTTAAGTATGGTTTAACCCCTCCACTAATCATGGATTAACTTGGTTAAGTGTAACGGTGAGTTCACGACTTAACCCCGATTAATCAACCGAGCCCAAATTGGTTAAGTATTAAATGGTCCATGACTTAACCCTAATCATGAGGCATTAATTAATTAATGCGCCTTAACCTCTCACGTTAGACTTTGTTGTGGTTACTAGTTAAGCCGGGCGGGTCCGGGTAGCTTTACACCACAACTTGGTCTAACCTCGGGTCCAAGGTACAACATGACCAACTTCTCACATTGGGTCCTATTGTTTGTAGCAACTAGTTAAGCCGGTCGGTTCCGGGTAGGTTTACGCTACAAACTCAACCCAACCTCGAGTTGGCCACACTTATCTTCTCTAAGTGTCATGCCCATCATGTTACAAATTTTCAAGCAATTGGGTAGACCTAACTTAATAGGTAAATTCCCAATGGGTAGACCTAACTTAATAGGTAAATTCCCAAGCTCATGTTTTTATGTCTTTTAAGTTTACCCAACCCCAAACGCAATCCCATCGCTTACATATCGCAATAGCGCATAAAGGATAGAAAGAGGGAACTTGGCATAATCATGACATAAAAATGTTAGAGCCACAAGTTCAACATGGTGGCATATGAAAGGCTCATGTGTTCATACACTTGCATATTACATTTTTAGGCCCAAAAGCATGCATAACATGTTAACATGAACCACATGACCATCCCAAACTTGCATAAACATACTTGCATATCATATGACAACTTGCATATCAAACTTGCATAATAAAACTTGCATAACATATGTCAACTTGCATATCATACTTGCATAACAAACTTGCATAAACAAACTTGCACAACATATGACAACTTGCATATCATACTTGCATAAACAAACTTGCATAACATATGACAACTTGCATATCATACTTGCATAAATAAACTTGCATAACTTATGACAACTTGCATATCATACTTGCATAAATAACTTGCATAACTTATGACAACTTGCATATCATGCATTTAACTTCAAAGTTCAAGTATGAGAGGAATAGGGCTTACAATGCTTATGCGGACTCAAATGAGTATAGCAAATGTAAGAAACCCCTTATGCAACAAATTAAAACCCCAAAAATGCAAGCAAACTTGATCAAGACTCCTCCTTTATGATGCCAATAGAGAAACAAGACTTTAATGCAAGCTAAAGAGGATCATACAAGTCTAAATACACTTGTATGCATGGAAATCTCTTAGAAATTGATTTAGGAATTTGATGAAGAGAGTGGAGGCCATGAGAGGATTGATTTTGCCATAGTTTAGTTGCTAGGATGAATAATGAGGATTTAGGGTAGGTTAGGGTCTTATTTATAGATTAGGCTAGTGATTTAGACCATAGGATTAAACCCTAGTTCTCATCTCAACCCTCCAAATCGAATCTGGCCCCCAAGCTCAACACAAACCCAAAATGGTGCACCAGGTAGGACCTGTCGTCTGAGCCAAGTCGACTCCCAAGTCGACAGGGCTGTCGACTTGGGTACTGTGGCGGGAATTCTCCCACCTGGCCCAAACTGGCCCAATTCCCAAATTCAGATTTGAATTTGAAATCTGTTTTTACTTAGGAATTTTCTGAAAACTTCGTTGGGCCTTAATCGGGTCATAGGGACTCCGATTTTCGAAAACTCGGACTCTATTTCGCGTATTTTTCCGAGACGAACGCAATGGCATAGCCCGTTTCCCTTGATTCAGATTTTAGGATTAAATTCTGCCTCGATTTACGTTATAACGGGTTATTGAAAATACGGGTTGTTACATTCTCCCCTCCTTAAAGGATTTCGTCCCCGAAATCTTCAAGTTAGGAAGAACGTATCCTACCATCCAACATCCATCTACTCAAAACATCATTCACGAGCAATCATTGTCCTTACAAGATTCTAAATGCTGGATGAACATATGCAAAGGTGTGTGTATATGTACTTATCTAATGCAAATATCATCAATGCAGATTATGTTAGTGAAATGAATCCATATGTATGCAATTCCTAACATAATGTATATCATCTATATGTGTGCACATAACATACATCCATATGCAACATCCATGTGATAACACACAATTTTCATCCATGAATAAGCATAAACACTCATGCATATGCAATATGAGGAGTGTGCGAGCCGATCTAGTGCCTAACGTGTACAATGCATCCACGAGTAACCACTTGCAAACACTTGCAACCACTTGCAACCATCAAGCATAACATGTCTCAAACACATGTTTCATCCAAAGGGTTTCTACCTAAGGTTCTCATGACAAGATTAACATGATAAACTAGATAATCATGGATAGCAAAGATATGCTACAAAGAAAAGAGATTGAGAGTGTACCCTCAAAAAGGAATGGATAAAGCCTACGCATCTTCTCCTCGGTTTCCCAAGTTGCGTCTTCCTCGGCTTCACCCCATTGAACCTTCACCAATTTGACCTCTCGATTCCTTAGCTTCTTGGTCTCCGTCCCCAAGATACGAATCGGAGCTCTCCTCAAGGTAGCCTCTTTCTCTACTTCCACATCTTCCAAAACACTTGGCTCCACAACCTCTGCTGATTCATGCAAACACTTCCGGAGATGCGAGACATGAAAAACATCGTGCACTCCGGCAAGCTTCTCGGGCAACTTCACTCTATAAGCCATCTGCCCGATCCTCTATATAATAGGGAAGGGTCCAACAAATCTCGGTGCTAACTTCCCAACGGTTCCAAATCGGACTACATTCCGCAAAGGAGAAACCTTTACGAAAACCATATCCCCAACATCAAACTCCAAATCGGATCTTCGCTTATCAGTATAGGATTTCTGTCGGTCTTGGGCTGCTTTCATCCGTCTCCGAATCAACTCGATTTTCTCGGATGTATCTCTGATCATATCAGGCCCAAGTATCAGCTTATCTGTAGTCTCCCACCAACATGTAGGGGACTTACACGGCCTTCCATATAAAGCTTCAAATGGTGCCATCCCTATGCTTGACTGATAACTGTTATTATATGCAAACTCAACAAGGGGAAGATGGTCTTCCCAAGTACCACCGAAGTCCAGAATACAAAGCCTCAATAGATCCTCGAGTACCCTATTCACCCTTTCGGTTTGGCCGTCCGTCTGTGGGTGATAAGCAGTACTCAAATTCAACCTCGTGCCCATAGCCTCTTGCAAGCTATTCCAGAAATGACTTGTAAAGATTGGGTCACGGTCACTGACAATGCTAGAAGGGACTCCATGAAGTCTCACAATCTCACGAAGATATACAGACGCTAGCTAAGATGCGGTCCTCTTGCTCTTTATCGGGATGAAATGAGCACTCTTCGGAAGTCTGTCTATAATAACCCAAATGCTCGTATTCCCTTTCCTTGACCTTGGTAGCCCATCGATGAAATCCATGGAAATACTCTCCCACTTCCAAAGTGGAACGTCTAGAGGATGCAATAGCCCATTGGGCTTCTTTGACTCGGCCTTAACTTGCTGGCAAATGATACATCTAGAGACATACTCTGCCACATCCTTCTTCATCCCGGGCCAAAAGAAAATACGCTTCATATCTCTATACATCTTATCTCCGCCCGGATGTATAGTCAACTTAGAGCGATGTGCTTCCTCAAGAACCTTTCTTACTAGATCTTCTACCATTGGAACACATAACCTTCCATCTCTCCTCAGCCAACCCTTGTCATCAATAGAATATCGAGCGAGATGACTAGACGTCTCTCCTCGAATCAGCTTATCCATAATGTCAACTATCTGAGGGTCTTCTCTCTGCGAAGCCCCAACTTGATCAAGAAGGGTAGGCCTGAGTTCTAGAGATGCTAAAGAACCGGTCATCGACTCCATCGCCAAAGAGAAATCAAAGGTTGCCACATACTCTAAATTCTTCATCTCAACGAATAGAGGACTTAGGGTCAACCTTCTTCTACTCAATGCATCAGCCACCACATTCCCCTTGCCGGGGGTATAAGCTATTTCAAAATCATAGGACGCCAAGAATTCCATCCATCTTTGCTGCCTCAGATTCAGATCCTTCTGAGAAAAGAGATACTTCAAAGACTTGTGATCGGTATAAAGCTCAAATCTTTCTCCCAGAAGATAATGGCGCCAAGCCTTGAGTGCATATACTATTGCTGCCAACTCTAAGTCATGAGTGGGATAATTCTTCTCATGCACCTTGAGTTGTCTACCGCCAAAGCATATCACTCTTCCCTCTTGCATAAGAACAGCTCCTAACCCTGTGCCACACGCATCGGTGTATACCGTAAATAATTTCCCTCCATCGGGCAAAGCTAGAACGGGTGCTGATGTGAGAGCTCTCTTGAGCTTCTGAAAAGCAAGCTCGCACTCTAGGCTCCAAGCAAAAACTAAATTCTTCTTCGTCAATTTAGTGAGAGGAGCAGAAATCTTCGCGAAGTCCTTGATGAACTTCCGATAAAAACCCGCAAGACCTAGAAAACTTCTCACTTCGGTTGCATTCCTTGGAGTCTTCCAATCTTGAACTGCAACCACCTTAGCGGGATCCACCGCTAAGCCCTGCTTAGACACTATATGCCCAAGGAATCTAACTTCCCTTCTCCAAAAGTGACACTTGGAGAACTTGGCCTTCAACTGATGCGCTCTAAGCGTATCCATCACCTCCCCGAGGTGCCTTGCATGCTCTTCCTCATCCTTAGAGAAGACCAAAATATCATCCACGAAGACCACGACAAACTTGTTCAAGAACTCTCTGAACACCCTACTCATTAAGTCCACGAAATATGCGGGTGCATTCGTCAAGCCGAACGGCATGACAAGCCACTCAAAGAATCCGTCTGGAGTTCTGAACGCAGTCTTGTCTATACTATCCTCAGCTGCCCTGAGCTGATGGAATCCAGTAGCAAGATCAAGCTGAGAGAAAACAGAAGCACCGACAAGCTGGTCAAAGAGATCATCGATCCTCGGTAACGGGTGTCTGTTCTTCTTAGTCAGCTTATTCAACTCTCGATAGTCAACACATAGTCGGAGAGAACCATCCTCCTTGGTAGCAAACACCACAGGCGCTCCCCACTCAGATATACTTCGTCTAATGAAGTTCTTCTCAAGCAACTCTTTCACTTGCTTGCTTAGCTCCCGCCTTTCACGTGGAGCCATGTGCCGAACGGGCAAAGAAACCGGCTTTGCATTATCCACCAGATAAATGCGGAAATCAATCTCTCGCTTAGGGGGCAACCCCCTAACTTCATCGAAAACATCCGGATACTCTCGGACCACTCTTACAGACTGAAGAGTCTCCACTGACGAGTCGAGAGATTCAAGATAGCACAACATGACGGGACCTCTCGGATCACATGAAATCTCTAGGGTGTTCCCGAGGCGAGTCACGAGCCTCACAACCCTATGCTCACAATCAAGAATGGCTCCATATCTGGACAGCCAATCCATGCCCAATATCAATCCGTATCCCCTGAAACCAAGAACATAAGCACTGCACAAGAACCCTACACTCAGTATAGAGATCCTCAAATCCCCACATATCATAGACAAATGGGCGGAACCCCCAATAGGATTTGAGACACAAACGGGATCCTCTACCAAGCTAGTACTAAGGTGCAAACTATCAACAAGATCAGATGAGATAAAACTATGCGATGCACCAGAATCAAACAAGGTACGAACTGGAAAATCAGAAATATATACAAGGCTCTCAACAGAAATACTACCTCGATCGGGAACTGGAGCGGTAGCGAGAGCATGAACTTGCCCTCCTGCGGGTCCAGCACGCTGAGTCTGACCCTGACCTTGCCCCTGTTTCTTCGGGCAATCCTTGCTGAAATGTCCAGTCTTCCCACATAAAAAGCATTCACCATTATTCCTTTTCCTCTTCTTACAATCCTTAACAAGATGCCCAACCGAACCGCAATAATGGCACTTCCCCTTGTTCTTGCCCTTGTTGTTATTCCCCTTGTTGCCTTGACCCTTGTTCTTGCTCTGATTGCCCTGACTGTTTTGACCACCAGTATTCCCCTGATTTCCCTTTCCCTGGGAATCAGTCTTCTTGACTTGTGTATCATTCTTCTTGACATCTCTGTGAAGTAACGCCATATCAACCAAGCTCTCAAACGTGGCCCCATGGGGAATATGTGACATAGCCAATCCCTGCAACGGCTCATTCAATCCCCTAGCAAAACGAAGGGCCTTCTTCTGAGGAGTATTCACCATATCCAAGCCAAAACGAGCTAACTGATTAAACTTGTTCACATATTCTTTGACAGACATATCTCCTTGCTTCAAAGTTATGAATCTCTCCATCTGCAAATTCTCCTCAGCAGAAGATAGAAACTTAAGCATAAACCTTGCCCTGAGATCGGCCCAAGTCTCAACAGGCCTAGTACCATTGGTGACCTCCCACCAATAAGCGGCTTCATCCTTCATAAGCCAAACCGCCAACAAGATCTTCCTCTGATCATCTATCCCAAAGATAGCAAACAAATCCTCGGTCTCTTTCAACCAATTTCTGGCTTCTACAAAAGTCTCTGTGCCTTGAAAGTTCTTGCCACCCATTGCTTTGAAATCCTTGCAAATCTTGGCAAAGTCGGCCTGAGGATGCTGAGGGGGAGGAGGAACCTCAGCAACAGGTGGAGGAGGAACATTAGCAATGAGAGGAGGAATATTAACTACTGGAGGAGGAGGAGGAGGGACATCTGCGGGGCCGGCTTCGGTCGCCCTAGCCTCCAAGAGTCTCCTATACCAAACAGGAACGTGCACTCCCTCCGGAATAACAAAGTTATCAGCCATACTGAAAAAGAAAAAGACAGATTCAGAATGGAGAAAAACGAAGGGATTCTGCTAATGGCTTTTTGGGGGATAGCTTTTTAAAATAAACTAGACTTTTCTTTGGAAAATACTTTATACTTGGTTTTGAAAATAGTTTTCCAACAGTTTTTCTAAAAACCTTTTTGTTCCTTCTCGTAAACCATATGCTCTGATACCAAATTGTAACACCCCACCTCCGCCAGGGTGGCTCTTGCAAGCACTCTGACTTTGGAGGGGCGTTTGAATCAGGTAAACATGCATAATGATATATCAAGGCAGAACAAGAACATATGTATATGTGTAAACAGAGTAAATAACGTAGACAAAACAGCGGAAGATTTTCAAACCATTTCAAAACAAGTCTTAGTACAACATCATGTCAATTTTCCAAATAAAATAAGTCTAGTACATAAACAACATCATCTGAAAACTGAAAAGAAAAACATAAGTAGCTATCCCCAAAGCAGAAAAACCATAGCGAGCTCAAGTCCAAAGCATACATGAGCTATCCAAGAAAAGCAGGTAAGATCCAAGCTAAGCTCCTGTATTCCCTCCCTGAGAACCTGGGGGGGGGGGGGGGGGGGAAACGGAAGAAAAGAGGCGAAAGAAAACAGGTCAGTCAAAAAGACTGAGTAAGCCCTACTACAATCAATGTAAACTGATAAAGTTAACTGACATGAGCAGCAGGTATGAACATAAGGATAACAACATGATGATTAACTATCAAGGTAGATAAAGGTGTCATCGCATAATCAGGATTAAGGTTTTGCACCACAGGTGTACTAGCAAACTAACATGACTTGATTAAACAAGTATTGATCCCGCGGCCTAAGCTTTGGCCCAATAACATGAAGTGACCCTCATACGAGGTCCAATAACATGAAGTGACCTTCCCATGAGGTCCGACCCAACGGTCTAATCGATCGGCTCCCTAAGCCTAACTCGTCACGTGTTGGTGTCAATACGGCCCAACCATGAATGTAGTCGAACTGTGCCGGGTCCACCCGTCGGGTGTATCAAGCCCTAGGGTGTCGACCCCTGGACACCATAAACATGAGTGCACAGTCTCGCCCTACCGGTACCCGTGCTTGTTTTCTCCGGCTACGGACTATGTGCACGACCAGAGTCCGCCCAGAACTACACCGGCGTACCACGACCGTCGCTTTTTGGCCCCTTATCTCCAGTTCAGTAATCGTGCCCCCACCCTAGCCTAGTCCCTAGGGCCATGATGATACAAACTAGGGATTACTGAAGGAGTGGACCCCCATTGCTAGGCTTTCTCTAGTGGGTTAAGTATGGTTTAACCCCTCCACTAATCATGGATTAACTTGGTTAAGTGTAACGGTGAGTTCACGACTTAACCCCGATTAATCAACCGAGCCCAAATTGGTTAAGTATTAAATGGTCCATGACTTAACCCTAATCATGAGGCATTAATTAATTAATGCGCCTTAACCTCTCACGTTAGACTTTGTTGTGGTTACTAGTTAAGCCGGGCGGGTCCGGGTAGCTTTACACCACAACTTGGTCTAACCTCGGGTCCAAGGTACAACATGACCAACTTCTCACATTGGGTCCTATTGTTTGTAGCAACTAGTTAAGCCGGTCGGTTCCGGGTAGGTTTACGCTACAAACTCAACCCAACCTCGAGTTGGCCACACTTATCTTCTCTAAGTGTCATGTCCATCATGTTACAAATTTTCAAGCAATTGGGTAGACCTAACTTAATAGGTAAATTCCCAATGGGTAGACCTAACTTAATAGGTAAATTCCCAAGCTCATGTTTTTATGTCTTTTAAGTTTACCCAACCCCAAACGCAATCCCATCGCTTACATATCGCAATAGCGCATAAAGGATAGAAAGAGGGAACTTGGCATAATCATGACATAAAAATGTTAGAGCCACAAGTTCAACATGGTGGCATATGAAAGGCTCATGTGTTCATACACTTGCATATTACATTTTTAGGCCCAAAAGCATGCATAACATGTTAACATGAACCACATGACCATCCCAAACTTGCATAAACATACTTGCATATCATATGACAACTTGCATATCAAACTTGCATAATAAAACTTGCATAACATATGTCAACTTGCATATCATACTTGCATAACAAACTTGCATAAACAAACTTGCACAACATATGACAACTTGCATATCATACTTGCATAAACAAACTTGCATAACATATGACAACTTGCATATCATACTTGCATAAATAAACTTGCATAACTTATGACAACTTGCATATCATACTTGCATAAATAACTTGCATAACTTATGACAACTTGCATATCATGCATTTAACTTCAAAGTTCAAGTATGAGAGGAATAGGGCTTACAATGCTTATGCGGACTCAAATGAGTATAGCAAATGTAAGAAACCCCTTATGCAACAAATTAAAACCCCAAAAATGCAAGCAAACTTGATCAAGACTCCTCCTTTATGATGCCAATAGAGAAACAAGACTTTAATGCAAGCTAAAGAGGATCATACAAGTCTAAATACACTTGTATGCATGGAAATCTCTTAGAAATTGATTTAGGAATTTGATGAAGAGAGTGGAGGCCATGAGAGGATTGATTTTGCCATAGTTTAGTTGCTAGGATGAATAATGAGGATTTAGGGTAGATTAGGGTCTTATTTATAGATTAGGCTAGTGATTTAGACCATAGGATTAAACCCTAGTTCTCATCTCAACCCTCCAAATCGAATCTGGCCCCCAAGCTCAACACAAACCCAAAATGGTGCACCAGGCAGGACCTCTCGTCTGAGCCAAGTCGACAGCCAAGTCAACAGGGCTGTCGACCTGGTCAGACCAAGTCGACTCCCAAGTCGACAGGGCTGTCGACTTGGGTACTGTGGCGGGAATTCTCCCGCCTGGCCCAAACTGGCCCAATTCCCAAATTCAGATTTGAATTTGAAATCTGTTTTTACTTAGGAATTTTCTGAAAACTTCGTTGGGCCTTAATCGGGTCATACGGACTCCGATTTTCGAAAACTCGGACTCTATTTCGCGTATTTTTCCGAGACGAACGCAATGGCATAGCCCGTTTCCCTTGATTCAGATTTTAGGATTAAATTCTGCCTCGATTTATGTTATAACAGGTTATTGAAAATACGGGTTGTTACAGATAGACTTTGCCATCTTATGCCCACCTTGTCATATTCTTATGTTCCCCCTTTTTGATCTATTTGTGTTGATGCGAACTTACGTGCGATGGGGTTATGTTATGGGTAAACTTAAACGACATGAAACATGACTTGGAAAATATGACATGTGATGATGCTTGAAAACATGAACGTGGACATGACATGTAGAAAATATGAAAGTGGCCAACTCGAGGTTGGGTTGAGTTTGTAGCATAAATCTACCCGGAACCGACCGGCTTAACTAGTGGCTACAAGCAATAGGACCCAATGTGAGTAGTTGGTCACATCGCACTTAAAACCCGAGGTTAGACTAGGTTGTGGTGTAAAGCTACCCGGACCCGCCTGGCTTAACTAGTAACCACAACAAAGTCTAATGTGAGAGGTTGGGGTGCATTAAGTTAATTAATGCCACATGGTAGGGTTAAGTCATGGACTACTTGAATACTTAACCAATTAAACACGATGGATTGGTAGGGTTAAGTCATGGACTACTTGAATATACTTAACCAGTTGAACACGATGTATTGATAGGGTTAAGTCATGAACTGCTTGGATACACTTGACCAACTCAATACATGGTTAGGATAGGGTTAACCACACTTAACCCATTTAAAATCCTAGTTACGTGGTCCTTTTCAGCAGTAACCTACTTGGGAGTATCTGGATACCCTGGACTAGGCTAGGGTGGGGCACGATTACTGACTGATTGTAAGAGACCAAAAGAGACGGCTGAATAGTGCACCAGTTAAGTTCAGGCGGACCATGGTCGTGCACATTAAGTCCGGAGTTGAACATGGGCACCGGTAGGTTTAGACTGTGCGTGCTTGAATTGTGTCCGTGGTTTACACCTTAGGGTTGGATACACCCTAGGGTGGACCTTGCACAGTTAACTACATTCCATGATTAGGCCGTATGACACCGACACACGACGAGTTAGGCTTATAGGGAGCCGATCGACTAGACCGAGTAGTTGGACCTTGATTTAGGTCATCTCATGAGTTTGGGCCAACACTGGGCGAAGGGATCATTTCTTGTTTATACTTGACATGGATTAGAATACTAGTACACTTGGTGCAACTTAACCTTGTATATGCGATGCCACACTTGATCTATCTTGTTAACTTTTCACCATGCCAGTTATCATCCTATGTTTCATCTCTGTTTTACATGTCCAGTTAACTTTATTAGTTTTTATACTAATAGTAGGTAGGACTTACCAGTCTTTTGACTGACCCATTTTCTTTCGCCTCTTTTCTTCCGTTCCCCTCCCCCCCCCCCCCCCAGGTTCTCAGGGTGGGAATACTAGCACCTAGCTTGGATCTTTAGCTTGCTTACTGGATAGCTCATGTACGGTTTGGACTTGAGCTTTGCTATGGCGACACTACTGTTATCTTTGGGGAATACTTTACTTATGTTATTTTTTTCAGTTTATGTTTTTCTAGACTTTGTTTTGTTGGGAAAATGATGACTAAGTACTTTGATGTAACTTGACTATGGTTTTGAAATAGTAATTTTATCCGTTGCTTTATTTACTCTGTTTTACTCATATGTTCTGTCTTGTGATATCTTCATGCATGTTTACCTTGACCAACACCCCTCCAAAGCCAGTATACTTGCAAGAGTGACCCTGACGGAGGTGGGGTGTTACAGTTTAGATGTAAATTAGAACGATGAAATAAAAATCACATTTTTTATATGTATTTTAGATGTAAATTAGAACGATGAAATAAAAATTACGTTTTTATATGTAGTTTAGATGTAAATTAGAACGATGAAATAAAAATTACATATTTATATGTAGTTTAGATGTAAATTAGAACGGTAAAATAAAAATGATCTTTTTGTATACTATTTAGATGTGAATTAGGACCGTAAGATAAAATTACATTTTTATATGTAATTTATATATATAATTTCACCATAAGATAAGAGTTACATTTTTATATGTGATTTATATATGCATTTGCACTGTATGATAAAAATTTCATTAATTAAAACATGAGTTTACATCGTATGTTAAAATTTACATTTTTATATGTAAATTATATAGGAAATTATACCGTATGATAAAAATTACATTTTTCTATGTAATTAAAATGTGAATTTACACCGTATGATAAAAATTACATTTTTCTATGTAATTAAAATGTGAATTTACACCGTATGATAAAAATTAAATTTTTCTATGTAATTAAAATATGAATTTACACCGTATTATAAAAATTACATTTTTCTATGTAATTAAAATGTGAATTTACACCGTATGATAAAAATTACATTTTTCTATGTAATTAAAATGTAAATTTACACCGTAGGATTAAAATCATATTTTTACAATGTAAATAAGAAGTAGAGTTTGCATTGTAATTAAAAATCATATTTTTACAATGTAAATAAGAAGTAGAGTTTGCATTGTAATTAAAAATCATATTTTTACAATGTAAATAAGAAGTAGAGTTTGCATTGTAATTAAAAATCATATTTTTACAATGAAAATAAGAAGTAGAGTTTGCATTGTAATTAAAAATCATATTTTTACAATGTAAATAAGAAGTAGAGTTTGCATTGTAATTAAAAATCATATTTTTACAATGTAAATAAGAAGTAGAGTTTGCATCGTAATTAAAAATATTAATTTTACAATGTAAATAAGAAGTAGAGTTTGCATTGTAATTAAAAATCATATTTTTATAATGTAAATAAGAAGTAGAGTTTGCATTGTAATTAAAAATCATATTTTTACAATGTAAATAAGAAGTAGAGTTTGCATTGTAATTAAAAATCATATTTTTTCAATGTAAATAAGAAGTAGAGTTTGCATTGTAATTAAATTTACATTTTTATATGTAAATTTAGAATAGGATTCACACAGCAAATAAAAGTAACATTTTTTTTTAATGTAATTAAGATGAGAATGTACGTTGAAGTTAAAATTTACATTTTTATATGTAATTTAAAAGTAGGATTCTGCAATGTATCCAAAATTTACATATTTACATGTAAATAGAAAATAGGAATTTACATAGAAATTAAATTTACATTTTTTTTTCATGTAAATGAGAAGAATGGAATTCACATTTTTGATGTAAGTAAAAAATGAATTTAGGATGTTGTGATATGATCTTCATTTTCAAATGAATTAAAATTTAATAAGGATCGGTAGTTGTTAGAGCGTTGTTTAAATCAAACGACGTTATCACGATTATATATATATATATATATATATATATATATATATATATATATACAATTAAAATTAAACGAATGGAGCACAGTAGTTCGCGTTTTGAAATCGTACCTTTAAACGACTATACAAGAAGATCCGACCGTCGGATTTCCTTGAAACTGAAACCGTTAGGACCGTCTTGGAAAAATCTTTCCAACGATATATATTACGTTAAGATCCAACGGTTAGATTCTGAGAAATGTAAAAATCAAAATTGGTTGAATGCAGCGCCATAGTCACCCATTGACTTAAGGCGTCGTTATATAAAAATTTAATTATTTTAAATAATTAAAATAGGAAGTAATCATTATAAAATGATATCAGCAAATACGAAGGATTTTAAATATATATATATATATATATATATATATGAGGAATATTTGGAAAGTCCAAGTTCTCTCATTCCAAATAATCAAACGACGTTAGTTGAAGTATGAAGATGGCGTATGAAGACTGTAAATCTTCCCTCGAATGGACAACGATCAAGGCCCTGATTTGACTTGCTCCCAATTCAAGGGTCATGGTCATTGCCCAAACGTACGTGTTGATTTCACGAGTTTGGTTTTCGCTCGGACCCAGAGCATAAGCTAATAAATGGATTGTGTGTCTGACATCGTACTCCATTAAATATCATGTTATTAATCTTATGTCGAATGTATGGATGTTTGGTGGCGGAGAATTTATTCTCTTGCTTAACACCCGTTCATATATTTCGGGAAAGGATTGTTAGTGTGATATGGAGTGATGATGTGGCATGCTAAGATGCATATGCTCAAGGCTTTGTTGAAAAGCAGGCCTTGTGGGATGATCAAAGCATAGCCTGTTTAGACATAGCTTTGTGTTTAGCGTGACTTCGTGAGCCTCACACACCGGCGGAGTCTAAAACGGGAGAAGGGAACGCAGGGAGAGCAGCACGTTTCTGTCTAGCTAGAAGTGGTGATTGGGCTTTAACACGACCCGACATTTTACTTATGTGGATGATAGGATGAGGCGCCTCGGATGATAGTCCTATAGGACCGAGAAACGTGTGTTCAGGAATAACTAATCCGCAACTCGTATGGTGGACCGGCCCTGCAGCTATCCAAGGGTTCATTGCGGGGGATCCTGAGGCATTAGCTAGAGTGTCTCGAATCGGTAAGGAGCTCCTCCCTAGCCTTGACTCATGATGGAAATCCAAACTTCCAATACGAACCTACGGATTTGATTGTATTACTAGTATGGAAGCATAGTATTATGGTATCTATGTGCCCTAGGATTGATACATTTATTTTGAAATGATTGGATATATACAAATACTAATATTAAACTCGTACTTGCTGTATTTAGCATGTTTAATCACCATAAGGTAAAACCTTATCCTCTGGTTTGTGTTGCATTATGTGATGGGACCTGGGTCCTATGGTGATTCCATTTTTCTTAAAAGCATAGCGTTGTTTTACGATTTACTTATTATTTGTTCTGACACTTTAAATTATGCACGGCAATCCATTAGAGTAAACCCGTTCCGCGTTAGCAGCGTGGTCTTTGGATTTGCCTTATTAATAGTGATTGAATAATTAAGAATTCTCACACCAGACCCACGACTGACCCGTTGTTTGTTTCCACTTTTTTGCAAACTCGGGTGCCCTCCTTTCTACACGGCCAGCCAAGTAAACAGGTTCATTCTTTGCTTGGAGTCTTTTCTTTGGAGCTGCTTATTATATTTCTTGGATTTGCTTTCGTGGAGAGGTGATGACTTGGAGCTTGAAGACATTTATCATTTGCTGCTATTGCATTTTTCTCTTTTTAATTCCAGACATCAAACTTGTTTCATTTCACGTTGTTTAATTTGGAGTTGGAACTTATTTCTTTTTCTGCAAACTTGATGTAATAATTTAGAATTCTGTGACTGTGGACTTTCTGTGGTTGATGACATTATATTTCCGCTGCTATGATGTTGTTACTCTATGAATTTCCTATGCTATGTTGTATCTGTGATATGTATTATTGTATTTATGTTGTATTCCAAATGATTATTCCTTACTTTCATTCCATGGAAGTTTGGGGTCATCACAGTTGGTATCAGAGCTTTGGTTAAACTTAGCTTTGGAATATAACATAATTATAATAATTTGTTTACAAAGAATCACAATATTCTATGGCGAACATTTCATGTGAATACATAATAGTCAGTCATTCCATCATCATCTTATCATCCGTCCTTTTTATCTTTATCATTTCTTAAAATCACCATTACAGTTGTTCTGACTCTTTCCTGGATCGTACAGAACTAACTAAAAATGAGTACTCATGCCGCTAGAACTGCTAGAGACAGAGCAATGGGGCAAAATATTGCTGAAACTGAGGAGGCCACAGTTCAACAGCCGCCACCACCACCACCGCAGCCCTTTGACCTAGTGAGGGTAGTGAAGGATTTTAAGAATTTAAATGGAGTTCCGTTCACAGGTACGAAGACCGTGATACAGGCTCAGGCATGGCTTAAGAATTGTGAAAAGATATTTAGAGCGCTAGAACTGGAAGATCAAAAGAAGAGATTTGTGGCTTCATGGATGCTCCAAGGCAAAGCACAACTTTGGTGGGAAGAGGTCAATATAGGAGGAGATGAAGAAAATATGACTTGGACCAAATTTAAAGAGCTGTTTAATGAAGAGTATATTGCAAGGTAAGAGGTGGAAAGGCTTTATGATAAGTTTGCCTGTCGCTATGAGAAGAAGTCTGAAGAAAACAGTTCTGGAGCCGCTAAGAGTCATGATAAGACTAAGCTGCAATGCTACCACAGCCAGAAATTTGGACACTACAGCAAGGACTACGGGAATCCAAAGAAGGCCAGAAGAGAGGACACTAGACAATGCTATAAATGACATAAAAAGGGTCACATCAAACTTAATTGTCCACTATTGAGGGGTTCCTAAGTTGCCTATGTGTACGAGGGAGCAAGTGCACCACCTTCTTCCGCACCTACTTCTTCTGAAGGAGCAGGTAAGCCTGATGTTTTAGGTGGTACTATTTCTGTTAAGAAAATTCTCTGTATTGGTTCCCACCCTTCTATTCTTCCCTTTTTCTTTTCGAGGACGAAAAGTTCTTTAGCGGGGGAGATTGTAACAACCCAGAATTTGGGGCCAATTTAAATTTTTCATTTTAGAGATTTTAAAGGTGTTTAAATAGTTGAAATGAATTATTTTAAATAAAAATGACTGGAAATTTATTTTGATTGGATTTAATACAAATATATTTAATTTAATTATAAAAGGAATTAGAAAAAGGACGGTAATTTGAAAAGTCAAACCTGAACTTTGACTGACTACACATAATGCAGAATAAACCGGATTTTGGTGAAATGAAAAATATTTAATTCTGTTAATGAATATCTTTCTAACGAATATGAAAAATCGAAGTTTCATAGCGGGAATCAAAAGTTATGGCCAAATGAATTTTCATAAAGGCCGCTATAGAGAATATATCGCCCTTGAAAATAGACATTTTGCATACGACCTCGGAATTCGACGAACCACTTTTGTTGGATCCGGGAAGTAAAATTATTGCTAGGTTTCAAATTTCATGATTTTTGAAGCTAGTGTGTGAGCGTTGCAAAAGAAACTGTGTTTTGACAATTTCGGTTAAATTAGTTGACTGAAAAATAGCCATTTTTCAAATAGTCTCAGAATTCGACGAAATAAATTTTGTTAGGACCGTATCGTCATAAGAAAGCTAAAAATATTTTTTTTGGATTTTTCTGAGTTAATTTGTAGCCCCGGTAAGTTTATTTGTACGGTTAAATTAAAATAAATGATTTATAATTTAAAATTGAGAAACGGGGGCCAAGACGATCATTTGGGCCTGCGAGACATAGCCAGATGAGTTCAGAATGGGGGTTAATAGGTAAGAACGACAGTCGTTGGGCTGAAATTGGTGAAAGTTACTAAACGGGCCTTTATTGGGTAATTAAGAATTAAATAATAATTAGATAAACCTAATATTATATTATAAATAGTGTACGTCTTCTTCTTCCTCTTCCCGTTCAATTCAGCCGCCGTAACCCATAACATCTCAAATTTTCATCCTTCGATTTCTCCTTCGTTTCTCAACGAAAATCTTCATACAAATACACGTTTCGAAGAGAATTCCGAGCTCTTCGATTCCATACCCAAATCACCACCTCTCATCAACTGTAGCCGCCGCCCCACCCCCCTAAACCCGCCGCCGTCGCACCCCCCTCGGTCCCACCACAGGCGTGCGTACCCTCCCCCCTTCTCGGTGCTGATTCCCCTTTCGTAGCTCTCCAATCTCCAACAAACGGCACCCAAAACCATTAACTACAGCTCACGAAATCACAAATCAAAGTTTTGAACGCTTTAGGTATGGGATTTCATTTCAGAATTTGCCACGCTTTTAGATGTGGCAACTGCAGTTGTAAAAAGTCAGTTTCTAATTTATACATATGAACTTCAAATTGAAATCTTTCAGATCCGAAACCGCCGTGACTTCGAACACGAGATCTGATCGAGTTTGGACCTTCATTTCAGTCCCAAGCACTGTGAGAAATTATTTTTAATTAAATTTAATTAATTTAATTATTATCCTAGCGTTATGTGAAGTTTGAATGGTAAATATCATGCTTACGATACAGATCTATTTTGTTTTGTCATATTTGATGATGGTTGGTATGTGTTTGTGATGGATAGTTTAGATACGTATGATTATCACCTCTTATGCAATCACTTGTGTCGATTTGGATTGATCTAATTTATCAATTCAAAATAATAGAAATATGATTGTCACATTCTTATGTTATCGCTTTTGTATGATTTGAATTAATCAAACTTATCGATTTATAATAAAAGAGACATGGTTTTCCATCGTTATGTTAGTGCTTTTGTTTATTTGAATTGATCTAGATTATCAATTCAACATAGAAAGTAAAGATTTGTCTTTTTATTTGAATTGATCTAGATTATCTATTCAACATAGTAAATAAAGTTTACATTCTTTTTTTTATGATGTAAATAAAAGTAGGAATGTTGTATGTATATAAATTTACATTTTTTTTAATGTAAATAAAAGTTAGGAAATTGTAGTGAAATGAAATTTACATTTTTATAATGTAAATTTAGACATGAATTTGGATTGAAATAAAAATTACATTTTTATATGTAGTTTAGATGTAAATTAGAACGATGAAATAAAAATCACATTTTTTATATGTAGTTTAGATGTAAATTAGAAAATGAAATAAAAATTACATTTTTATATGTAGTTTAGATGTAAATTAGAACGATGAAATAAATTACATTTTTATATGTAGTTTAGATGTAAATTAGAACGGTAAAATAAAAATGATCTTTTTGTATACTATTTAAATGTGAATTAAAGCCGTAAGATAAAATTACATTTTATATGTAATTTATATATACAATTTCACCATAAGATGAGAATTACATTTTTATATGTGATTTATATATGCATTTGCACTGTATGATAAAAAATTCATTAATTAAAACATGAGTTTACATCGTATGCTAAAATTTACATTTTTATATGAAAATTATATAGGAAATTACACCGTATGATCAAAATTACATTTTTCTATGTAATTAAAATGTGAATTTACACCGTATGATAAAAATTATATTTCTCTATGTAATTAAAATGTGAATTTACACCGTATGATAAAAATTACATTTTTCTATGTAATTAAAATGTGAATTTACACCGTAGGATTAAAATCATATTTTTACAATGTAAATAAAAAGTAGAGTTTGCATTGTAATTAAAAAAATCATATTTTTACAATGTAAATAAGAAGTAGAATTTGCATTGTAATTAAAAATCATATTTTTACAATGTAAATAAGAAGTAGAGTTTGCATTGTAATTAAAAATCATATTTTTACAATGTAAATAAGAAGTAGAGTATGCATTGTAATTAAAAATCATATTTTTACAATGTAAATAAGAAGTAGAGTTTGCACTGTAATTAAAAATCATATTTTTACAATGAAAATAAGAAGTAGAGTTTGCATTGTAATTAAAAATCATATTTTTACAATGTAAATAAGAAGTAGAGTTTGCATTGTAAATAAGAAGTAGAGTTTGCATTATAATTAAAAATCATATTTTTACAATGTAAATAAGAAGTAGAGTTTGCATTGTAATTAAAAATCATATTTTTACAATGTAAATAAGAAGTAGAGTTTGCATCGTAATTAAAAATCATATTTTTACAATGTAAATAAGAAGTAGAGTTTGTATTGTAATTAAAAATCATATTTTTACAACGTAAATAAGAAGTAGAGTTTGCATTGTAATTAAAAATCATATTTTTTCAATGTAAATAAGAAGTAGAGTTTGCATTGTAATTAAATTTACATTTTTATATGTAAATTTAGAATAGGATTCACACAGCAAATAAAAGTTACATTTTTTTTATTTATGTAATTAAGATGAGAATGTACACTGATGCTAAAATTTACATTTTTATATGTAATTTAAAAGTAGGATTTTGCAATGTATCCAAAATTTACATTTTTACATGTAAATAGAAAATAGGAATTTACATAGGAGTTAAATTTACATTTTTTTTCATGTAAATGAGAAGAATGGAATTCACATTTTTGATGTAAGTAAAGAATGAATTTAGGATGTTGTGATATGATCTTCATTTTCAAATGAATTAAAATTTAATAAGGATCGGTAGTTGTTAGAGCATTGTTTAAATCAAACGACGTTATCACGATTTATATATATATATATATATATATATATATATAATTAAAATTAAACGAATGGAGCGCGGTAGTTCGCGTTTTGAAATCGTACCTTTAAACGACTATACAAGAAGATCCGACCGCCGGATTTCCTTGAAACTGAAACCGTTAGGACCGTCTTGGAAAAATCTTTCCAACGATATATATTACGTTAAGATCCAACGGTTAGATTCTGAGAAATGTAAAAATCAAAATTGGTTGAATGCAGTGCCATAGTCGCCCATTGACTTAAGGCGTCGTTATATAAAAATTTAATTATTTTAAATAATTAAAATAGGAAGTAATCATTATAAAATGATATCAGCAAATACGAAGGATTTTAAATATATATATATATATATATATATATATATATATATATACGAGGATTATTTGGAAAGTCCGAGCTCTCTCATTCCAAATAATCAAACGACGTTAGTTGAAGTATGAAGATGGCGTATGAAGACCGTAAATCTTCCCTCGAATGGACAACGATCGAGGCCCTGGTTTGACTTGCTCCCAATTCAAGGGTCATGGTCATTGCCCAAACGTACGTGTTGATTTCACGGGTTTGGTTTTCGCTCAGACCCAGAGCATAAGCTAATAAATGGATTGTGTGTCTGACATCGTACTCCATTAAATATCATGTTATTAATCTTCTGTCGAATGTATGGATGTTTGGTGGCGGAGAATTTATTCTCTTGCTTAACACCCGTTCATATATTTCGACAAAGGATTGGTAGTGCGATATGGAGTGATGATGTGGCATGCTAAGATGCATATGATCAAGGCTTTGTTGAAAAGCAGGCCTTGTGGGATGATCAAAGCATAGCCTGTTTAGGCATAACTTTGTGTATAGCGTGACTTCGCGAGTCTCACACACCGGCGGAGTCTAAAACGGGAGAAGGGAACGCAGGGAGAGCAGCACGTTTCTTTCTAGCTAGAAGTGGTGATTGGGCTTTAACACGGCCCGACATTTTACTTATATGGATGATGGGATGAGGCGCCTTGGATGATAGGTCCTATAGGACCGGGAAACGTGTGTTCAGGAATAACTAATCCGCAACTCGTATGGTGGACCGGCCCTGCAACTATCCAAGGGTTCACTGCAGGGGATCCTGAGGCATTAGCTAGAGTGTCTCGAATCGGTAAGGAGCTCCTCCCTAGCCTTGACTCATGATGGAAATCCAAACTTCCAATATGAACCTACGGATTTGACTGTATTACTAGTATGGAAGCATAGTATTATGGTATCTATGTGTCCTAGGATTGATACATTTATTTTGAAATGTTTGGATATATACTAATAATAATATTAAACTCGTATTTGCCGTATTTAGCATGTTTAATGTAACAACCCGAAAATCTGGGCCAGTTTAAAATTTTTATTTTGGAAATTTTGGCGGATTTTGATTATTTAAAATGAATTATTTTAAATAATATCGACGAGAAATTTATTTTGAATTGAATTCGACGTATATATTTATATACGCCGTCGTTAGAATATAAATATTTATATATAATTATAAATAGAATTGAAAATGGCGCGGTAGTTCGATAATTCGATTTCAAACTTCAATTGAATGTACCGGGTGCAAAACAATCCGGATTTTAGTGAAACCAAAAATGATAGGATCTAATTGATAATATCTTTCCAACGAATCCGTAAAATCAAAGTTTCATAGCGGGAATCAAAAGATATGTCCAGTTGAAATTTCTGAATAGTCGCTATGGAATTCAGGCCCTTAAAAATAGACATTTTGCAAATGACCTCGGATTTCGACGAAACCAGTTTTGTTGGGTCCGTGATGTTAAATTATTGCTAGGTTTCAAATTTCATAATTTTTCGAATCAATATGTGAGCGTGGCAAAGGAAAACGCGTTTGACCAGTTTCAGTTGATTTTAATCGACTGGAAAATGGCCATTTTTCTAACGGTCTCAGAATTCGACGAAACTAGTTTTGTTAGGACCGTATCGTCAATACGAAGCTAGAAAATATTTTTCTGGAATTTTTAAAGTTCGCATGCGACCCCGGTAAATTGAAATGTACATTTAAAATTCAATATAAGCGATTTAAATGTAAATTCAACGGAAACTGATCAAAACGACCAAATCAGCCTATGATACATATCCCATTGTGTTCGAAATGGGGGTATTTAGCTAAGGGCGACATTCGTTCGGTCTCGTTTGGAGTTTGGATGAAAATTTCAAGATAAAGACAAGTTAGAAATAAAATAATATTTAATATTTAATATAAAAGCCTCTTTCATTTCCAAACCCTAGGCCACTTTAACTCCCGCCGTCAGTTCGATTTCAAGGGCCAAAAAGGGGCCAATTTTAATTCTCCAGAATTATCCGATGCCGATTTATAATTTCAGAAATTTCCAAATCGAAAATGAAAGAGGATTTAAGCAGCTTCGAAAGCATATTGGTTTGATCAATTATCGGGGAGGGGTTCGATCGATTTTGCCCCTCTAACCCGCCATCTTCGAGCGCGTCTTTCTTGGCGCTGGGGGGTTCGAGTTCGGAGCCGTTCATGGCATGGGGGGGAAGTCGAAGCTGGTCGGAGTGGTGATGGTTGATGGGGGTCCGACGATCCAGGTGGCGCGCAATTCCAAGGCGACGATTGATGAATGGGTGGGTTCTATTCGACGGCCTGAAGCACAGAGAAAAGGTTTTATTTTTTTTATTTATTCTTCTTAAGTTTTTAAAATCAGTTTTAAACAGTTTTTAAAATCGGTTTTAAGCAGTTTTTAAAATCAGTTTTTAACAGTTTAAATTCAGTTTAAAATTGTTTTGAAAATCAGTTTAAATTTGTTTTTAAAATATATAGGCTTTGTTTAAAATATATAAAATAGAAATTAAAATTGTTTATAAAATAACAATGTTTAGAAAAAAATATGATATGTTTAGAAAAAAAATATAACGATGCTTTGTTTTTGAAAAATATAAAATAGCTTCGTAAAATATAAATATGATTTTTAAAAGTATAGAATAACTTTGAATATAAAAATATGATTTTTATATAAGAAGAGGCGATATAAAAATATGATTTTTATATTTTTAAAGAATTAAAAATTGGATTTTTATATTTTTAAAGTAGTAAAAATATAATCTTTTATATTGTAGAAGGATAAAAATATAATCTTTGCATAGTAGGAAATATAAAAATATCATCTTTGTATGTGTGAAGGAATAAAATTCGGTTTTTATATATTGAATAGCATGGTAAAAAATTCGATTTTTATATATTGTATAGCAATATAAAAATTTGATTTTTATATATGTAGTGGCTACGGGCAACGAAGTTGACAAAGACGCGATAACGATGAAGATTTCTCTAAAGGAAGAGTCGTGGAGCTGGATAGCTATAAGTGAGAATTTCTCACCTTTCAATTTCTTTTCTAGTCATATATATATACTAGGATGCAGACGGTGCTTAGTAGCACCCGATACAATCGTCCACAGACCATGGACTTGTTTGTTTGGTTGCATAGATTAGTTGGATATTTGATTTGAATTTGGTTGTTTGGTGAATTTGATTGATGTGTGAATGGCGTGGGCCTTCACTAGACCGGGGATAAGGCTAGGCCTTGTCCCGTTTCTAGTATCGTGCCGTTATGCCGCCGAAATTTTCTAAAATAAGTTAGAAAAATGAAAATAGCATTTTATTTAAAGAATGAACCGAATAGAATATTCATAGGTTGAATAAAATGTTTTATCATTAAAAATATAATTTTTAACGTGAATGTGAATAAATAAATATTCATTTACAAACCAGACGGTTTGTTTATGTACACCTATTTGAAGGACATTGATTGGGTCAATAAATTTTACACATCGTCCAACTGCACAAATAAAATATGCGTTTGATTGTTTGAAACCCCACACGGGTGTTGGGATGAAATTTGAAGTTCACTCATCCTGATTGATTAAATATGTCGATCGATTGATTGACAGGCTGTTAGAAGCGTTAGATATCTATATTTGATGCTTATACAGTGTAGTGCACTTTGGTTGATGGTTGATTATTTTTCAATGCTACTATATGTGTGTAATGCATGAAAATCCATATAATTAACTTTATATGGTAATTGATTGGGCCTCATTCCAATTTGAAAAATAAAGAATATTATAAAATAAAAGTTCATGTGTTGACAGTACTCATCCATTGAGATTGGTCATGTGTTGAACGAAATATTTTAGTAATAAAATTTACATCTTTATCAATATAAAATAAAAGTTCATGTGTTGACAGTACTCATCCATTGAGATTGGTCATGTGTTGAACGAAATATTTTAGTAATAAAATTTACATCTTTATCAATATAAAATAAAGGTTCATGTGTTGACAGTACTCATCCATTGAGATTGGTCATGTGTTGAACGAAATATTTTGATAATAATAACTATTTTGAAAAAGAAATGTTTGAAATAGAATATTTGAAAATAGAAATTTATGAAGCTGTGTTGATTAGATTGACGCCATTTTGACGTGAACGATATTTATATCGATTTTAAACGATTTCGAAATGAATTGGATATAAAACGATTTTGAAATGAATTGGATATAAAACGATTTCGAAATGAATTGAATATATAACGATTTCGAAATGAATTGAATATATAACGATTTCGAAATGAATTGAATTGAAAACGAATTCAAATTGAATTGAAAGCGAATTGAAATGAATTCAAATTGAATTGAAATTTGAATTGAATAGAAATGAATTTTAAAACGAATTTATAAAGAAGAATTCAATGTTGATTTGAATTGAAAAGAAACTTGAAATTGCTTTTGAAACGATTTTAAAACTATTTATATAATTCGTTTTAAATAGAAATCGACGAAGTATATATTATATATATTATATATATAATATAATGGCCTGAATAGAACGCGCCGTGCCGCGGCAGTTCGTGAATTTCGACCATTTATTTCAAACGGACATTACGGGAGATCCGACCGTCGGATTCTCCTAAAACCGGAACCGTTGGGTTCGTATCGAAAAGAGCTTTCTAACGAATACTAGAAATTAGAAATCTAACGATTGGATTTGGAATTATGTCCAAATCAAATTTGAAAAAGGTCGTTGTAAATGCAGTTCGATGACCGTTGATGGAAATCGACTGTACAGGCCTTGAAAATTTTTTTTTATTAAAAATAGTAATAATTTGTGTAAAATCATAAGAAATGATTTGGGAAAAATTGGGATGAAAAACTCCATATTTGAAAAGATAAAAATAGATTTTTATCGAAATGAACTAGTTTTGAACTAGAATTATAATTCTATTTATTTTTAAATAAATAAATTGAATTGAAAAGGGTTTTAAAAATAACCAGAATTTCCAATGATTGCATTGGAGTGGATTTGAATCGAAATTGTCTTCGGAATATTTCGATGTTGGAATTCGTGAATATACGGACGTTGTTATGGAAATTTGAAAGATATATATTTATATCGTTATTTCCAATACGACATTTGTTAATCGTAGAATTTGATATTGAATATAAGCCGATATATTTTCTATTCAGGGCCTTGTATTGAATATCAAATATGATTTGGGTTTGTCGTGAATGGTGTCTTCATTAACACCGTTCTTGAACCCAGTTGAGAAAAGATTAAATCTTTTTATTTAGATTTAATGAAGTGTACCAATTAAATAATATTTAATTGGAATTGAATTGATATTGATTTTTGGGTTTATCGTGAACAGTGTTTTAAACAACACTCGTTCTTTAACCCGATAATTAATGAATGTGATTTTGGGTTTATCGTGAACTGTGTTTTTAAATGACACTGATTCTTTAACCCAGTTAAAGATTAAAACTAAGTGGAGTTTTAATGAATCTTTAATTAGATTGAAAAGATCGAAAATGGAGTGCCACCAGTTTTGCTCCAGGCGATAGTTAAATCTTTAATTAGATTTGAACGTGAAATGGTAATTGAATTTACCGATAACACCGTGGTGTTAGATATGAAGTATTACCAGTTTTACTTCATGGGATTAATAGGTTGGGGTTGGGAAATTAAAACAAATGATTACTTCGGTAAGTTTCGTTAATCCCGACTAGTTGAATCGAAATTCAAAAGAAGATTTGAGAATAAATTTTAATGATTTATCTTGGATAAAATTAATGGGAACCTTTCCCTATGAATGTGAAATTTAGAAACTAACTGTCGGTTAGCCAAGTAGAATGGTTTTCTGGATATTGATCTGATGTTGGTTTCGGCCTTCGGGGTTAATATTTGGGGAATTATTCTCTTGATTAATTTACGGTTAGTGACTGATGAATTGGAATGAGGCGTATGTTGTGTTTGTGTAACACTTATTTAAAATATACGCGAGTTATTCGGGAAGACCGGGTTTATCCCATTCTGAATGACTGATACGACGATAAGTCGAAGATGAAGATGATGGTCGAAGACCGGAAGTCTTCACGTCGTTTGGGTGATTACTGATGATCTTGATTGGGCTGTACACCCAAGAAGATGGAAACAGTTGGTGATCGTCCAGACGTACTTGGAGATCGATGGATATGCGGGGTACTAGGTGCCTCCGGTTTCGTTCAGACCCAGAACGGACTTGTAAATGGACTGTGTGTCTGACATTGGATTTTAGTCCGAGTGATTGATCTCTATTAAATATATATCTGTTTGGCGGCGGAGAATTTATTCTCTTGCTTAACGCCCTTCTCTGAGACGTACGAGCTCAGGGGTTATATATTGATGGATATCAAACGCATGGAGTGAATTGCCTGTGTGGCATGCCTAAGTGGCAATTGATCGAGGCTTCTGTTGAAAAGCAAAGTCTTGTGGTGATGATCAAAGCACGGCCTTTGTGCCGTAGCTTTGTGTAACGTTTACTTCGCGAGTTTCACACCCGGTATGAACCAAAAAGGGGAGAGGACCTCAGGGAGGGCATGCGTTTCTTTCTAGTTAGAAGTGGCGTCAGTGGTTTTACACGCCCTGACGAGTTTGACTTATGTGGTTGTTGCTGTTGCGAGGCGCCTCGGATTGATCGGTCGTTCTCGAACCGATGGAGTCATTTAGTTGGCTCATTTACGCCCCAAAGGGCGGGGAAACGTATTGTTCAGGCACTATAATCCACATCGGTGGACCGGCCCTGTCGCTCCATGGGGCAGTTGCGGCTGTTCCTGAGGCTCGGTCTAGAGAGTCTCGAATCGGTTGAGGACGATCCCTAGCCTCGGTTCATAGACGGAAATCCAATTTCAAAATACGTGACATTTGCGGTTTTGATTGTAGAACTAGTATGGCGACATGATATATGGTACCCATGCCGCCTATGATTAATATTTATGATTTGAAGTTGTTTTATACACTATGCACTGACAATAGTGTCAAATGATTTGTTTTAAAACATATCAAGCATTCTTTGGCTGTTATAAGGGAAAACCCTATCCCCCGGCTTGCGTTGCATTGTGTGATAGGACCTGGGTCTTATAACAGCTTCATTTTTCTCTATTTAGCATTGCGCTGTTTATTCTATGCACTAGTATTCTTGGGAGGAAACCCGTTCCGTGTTATACGGCGTGGTCCCTTGAATTACTCTCTTTTAAAGTAAAGTTTTAAATAACTGTTTTAGTTCTCACACCAGTCACATGACTGACCTGGAGTTTATTGTTTTAACCTAAACTCTGGGTGCCCCTATTTTCCACACGGGCAGCTAGTAGTTTTGGTTTTGCAGATTTATATTCACAGGATCCTGCTTTTCAGCTGGAACGATATCCGGAAAGCTTTGTATCCGTATATCTCTTCTAGTTGTGTATTGTATTATTTTCCGCTGCGATGTATTTAAATGTAATTTAAATCTCTGATATTTCTGTGTAATATTCATTTATACTCTGTATATTCTTGTAATCTGATGCATTGTTGTAATATACAATGAAATGTTCTTTTATATGCGTTCTGTTGTGGCTTGTTCTCGAACTATCCGACGCTTTCCTTTACGGGGAAGTTACGGGTTTTCACAGTTGGTATCAGAGCTTTGGTTTACAAAGCTCAGAGAACAAGGCACATTAGAACCATACGAAAGAATTCATCAGATATTGGATTAGTAATATCCAATGGGGATGACTCGTTAGAGATGGGATCAGTAGTATCCTAGAACGAGTGTGAAGAGTATATTTGAAAAATGAAAACCAATTTTGCTTTGAAAATTTAAAATCAATTATTCGTATTTGATTATTTAGTTTATATTGATTTGGACAGTCCAGTATATAAAGATTTTGCATATACGCCTTGCAAACGTGTATTTGAAGTTTTAATATATTGGATAGATATAGCATCACACTCTAGTCGCCCGGAGATGATATTGATGATAGCGATCGCATCATCAACATTTATGTTCGAGTTTCGAAGGTGTGATTTTCTATATATTTCCATTAGACTGGTGTGAGAACCAAAACTAATATAGCTAGAATACATTGTTGTGATTTGGCATCAAAAACATGATTTTTTGTATATATATCAAATTATGAATTTGAGACCCTATTTCACTAATTGATTGATGTTTGTGTTGTTTGTTTATTTGGTTGATAATTTTGAACCATTACGCCTAATTGAACCAAATATTGAACTATATTGAAAATTGGTTGCATTTGCTTGCATATACATATGCTTACATTGAACAGGTCATAGCAAGGAGGCTAGAGCAGAGAATAAAATTTGTTTGCCCGACAAATAGGTACATGTTTACTACATAATTTACTGTTTTGTTTGGGTGGTGATGATTTTATTAGCCTATTGGCTAGCCGCTTGGCTTTTTCTTTTTCTTTTTGAGATCTGAAGGACCGGGGAAGCTATTTGAAATTCCCCGATGCTCCCGGTGCAGGGGAGGTTATGGCGAAATTTTTAAAAATTTTAGGGTGTTAGCCAAATTTTTGAAATTTTAGAAAATTCTCAGAAACTGAAAAGTTGGAGAATGAAAGCCAGATCGAACGTAGAGTTGATTGATCAAACCACTTTCGACTTTGTTCCTTTTCGGGGACGAAAAGTTTTAAGTGGGGGAGATTGTAACAACACAAAAGTCTGGGCCAGTTTAAAATTTTTATTTTGGAAATTTTGGCGGATTTTGATTATTTAAAATGAATTATTTTAAATAATATCGACGAGAAATTTATTTTGAATTGAATTCGACGTATATATTTATATACGCCGTCGTTAGAATATAAATATTTATATATAATTATAAATAGAATTGAAAATGGCGCGGTAGTTCGATAATTCGATTTCAAACTTCAATTGAATGTACCGGGTGCAAAACAATCCGGATTTTAGTGAAACCAAAAATGATAGGATCTAATTGATAATATCTTTCCAACGAATCCGAAAAATCAAAGTTTCATAGCGGGAATCAAAAGATATGTCCAGTTGAAATTTCTGAATAGTCGCTATGGAATTCAGGCCCTTAAAAATAGACATTTTGCAAATGACCTCGGATTTCGACGAAACCAGTTTTGTTGGGTCCGTGATGTTAAATTATTGCTAGGTTTCAAATTTCATAATTTTTCGAATCAATATGTGAGCGTGGCAAAGGAAAAGGCGTTTGACCAGTTTTAGTTGATTTTAATCGACTGGAAAATGGCCATTTTTCTAACGGTCTCAGAATTCGACGAAACTAGTTTTGTTAGGACCGTATCGTCAATACGAAGCTAGAAAATATTTTTTTGGAATTTTTAAAGTTCGCATGCGACCCCGGTAAATTGAAATGTACATTTAAAATTCAATATAAGCGATTTAAATGTAAATTCAACGGAAACTGATCAAAACGACCAAATCAGCCTATGATACATATCCCATTGTGTTCGGAATGGGGGTATTTAGCTAGGGGCGACATTCGTTCGGTCTCGTTTGGAGTTTGGATGAAAATTTCAATATAAAGACAAGTTAGAAATAAAATAATATTTAATATTTAATATAAAAGCCTCTTTCATTTCCAAACCCTAGGCCACTTTAACTCCCGCCGTCAGTTCGATTTCAAGGGCCAAAAAGGGGCCAATTTTAATTCTCCAGAATTATCCGATGCCGATTTATAATTTCAGAAATTTCCAAATCGAAAATGAAAGAGGATTTAAGCAGCTTCGAAAGCATATTGGTTTGATCAATTATCGGGGAGGGGTTCGATCGATTTTGCCCCTCTAACCCGCCATCTTCGAGCGCGTCTTTCTTGGCGCTGGGGGGTTCGAGTTCGGAGCCGTTCATGGCATGGGGGGGAAGTCGAAGCTGGTCGGAGTGGTGATGGTTGATGGGGGTCCGACGATCCAGGTGGCGCGCAATTCCAAGGCGACGATTGATGAATGGATGGGTTCTATTCGACGGCCTGAAGCACAGAGAAAAGGTTTTATTTTTTTTTATTTATTCTTCTTAAGTTTTTAAAATCAGTTTTAAACAGTTTTTAAAATCGGTTTTAAGCAGTTTTTAAAATCAGTTTTTAACAGTTTAAATTCAGTTTAAAATTGTTTTGAAAATCAGTTTAAATTTGTTTTTAAAATATATAGGCTTTGTTTAAAATATATAAAATAGAAATTAAAATTGTTTATAAAATAACAATGTTTAGAAAAAAATATGATATGTTTAGAAAAAAAATATAACGATGCTTTGTTTTTGAAAAATATAAAATAGCTTCGTAAAATATAAATATGATTTTTAAAAGTATAGAATAACTTTGAATATAAAAATATGATTTTTATATAAGAAGAGGCGATATAAAAATATGATTTTTATATTTTTAAAGAATTAAAAATTGGATTTTTATATTTTTAAAGTAGTAAAAATATAATCTTTTATATTGTAGAAGGATAAAAATATAATCTTTGCATAGTAGGAAATATAAAAATATCATCTTTGTATGTGTGAAGGAATAAAATTCGGTTTTTATATATTGAATAGCATGGTAAAAAATTCGATTTTTATATATTGTATAGCAATATAAAAATTTGATTTTTATATATGTAGTGGCTACGGGCAACGAAGTTGACAAAGACGCGATAACGATGAAGATTTCTCTAAAGGAAGAGTCGTGGAGCTGGATAGCTATAAGTGAGAATTTCTCACCTTTCAATTTCTTTTCTAGTCATATATATATACTAGGATGCAGACGGTGCTTAGTAGCACCCGACACAATCGTCCACAGACCATGGACTTGTTTGTTTGGTTGCATAGATTAGTTGGATATTTGATTTGAATTTGGTTGTTTGGTGAATTTGATTGATGTGTGAATGGCGTGGGCCTTCACTAGACCGGGGATAAGGCTAGGCCTTGTCCCGTTTCTAGTATCGTGCCGTTATGCCGCCGAAATTTTCTAAAATAAGTTAGAAAAATGAAAATAGCATTTTATTTAAAGAATGAACCGAATAGAATATTCATAGGTTGAATAAAATGTTTTATCGTTAAAAATATAATTTTTAACGTGAATGTGAATAAATAAATATTCATTTACAAACCAGACGGTTTGTTTATGTACACTTATTTGAAGGACATTGATTGGGTCAATAAATTTTACACATCGTCCAACTGCACAAATAAAATATGCGTTTGATTGTTTGAAACCCCACACGGGTGTTGGGATGAAATTTGAAGTTCACTCATCCTGATTGATTAAATATGTCGATCGATTGATTGACAGGCTGTTATAAGCGTTAGATATCTATATTTGATGCTTATACAGTGTAGTGCACTTTGGTTGATGGTTGATTATTTTTCAATGCTACTATATGTGTGTAATGCATGAAAATCCATATAATTAACTTTATATGGTAATTGATTGGGCCTCATTCCAATTTGAAAAATAAAGAATATTATAAAATAAAAGTTCATGTGTTGACAGTACTCATCCATTGAGATTGGTCATGTGTTGAACGAAATATTTTAGTAATAAAATTTACATCTTTATCAATATAAAATAAAGGTTCATGTGTTGACAGTACTCATCCATTGAGATTGGTCATGTGTTGAACGAAATATTTTAGTAATAAAATTTACATCTTTATCAATATAAAATAAAGGTTCATGTGTTGACAGTACTCATCCATTGAGATTGGTCATGTGTTGAACGAAATATTTTGATAATAACAACTATTTTGAAAAAGAAATATTTGAAATAGAATATTTGAAAATAGAAATTTATGAAGCCGCGTTGATTAGATTGACGCCATTTTGACGTGAACGATATTTATATCGATTTTAAACGATTTCGAAATGAATTGGATATAAAACGATTTCGAAATGAATTGGATATAAAACGATTTCGAAATGAATTGGATATAAAACGATTTCGAAATGAATTGAATATATAACGATTTCGAAATGAATTGAATATATAACGATTTCGAAATGAATTGAATTGAAAACGAATTCAAATTGAATTGAAAGCGAATTGAAATGAATTCAAATTGAATTGAAATTTGAATTGAGTAGAAATGAATTTTAAAACGAATTTATAAAGAAGAATTCAATTTTGATTTGAATTGAAAAGAAAGTTGAAATTGCTTTTGAAACGATTTTAAAACTATTTATATAATTCGTTTTAAATAGAAATCGACGAAGTATATATTATATATATTATATATATAATATAATGGCCTGAATAGAACGCGCCGCGCCGCGGCAGTTCGTGAATTTCGACCATTTATTTCAAACGGACATTACGGGAGATCCGACCGTCGGATTCTCCTAAAACCGGAACCGTTGGGTTCGTATCGAAAAGAGCTTTCTAACGAATACTAGAAATTAGAAATCTAACGATTGGATTTGGAATTATGTCCAAATCAAATTTGAAAAAGGTCGCTGTAAGTGCAGTTCGATGACCGTTGATGGAAATCGACTGTACAGGCCTTGAAAAAAAAATTTATTAAAAATAGTAATAATTTGTGTAAAATCATAAGAAATTATTTGGGAAAAATTGGGATGAAAAACTCCATATTTGAAAAGATAAAAATAGATTTTTATCGAAATGAACTAGTTTTGAACTAGAATTATAATTCTATTTATTTTTAAATAAATAAATTGAATTGAAAAGGGTTTTAAAAATAACCAGAATTTCCAATGATTGCATTGGAGTGGATTTGAATCGAAATTGTCTTCGGAATATTTCGATGTTGGAATTCGTGATTATACGGACGTTGTTATGGAAATTTGAAAGATATATATTTATATCGTTATTTCCAATACGACATTTGTTAATCGTAGAATTTGATATTGAATATAAGCCGATATATTTTCTATTCAGGGCCTTGTATTGAATATCAAATATGATTTGGGTTTGTCGTGAATGGTGTCTTCATTAACACCGTTCTTGAACCCAGTTGAGAAAAGATTAAATCTTTTTATTTAGATTTAATGAAGTGTACCAATTAAATAATATTTAATTGGAATTGAATTGATATTGATTTTTGGGTTTATCGTGAACAGTGTTTTAAACAACACTCGTTCTTTAACCCGATAATTAATGAATGTGATTTTGGGTTTATCGTGAACTGTGTTTTTAAATGACACTGATTCTTTAACCCAGTTAAAGATTAAAACTAAGTGGAGTTTTAATGAATCTTTAATTAGATTGAAAAGATCGAAAATGGAGTGCCACCAGTTTTGCTCCAGGCGATAGTTAAATCTTTAATTAGATTTGAACGTGAAATGGTAATTGAATTTACCGATAACACCGTGGTGTTAGATATGAAGTATTACCAGTTTTACTTCATGGGATTAATACGTTGGGGTTGGGAAATTAAAAAAAATGATTACTTCGGTAAGTTTCGTTAATCCCGACTAGTTGAATCAAAATTCAAAAGAAGATTTGAGAATAAATTTTAATGATTTATCTTGGATAAAATTAATGGGAACCTTTCCCTATGAATGTGAAATTTAGAAACTAACTGTCGGTTAGCCAAGTAGAATGGTTTTCTGGATATTGATCTGATGTTGGTTTCGGCCTTCGGGGTTAATATTTGGGGAATTATTCTCTTGATTAATTTACGGTTAGTGACTGATGAATTGGAATGAGGCGTATGTTGTGTTTGTTTAACACTTATTTAAAATATACGCGAGTTATTCGGGAAGACCGGGTTTATCCCATTCTGAATGACTGATACGACGATAAGTCGAAGATGAAGACGATGGTCAAAGACCGGAAGTCTTCACGTCGTTTGGGTGATTACTGATGATCTTGATTGGGCTGTACACCCAAGAAGATGGAAACAGTTGGTGATCGTCCAGACGTACTTGGAGATCGATGGATATGCGGGGTACTAGGTGCCTCCGGTTTCGTTCAGACCCAGAACGGACTTGTAAATGGACTGTGTGTCTGACATTGGATTTTAGTCCGTGTGATTGATCTCTATTAAATATATATCTGTTTGGCGGCGGAGAATTTATTCTCTTGCTTAACGCCCTTCTCTGAGACGTACGAGCTCAGGGGCTATATATTGATGGATATCAAACGCATGGAGTGAATTGCCTGTGTGGCATGCCTAAGTGGCAATTGATCGAGGCTTCTGTTGAAAAGCAAAGTCTTGTGGTGATGATCAAAGCACGGCCTTTGTGGCGTAGTTTTGTGTAACGTTTACTTCGCGAGTTTCACACCCGGTATGAAACAAAAACGGGAGAGGACCTCAGGGAGGGCATGCGTTTCTTTCTAGTTAGAAGTGGCGTCAGTGGTTTTACACGCCCTGACGAGTTTGACTTATGTGGTTGTTGCTGTTGCGAGTCGCCTCGGATTGATCGGTCGTTCTCGAACCGATGGAGTCATTTAGTTGGCTCATTTACGCCCCAAAGGGCGGGGAAACGTATTGTTCAAGCACTATAATCCACATCGGTGGACCGGCCCTGTCGCTCCATGGGGCAGTTGCGGCTGTTCCTGAGGCTCGGGCTAGAGAGTCTCGAATCGGTTGAGGACGATCCCTAGCCTCGGTTCATAGACGGAAATCCAATTTCCAAATACGTGACATTTGCGGTTTTGATTGTAGAACTAGTATGGCGACATGATATATGGTACCCATGCCGCCTATGATTAATATTTATGATTTGAAGTTGTTTTATACACTATGCACTGACAATGGTATCAAATGATTTGTTTTAAAACGTATCAAGCATTCTTTGGCTGTTATAAGGGAAAACCCTATCCCCCGGCTTGCGTTGCATTGTGTGATAGGACCTGGGTCTTATAACAGCTTCATTTTTTCTCTATTTAGCATTGTGTTGTTTATTCTATGCACTAGTATTCTTGGGAGGAAACCCGTTCCATGTTATACGGCGTGGTCCCTTGAATTACTCTCTTTTAAAGTAAAGTTTTAAATAACTGTTTTAGTTCTCACACCAGTCACATGACTGACCTGGAGTTTATTGTTTTAACCTAAACTCTGGGTGCCCCTATTTTCCACACGGGCAGCTAGTAGTTTTGGTTTTGCAGATTTATATTCACAGGATCCTGCTTTTCAGCTGGAACGATATCCGGAAAGCTTTGTATCCGTATATCTCTTCTAGTTGTGTATTGTATTATTTTCCGCTGCGATGTATTTAAATGTAATTTAAATCTCTGATATTTTTGTGTAATATTCATTTATACTCTGTATATTCTTGTAATCTGATGCATTGTTGTAATATACAATGAAATGTTCTTTTATATGCGTTCTGTTGTGGCTTGTTCTCGAACTATCCGACGCTTTCCTTTACGGGGAAGTTACGGGTTTTCACATTTAATCCCCATAAGGTAAAACCCTATCCTCTGGTTTGTGTTGCATTGTGTGATGGGACCTGGGTCTTATGGTGATTCCATTTTTCTTAAAAGCATAGCGTTGTTTTACGATTTACTTATTATTTGTTCTGACACTTTAAATTATGCACGGCAATCCATTAGAGTAAATCCGTTCCGCGTTAGCGGCGTGGTCTTTGGATTTGCCTTATTAATAGTGATTGATTAATTAAGAATTCTCACACCAGTCCCACGACTGACCCGTTGTTTGTTTCCACTTTTTTGCAAACTCGGGTGCCCTCCTTTCTACACGGGCAGCCAAGTAAACAGGTTCATTCTTTGCTTGGAGTCTTTTCTTTGGAGCTGCTTATTATCTTTCTTGGATTTGCTTTCGTGGAGAGGTGATGACTTGGAGCTTGAAGACATCTATCATTTGCTGCTATTGCATTTTTCTATTTTTAATTCCAGGCATCAAACTTGTTTCATTTCACATTGTTTAAGTTGGAGTTGGAACTTATTTCTTTTTCTGCAAACTTGATGTAATAATTTAGAATTCTGTGACTGTGGACTTTCTGTTGTTGATGACATTATATTTCCCCTGCTATGATGTTGTTACTCTATGAATTTCCTATGCTATGTTGTATCTGTGATATGTATTATTGTATTTATGTTGTATTCCAAATGATTATTCCTTACTTTCATTCCATGGAAGTTTGGGGTCATCACAGGTTCGGTAAACGTGAAATAAAGGCTTAAAAAAAACTAAGGTTCTGGTACATGGATTGCCAATTTCCATGCACTCCTGTCAACTACCAGCTCTTCCGATAAACTCCAGTTATTTAAATCTCTCTTTATTATCTCCTCCCATGTCATTTTAGGTCGACCTCTACCTCTCTTTGGGCCTTCGGCATGGCCTAGAATTCCAACGCGTATAGGCACATCGTATGGTCTACGTTGGATATGTCCAAACCATCTCAAGCGGTATTGGGCTAACTTCTCTTCAATAGGTGCAACTCCAAGTTTTTCCCGAATATCCTCATTTCTAATCCGATCTCATCTGGTATGCCCACAACTCCAACGCAGCATCCGCATCTCTTCTACGCTTATCTTCTGGACGTGTTGCCTCTTAGTAGGCCAACATTCTGTACCATATAACATTGCAGGTCCGATTGTTGTCCTGTAGAACTTTCCTTTAAGCTTCTGAGGAATCTTCCGATCACAGAGAATGCCAGATTCTAGTCGCCATTTCAACCATCCTGCTTGAATTCTAAAACTAACATCCTTATCAATCTCTCATTCAAACTGCAACATAGATCCTAAGTATCGAAACGATTCCTTCTTGGGTACTACTCTACCGGCCAGGGTAACATCTCCGTCATCTGACCTGACACTGCTAAACTCACACTTTATATACTCTGCTTTAGTTCTGCTAAGCCCGAAACCCTTTGATTCCAAGGTCTCCCTCCACAACTCCGATTGTTGATTAACCCCTATTCTACTTTCATCAATCAGCACAACATCATCGGTAAAGAGCATACACCAGGGAATCTCCCTTTGTATATTTTTTGTGATTTCATCCATCACTAATGCAAAAATATAGGGGCTTAAAGCCGAACCTTGATGTAACCCTATGTTAATTGGAAAGTCTCTGGTCTCACCATCGCATGCCCTAACACTAGTCACAACCCCTCGTACATATCCTTAATAAGGGTAATATATTTTGATGGCACTCTCTTCCTTTCTAGCGCCCAACACATAACCCTCCTCGGCACTCTATCATAAGCTTTCTCCAGGTCAATAAAAACCATGTGGAGATCTTTCTTCTGCTCCCTGTATCTCTCCATAAGTTGCCTAACCAAGAAAATCGCCTCAGTGGTTGACCTACCAGGCATAAAACCAAATTGATTCCTAGAGACACTTGTCAACCTCCTCAAACGTTGCTCGCAAACTCTCTCCCAAATCTTCATTGTATGACTCATAAGCTTAATTCCTCTATAGTTCATGCAAATTTGAATATCTCCTTTATTCTTGAAGATTGGAACTAAAATGCTTCTCCTCTACTCATCTGGCATTTTGTTTGATTTGAAAATATTATTGAACAACTTAGTTAGCCATCTTATCCCTGCATCTCCAAAGCATCTCCACACCTCAATAGGAATGTCATCGGGCCCAACCGACTTGCCTGATTTCATACGCTTCAATGCCCCCTTTACCTCAGCTTCTTGAAATCTCCGCACAAAATGTCTATTGGTGCTGTCGGCTAAGTCTTCCAACTCGATCGAAGAGCTATCACTTTATTCGTTGGAAAGCTAATCATATACAAATAAATAATTAGTAAATAAATTATCATATATACACACACACACATTACAGGTCGAACCCTTGATATATAGGAGATCTTCCATATGGTAGGGGCAGTTAGACTGCTTATATGTAACAGATGATAATTGTGGTGGCCTACCAATATGGATTTAATATAATTTAATCTAATGATCGAGGTTAACTATTATGCACATAAGTCGAGGCCTACCCCTATCTTATATTTTTCTAAATAGGGTAGTAAAGGTCTTTCGTTTCTTCTTTTCTTCTTTCTTATAAAATTTACCAATAAGATATGTATATACATATACATACAAAGAGGATAGGAATTGTATTGAAAGAAGAAAAATTGATCAACCATGCATGCTTCATCGGTATACTCTTGTGCAATGAATTGATTTTCTCTTCATAGCCTCGAATCTCTTCTTGGATCCAGATTTTAAGATGTATGCATATCCCTGTTCATACTTATTTTCTTAGATCTATAGGAATTTAGGTCAAATCAAGATTTTACTTCAAATCTGGAGTTTTTAGAATACTACCTTAAGGTGAAAGGGAAATTTTATCTATCGTTTGTAACATTGAATCTATCCCTTTGGCTACATATAATTATTTTCCTAAATCTATTAATTATACAAGTTATAGGCTTCTTTTTCGAAAAATAAGCAAGTGCCTACATTTTCATTCATTAGGTGCAGTTGGAATAGTTGTTATTTCGATTGAATTGCGGATTTCATGAAGTTTCTTTATTTTGTTAACTTTAATTGACAAATTTAGATTTCGATCACATCAAAATTCAATTCATATTTTTATTTGGAAAATTTGAAATATTATGATTTTATTGGTTCAAATCAGGATATTATAAATTTTTAATATTTAAATTTCTCTTTTGTTTGTTTTGGTTTTATTTAAATTCCTTATGTTATTTATGTTTTATGTTGAATGAGACTCTTTATGTTTATGTTTTATAGTTTGACTTATTTTGTCAAAAAAAACCACCCTTAAATAAACAACTTAATGTAATCATCAATAAATTATTAGTTAAAAAAATAAGAATATTTTTTAATAGAACAATTCCGAAAGAAAATTGTTACCTAACAAAATAAAGTTGCATATATGTACCTATATATTACTACCAAAATGAAGCATCTGGAACAGGCTGGCGGTGAAGGAGTAGCAGATCGCCACAAGCAAAGAGGAGTCTTCCGGCAATAAAAGCCCGGCACAAGAAAAAGCCGACAATCTAAGGGAATAGTCCGAAAACCATGGACTGGCACCATCATCGAAGTAAAGAACTCAAAATCTATGCAAAAGGAGATACCGGTAGGATAGTGCACCACAGTCAGAAGAAGGTGATCCAAGACCGGAGGCTGGTAGAGAGGGAGACTAAGATTCCTACCAGCCGGGACCTAGAAGGATGAGAGAAGCTATTGGTACTAACTCGCTTAATACCGATACATCAAGAAGCAATAACTTCGAAAGTACAAGGGAATCATCCGAGAGCCTTTTACCGAGACCCCGGTAGATGATTAGGGAAGGCCACTCTAATAAGCAACTAATAAAGCACCGGGAGCAACCACCCGGAAAAGCAAGGATACACTCCGAGAGTCTACCGATAGGAAAACCAGAACCTCCAAAGAAAGATAAGCTATATGCACCAATCTGCTTAGTGTCAATACCGAAAGGGGTGGCTGTCCACGCCGCCGTCACTTAAATCACAAAGACAAGCTCAATAAAGTGTCAATGGAAAGACTGGGAACCCATGACCGTAAGTTCACACCCGGAAGCATAGAACTTCCGAAAGCTATTCGCACTGCCAGACTCATCAGCAATACAAATAAGATAGACGTGACATTAGCCAAAAGCTCCGAAGACCAGGACCATTCCCCCGAGAGGTACAGCCGAAACCTTAAGAATCTATTAGCAAAGCCTTACGAACCTAAAGAAAAGGCATCCGAGAGCCAGTACTTCCAGAACCAAATGGAAAAGTGGCCAACATGGGTATTGCTGGCCCAATAGCAAAAGAGGCCTTGATTTGTCTATAAATAAGACCCCAGGGGTCTCATTTTCTGGGAGATTTTCTCATTCTCATTCTTGTTCTCCTTTCTCTAGAGTAAACCCTAATTCCTAATTCAAATTAGGGATTTTTGTAACACCGCACACCCGCTACGGTCACTCACTAAGGGAATGCCATAACATCGGTGGAGTATTTTAAGTGAATATAGAACAGAAAAATTACAACAAGACAGATATAAGTAGCACTTGAGAATTTAAAACATCATTTCATTGCAGCGGAAAGTAAAACATGTTTGGTTACACCAAAACCATAAACAAGAGTCAAGTACATATTATCCATCCTGATAAAACAAAAGTACATAATCCCACTACATAACTTAATAGCCATAATAGAAAAGATAAACTGAGCTTTACATCCACGGTCCAAGCTCCAAAAGATAGATAAAGCAGTCTGATCAAAGCCCACCAGTGCTAGGCCCATTCTGAAAACCTGAGGGTTGGGAAAAAGATAAAGAAACAACGGGATCAGACATAAGTCTGAGTGAGTCCTATAACCCTAACAATACAATCATTAAAGTAATTAGGGTATGATATAAACAAGGTACAGTACCTCTGGGGATAATGACTACACTAAGTAGCCAACTAAACACAGGATGTACTAAGATAACCGAAAAGACGCATTTATCCACCCAAGGATAATTACTAGATTGCACCGCCCCAGATCTACCCACCCAAGGGTAATTCCTACACTGCACCACACCAGTTCTACCCACCCAAGGGTAATTCCTACTTAAAGGTTGATCCCACTAAGTGTACTTAGTAATTTTACCCAGTAGTTTCTTGTACCCCTAGCTGACTACATAGGTGCCGTCTGCCCCTATCTCCACTAGGTGTACCCACTACCCCCAAGTGATCGACTCCCTACTGTAGATACCCGTGCTGGCCCCACAGTGGGGTGTATCACTCCCCAAAGTGGCAACCTGATAATCAATGGTGCATGGCTTATACCTACACGATGCAACAACGTCTTACCTACCAGCCCGGGTCCACACACGCATATGAAACCCGTTGGACTCGCATTGCCACCGCTACCCCGTTTTGGCCTCTTACAGTCAAGCCCAATATGCGTGTCCCGTCCTCGACTTGGGTCGAGCCCACAAAGATACGTTTGGGATATTGGTTGAAATGGGCCCCCACAAGCTACTACTTAAGCTTGTCATTTTATCTAGTGCATCCCACTTAACCCCTTTTATAATCATGCCCACTTACATGTTAAGGTTTGGTTAAGTCATCTAATTATATTTCAATTGCCACTTAAGGCCCCCACAAGCTACTACTTAAGCTTGTCATTTAATTATATTTCAATTGCCACTTAAGGCCCCCACAAGCTACTACTTAAGCTTGTCATTTAATTATATTTCAATTGCCACTTAAGGCCCCCACAAGCTACTACTTAAGCTTGTCATTTAATCATATTTCAATTGCCACTTAAGGCACCCACTAGATTTCCGCATGCCACCCAAGGCACTTACTTGATTCCCACATGCCACCCAAGGCACTTACTTAACCCTTTAATCATGTTTAATTACATGTTCCACTTTGGTTAAGTATTCTAATCGTATTTTCTATTGCCACCCAAGGCAACCCACTAGTTTCCTCATGCCACCCAAGGCACCCTCACTAGTTACTACATGCCACCCAAGGCACCCACTTAACCCCTCATGCCCCTCTACATGCTAATTTGGTTAAGTGTTTCTTAATTAATTAAGATCGTAACCTTTGTAAAGACCTCTCACATTAGACTGTCTTTTATGGCAGCTGGATATGCCGGTTGGTTCCGGGCAGCCTTACACCATAACAGAGTCTAACCTCGTGTCTTTACACTTGTCACGTATTTAGTTTATGACTAAGACCTCTCACATTGGGCCAATCATTTGTAGCCGCTGGATTTGTCGGTCGGTTCCGGGCAGTCTTATGCTACAAAAGGGTCCAACCTCGTGTCTTAGTAGATTAATTACACCTAATTAATCACCCCCATAATTTGTATTAATTATCCCTAATTAATTACAAATATTTAAGAATATGGGTAGACCTAACTCAATAGGTAAATTCCCAATTCCATAATATGGGTAGACCTAACTTAATAGGTAAATTCCCAATTCCATAATATGGGTAGACCTAACTTAATAGGTAAATTCCCAATTATGTCCATCCACTTTACGGTATGTTTAATCATACCCACTTCACACAATTTTATGTGTTCATTAATTTTTACCCCATCGTCCCCACGTAAATACGTTAACATGACATACTTCAAAAGAGAAGATTCATCATACACACAATGGGTTCAACTTAGCATATCATTAGTATTATCATGGGTTTAAAAAGGTGTCAACTTGTATATATGACCATAAACCCAACTTGCATAAATAACCAACCCAAACTTGCATGAATCACATATGTCATAAAGATGGTAACTTACTTAAATGTTCATGTCATAGACCTATCATAAAGGTGTCAACTTGCATACATGTCATAGGTCTAAAAGGGATGAACTTGCACATGTACTTATGTCATACATAGAGGCAAACTTGCATATGAACTTGCATCATAACTTGCATATGAACTTGCATCATAACTTTCATATGAACTTGCATCATAACTTGCATATGAACTTGCATCATAACTTGCATATGAACTTGCATCATAACTTGCATAAAACCAAACACTTAGCATGCATAAAACCAAATACTTACCATGCACAAAACCAAATACTTAGCATGCACAAAACCAAATACTTAGCATGCATAAAACCAAATACATAACTTGCATAACATGTTACATATAAACTTGCATATAATCTCACATATAGCTTGCATAACATGTTACATATGCATCAATGTTCAACATAGTGTTTTGCATAGTGAGCATCATAAAACATAGCATTAAACTTGCATATAGCATAAAACTTGCAAAACACACCACATACATTATACTAAACTTGCATAAGCACATTTATCCACAAACATAGCCATATCTTATCATATCCTATCATAATCAATTTAAGAATTGATTATTAAGGCTATAGAAACTCACCACTAAACTCCAATAAGCAAACCCTTGCCAAAAATCACCCAAAAACTCTAGCCTTGAACATAAAGCTTGCAACTTGATGATGAATGCAAGCTAATGATCACTCATACAACTCAAAGATGCTTGTATGAACATGAAAGCCTTCATAGAAATAGTTTTATAAGAGGATGGAGGCTAGGGCTTTGAGTGGAGGCCATGATCATAGAAAATTTTGGCATAGTTTAGTTAGAGTATAGGATTATGATCATTTAGGGCTAGCTTAGGGTCTTATTTATAGGATTAGGCAAGTGTTTTAGGCCATTAGATTAACCCTAAATTAGATTAGGACCATCAGATCTCGGAAGGTTCCAGAAACCAGCCCCAAAACACAGCCCAAACCCTGAAATGGTGCACCAGGCCAAACTGGCCGAGCACCCCTGTCGACACCCAAGTCGACAGGGCTGTCGACTTGGTCCTAGCCAAGTCGACTGCCCAGTCGACAGGGCTGTCGACCTGGCTAGCTAGGCGGGAATTTTCCCCCCCTGCGCCCAATGGCCCCAATTTCGAAATTTGAACCTGAATTTTAAATCTGTTTTGAACTTTGAATTTTCTGTAAACTTCATTGGGCCATAACCGGGCCATACGGACTCCGATTCTCGAAAACCCGGACTCTATTTCGCGTATTTTTCCGAGACGAACGCAATGACGCAGCCCGTTTCCCCCAATTCTCACCTCTGAGATTATTTATTCTGTAATTGGTGAATTTTAGCATTAACCGAAATTCGGGGTGTTACATTCTCCCCTCCTTAAAGGATTTCGTCCCCGAAATCTCTAAGCTAAGGAGAATGCATATCCTACCATCCAAACAACCATCTACTCAATCCATCAAACACGAGCATCCATTGTCCTTAAAACAATTTCTAATGATGTATGAGCATATGCAAAAAGTGTGTGTATATGTTCCCTATCTAATGTATGAACATATGCAAACCATGATAGTGCCATGCATCCATTATGTATGCGAGAGAACCCTATCGACACATACAATATCTACATGAGTGCACAATCATTCACCAAAATGCATCATCCATATGATAACACAATCATTATACATCCATAAATATAGCTACCTACACACAATTATATGCAATATGCAATATGAAGTGATTGAGCCGATCTAGTGCCTAGAGTGTGTATATATGCATCCACGAGCAACCACTAGCAACCACTTGCATCCACATGCATCCATCAAACATAACATGTCTCAAACACATGTTTCAAACATAGGTTTACCCTATCTAAAGGTCAAAGGTACTAATGAGAGGACATACTAAAGATAAGATAAGCACTAGACAAACGATAAAGGAGACGTTTAAAGGACATACCCTCAAAAAGGAATGGGTATAACGAACGCATCTTCGCTTCTGTCTCCCAAGTAGCATTGCTCTCACCTTCTCCCCTTTTCACTTTGACTAGTCGAACCTCTCTGTTTCTCAACTTCCTAATCTCTGACCCAAGGATGCGGGTAGGAGCCCGTCGAATAATCACATCACGCTCTACCTTTACTTCTTTAAGCAAGCTCGGCTCTACCGTCTCTGCGGTCTCATGTAGGAACTTCCTCAAATGTGACACATGGAATACGTCATGTTTCCTATGCAACCGAACTATCTCTCGAATATAAACTGAAGCTAGACTGGGAACAGTCCTCTTGCTCTTCACGGGTATGAAATGGGCACTCTTAGTAAGTCTATCTACCACAACCCAAATTCCCGTATTACCCTTCCTCAATCTCGGTAATCCATCGAGACACTATCCCACTTCCATAGCGGAACCTCCAATGGGTGAAGCAACCAACCGGGTTTCTTTTGCTCCGCTTTTACTTTTTGGTACACCAAGCATCTAGCGACATACTCGGCCGCGTCTTTCTTCATACCGGCCCAAAAGAAAACTCGCTTCATGTCTTGGTACATCTTGTCCCCACCGGGATGAATGGTCATCCTCGACCAATGTGCATCATCGAGTATAGCCTTCCTCAAACCCTCGCCTTGCGGTACACAAAGTGTACCGTCTCTACGCACCCACCCCTTACCATCTAGGGTGTACCTACTCAAATGGCTGGACGACTCCCCCTCCTCATGAGCTTCTCTACTAACTCAACCAACTGTGGGTCGTCTCGCTGCGCTCCGCCAATCCGCCCCAAAAGAGTAGGCCTAACCTCCAAGGAGGCTAGCAAACCGGGTACAAAGTCAACGGAAGGTCTAAAGTCAAACATAGAAATAAACTCTAAGCTCCATCGTTCAACGAACAATGAACTCAAGGACAGCCTTTTTCTACTTAAGGCGTCCGCTACCACGTTACCCTTGCCATGGGTATACGCTATCTCAAACTCATAGGATGCTAAGAATCCCATCCACTTTTTGCTGTCCTAAGACTATGCGCTCGAAGAGTCTCCAACACTTCCTTAAGATGTAGGGCATGCTCTTCTCCACTTTTTTTTTAGAGAAAACCAGGGTATTACCCCATCCAAAATCCTCACAACTGTCCATCCCTCACGCAAACCACCCTAGTCGAACTCGACATCCCCCAAATGCAAGCCCCAAAGGCCTAAACCAATATCAGACAAACACCCGAGGGATACCTCCTTCGAATTCAGACGACCTACGTGAGATGATACTAGTAAAAACGGCTAAATAATTAAGCCCTTGTCCAACTCTGGATGTCCTCGCCAGTCTCGCTCCAAAAACCACCGTTTATCCCATAACTGGCTTTGCTCAACCTATTGAGCACATACGAAAACTTATTTCGCTCCTAGAAAAGACCAAGATGTCATTTACAAAGACCATCACGAACTTATTTAGGTACTCCCTGAACACCCTTCTCATCAAATCAATAAAGTATGCGGGGGCGTTCGTCAAACCAAATGGCATCACCAGCCACTCATAAAAACCCATCCGGAGTCCTAAAGGCAGTCTTCTCTATACTATCCTCAGCCACTCTCAACTGACGAAACCTCGTGGCTAAGTCTAACTGCGAAAATACTGAGGCGCCAACTAACTGATCAAAGAGATCATCAATCCTCGGCAATGGGTGTCTATTCTTCTTTGTGAGTTTATTTAGTTCCCCTTAGCCTACACAAAGTCTGAGGACCCATCCGCCTTCAAAAACTACTGGAGCACCCCCTCCGACATCCTTCGTCTTATGAACCCCTTCTCAAGCAAATCGCCTACTTACTTATGGAGTTCCCTCCTCTCACGAGGAGCCATGTGGCACACTGGCCAAGATACTGGTTTGGCATTGTCTACCAGATATATTCGGAAGTCAATCTCCCGCTCCGGAGGTAAGACCTTCACCTCCTCAAACACATCCGAGTATTCCCGGACCACTCTAACAGATTGCAAACTCTCGACCGAAGCATCAAGTGATTCAAGATAACTTAGCATAACAGAATCCATGGGATTACAAGAGATCTCGAGAGTGTTACCCAAGCGGGTCATGAGCCTAACAACTCTCCCTTCAAAATCAAGAACGGCACCCCTACTGGATAACCAGTCCATGCCCAAAACTATCCCATAGCCCGTGAAGCCCAAAAAGCATCACATCTAAACTCAACGCTAAGTATAGCAACTTTCAAACCCAAACACATCATGGAGCCCCAATTGGGTTTGAAACAACTAAGGGATCATCTACTAAACTGGTGTCTAAGTGCAGTGACTTAACTAACAATGATGAGATAAACGAACTCGACGCGTCAGAATAAAGTTTGAACCGGATAACAAAGAAATACAAATTCCAACCTAGACGGTCCTATCCCCATCTGGTACACTAGCCGTGAGGGAATACAACTACCCTCCAGGAGATTCCGTACCTTGCCCTTGCCTCTTTGGACAATCCTAATAAGGTGTCCTATTCCTCCAAAAAGGATAACTACTAGCCCTCTTCTTCCCATTCTCCACTCGTAACCTCCCATCAAAATGAGGTTTCGCTCTTCATTAACCAAACAACTATTTGAGCCTTCCTCCCATCGTCTATCCAATAGGTACCTACAAGTCCTCCTCCTTCTTGAACCAACTTCTAGTCCGACTAATGTCTAAGTCCCTTGAAGTGGTTTTCCATTCTTATCTAACTTAGAAAGATCCTCTATACGCGGAGGGGAAACTCAAAACGAGAGAGAGGAAGAGATTCAAAATGGAGAATTTGAAAGATATAGATATGGCTATTGGGGATTATGCTTTTCTTTCAAAAACTTTTCTCTTAAAAGACATGTTTTTGAAAATACTCCTTTCAAAAATATTCTTAGAAAATAGTTTTTCTAAAAAAATTATCTGTTCTGGTAACCTTAAGCTCTGATACCACGTGTAACACCCCACACCCGCTACGGTCACTCACTAAGGGAATGCCATAACATCGGTGGAGTATTTTAAGTGAATATAGAACAGAAAAATTACAACAAGACAGATATAAGTAGCACTTGAGAATTTAAAACATCATTTCATTGCAGCGGAAAGTAAAACATGTTTGGTTACACCAAAACCATAAACAAGAGTCAAGTACATATTATCCATCCTGATAAAACAAAAGTACATAATCCCACTACATAACTTAATAGCCATAATAGAAAAGATAAACTGAGCTTTACATCCACGGTCCAAGCTCCAAAAGATAGATAAAGCAGTCTGATCAAAGCCCACTAGTGCTAGGCCCATTCTGAAAACCTGAGGGTTGGGAAAAAGATAAAGAAACAACGGGGTCAGACATAAGTCTGAGTGAGTCCTATAACCCTAACAATACAATCATTAAAGTAATTAGGGTATGATATAAACAAGGTACGGTACCTCTGGGGATAATGACTACACTAAGTAGCCAACTAAACACAGGATGTACTAAGATAACCGAAAAGACGCATTTATCCACCCAAGGATAATTACTAGATTGCACCGCCCCAGATCTACCCACCCAAGGGTAATTCCTACTCTGCACCACACCAGTTCTACCCACCCAAGGGTAATTCCTACTTAAAGGTTAATCCCACTAAGTGTACTTAGTAATTTTACCCAGTAGTTTCTTGTACCCCTAGCTGACTACATAGGTGTCGTCTGCCCCTATCTCCACTAGGTGTACCCACTACCCCCAAGCGATCGGCTCCCTATCGTAGATACCCGTGCTGGCCCCACAGTGGGGTGTATCACTCCCCAAAGTGGCAACCTGATAATCAATGGTGCACGGCTTATACCTACACGATGCAACAACGTCTTACCTACCAGCCCGGGTCCACACACGCATATGAAACCCGTTGGACTCGCGTTGCCACCGCTACCCCGTTTTGGCCTCTTACAGTCAAGCCCAATATGCGTGTCCCGTCCTCGACTTGGGTCGAGCCCACAAAGATACGTTGGGATATTGGTTGAAATGGGCCCCCACAAGCTACTACTTAAGCTTGTCATTTTATCTAGGGCATCCCACTTAACCCCTTTTATAATCATGCCCACTTACATGTTAAGGTTTGGTTAAGTCATCTAATTATATTTCAATTGCCACTTAAGGCCCCCACAAGCTACTACTTAAGCTTGTCATTTAATTATATTTCAATTGCCACTTAAGGCCCCCATAAGCTACTACTTAAGCTTGTCATTTAATTATATTTCAATTGCCACTTAAGGCCCCCACAAGCTACTACTTAAGCTTGTCATTTAATCATATTTCAATTGCCACTTAAGGCCCCCACAAGCTACTACTTAAGCTTGTCATTTAATCATATTTCAATTGCCACTTAAGGCACCCACTAGATTTCCGCATGCCACCCAAGGCACTTACTTGATTCCCACATGCCACCCAAGGCACTTACTTAACCCTTTAATCATGTTTAATTACATGTTCCACTTTGGTTAAGTATTCTAATCGTATTTTCTATTGCCACCCAAGGCAACCCACTAGTTTCCTCATGCCACCCAAGGCACCCCCACTAGTTACTACATGCCACCCAAGGCACCCACTTAACCCCTCATGCCCCTCTACATGCTAATTTGGTTAAGTGTTTCTTAATTAATTAAGATCGTAACCTTTGTAAAGACCTCTCACATTAGACTGTCTTTTATGGCAGCTGGATATGCCGGTTAGTTCCGGGCAGCCTTACACCATAACAGAGTCTAACCTCGTGTCTTTACACTTGTCACGTATTTAGTTTATGACTAAGACCTCTCACATTGGGCCAATCATTTGTAGCCGCTGGATTTGCCGGTCGGTTCCGGGCAGTCTTATGCTACAAAAGGGTCCAACCTCGTGTCTTAGTAGATTAATTACACCTAATTAATCACCCCCATAATTTGTATTAATTATCCCTAATTAATTACAAATATTTAAGAATATGGGTAGACCTAACTCAATAGGTAAATTCCCAATTCCATAATATGGGTAGACCTAACTTAATAGGTAAATTCCCAATTCCATAATATGGGTAGACCTAACTTAATAGGTAAATTCCCAATTATGTCCATCCACTTTACGGTATGTTTAATCATACCCACTTCACACAATTTTATGTGTTCATTAATTTTTACCCCATCGTCCCCACGTAAATACGTTAACATGACATACTTCAAAAGAGAAGATTCATCATACACACAATGGGTTCAACTTAGCATATCATTAGTATTATCATGGGTTTAAAAAGGTGTCAACTTGTATATATGACCATAAACCCAACTTGCATAAATAACCAACCCAAACTTGCATGAATCACATATGTCATAAAGATGGTAACTTGCTTAAATGTTCATGTCATAGACCTATCATAAAGGTGTCAACTTGCATACATGTCATAGGTCAAAAAGGGATGAACTTGCACATGTACTTATGTCATACATAGAGGCAAACTTGCATATGAACTTGCATCATAACTTGCATATGAACTTGCATCATAACTTGCATATGAACTTGCATCATAACTTGCATATGAACTTGCATCATAACTTGCATAAAACCAAACACTTAGCATGCATAAAACCAAATACTTAGCATGCACAAAACCAAATACTTAGCATGCACAAAACCAAATACTTAGCATGCATAAAACCAAATACATAACTTGCATAACATGTTACATATAAACTTGCATATAATCTCACATATAGCTTGCATAACATGTTACATATGCATCAGTGTTCAACATAGTGTTTTGCATAGTGAGCATCATAAAACATAACATTAAACTTGCATATAGCATAAAACTTGCAAAACACACCACATACATTATACTAAACTTGCATAAGCACATTTATCCACAAACATAGCCATATCTTATCATATCCTATCATAATCAATTTAAGAATTGATTATTAAGGCTATAGAAACTCACCACTAAACTCCAATAAGCAAACCCTTGCCAAAAATCACCCAAAAACTCTAGCCTTGAACATAAAGCTTGCAACTTGATGATGAATGCAAGCTAATGATCACTCATACAACTCAAAGATGCTTGTATGAACATGAAAGCCTTCATAGAAATAGTTTTATAAGAGGATGGAGGCTAGGGCTTTGAGTGGAGGCCATGATCATAGAAAATTTTGGCATAGTTTAGTTAGAGTATAGGATTATGATCATTTAGGGCTAGCTTAGGGTCTTATTTATAGGATTAGGCAAGTGTTTTAGGCCATTAGATTAACCCTAAATTAGATTAGGACCATCAGATCTCGGAAGCTTCCAGAAACCAGCCCCAAAACACAGCCCAAACCCTGAAATGGTGCACCAGGCCAAACTGGCCGAGCACCCCTGTCGACACCCAAGTCGACTGGGCTGTCGACTTGGTCCTAGCCAAGTCGACTGCCCAGTCGACAGGGCTGTCGACCTGGCTAGCTAGGCGGGAATTTTCCCCCCGCGCCCAATGGCCCCAATTTCGAAATTTGAACCTGAATTTTAAATCTGTTTTGAACTTTGAATTTTCTGTAAACTTCATTGGGCCATAACCGGGCCATACGGACTCCGATTCTCGAAAACTCGGAATCTATTTCGCGTATTTTTCCGACACGAACGCAATGACGCAGCCCGTTTACCCCAATTCTCACCTCTGAAATTATTTATTCTGTAATTAGTGAATTTTAGCATTAACCGAAATTCGGGGTGTTACAATTTTGGTTGTAATCACTTGTATATTCTAAATCAAAGATCAACAAAGAGTGGATCAATACCTAGAATATTTTCTTATGAGTCTCTTATGTGATTTGTTAGTTATTGCCGATGTTATATATGGTATGCTTTCTACATGCTTACAAGTTTTTTCCCAATCCTAAACCTTTCCACAAAATCAGTGCGGAACCCTTTCCAACAAGCCATTTAGCTCTTACCGAGGGTTGTGCTTTGGAAACCCTTATCCCAAGATGGAAACTAATCTTTCGAACTCAAAACCTTGATATCTAGGAAACAGTGAACTGAATCAAACTAGTAAAAGCTAAGTAAACCTATTTTCCCTTAGGTCCACCTTCGTAGACTTATCTCCGGTGTTGACTAAAAATATCGTTAACATTTTGGCGCAAGAGGGAGGGGACTAAACCACCGACCCTGTGGTTAACCTTCCCTCCTATATAACTGTGTTGTTCCATCCGAGGTTGGAATAGGCTTTGAAGAAGCAAGACCATGAGCAAAAGGTCCCAACGAGAGTCTTCTGGATCTCAAATGGGTATGTCAGGCACTACTAACCCAAGAATGACATAAGAACAACGGTTAAGAATGGAAGCTCTACGAGTAATTAAGCAAAAAAGGGAAGTAGAGCAATGTGATTCCAGTTATTGGAGCAACAACCATTCCTACCTGAAACAAACCCTAACTTTTCCTCTAAACGACTCTACATCAAAGGATTATAACATCTTCTCTCCTGTAAGGAAGGCTCTCTACAAGTAAATCAAAGGAATGATGTTCGAGGAAGAAATAACAGATGATTTTATCCACTTCGCTTCCAAATGATCTAAAAGGGTAGATCTCCAACCCCGGCTTATCTGGGGAAGAGAAAACAAGAATATGAATGGAGCAATAAGGTTAGGTAACAAAGGAAGTTTACACTAAGGCCACCTAAAGGATACTACTTTACTACTTCGATGGAAAATATATATTTCCTAACCCGACACGAGCTCAATTATTGGCCATATACAAAAAAGAAGCCCAAATATGAAAGAAAATTGGGAGGGCCATATTGTCGTTATCACATGATGAATGGGCATGAGACTAATTGCTCCAGGATCCTCGAAGGGATGATCGTTAAGTTCTTCAATCAGGACCAATTTCGGGAATTTTGTAAAAGGATCAAACTAAGTCCAATAAGGATCCTTAGGAAAAGGATTACCTACATAACTTAGGGTATAGAAACCCTCTCAAGAATCAAGGTAACCAAAGATGGGTTAATCCACAAAGGGATAAAAATCCTTGTCACCGTCGAGTTGGCCAGGGCAAGGCACCCCCCGGAAGGGGGGGGGGTTGTGCGTAAGTCTTTCTCCGTGCCCAAATCAGAAAGGGTCAGGTTAAAGCATCAAAAGTGTAAGCCTCCGACCTACACTGGAAACGGTCTTGACGGAGCATCTAATTAGCACAACCTGCCTCTGCTCGTAGAAGAGTACGCCCTGCCTCTACTATGAACTAAGCATGTCCAACCTTTACTCGTAGAAGAGCACATCCTACCTCTGCTTATCTTCAGTGTTACCCACAGAAGGGAACGAAAACTCCTATCATCGCCTACGATGGTTAGGATAGGGCACCCCTCGGAGGGGGGTGGAGTGTAAGTCTCTACACTGCCTACGATGGCCAGGGTAGAGCATCGAATGAGTAAGCCTTAATTCCGCGTCTATGATGGCCTGGATTAAGCATCTGAGACCTTATTATCGCCTACAATGGTCAGGATAAGGCGCCTCCTGGAGGGAGGTCGGGTAAGTCCTTGGGCCCTACCTGTGGATAAGCTAGCCAAGCGCACAGAACCACAGAGTGGCCAATAAAGCATGTACATCCTCTTCTTTGATAATAATAACCCAAAGAGTGGCCGAAGAAGCACGTACAACCTCTGCTTCATAAACACCACCCAAAGGGGGCAACAGAACGTTAATGCCAGAAGTGCAATTCTGGTCTTCAATCTCTAAATTCCCGAATAAGGGTTGGCTCGTGGCTTTTATTAATAACAGAAGTGGAAATCTAGTCTTCAATCTCTAAACGCCCAAATAAGGGTTGGTTCGGGACTTCTATTAATACCATAAGAAGGATTATGGTCTTTGATTTTTAAATACCAATATCTGAGGTGATTTAAGCCTCAATCTAGGATGGAAAGGAATCTCTGGCCCTGCCTTAAATAACCGATTTTGGATCGATTCGAAAGTTTAGCCATGATCAAAATGAGATATTTGATTTTTTTTTAATAATCTGAATTTGGTTGGGAACTATATTTCCTTTACTATCAGAAACAAATTCCTAGTCTTGCACCCTAATCCGGGAAGTGAATCATAATCCTATCACTGTTAAAATATTATTTCAGGAGACCTAATCTTGATACCCTAATCTCGGTCGTAAAGCTCTAACCCTTGGGAAGGGGATATATAATCGATCTAACGGCTAAAGCCTAGTCTCCAAGTGGAAGCAAGAACCTATTATATTGCTCAGGGAAGATTCCTTAACCCATGCATTCATCTAATTCGTTACTTACTATGCTAAATATATATGCAATGCACATCGTCATACAAAACTAGAACACATAATCAGGCTGAAGCTCAAGCGGATGTCTAAAATTACCTTCGACAAAAACCTAGAATAAGATTTTATTTACTTAGGGGGAGAGAGATCCCCTGGAAACATATATCATGCTAGGAAACTTTTACTAGCACATGGAGTATACATAAAATCATTTGATTATTTCATACTACCAGTATCATAATGCCATAAATTTTAATAGGAGCAAGTGATGCTCCACGAACATCTTTTTAACTCAATCTTTGATTAAGCGTACACACGATGCTACAATGAAATTATGAGAAGAGAACATTACCATCATAGGCCAAGATCACATACTAAATAACACCTGTATGAGTCATAACTTCATTCATAGGCATTATCACTATAGACCATTACATATGAAATTTAGTACATTAAGTACCCCATATTACACATAATTGTTTACAAAAGGATTTCAAAATATGCGCATCTCCAGAAAGAAAAGCATCCTTATTCTGATATTGAAACTTATGAAAGCATGGTTCAGTTCTCAAATGCACTATTATAAGTGCTTAGTGGGGACTTAGGAATGAAAAATGACCCCCCTCACTATATCCTAGGTGTTGGATGGGAGGTTAAGTGAAGACTCAAATGAACTCCCAAATCCATCAGGTATATAAATTGGAGGACACTCACGATAATCTCACTTTCCGGGAGGAGGACTGTCGTAACCCTGAGTCGGCTTCAGTCGGTATGTGCAAGTTTCTCTCAAAATCTGATCCTTTTCACCACCTAGAAAGTCAAGGCGGATCCGAGGATATTGAGTATAAACCTTCTCTAGGTACCTCAAGAAGCAATACCGCACCAATGAAGAAAACTTAATTAGAAGAGAATTCTCCCGGTGTACTCTTTTCAATTTAACATAGTCCCCTAAGAAATCTCTAGAGAGAAAACTTGAAGCAGAAGACAAACTCTGAAGGAAATATCACAAAGAATAGAAGAAAGAACAATTCGTTCCATCATTAGCTAAACTAGTGTGTTTATTACAGATAACCCTCTTGCTCATACAAGACAGATCTTTTAAAGGTCTAGCACTCACCCGGGTGAAGGTCCACACCACTCTCATCTAGGCACCTTCTGTGCAGACGTCTAAGCAAACCCCCGCTATAATCACCTAAAATGGAAAACCACTGTTTCATATCTTGTTATCCCACTAAAATTAAGCCATAAATGATGGGTCAATCGTTGTGCAAAATAATGGGTCAGTTACATAAATTCCTTGCTTGTCGGTCACGTGCATGTGTCGCATAAGCTGGTCGGTATTGAATGAATGGCCTGGTCGGTCAAAAGCACCCTAGTTGATTAGAAGCATCCTGCCAGAAGCATCCTGGTCAGTATATGGCATCTTGGTCGATCAATGCCACATTCAAGTCGGTTCGGTCTCAAGGTCCTAGTCGGTTGTCACCCTTCAAGTTGGTCATCTCTAAAGCTCCTTGGTTTGGTCAACTTTTAGTACAACCGGTTGGTCGGTCTGGAGCGCAAACATTGGTCGATTGGTTTTAAAGCAACATCTTGGTCAGTCTTTTCTGGTATGAACCAGTCGGTCCTGTTGACAACTGGATGACAACTAGATACAGCTGGCCGATGGCCTTTTTGTAAATAACTTCCAGATCGATCGGTACCCTGCACATAATATTTTCATCTCAACACCTAATTCTCTCCACACCTATAAATACCCTATGCCATCCACCATTAAAGGGATCGATTTCCAAGCTCACGAAGTGCTGTCCAACTACATTCTCCATCATTCCAAGTGATCTTTCCTTCATTAATCATCTCCAAACGAAGATTTAACATCAAATCCGCTATGGAATCGTCCAAAACCACTCAAGTGTTCGAGAAGTTGTAGATCTACATCACCAATCACCATACTTAGATAATTCCAACAAATTCCTTGGCTAATTTGAATAGATCGAAGAGAAATGTTTGTGAGAGAGAGAATGAATGTAAAGAGAGAGAATTTGTACTTTGTGAATCTAATGAAAGCTACTCTCATAGTGGACGTAGGCTACTTCTAAACTGAACTATTCTAAACTTTGTGTTCTCTACTTTTTCCTTTCTATTTTGTGATTGTGGCTCTACTTTTCTTAGTCATACTGTTTGGTGAAATATCCAAGAGATGCCTTTGGTGTTGTGGTCAAATTTGGACTTCAAGTTTGGCGCCCACCGTAGGGCCACGTTCAAACTCTCATTCTCTAAGTTATTCGTGAAGGTAGCGTTGCCCGTTCCTATATGGATCCTTCAAATCTAAAGCCCAGACCAATTGACAAACTCTCTTAAAAGTTCAAATTCTTATCCGTAATTATGGGAAGACCGAAGAAAACTGCTAGTAATACTATCGAAGAAACTAACAATGCTACCACTGAAGATAATCCACTCACCAATCGCTTGGAAGTTGGTGAGAATTCTAGGGTTGGAGCTGGTGTAACAAGGGAAGAGTTTGATAAAGCTGTCACAGTCTTGACTAGTCAAATGGAAATCTCAACAAATGCTATGATGGAGATACTAGAAACTCTGTTTGCTCTTTAAGCCGCTACGACGAAAGTCACTACCTACATGACCCATACCGAAGCCGCTAATTCTTCTGCTTCTACTCCAAATCAAAATCAATCTGATCATGAGATTGACGATTTGGACGAGGCCAATGGTGAAGACTCAAAGCCGCCTGCTCGGAAATATACCGAGAAAGCAACTTCTCATAAAGGGACAAGCTCCGCCAAAGGGGCACTTCCCCAATAGGGAGGCACCAGTCCCCAGATCCGTAGCCAAGATCGTTCGCATAAGCAAAAATCGGCAAAGATGACGGTGTCCTCCCTATGGATCAACACAATGAGAAGGAGCATATCGAGGATATGGTCCGGTAAATTATGAAAGAAATTGTTGATCGGAAAGGCGACGAAAGCGAGTGGGGGTTTGCTCCATCTAAAACTCCCCACATGGAAAGGATCAAGTTCATAAAATTTCCACGAGAATTCAATCCACCAACAATCCAAGCTTATAATGGAACCGAAGATCCTAACTTGTTCCTCTACAAATACGATCAACATATGGATGGAGCTCGGGGGTTAGCTAGTTTTATGATTAAGCCACCATGAACTTGAACACTCGAGACTAGGTAGATGAAAATTCGTATTCATGTGAACTTGGAATAAATACATTGGCTTAACGATATGGCTCATCACCTAAGAAATTGACCGGTTCATGGTCCTCCTCCCTTTCACCATCGGCTCGTGGTCCTAAAGCATGACCCGACTCAACCCCTTGCATAACGAGCCAACCCTACTTCCAGAGAAAGCCAAGACTTGGTTAGCCTCCACCAAGCCACGAACCGCAAATCACGCTTCAGAAGACACGTGTCTGTAACAACTATGTAGACTATTTATCCATCAAGCCACGAACCGCTCCGAGATCCTCGGGATTTGTGCCACATGTCTTCACGAGCCGCCTACATAAGTCACCTATAAATAGCCCAACACTTGGCATTTTTTAAGGATCTTTTAGCAATTGAGAGTTTTGATTCCATCAGTATCATACTTCCCCATTTCTAATCAGAAATATCTCGAATTTGTTGAGTGAATTATCATTGTAAAAGTGAGATTGAGAGAAAATTGTGATTGTACTTGCATTCAATCGTATAATCAAATTCATATAAAGTGGACGTATGCTCTTTAACGGCGAACCACCATAAATTTGGTGTGTTTGCTGCATTTCATTCCATTTCTAGTCGTAATTCTCTGCGATCCAAGATAATTTGGGTTTTAGAACCATACTTCAGTCTAACATTTCGTTGCTTTCACTGAGAATCGAATTCTCAGCCTGTCGAATTATTGCTCTACTAATTGGATTTTCCATTCTAAAGAAAATAGTCTGCATTCTCACTGTTTCGTTTTTGAAGATTTAAATGAAGTCAAGACATTATGGCTGCAAAGAAATCCAAGAATTCACGAGCCACTCGAACAAATAAAGCTAATGAAGAGAATGTTCAGGAACAGGCCGAGGTGGTCTCGCCGGCTCATGACTCTCAGGGGGCGAACCACCCTTAGGAGGGGATCACGACCCAGTCCCAGGAGGGGGTCACGAACCGTCTCAGACAGGAGTCACGAACCGGTCTGATGAGGGGGTCACGAACCGATCTCAACAAGTGACCACGACCCGATCCGGAAAGGTGATTATGACCCACTCCGCCTATGCTAATGCTTCTTCTCGACCTGGCTCAAGTACTCCACTTCCTGCGAATGTTAATGACCAGTTACCTGCCTCTGCCCGAGTAACAGAGAGAGACTTGTCCCGTGTTCTTGACGTGCTAGAAAAGACGAAAGATGCTTTGTAAGCTCAAAGACGTGAGAGTTCCTTGCTGCAAGAAAATATGAATGCCATGAGTAGGCAGATATATGAGCTCCGAAGGCAGAGGACACCTTCTCCAACTCATCGCTTTACGCCCGAATACTCATCTTCATCAGAGGAGACTCCGAGACCCCAATGATGGCCATTAGAAAGGCTTGTAAACGTGGAACAGATTCAATTTGGATCACTTCCTTCCCGAGAAGAAACAGCACTTAACCTGGGACTTGACAATCGAAATTCAAATAATCCTACTCTGTTACCTGTAGAAGGACCCATAATGCTACTTAGAGGTCAGGGCACTGTTAACCCTATTTAGAATAAACTATTACAACCCCTTGCCGCGTGACTGACCATATCCATAGAGGGCAAGGAAGTTCTGCTCAAGCCCCGGACTTAGTGGCGATACATCGAAGAGATATCGGAGGCCCTCGTAGGGCAAGGAGTGTTGGTCCAGAATCCACCTTGACAAATGCCGACATTGAGGCAATGGTGAGCCAAATCATGGCAGACAGCTGAGGATAGAGAAATGAGGATTCGGGCATAGATCAAGGTCACACACCTTTCACAGATGACATACTAGACGTCCGATTCCCAAGGAGATTCAATCTACTGACTATGAATCGTTATGCGAGCAAGACAGATTCAGTTCAACACTTGATGCGATAGTCGTGGTATATGAATGCCACCGCAACTCCAAATGCAGTAAAGTGCAAAGTATTCCCGATCTTCCTGGAGGACATGGCATTAATGTTGTTTACTTGGCTACCACCACGAGTAATCGCCAACTTCAAAGAACTGAGGAAAGGTTCATAAATAAATTTAGACTTCATACTTAGAGGTCCAAGAATGTTGTTAAATTGCCACTCATTAAGCAATGCCCTGATGAAACTCTTAGGTCGTACTTGGATCGCATTAATCTAGCAGTCATGGAGGTTAAAGACCCTCATGAGCAGTTTGTCCTGATGGCTTTAATTGACGAAGAAGATAAAGATACTGAGTTTGGTAAATACTTAGCTAAAAAGCTAGCACTGACCAAGGAAACATTCTATGAGAAAGCTAACATCCGTTTACGTCAAGAAGAGATGTATGCTAATCGAAAGAGGAAGAAATTGGATAATGAAGATATACAGAGTAATGTGGCTATCAGACAGTCTGGCGATAGCTCTGGGAAGGTAGAGTGAAACACCCCACCTCCGTTAGGGTCACTCTCAAAGGGAATGCCCTAATTTTGGTGGAGGTTTATAAGTATAAGTCACAGATATACAAGACAGATATAAGAACACATATTTGTAAACAGCGGAAAATCAACAAATTTTTTATTTCATAAAGCAAATACGTGCTACAACAACATCACCATAATTGTCTTACATTTTTTCCAAAACATAACATAACACTTTCATAATCTGTCTTGATTACATTATTTAAAGAAGCATAAATAAAACATAGATAGACTGCAAAAGCCCCATAGAGTTTGTCCAAAGCCATAGTTCAAACGAAAAGGTCCAAGCAATACATTTCTCTTCTTCAAGCTAGATGTTAAGGCTGGTCAAGCTGCAGTGTTCCCTCCCTGTGGACCTGGGGGGGGGGGGACGGAAGAAAAGAAGACGAAAGAAAAGTAGAGTCAGACATAAAGCCTGAGTAAGTCTAGTACTATTCTGTCTATGAATAAAGAACTGGGTATGATAAGTATAAACAAGAAGTGGGAAAGCACTATAATCTTGGTTAAGTTGTCTAGGGTCGAATATACTATCGTACCCCATGTTAATCTCTGAACCCATATAAACTAGTTTCCAACTGGCACCCCATAATCAGGGTGATGTGATCCATTCAATGATGATCGGCTCCTACTCGCCTAGTTACTTGTGTCTTACGGCCCCCGATGATGTAGTTACCTATGCTGGTCCCACCATGGGGTGTATCAAGTCCCATGGCAGCGGCCCGACACAACCTTAGAATGCACAGGTATGCTACTGGTGCCCAGTGCCTTATTTTTCTGCGCCAGGGTGTGTGCACGCCCACACCCCGTTAGAACCTACACTGCTACACCACCGCCGTCGATTTGACCTCTTACAATCAGCCCAGTAATCGTGCCCCACCCTGCCTAGTTTCAGGGTATCCTGATACACCTTCTAGGGTTACTGCTGAAAAGGGTCCCCCGTTACTAGGTTTTCTATCTCTAGCCAACATGCTAAGTTGGTTAAGTGTTTTCTAACCTAACCCCCACCAGTCCGTTTAATTTAGCATGTTCTATTTTGATTAAGTCTTTAGTTCACTTAATCCTAACAATCCTGACTCAGCCTTAATTGTCTTATTAAGGCCCTGACCTCTCACATTAGACAGGTATTGTTGTGGCTGCCTGTTGCCGGTTGGTTCCGGGCAGTCTTACGCCACAACTCAGTCTAACCTCGGGTCCTTATTGGGCTCCATGTTTAACCTCCCACATTGGATAGGTATTGTTGTGACTACTGGACAGCCGGGCGGTTCCGGGCAGGTTTACATCACAACTCAATCCAACCTCGGGTTAAACACATCGTATGTTCTACATTTACATATTTTTGTCTTTCTTCTTTATTTTCTTATATGTAAATATTTGCGGCCCATTATTAAGTTAATGGTGTAAAGGTTACACCAATCATGGGCCCAACCCATACTTGAATTTGGGCCCTTCTATTTTATATTTTCATTCATTAGTAATTTTAACCCAACATTATTTTCCCCCGTTTAACACGTCCGTTTATTATGTGTATGTTGGGCTTAGCCTTTTTAAGCCCAACTTAGCCATGCGAAAAGGGGAGGCTTAAAGCGAGATTACATACACAAAAAGGGGAAGGTGAGCGCATGAACTTGCAATATGACGTTGGAAATACAAAATAGAAATTGGTGTACTTGCATAGTGGTAACATATACTTTGGTCATAAAGCATAAGTGACATGAATCAAACCATGTAAACTTGTAGTTAAGTTAAGAACATCACTATCGACACATAGGCTTTAACTACAACATAAACCTATATTTTTATTCAGGCATAATGTCAAACATAAGCAAAGCATGTTCATAAGACTACTACATGTTTACAAAGGTGTCTACTTTTGTGACTAATACAAAAGTATAGTTAAATTTGTTCACATAACCATGGCATAAATATTTCTAACATGAAATCATGATTTTTACTTTAGTCATGCAAACTTGCAAGAAGGGATTTTTGAATCTAACCTAGCTATGTACCACATATGTCATCATATAATTCTTGTAAACAATATAATCATGGATTTCAATTATGCAACATATCAATCATAGCCTAGTCATATTCATAAGTTTGCAAATAGGTTTTTCCAGTACAAAAGCATGGCTTAATACATGATGCCAAATTTTCAACATAATTTCAAACTTATTCCAATTACTTCAAAAATGATGTTTGTATAAAAATACACATTATGATGGCATAATAGCAAAGCCCCAAACTTGCATGAATTTCAATCAACTACATACATGTAGCTTCAACATGGATTACATAATTTGCGAATATTCCAAACGTATACTTGCATAGAACTACCGCATGTAGTTCTTTATAATGAATAACATAATTCAAGAATATCCAAACGTATACAATATTTCAAATCAATAATAATCATAGTAACGCACAAATTATGAATTATTTATCACCACAATCAAGTATACAAACCAACACAGTTATTTGTTCATACCAAAGTAATACTCTACTTACAATGGTGTGGCGAATTCTCGAATTTAGGGATTTGAAGATGCGATTTGATTTGATTGAGTTGCTTTATGCTTTAGAATTTGCCTCCTAATCCTCTCTCCAATTTGGTGGCTACCCCTAGTCGTTCCTCAGCAACATGGCGGCTTTGTTCTTATTTTTGAATGAATAGATTAGGGTCAGTCTAGGGTTGTTTTTATAGAGGTAATGAACTGATTAGAGCCATTGATGTTGCTTGGATTGATCGTAGCCATTCATCCTAAGGAGAGACCAATTAGAGCTTGCCACCTAGCCCTAATGACAAAGCAGACCACAGAAAATCGACCAACATAAAATAGGCCAGCCAGGTTGGACTGGGTTCGACCTGGCTCTGGACCAGGTCGACATGCCTGTCGACAGCCCTGTCGACCTGGTTAGACCAGGTCGACAGCCCAGTCGACCTAGGTGCGTTAGGCGGTGTTTTACCGCCCTGGCCCATTGGGCCCCATTTTGGAATTTTAAACTGTTTTATTCTGTTTGAATTTTAAACTTAATTCAGAAACTTCCGAAGGCCATATCTTCTTCATACGGACTCCGTTTTTCGAAAACTCGGACTCTATTTCGCGTATTTTTCCGAGACGAACGCAATGGCGTATCCCGTTTCCCTTAGTTCTTTGATTTCAAGTTAATTATACTTTAATTTGTTAATTTCACAGTTATAGAATTCGCGGGGTGTTACATTCTCCCCCACTTAAAAGGATTTCGTCCCCGAAATCTTCAAGTTAGGAGGAATGTATATCCTAACATCCAATCATCCATCTACTCATCCATCAAACACGAGCATCCATTGTCCTTAAAAGACTTCTAATGCTTCATGATCATATGCGAAGTGTGTGTGTACATGTACTTATCTAATGCAAAATCAGGCGGTCTACTGATTCAGTTGACCTCCTTAATGCGAATTATGTAAGTGCCATGAATCCATTATGTATGCAAATTTTCCTATTCTTGTTTCTACATGAGTGCACAATAATTCAATACAAATGCAACATCCACATGACAACACATTAAAGTTCAACCACATATGAATGCAAACATATATGCATATGCAAAATGAAGTGACTGAGCCGATTTAAACCTAGATTGTGTGTGTATATGCAACCACGAGCAACCACTAGCAATCACTTGCAACCACTTGCAACCATCATCCATAACATGTTTCAATTACATGTTTCCATCCAAAGGGTTTCTTCCTAAAAGATAAGGTCGAGGAAATATACCTAAAAAGATAGATAAAAGCGCAACTTAAGGAAAAGGAAAGATCAAAGATGTACCCTCGAACAGAAAAGGGTAGGCAGTGCGTATTCTAGCTTCAGTTTCCCAAGTCGCGTCTTCCTCGGCGTCGCTCCACTTAACTTTGACGAGCTTGACTTCACGGTTGCGTAGCTTCTTCACTTCCGTTCCCAATATGCGGGTTGGAACTTTTCTTATGGTTGCTTCACGTTCCACTTCGGCCTCTTCGAGGATATTTGGCTCTACCACTTCAGCAGACTCATGTAGACATTTTCGGAGATGTGAAACGTGAAAAACGTTGTGGACTCCTGCCAACTTCTCGGGTAGCTCTAGTCTATAGGCCATTTTCCCAATTTTCTCGATGGTAGGGAATGGCCCTACGAACCTTGGTGCAAGTTTTCCTGTGGTTCCAAAACGAACAACGTTTCTTAGTGGTGATACCTTGAGAAAAACTCTGTCTCCAACCTCGAATTCAAGGTCGGTCCTTCTCTTGTCGGCATAGGACTTTTGTCTGTCTTGGGCCGTCTTCATCCTTCTTCGTATTAAGTCTACTTTCTCTGAAGTTTCTCGGATCATATCTGGTCCAAGTATGAGCTTATCAGTAGACTCCCACCAACAAGTGGGCGATCGGCACGGTCTTCCATATAAAGCTTCGAAGGGCGCCATTCCGATGGTTGCTTGATAGCTGTTGTTGTAGGTAAATTCCACCAAAGGAAGGTGGTCTTCCCATGTCCCTCCGAAGTCAAGGACGCATAGCCTTAAAAGGTCTTCCAAAACTCTGTTTACTCTCTCTGTTTGGCCGTCGGTTTGGGGATGATAGGCTGTGCTCAAGCATAACTGCGTTCCTACTGCTTCTTGCAGACTCCGCCAAAACTCACTGGTGAAGATGGGGTCTCGGTCACTAACAATGCTAGATGGTATTCCATGGAGTCGAACGATTTCCTTGAGGTAAAGTGATGCTAGGGATGAGGCAGTTCTTTTACTTTTGACAGGTAAAGAGTGGGCGCTTTTAGTAAGCCTATCCACTATTACCCAAATGCTAGTGTTGCCCCTCCTAGACCTAGGCAGCCCATCGATGAAGTCCATTGAGATGCTATCCCACTTCCACTGCGGGACCTCTAGAGGATGTAGCAGTCCGCCAGGCTTTTTCTGTTCCGCCTTAACCTGTTGGCACACCATACACTTAGAAACAAACTCTGCCACGTCCTTTTTCATGCCGTTCCAGAAGAAAGTCCTTTTTATGTCTTTGTACATTTTATCTCCGCCTGGGTGTATCGTCATCTTGGAGTGATGTGCTTCCTCGAGAACCTTCTTTACTAAATCTTTTATCTGTGGGACGCATAGTCTTCCGTCTCGCCTTAGCAGACCTTTATCGTCGATGGAGTATCTGTTGAGGTGACTTGAAGTCTCACCCCTAATTAACCTATCAATTATTTCCACAAGTTGAGGGTCTTCGCATTGTGCCGTCCCTACTGAATCCACTAAAGTTGGGCGCACTTCGAGAGATGGTAGTAAGCCTGGTACGAAATCGGAGGAAGGCCTAAAGTCGAAGCTGGCTATAAACTCTAGGCTTTGTCTTTCAACAAACAACGGGCTTAGGTTCAATTTCTTTCGGCTCAACGCGTCTGCCACTACGTTGCCTTTGCCCGGAGTGTAGGAGATTTCGAAATCGTACGAGGCAAGGAGCTCCATCCATCTTTGTTGCCTCAAGTTAAGATCCTTCTGCGAGAAAAGATATTTCAACGATTTATGGTCAGTGTAAAGTTCGAACTTCTCACCTAGGAGATAGTGTCGCCAAGACTTGAGTGCAAAGACGATGGCGGCTAACTCAAGATCGTGGGTTGGGTAGTTCTTTTCGTGCACTTTCAACTGCCTCCCGCCATAAGCTACTACCCTTCCTTCTTGCATTAAGACGGCGCCTAGCCCTGTCCCACATGCATCCGTATAAACAGTGAACATCTTGCTCCCATCTGGCAGCGTCAAAACTGGGGCTGTTGTGAGAGCCCTTTTCAGTCGTTGGAAAGCAAATTCGCAATCCAAATCCCAATTGAACACTAGATTCTTCTTAGTCAATTTCGTGAGCGGAGCTGAGATTTTCGCAAAATCCCTTATGAATTTTCGATAGAAACCTGCTAGTCCTAGGAAGCTTCGGACCTCAGTCGCATTCCTTGGTGTCTTCCAATCCTGTACCGCCACTACCTTAGCAGGGTCCACTGCTAACCCTTGTTTGGATACTATGTGCCCAAGGAACCTCACCTCTTCCCTCCAAAAGTGGCATTTGGAGAACTTGGCTTTTAGTTGATGGACTCGCAAAGTTTCCATGATTGCCCTTAAGTGCTGAGCATGTTCCTCTTCACTCTTTGAGAAGATAAGGATATCATCTACGAAGACCACTACGAATTTGTTGAGGAAATCTCTAAATACCCTACTCATTAGGTCCACGAAGTAAGCAGGTGCATTTGTCAAACCGAAAGGCATGACAAGCCATTCAAAGAAGCCGTCTGGGGTTCTGAACGCCGTTTTATCGATGCTATCTTCAGCCACCCTTAGCTGATGAAAACCGGTTGCTAAATCGAGCTGGGAGAAAACAGACGCTCCTACAAGCTGGTCAAATAAATCGTCAATTCTAGGGAGAGGGTGCCTATTCTTTTTCGTTAGCTTGTTGACCTCCCTATAGTCAACACATAGACGGAGTGAACCATCCGCCTTTGTAGCGAACACCACCGGAGCGCCCCATTCTGAAATGCTCCTCCTAATGAACCCCTTTTCTAGAAGCTATTTAATCTGTTTACTGAGCTCTTTCCTTTCTCGTGGAGCCATGTGTCTAACGGGCAACGCAACGGGCTTTGCATTATCTACAAGATATATGCGGAAGTCTATTTCCCGCTTCGGAGGCAAGCCCTTCACCTATTCGAAGACATCCGGATATTCCCGGACCACTCTAACTGATTGCAAATTTTCAACAGAGGCATCTAGCGATTCAAGATAACTAAGCATAATCGCATACGAGGGATTACAAGAAATTTCCAAAGTATTACCGAGTTGGGTTAGGAGCCTAACAACCCTTTTCTCACAATCAGGGATGGCCCCATTACTGGATAGCCAATCCATACCCAAAATCAAACCATACCCCGAAAAGCCCAAAACAAAGGCACTACATTGAAATTCTACACTTAGAATAGAAATTTTCAATCCCACACAGATCATAGACAAATGAGCTGGGCCCCCAATTGGGTTTGAAACAATTAAGGGGTCCTCTACCATACTAGTTTTTAGGTGCAGAGATTCTACTAAAGCAGACGAGATAAAGGAGTGTGATGCGCCAGAATCAAATAAAGTGCGAACGGGGTGATCATAAAGATAAACTACACTTTCTACAGAAGTATTTATACCTCGCTATTGCAGAGGTGGCGCTTCCAGCACATGGACCTGTGCCCCTGGGGTGGATCCAGCCCTCTGCCCCTGTCCTCGTTTCTTCGGGCAATCCTTAGCCCTGTGGCCTGTCTCACCGCAAGAAAAGCACCCACCATTCTCCTTGGCCTTCTTTTTCCGGCAGTCCTTAACTAAGTGCCCCACTTTGCCACAGAAATTGCACTTCCTCTTCTCTTTGTTGCCTTTCCCGCCCTTCTTAAAGTATGTCTTCTTAGGCTGCAAACCCTCTTTCTTCCCTTGAGAGCTTTCTGCCTTTGTCTCCTTCTTGCCCTTATCCTCTTCATTCAGCAATGCCATTTGCACCAATCTTTCATACGTGGCTCCCATGGGTATATGGGTCATGGCCAAACTGTGTAATGGCTCATTCAACCCTTTGACGAAACGGAGAGCCTTCTTGTGCGGGGTGTTGACTAGGTCAAGCCCAAACCTAGCCAGCTCATCGAACTGATTCACATACTCTCTGACTGTTTTGTCCCCTTGTTTAAGAAATAAGAATTTTTCCAACTGCAAACTTCTTTCCGCATCTGAGAGAAATTTAGTCTCAAACCTTGCCCTAAAGTCCTCCCATGTCTCCATTGGTCTTTCAGCATTAGTGACTTCCCACCAGTAGGAAGCCTCGCCCTTCAATAGCCACACTGCCAATTGTACTTTTTGCCTATCCTCTACCTCAAAGATGATGAATAGGTCCTCCGTTTCTTTCAGCCAATTTCTAGCTGCCACGATGGACTCAGTTCCATGGAAATCCCTTCCTCCCATAGCTTTAAAATCTTTACATATCTTAGCAAACGTGTTTCCCCGAGGAGGAGGTGGAGGAAAAGGTGCCGCTGCAGCTGGATGATTTCCGGCAGCTGGGGGAGGAGGAATGGTAGGACTTGGCTGAGTGGCTCTTGCTTCTAAGAACCGTCTAAACCAACCAGGTATTGGCACCCCTTCTGGCAAGTTAAGGTCTTCAGACATGCTGAAACAAAAAGGATAGATTCAAAACGAAGGATAAGAGATAGTACCTATGGCTTTGGGGGTGGACTTTGCCTTTTTAAAATAAAATAATATTTTTCTTTTAAAAATGCTTCTTTAAATTTCCTTTTTGAAAATAATTTTTCAAAACTTTTTATCTTATCTGGTAAACCTATGCTCTGATACCAAGTGAAACACCCCACCTCCGTTAGGGTCACTCTCAAAGGGAATGCCCTAATTTTGGTGGAGGTTTATAAGTATAAGTCACAGATATACAAGACAGATATAAGAACACATATTTGTAAACAGCGGAAAATCAACAAATTTTTTATTTCATAAAGCAAATACGTGCTACAACAACATCACCATAATTGTCTTACATTTTTTCCAAAACATAACATAACACTTTCATAATCTGTCTTGATTACATTATTTAAAGAAGCATAAATAAAACATAGATAGACTGCAAAAGCCCCATAGAGTTTGTCCAAAGCCATAGTTCAAACGAAAAGGTCCAAGCAATACATTTCTCTTCTTCAAGCTGGATGTTAAGGCTGGTCAAGCTGCAGTGTTCCCTCCCTGTGGACCTGGGGGGGGGGGGGAAACGGAAGAAAAGAAGACGAAAGAAAAGTAGAGTCAGACATAAAGCCTGAGTAAGTCTAGTACTATTCTGTCTATGAATAAAGAACTGGGTATGATAAGTATAAACAAGAAGTGGGAAAGCACTATAATCTTGGTTAAGTTGTCTAGGGTCGAATATACTATCGTACCCCATGTTAATCTCTGAACCCATATAATCTAGTTTCCAACTGGCACCCCATAATCAGGGTGATGTGATCCATTCAATGATGATCGGCTCCTACTCGCCTAGTTACATGTGTCTTACGGCCCCCGATGATGTAGTTACCTATGCTGGTCCCACCATGGGGTGTATCAAGTCCCATGGCAGCGGCCCGACACAACCTTAGAATGCACAGGTATGCTACTGGTGCCCAGTGCCTTATTTTTCTACGCCGGGGTGTGTGCACGCCCGCACCCCGTTAGAACCTACACTGCTACACCACCGCCGTCGATTTGACCTCTTACAATCAGCCCAGTAATCGTGCCCCACCCTGCCTAGTTTCAGGGTATCCTGATACACCTTCTAGGGTTACTGCTGAAAAGGGTCCCCCGTTACTAGGTTTTCTATCTCTAGCCAACATGCTAAGTTGGTTAAGTGTTTTCTAACCTAACCCCCACCAGTCCGTTTAATTTAGCATGTTCTATTTTGATTAAGTCTTTAGTTCACTTATTCCTAACAATCCTGACTCAGCCTTAATTGTCTTATTAAGGCCCTGACCTCTCACATTAGATAGGTATTGTTGTGGCTGCCTGTTGCCGGTTGGTTCCGGGCAGTCTTACGCCACAACTCAGTCTAACCTCGGGTCCTTATTGGGCTCCATGTTTAACCTCCCACATTGGATAGGTATTGTTGTGACTACTGGACAGCCGGGCGGTTCCGGGCAGGTTTACATCACAACTCAATCCAACCTCGGGTTAAACACATCGTATGTTCTACATTTACATATTTTTGTCTTTCTTCTTTATTTTCTTATATGTAAATATTTGCGGCCTATTATTAAGTTAATGGTGTAAAGGTTACACCAATCATGGGCCCAACCCATACTTGAATTTGGGCCCTTCTATTTTATATTTTCATTCATTAGTAATTTTAACCCAACGTTATTTTCCCCCGTTTAACACGTCCGTTTATTATGTATATGTTGGGCTTAGCCTTTTTAAGCCCAACTTAGCCATGCGAAAAGGGGAGGCTTAAAGCGAGATTACATACACAAAAATGGGAAGGTGAGCGCATGAACTTGCAATATGACGTTGGAAATACAAAATAGAAACTGGTGTACTTGCATAGTGGTAACATATACTTTGGTCATAAAGCATAAGTGACATGAATCAAACCATGTAAACTTGTAGTTAAGTTAAGAACATCACTATCGACACATAGGCTTTAACTACAACATAAACCTATATTTTTATTCAGGCATAATGTCAAACATAAGCAAAGCATGTTCATAAGACTACTACATGTTTACAAAGGTGTCTACTTTTGTGACTAATACAAAAGTATAGTTAAATTTGTTCACATAACCATGGCATAAATATTTCTAACATGAAATCATGATTTTTACTTTAGTCATGCAAACTTGCAAGAAGGGATTTTTGAATCTAACCTAGCTATGTACCACATATGTCATCATATAATTCTTGTAAACAATATAATCATGGATTTCAATTATGCAACATATCAATCATAGCCTAGTCATATTCATAAGTTTGCAAATAGGTTTTTCCAGTACAAAAGCATGGCTTAATACATGATGCCAAATTTTCAACATAATTCCAAACTTATTCCAATTACTTCAAAAATGATGTTTGTATAAAAATACACATTATGATGGCATAATAGCAAAGCCCCAAACTTGCATGAATTTCAATCAACTACATACATGTAGCTTCAACATGGATTACATAATTTGCGAATATTCCAAACGTATACTTGCATAGAACTACCGCATGTAGTTCTTTATAATGAATAACATAATTCAAGAATATCCAAACGTATACAATATTTCAAATCAATAATAATCATAGTAACGCACAAATTATGAATTATTTATCACCACAATCAAGTATACAAACCAACACAGTTATTTGTTCATACCAAAGTAATACTCTACTTACAATGGTGTGGCGAATTCTCGAATTTAGGGATTTGAAGATGCGATTTGATTTGATTGAGTTGCTTTATGCTTTAGAATTTGCCTCCTAATCCTCTCTCCAATTTGGTGGCTACCCCTAGTCGTTCCTCAGCAACATGGCGGCTTTGTTCTTATTTTTGAATGAATAGATTAGGGTTAGTCTAGGGTTGTTTTTATAGAGGTAATGAACTGATTAGAGCCATTGATGTTGCTTGGATTGATCGTAGCCATTCATCCTAAGGAGAGACCAATTAGAGCTTGCCACCTAGCCCTAATGACAAAGCAGACCACAGAAAATCGACCAACATAAAATAGGCCAGCCAGGTTGGACTGGGTTCGACCTGGCTCTGGACCAGGTCGACATGCCTGTCGATAGCCCTGTCGACCTGGTTAGACCAGGTCGACAGCCCAGTCGACCGGGGTGCGTTAGGCGGTGTTTTTCCGCCCTGGCCCATTGGGCCCCATTTTGGAATTTTAAACTGTTTTATTCTGTTTGAATTTTAAACTTAATTCAGAAACTTCCGAAGGCCATATCTTCTTCATACGGACTCCGTTTTTCAAAAACTCGGACTCTATTTCTCGTATTTTTCCGAGACGAACGCAATGGCGTGTCCCGTTTCCCTTAGTTCTTTGATTTCAAGTTAATTATACTTTAATTTGTTAATTTCACAATTATAGAATTCGCGGGGTGTTACATAGAGGTTAATGTTGGAAATAAGAACCAGGGTAATGGCCGCCAAACTGGGAATAGCAACAATAAGAAGAATCAAGGAAATGACTCACAGAAGAGGCCTCAGTTTAGAACATTTGAGAACCTCACCCCTTTGAATGACATGTTAGAGAATATCTATCTGGATACTTACAATGTCCTTCAGTATAAGAAATCTCCACCAAGAGATTCAACGGAGAAGGAGCATGAAACAGGAAAGTTCTGCCCTTTTCATGAGACCTATAGGCACTCGAAAAATGAATGCCGACATTTAAGGGACTTGGCAGAAAAGCTTCTTAGAGAAGGAAAGTTGGATGAATATAAGGCGGCCCCGAGAAACCGATGGCAAGGTAGTCCAGAGCGAAACAAAGGGAAACCACCTCAAATGATACTGCACAACAAAAAGCTAAAGGAATCGTTATCAATATTATAGTTGAAGAGCCCAATCTGGCTGAACATAGCTATAGGGCAATGGATCAATATGTTAATGCAGCCAACAACCCTCAGGTGGGGGAGTGCAGTAATCCTGAAGATACCGCCCCAGTAAAATATCAGAAAAAATGTCCGATGATGTCATATTTCATGATAGAGATAGTATTGGAGTTCAATCCCCTACCGAAAACCCCTTAGTGATCACTACCGCCACTGGCACTGCTCTAGTCCACAAAGTCTCAGTAGACAATGGAAGTTAAGTTAACATTCTATTTAAGAAAGCGTTTAATCAGATAAAGCTTGAAGCAAAGGATTTGAAGCCCTGCGATGGATGGATACGCGGCTTCAACGGAGCCTCAACGTCTCCAATGGGATTTGTAGAATTGTCAGTAACTCTGGGAGAGGGAGATCGTCAGAGAGTGAGAATTCTCACATTCGTAGTTTTGGATATTGATTCACCCTATAACGCCTTCTTGGCCGACCGACCCTAGCAGAATTCCGGTCTTGCATCGCGCCATGGTGTTTATTGTTGAAATTCCTAACTGAATTGGGAGTGCGAGTAATCAGGGGTGACCCAGTTACGGGACGAGCCTGCTACATGGCAGAGTTAAAATTGCTACGCAAAGGAAAAGACATAGAAACAAATTGTGCTTCCTCCCCCAAAGGGAGGATTCAGCATAGCATTTAAAGGGGATAACCCCAAAGGAGTCGCCCTCGAGAGGACGAGGCGCGCGAGGGCAGAATGGCGACACCTAATGAGACGACTGTGGATATCCCGATCGATGACGATGACCCAGCGAAGGAACTGACTGATTTTTTAAAGGAAAACTTGGACGTGTTTGCCTGGACCCATGCTGAAATGTATGGGATGTCCCCCTCAATTACAAGTTACTCATTGAGCATTAATCCAAAGCATCCTCCCATTAAGCAGAAAAGGCGAATGCTTGGCCCGAAAAGGTCAACTGCCTTGAAGGAAGAAGTTAAGAAGCTAAGAAGCAATAGATTCATTAGAGATTCAACTTACCCAGAATGGATTTCAAATCCCGTTTTAGTAAAGAAGACCAATGGAAAATGGAGTACATGCAATGAAATTAAAACCCTTATTAAGGATCAGAATATTCATTTGCTTTGTTTATCTCAAACAAAATTAGACATGCAGTCAACTACACAATCTATTTGTTTCATTTCCCTAATTGGCAGTTTGATCATAATCTCACTGAAGCAAGTTCTGGTCGACTTCTAACTTTGTGGAATCCTACTGTCTTTAAACTGCTTTAGTTATCTTCATCTGATCAATATCTCCATTACAAATGCACTCACTTGCCTTCTAATTCCTATTTTCATTTGACATCAGTTTATGCTCACAATTCTGCAGTTTTGAGGTAGAATTTTCTATCCAATTTGAGTTCCATTGATCCTTCCTCAAGCCCTTGATTAATAGGAGGAGAATTTAATCGTATGTTTTCATCATTTCAAAAATGGGGGAGGGGGTTGGCTCGGTCCATTAAGAACATTGCTCCTCTAAATCAGGCTCTTCTCCAATCCAATCTCTCTCCTATCAGATATTTTGGCTCTGATTTTACTTGGTCGAATAGGAATCATTCTGGTAATCCCACTATGTGCAAATTGGATCACATTTTTGTAAATCCAGCTTTCATTCAATCTTGGCCAATATCTTTTTATCATGTTCTTCCTCCATCAATTTCTGATCACAGTCTTTTACTTCTTAATTGGGGAACATAAGTCAGAATTAGAAAAGGGAAGTCCTCATTTAAATTTTTAAATTTTTAGACTAATCATAAAGAATATTCTATCATTTTATTGCAGATATGGTTCAGCTGTTCTGGTAAGAATCCAATGGATAAGTTGTTGAATAAATTGAGATTATTGAAGCAACAACTTAAAAGTTGGCCTTCTCTTCAATTTGGGAATAGTTCAAAACAGTCTTCATTGGTTAGAGAAGATTTATTTAAAGTACAGGAAGCTTTATATTTGAAGCCTTTTGATGTGCAGTTGCTTAATGAGGAGAAGGACCTGACAAACAACTTGAAATACACCTTGGATTTAGAGTTGCAAAAGGTCAAGCAAAGTTCATTTCTAAGGAATGAATTGGAAGCTGACAGGAACACCAAGTATTTTCATTACTTTTTAAAGCTACAGAAAGCCAAGGAAGCTTATTTCATGATCAAGGATATTAAGGGTAATATTCATTCTTCTGAAAGTAGTATTGATGAAGCTTTTGTCAGGTATTTCAAAGCTATACTTGCTTCTACCAATGCACCTTTTTCCAACATTAAGCCTTTGTTTCACTTGGTACTTCCAACTGCTCCTGATCGGTATACTCATGGTCTGGTTGAGTTAATCACTGAGAAATAAATTAGAGATGTAGTTTTTAAATTAGATGCAAATAGTTATGATAGACCTTACAGTTATAATGCACACTTTTTGCAAAAAAGCTGGCAAGTGATTGGAAGGGATGTGATTGAGGATGTACTTTTTTCTTCAAAGTGAATTGTTTGCCTAAGAGTTTAGCAGTAAACCCCATTGCATTGATTCCTAAGGTTGATAATCCATCAATTGTTTCAGAATTCAGGCCAATATCTTATTGTAGTGTTTTCTATAAAATCATTTCAAAGCTTATTGCTAATAGAATTCGAAATGTTCTTCCTTTTGTGATTTCCAGTAATCAATCATCATTTATAAGTGGAAGAACAATAAGTGATAACATTCTTCTCACACAAGAGTTATTGCTGGGTTATGATAGGATACATATTTCTCCTAGATGTATGATCAAGCTGGATATAAAGAAGGCATTTGATACAGTATCTTGGGCTTCAATACTGGCTATCATGTCTAGAATGAATTTCCCAAAGCCACTTTTAGCTTGGATTCATACATCCATTTCCTCTTTAATATTTTCAGTTTCAAGCTATGGGTGTCATCATGTTTTTTCAATGGCAAGCGTGGAGTTAGGCAAGGGGGTCCAATTTCTTCTTATCTCTTTATCATAGTGATGGAGCTACTTAATTCATTGATTTTGGAACAAGTAAGGAACAAGAAGTTGGTGCTTCATCCACGTTGTAAGAATCCTTTAATCACTCATTTGCTTTTTGCTGATGATTCGACTATATTCACTAAGCCTACTATGAGTAATATTCAATGTATTCTATCCACTTTGCATAACTTTTATGAGATCACTGGTTTGAAAATAAATATTACTAAATCTCATATTAAGATAGCAGGGTTACCTTTGGATAAGAAAATGGAGATTATTAGAACTTCCGCTTTAAATGAATTGCCTCTTAATGCTACTTATTTGCGTCTTCCACTGTGTAGTGCCAGAATCACTAAAGATAAGTGTTTACCTTTGTTTAAAAAGATCATTGAGAGGTTGTTGCAATAGCCTTGTAGTAGGGTTTCTCAAGCTGGTAGAGTTACTATTTTTCAATCCATTGTAACTTCTATGACAAACTATTGTGCTAGACATTATATACTTCCATTGAAATTGGTTAATATGGTAATTAGTGCAATGAATAGCTTCCTGTGGCATGGAGATCCATTTTGTTAAGAAGTTAACTACGATTGCTTTTACCAAATTATATGATGGTAAGGATAAAGCAGGACTTGGTATTATAAATTTGAAACTTTGGAATAAAGCTACTACTTCAGGTTACATTGATAAACTATTTACTAATGGTGATAGTTTATGGACTAAGTTTGTTAGAAACAATTTGATTGGGAAGAAATGTTTTTGGACTATGGCAATTCCTCAATCATGTAGTTGGAGTTGGTGGCGGATATTAAAATTAAGGAGTGTATTTTTGCCATTTATTCAAATTAGAATTAATAAGATGGAACAAGTTTCTTTCTGGCATTCCCCATGGTCTTGTAGAGGATTGATCTTAAGCAATGTGGTTAGCTATGATCTTAGAAGAGCCAGTGGTATTCCAGATAATGCTTTTGTAGATAACTATATTCAGGATGGGATTCTGCAATTACCATATTGCAGTTCTGCTAATTTGAGGACTCTATGGAGATAAATAGAAGGAACCTTTAATGTTTGTAGTGATGATCAATTGGTCTGGAAGGGTAAGAAGCATATGGTTAAACATGTTTATTATCTTCTCCATGGTGAAAAAGAGTCCTTTTCATGGCATTATAGAATTTGGAATATGAAGAGCTTGGCAAAAGTTAATTTCTTGTTGTGGAAGGTTATGTCGAATGCCTTGAATACTAAAGACAAGCTTTGAAAAATGGGTATCATTCAGAATGACATTTTTGTTTTGTGCCAATCAAGTTCAGAGTGTAATACACATCTATTTTATGAATGTAGTTTTGTAAATCAGATTTGGCGCAGGCTATTATTGAATGGGGGTATTCATAGGTCATCTTTGGTGTGCAGAATTGAATGGTTTAATATATCAAGTTAACGAGATGGAGAACTGATAAATGCTGTGTTCTCTTGAGAACTTTGAAGATTTTTATTTATGAAATATGGGCTGAGAGGAATAGGAGGGTCTTCAATTCAGTTTCTCTAAGTGTCAATGATCTTCATGCTGTAATTCACAAGAAAATTCTAAAGAATTTGAAGAATGTTAGGGATTGAGATGCGAAGCTAGTTATGATGGTTCATATGAATGAGGAAGCATGTCTTGTAGTAGTTGTGATCATTTAGCACCGGATAGAGTTTGTTTTTGTTATACTTGTACATATTATTGTTTTTTCCTCTAATCCTTTCTACCGAGTTGTACAGTTTTTTCTTTGGCTATTTTCTTGTCTATGGGTGCAATTGTCTGAACAGTTTGCAATAGTTTTTAGTGTAACGAAATTGTCTGCCTTTCAAGAAAAAAAATGGAGTACATGCATTGATTTCTTGGATTTGAATAAAGCTTGCCCGAAGGATAGTTTTCCGCTCCTTAGGATTGACCAGCTGGTAGACTCAAAAGCGGGTCATAAACTTCTCTCTTTCGTGGATGCATATTCAGGGTATAACCAGATCCCCATGCATGTTCAGGACCAGGATCATATTAGCTTCATCACAAATTTAGTATTATATTGCTACGTAGTGATGCCCTTTGGTTTAAAGAATTCCGGATCAACATACCAACGCTTGTGAATAGAATGTTATATAATAAGATTGGGAAAACAATGGAAGTATACATTGACGATATGCTTGTGAAATATAGACAGTCATCCGACCATACCGTTGACCTAGCTGAAATGTTCGATATCCTTCGACAATATTGAATAAAGATCAACCCCTGAAATGTTCATTTGGAGTCGCTTCCGGAAAATTCTAGGGTTTCATCGTCAGTTCACGTGGAATTGAAATCAATCCAGATCAGATTGCAGCAATCAAGAATATCCAAGAACAGTGGCAGATTAAGGATGTGCAGAGCCTCGCTGAAAAAGTGGCCACATTAAGTAGGTTTATTTCTAAGGCTACAGATAAGTGAATTCCATTCTTCGACCTGATAAAGCGAGGCAAACGCAATTTCCAATGGACTCCTGATTGCGTTGAGGCATTTCAGAATCTTCTCACTCGTCTAGAAAGACCCTTGATATTGTCGAAGCCAATCGACCATGAAGATTTGTTCGTGTACTTGGCAGTATCATCCCATGCAATAAGTTCAGCCTTGGTAAGGGAAGAAGATAAAGTCCAGAGGACGGTGTATTACATGAGTAAGAAGTTAGCGGCAGTAGAGTGGAACTACCCAAGGATAGAAAAACCTACGTATAACTTGCTGATCACATCCAGAAAACTTCACCATTATTTCCAAGCTCACCCTATCACCATATACATCGACCACCCTCTCCGACAAGTCTTGCCGAGACCAGAAGCATTTGGAAGGATAATCAAATGGAATATAGGGTTAAGCCAGATTAATTTTAATTTCCAGCCTCGAAGATCGATAAGAGGGCATGTATTAGCAGACTTTATAGCGTAATTTACTATTCCTAAAGAAGATACAGCAAGCGAAGAGGTCGGTCCCTCAGAGCAGCTGTTTGATACCAACGCTTGAAAGTTATACACTGACAGTGCCAAAAATGATAGGCGATCCGGTGTTGGAGTTGTCCTGGTCACCCCCGAAAAGCGATCAATATACTATGCTCTAAGATTAGAGTTCCATGCCACAAACAACGACTCCGAGTACGAAGCCCTGATTGTCGGGCTAAAGCTTGCAAAGGAGTTGGGAATAGTGAGGTTGGATATTTTCTACGACTCCAAGATATTCGTAAACCAAGTTAATAAGGAGTTTCAAGCAAAGGGACAAGACTTATATTATATTTAAGAGAAGTGGGAAAACTGTTGAGAAGCTTTGAACACTATAGTATAACCCAGATTCCTCGACCAGAGAATCGGAAGGCAGATAGATTGGACAAATTGGCAAGTTCTGACAAACTTGAGGACACAAAAATGGTCCCGATTAAAATCCTGGAGACTCCAAGCATTGATCAGATGGAAATTTATTTGATTATGGAAACTGAACCTAAAACGGAGTCATGGATGACCCCCTTGAAGAACTTTCTCACCAATGGAACACTTCCAATCAAGAAGACTGAAAGGCACGTCGTTATCCGTAAGGCTTCTAGATACGTTACGCAAGGCGAAGTTCTTTATCGTTAAGGATTCTCGATGCCCCTCCTCCAATGTATAGCTCATGACGACATCGAGTGAGTACTAAAGGAAGTACACGAAGGTGAATGCGGCGACCACACCGGAGGCTAAACATTAGCTAAGAAAATATTGACATATGGATATTTTTTCCTACTGTGAATAAAGATGCGGCTAAGTATACACGGCGTTGCGACAGGTGCCAAAAGTTTGCTAAAATCCCTAGGGTACCTCCAGTAGATTGAACACAATGATGAGTCCATGGCCATTCGTTGTCTGGGGAATTAACATTATAGGAAGCCTACTAATCGCAAAAGGCGGAGCAAAATTCTCAATCGTAGCCGTGGATACGAAATAGGTCGAAGTAGAACCGTTGACCACGATCACGACTAAGCGGGTGATAAACTTCATCGTCAAAAACGTCATATGTCGGTTCGAGATCCCAAAAATTATCATAACAGACAACAGGACCCAATTCGACACCACCGATTTCCGAAAATTCTGTCGGAAGTATCATATCGAGAAAAGGTACATTGCAGTAGCGCATCGCAGTCGAATGGACAGGTAGAAGCGGCAAACAAGGTAATTAAGTCCATCCGGAAGAAACGATTGAAGCGGGCCAGAGCCATGTGGGTCGACGAGTTACCCTTGACATTATGGGCCTACAGAATAATTTACAAATCGGCGTCGTGTCACACTCCCTTCCCCCTTGCATTTGGATCGGAGGCGTGTCATCCCAGTGGAATTAGAAGTACCGTCCCACAAGACTACTTATTACAACCCGATGACCAACAATGAACTGCTCCTCGAATCTATGGACATGGTTGAGGAAAAAAGGGGCGAAGCGGATTTGCGTGCCTTGAGACATAAACAACAGTTCGCCCAATATTACGATAAGAAAGTTCGGGCTTGAAATTTTGAACTTGGAGACCTGGTACTGAAACGTGTCTTCCCTGACCCCGCCTTCTCCGGTCCGAAATGGGAAGGGCCATATACCATCCTACGGAGGCTTGATAATGGATCCTTCAGGCTAACGACCATGGATGGAAATGAAATCACCAAAGTGTGGAACGCCCATCATTTGCATCTTTACTTGACATGAAATTGTCATTTTTTAGTCTTTTGTTTTTAGGGCCATGTAAAAAGGCACGACTTGCCTAGAACAGTCTGGTTGCATAAGCAAAAGATTATAAAGTGGACGTAGGTCATGATTTGACCGAACCACTATAAAATATTGTGTGTCATTTACTTTTACCGTACTATTTCTTGCTTATTCTTTTGTTTTATTTCATGTGAGCTATTATGATTGTGATGTTTGTCATAAGTACCCCGATAATCCAAAAACACATAATTCAAAGAATCTTCTATCAAATCAGGAGGCTAATAGCATACAGAGCATCAAAGGGGCAATAAAGTAAATGATACAACCCTAGCACTCTAATTCTCATGATTTGAGAAAGAGTATAAAGGACAAAGAAATGAATTGTCCACGAGACGTGAAGGTGAATCGTGATTAAACGACCGCCTCGACTCCACTTTACCCTTGGTATCTGACGTGATAGTATAAAGGCGCCAGGGACTGAGCGCCGCAAATTAACTCCTACCCCACTGAAGGATTAGGGGAAGATTGAAAGCTGAGTTCGATATCTATCCTGGGCATACGACAGGAGAGTATAAAGGAATGTTGATTAAATGCCACAAAAGGGCTCTACCCCACTGCAGTATCGGGGGCAGATTGAAAGCTGAGCCCGAGCCCTTCATTTCCGGATATGTGGGGGCAATACGTAGTCGATCCTTGTCAATCCTCAACAAGCCCTGGCCAGGCATCATGTTAATGATTAATTAGGGGCATAATTGTATATACACATCAAAAGCTCATCATTTTTAGCCTTTGTTTCGGCTAAGGTCATACTATCATCCTCCTTAGTCTCTTCCGTGATGGCGACATCCTCCTCTTCATTTCCGTCGTCACCACCAGTGTCCTTCAGAGATCCAATCATCTCAGCTTCTTTAGGGGCATCTGTGCTTGGTGTTATAATGACCTTCTCGGCCAACTCAGTCTCTATTTGCTCCTTTTCAACCACTTCAGCTGGCTTGGCGCCTACATCATGAGAAGCAACTATTATTAATTTAGGAGAGAATGTGGTCCACTCAACTGTTTGCTCCACAATATGACGACATGTTATAATAGCTTTGACGAATTATGGAGAGAATATGGAGATACCTCCCGTCGATTTCTTGTCGGAGCCGTAATAGAAGCCTCAACAGGTGGGGGTATGGGAATTTCAGGAATTAGCGGATCATTAGGATTATACTCCTTGATCTCAGCAGCTTTGAGGTCCACGGCTTTGCTAGAGCCCTCCTCAATCTAATTCTTACCTTTGGCCTTAAGCCTCTCCTCCTCCATAGACTCTTTAATTAGACGTCTACCCTCTCCTAGTCTCTCAGGTTCTTCACCTCTGAGGAAAGTCCGCATAAGTTGATCTTCGTCGATAACCTCGTCCTTTAATCGTTGCTTCTCACTTTTGACAATCTAGTCCCATACGTCAACTAAAGTGGTGGGATAATTCTTGATCCAGAAGATGTCCCGAGTTCAAATGACCTGAGCGAAAAAGTCTATCAATAATTTATCAAACTCTTCTATCTCTTTTTCAGCAGTGGCAAGTTTAGCGGTAGCATTCGAGGCAGACTCGAGGACTTCATTAGCATGTCCTTCAGCGAGAGCTGCACTCTGCTCGGCGTGAGCCAGCGTGTCTTTCAAACTTGCCATTTCCTTATCCCAAGCAGCTCTTTCTTCAGCAAAGTGAGCATGCAACAGTTTCAGCTCATTGTTAATAGACCTGAGATCCTCTATCTCTTTCCTCATAGTTGTACGCTCCTTGCTATTGGAGTCAAGCTCGGTGTGAAAACGTCTTTCCGCTTCCTCGAACTGCTTCTTTTAATTTTCAATATCCCTCTGGGCTAAGGCAAGCTGAGCCTGGGTATCCTCTAGTTTTTTCTCAGCCTCACCCCTAGATTTGACGTCGTAATCTGCCTTTTCCCGTCCATTCTATAATCTATTTCAAGAAGACGGATAACCTCGGAGAGCTTCTTGGCATCCTTCTTCATTGCCTTGTATTGTGTGGCCACTTGGCTTACCCGCTCCATGACTTCCGTGTCCTAATCATCAAGAAACGGTTCAAGATTTGGAATAATGTGCATCTTTCTGAAGTAGATTTCGGGGAACTGCTCTCGCAAATGCTTCAGTTTTGCTTGATTTTCAGTAGTAAGAACCACCGACTGTGTTGTAGAAATGTCGATGTTGCCTGTCTAGAAGGAACAAGAGCTGTCTTTTCCTTTTCCTGCCCTTTGCTTGGATCCTTATGCTTGCTCTTGGCCTCTTGGTGATTTTTAGTAGATTCCTCATGAGGACAGACATTCTTTGGAGGGACCGGAACTTTAAGTGGCTGCTTCCCTCCCCCATGCTGAGTTTGGTGACTGTAGTGCTTCTCGATATCATGCCTTAGAGGAGAACGAGAGTGCAAAGAATGAGGTCGGAGGGAATCGTAAGGCTTCCTGCTATCTCTCCCGCAACTATCACCGCAGTCGTGCTCGGTGACGGGATTGAACTTGGGAGTATACTCGCGGAGGTCCCGATGAGAATATCGACGATGGGTCATTTGTCCTGCAAATGTAACAAACAAGTGTAATAATCACGAGTCAGTATCATAACATGCGGTGCATATGGTGTGTGTGTTATGTATAGTCCCCCTCCAACAGACCAGGGCCCGTAGCTAGGCTTGTCTATACAGTATCCTTCTCTTTAACAGGAGTAGGCTCCTCCTGAGAAGTAGGAAAAAATGACCCTGTTCCAATATCCTCAGAAGTGTAGATGTCATCTAGCAATGGAAGTTTGGCTAAATTTTTGTATATATGTTCTTCTATTAAAGAATCGTGAGTCGAGGGCTTAGTTTGTGGCGGCGTCTTTGGAGATGATTCCCCTTTGGGAATGGAAGCACCCTTTGGTTCGTCAGCTTGAGCTTTACCTCTGGTATATATGTTCATCTCTTCATCATCTTGAACAACCATCGGCGAAGGACCTTTTGGAAGCTCAATAGTTGTTATAACTTTTGTGGTCACTTGCCCCTCGACCAGGGGCATACTGCTAGACTCCCCTAGAGCCTGAGTTGGGGGCAGATACTTATAAGGCTTACCGCCTTGACCAAGCCCCAATCTTATATCAAGAAGATGATGCTTATGGATGTTCTCGCCAGTTATACATTTCTTGATTCTGCAAAAGTTGGGTTTGCTATGTAGAAGGCGGGACAAGCGATCTTCGTATACTTCACCCTCTTTCTTCTTAGGATTGGGAACTGTAAAGAGAAAAGTAACATTAGTGCATTGATTTATGAAATCAAAGCAAGAGCTTAGAAATCTGAAACTTACTTGACTGCAACCACCTCCTCGCACACCCGGCCTGATGCTTTATATAGAACCACTCAGATCTAGCATCACATAAGTTGTTTTGTCCGTAAGTCAAGACTTTCTTAGTAAGGATCGACTCAAAGAAAAAAAGTTCGAAGTCCCTATGGAATGGTGTTTAAAGTAATAATAGAAATTTAAATCTTCATAAAGAAGCTCGGTGCCCAGAATTTCTGCATATGCGATGTATAAGGTATATAGAGCAGCATAAGCATTGGGATGAAGTTGCATAGGCAATATGCAGTCGTCTCAGGAGATCGATGACAATCGGAGGAAAAAGAGGAATAGCGCCTATTGAGCACATAACCTTGCCGATAGCCATGTACCCTTCTAGAGTAGAATGGGGTCTATACTTTTGCTACGGGGTTTTAACATTATCCAATGGGATCCCATGCTTTAAGCAGATTTCTTTAGCTTTATATCATCAAGTGTGGAAGCTATGGAATCACTCGGATCGTCTAACTTTTTAACACCCTCAAGTTCATCAGGAGTGCAAGTATCCTCAATCCGGTATTCTTCTTCTTCCTCGAGCGACGTACTCTCAGGGGATGATGATTTTGCCTCAAGATCTGTCTCATATTCTGATCCTGAGATATCCCAATCCGGATCCGACGAGAGTGCGTCAGAATTGAAATAACTGGTAGACTCTGAAGCTGTACTCTTGTCTGATAATCTTGTTGAGCGTTTATATAACATATCTGTTGTGTTTATGCACAAACATTAAAGATTAGAGTACAGTTGCTCGTGAACCCCGTGTGTACAAATGTTAGCGTGTGCCAGTGTGTGCAGTACTAGAAAGAAAAACATGAAGTAAAGCAGATGAAAGAATGATTGGTCATCATATGTCTTTAAGTTAAGTCATTGTCCAATCCAGGAAAATTGGTTCGAAGGCTCTATCCTAACTGTTCATCGATTTGTCCAAATTATAGTTGATTCACAGCTAAAGTATATGCTGACATGTTTGATTAATCAACTTGTAACACCCCGATTTTTCTGTAAACATAAGAGTAACACAATGAAGTACAATTAATTTATAATGTGAGAATTAAGGAAAACGGGCTACACCATTGCGTCCGTCTCGGAATTATACTTAAGATAGAGTCTGAGTTTGCGTAAATCGGACTCCGTATGAAGAAGTTATGGCCTTCGGAAGTTTCTGAAAATATAAAACAGCTAGAAAATAAATTCCAAATTCGAAATTCAAAAATCTGAACCCAGAAGCGGGCTGGGCGGGAAATTTCCCGCCCAGGACCCAGGCCGACCTGGGGGTCAACCTGGGTAGGCAAGTCGACCTAGGGGTCAACCTGGGTAGGCAGGTCGACCATAGGGTCGACCTGGGGATCGACCTCCCCCCTACAGGTCGACCTGTTTTGCCCAGATCCGATTTTCTTCGGCGTGTGATGTGGTTTTGGCTGTTCTGATGGTCTGGATTGGTTCTAGGTTAATATCTAAGGCCCTGGACACTTATATTCTCCTATGAAAACATCCCTAAGCCAAAACCTAAATCTCCTACACTATTCTCTAGCCTCCATAGTTCTCTCCCTCTTAGAAAATAAAATAATGGCGTCGCTACTCTGCTGAAACCTAGGATAAAACTAGTGCATCATCTTCCAAACTAAATAGGATTAAAAGAACAACTAGTCTACATCAAAGAAGTGCTATTTAGTGTCAGAACACAAATTCTAGAATACAAGAATCATTCCCTTTTTGTGAGTACAGTTATTTTCAGATAAGAAATTTAATAATTATCTTGACATTTTTGTGAATCTGGATCTAAGGTTATGCATACTTTTCTGTGGATCTATCTTGACTGTGACTATTCTATATCTGTCCCCTCTTTTCTTCTTTTTTTTGGTTTATAGCCAGACTACCACGAGCCTGCGCCAAATCTCATAAGAGATTAATGCACGAACGCTAAATTTTAGGACAAATGATGGATAATGCATAATTGGACATGACTGGTCTTTGACTGATTTGAGAAAAGAACATAGGTTGTAAATTAAGATCTGGAATCAGTGCATACCATGTATGGTAGGCTGTGATTTGGAAGAAGAATTATTATATGATAGCATATGACTTGGAATTTCGAATATAGTGCATGTTATAATGCGAGGTTTGATTGTGAGGACATAATACATGATTAAAATTTAAGATCTAGACTTGGGCATATTTTATATCACGATATATGACTTGAAAAGAAAAGAAGGATTTGTGACTTAGGAATAAAGATCTATGTTAAAATAAGATAACTATTAATGTGAATGCGTTTAAATATGGGTTTTTGGATATTTGACATCATAGGTTATAATTTAGCATAATTCATATTGTTTGGGGATTTTTGAGAATATTCTGTACTATGCAAAGCTTAACTAAAATTTGGGCATATGTTGTATTATGAATTATGACTATGATTTAGGCATGCAAGGTTAAGCTTAATTTATGATTAGGCAAGATATGTAAACAGAATTTTAGAAATGTTTAATTTGTTGAATTTCCTAATCTGCTATCTGCTAAATCTGTTGAATTGCCTAATCTGCTAAATCTGTTATCTGCTAAATCTGTTGAATTGCCTAACCTGCTAAATATGTTGAATAGCCTAATATGCTACATCTGTTACCTGCTAAATCTATTGAATTGCCTAATCTGTTGAATTACCTAATCTGCTAAATCTGTTATCTACTAAATCTGTTGAATTTCCTAATCTGCTAAATCTGTTATCTGCTAAATCTATTGAATCGCGTAATCTGTTAGATTTGTTATCTGTTGATTTGCCTAATATGTTGAAAGCTAAATAGTTGTAATTTGGGTATGAAAATCCGTAGGCTCGATCTAAGATTGAGTAAAAACATGGAAATCTGATTAGTCTGCTATAACCTGTAAAGAAGTTTAATCTGTAAAATATACATAATTAGTCTGATATCTGTTTAATCTGTATTGGAATAAATTGGTTGTGACACGAGGTTAGACTCTGTTTGCGGTAGAAGCCTGCTCGGAACCAACCGGCTTAACCAGCAACTGCAAACTTTCAGTATAATGTGAGAGATCGTAGGCATAACTAAAATATGCTTAGACACAAGGTTAGGTCTGGCTTGTGGCAGAAGTATGCCCGGAACCGCCCGGCATATCCAGCGGCCACCAACTACCGACCTAATGTGAGAGGTCTGTGCATTGATATTTAATTAATGCAAATTTGAGATAAATATGATGTCTAAAACGTGTTGGGTGGATAGGGTTAAACCAACTAGACTGATGAATCTAATAACACCGTTTTGTGAATCTGTGGGTCCAATACAAAGTTAGACAATCTGTAAGTCTGTTAAATCCGTACATCTGATCTGTTAATCAGAAAACTTGTCAACTTGATAGTCTGATCTATGAACTAGAAATCTGAACTATGTCTGAAATCTGTTAGTCTAGGGACACAAGGTTAGGAGGGGAATTACTTGTGTCATCTGTTGTGCGGAACCCATATTAGTTAGTAACCCTTTCTGGTATCAAAACTTTGACCCCACGCTATGTACATGCTTACTGAACTAATTATAAGCGATTCATTCTAATAATGGCGAGGGGTGTTGATGGCGCGTTCCAACCGGGTCATGTACGTGCATGGATCCGGTCTACTCTGAGGATGTAAGACACCGTGACATCTGTAAATAGGTCTGTGCCAATAGGTTGCCACTTTAGGGAGTGATACACCTTGTTATGGGGCCGACACAGGGTATTTATGTATTTGGGAGCCGATCGCTTGGGGTATGACTTATGGTACACTTTGTTTTGTCTGTTTCTGTTGGTACCGTCTGTTTCTGTTGGGTGGTAACACATGTATGTTTCTGCGTGGTGTCGTCTGTTGGGTGGTAAAGCCCCATTACTAGTGTACACCTAATTCTAACATTTTGTTTCCGTAGAGAATATTTTGTTTCTGTCTTTGATTCCGTTTCCGATTCTGTTTCTGTACCTTCTATTTGTTGGGGTGGTAAAGGCCTATTAGTTAGGTGGTAAAGGCCCATTATTAGTATTCTGCTTCTGTACCTTTTGTCTGTTCGGGTAGTAAAGGCCCATTACTAGCATTGCTATTTCTGTAGAGATTATTCTGTTTCCGTTTCTGTTTCGGTTTAGATATTAGGGTAACACCTAATCCTATTATACTAGTATTAGTGCAGAGAAGTGAAAAGCTTAGCTTAGCCTATATCATTCCGTTTCTTCTGTTTACCTACTATTTCTATTACGGTTACCTCTCATCCAGTTGTATTTACATGTCATGATACTATTATCTGTTTATATGCTGAAAGTCACTAGACTCACCAGACTTATGTCTGACCTAGTTTGTTTCGCCTCTTTTCTTTCCGTCTCCCCCCTAGGTTTTTAGGGTGGAAACATAGGAGCTTGATTCAGATTCTCTCTGCTTGATGTGTTTGAAGTATTGCTTGGCTTTGGCTCTATCTCTCCATGGCAGTTTATATTGGGGATTGTGGATTTAAAAACTATGCATTCTGAAGGCCTTTGTACAAGACCGATATTTATGTACTTGAATTCCGATATTGTGATTTTGAAAGATGTAACTAAACTCATTTTTGTTTCTTTTGTAGTAAAGTTATAATTTTTTCAAGTACTACTTTTATCCATCTTGTAAATTTCTGTTCTGTCTACTAAAAACGCTCCACTAAAGTTAAGGCATTCCCTTTGCGAGTGACCTTAACGGAGGTGGGGTGTTGCACTTGTATTAGAGATGAAGGTTAACAGATTGTATAAAAAGTTTTTGAAAACTATTTTCAAAAAGGTTTAAAAAGGAAGTATTTTCAAAAGTAGCGTTTATTTTGAGAAACATCATCCCCAAAGCCACAACCTATCTTTCTACCCTTTGTTTTGAATCTTTCCTTTTCTTTCGTGTCAGCATGTCTGGGGATCTAAACCTTCTGGAGGGTGTACTGATACCTGGCTAGTTTAGGAGGTACCTAGAAGCTAGGGCTAATGATGCGGGCCCAACAAACGTCCCTCCTCTCCCAGCTGCAGCGGTTCCTCCTCCTCCTCCGCGCGTGAATACTTTCCCGAAGATATGTAGAGACTTTCGAGCCATGGGTGGGAAGAACTTTAATGGAACTGAATCCTTCGTGGAGGCAAGGAACTGGCTCAAAGAAACTGAGGATTTGTTCGTTATCTTCGAGATGGACGATAGGCAGAATATACAGTTGGCGGTATGGTTGCTTAAGGAAGAAGCTTCTTTTTAGTGGGAGGTCACAAATGGAGAGCGTCCGGTAGAGAGATGGATGGATTTCAGGCATAGGTTCGAGATGAAATTTCTCTTACGAGTGGAAGAGAGTCTATACGTAGAGAGGTTCTTGGCGTTAAAGCAGGAAAATTTATCAGTGAAAGAGTACATCAACAAGTTTAACCAGTTAGAAAGATTCGGCTTAGATTTGGTAAATACACCGCATAAGAAGGCACTAAGGTTTGCTAAAGGTTTGAATGAGCAGCTACACGGACTGGCAATGTTCCACATTCCTATTGGGGAAACCTTCAAGAAATTAGTTGACATGGCATTGATGCATGAAGAGGAAACCAAAAGTGAGAAGAAAGAAGAAAAGCTTGAAGGACCACAGAACAAGAAGGCGGGGCCCAAAAAGGAAACACAAAAGAAGGATGAGAAGTCTGAAGATAAGAAGGAGAAGAAGTGCTTTACTTGTGGAAGATCGACCCATCTGAACAAGGATTGCAGAAAGAGGAAGGGCACTTTCTTCAACTATGGAGAAATGGGGCACTTCACTAGGGACTGCCCAAAGAAACGAGGACAAGGGCAGAGGGCAGGACCAACTTCTGGAGGACAGGCGAATACCCTCGAGGCTGGTGGATAGGATAGAAATAAGAAAACTTTATGTAGAAGGTTTAATTTTCTTATCTTATTGTGGAGTTAAAACTCTTTCTGATTCTGGCATTTTGATTCTGTAATTGAAACTCTGCATTTTAATACTAGTCTTGTTTCTGATCCCGCTGTAAACTCAAACCTATGAGGGTTACGACCCATATGTTTGTGATAAGTTGGGGTTTGAGGGTATCTGTTTGGGCATTAAGTTGACTATGACGCGTACATTCTGTTTTTTTTAAGAATCATTTGATAATCTGATCTGTACCAGTAGTCTGTAAGTATCTGAATATTTCTGATAAGGTTAGGGGTTTTTACTCAAAGCGTGAAGTAGATTTCCAGTTGGACATTTGTTTAATGGCAGTGATTCTCTAAGTGTTAATCTGATGTTGATTTCAGTCTTCGGAGTTGACACTTAGGGGGTTATTCTCTTAAACCGATGCCTAATTGGAACCTAGCTTTTGTTTTAATTGTACTTACTTCTATCACTCGACTTTATCCTATCGACCGAATCTTCGACCTTTAGGTAGAAACTAATGCATGTAAACATGTGTTTGAGACATGTTATGTTTGATGGTTGCAAGTGAATGCAAGTAGTTGCTAGTTGTTGCTCATGGATGCATATACACACACTAGGCACTAGATCGACTCAAAAACACTCTCATACTGCATATGGATGTGTGTGCATTTTTAAAATTTTTATGGATGAAAAATGGTTGATTCAGCACATGGATGTTGCATATGAATGAATGCTTGTGCACTCATATAGAAATGATATGTATCAAATAGGAAAATAGCATACATGTTGGACTCATGGCACTGACATAATTCGCATTAAGGAGGTCAACTGAATCAGTGGACCGCCTAATCTTTGCATTAGATAAGGAACATATACACACACTTTTGCATATGTTCATACAACATTAGAAGATTTCTAAGGACAATGGATGCTTGTGGATGATGGTTGAGTAGATGGGTGATTGGATGGTAGGACATATTCTTCCTAACTTGAAGATTTCGAGGACGAAATCCTTTAAGGAGGGGAGAATGTAACACCCCGAATTTTTTGTAAACATAAGAGTAACAAAATGAAGTATAATTAATTTTAAATGTGAGAATTAAGGAAAACAGGTTAAGCCGTTGCGTTCGTCTCGGAATTCTTCTTGAGATAGAGTCCGAGTTTGCGTAAATCGGACTCCGTATGAAGAAGCTATGGCCTTCGGAAGTTTCTGGAAATATAAAACAGCTCGAAAATAAATTCCAAATTCAAAATTCAAAAATCTGAACCCAGAAGCGGGCTGGGCGGGAAATTTCCCGCCCAGGACCCAGGTTGACCTGGGGGTCGACCTGGGTAGGTAGGTCGACCATAGGGTCGACCTGGGGGTCGACCTTAGTGTCGACCTCCCCCTACATGTCGACCTGTTTTGCCCAGATCCAATTTTCTTCGGCGTGTGATGTGGTTTTGGCTGTTCTGATAGTCTGGATTGGTTCAAGGTTAATATCTAAGGCCCTGAACACTTCTATTCTCCTATAAATACATCCTTAAGCCAAAACCTAAATCTCCTACACTATTCTCTAGCCTCCATAGCTCTCTCCCTCTTAGAAAATAAAATAATGGCATTGCTACTCTGCTGAAACCTAGGATAAAACTAGTGCATCCTCTTCCAAACTGAATAGGATTAAAAGAAAAACTAGTCTACATCAAATGAGCGCTATTCAGTGTCAGAACACAGATTCCAGAATACAAGAATCGTTCCCTTTTTGTGAGTACAGTTATTTCCAGATATGAAATTTAATAATTATCTTGACATTTTTGTGAATCTGGATCTGAGGTTATGCATACTTTTCTGTGGATCTATCTTGAGTGTGACTATTCTGTATTTGTTCCCTCTTTTCTTTTTCTTTTTTGTTTATAGCCTGGCTACCACGAGCCTGTGCCAAATCTCATAAGAGATTAACGCACGAACGCTAAATTTTGGGACAAATAATGGATAATGCATAATTGGACATGACTGGTCTTTGACTGATTTGAGAAAAGAACATAGGTTGTAAATTAAGATATGGAATCAGTGCATATAATGTATGATCGACTGTGATTTGAAAGAAGAATTAATATATGATAGCATATGACTTGGAATTTGGAATATAGTGCATGTTATAGTGCAAGGTCTGATTGTGAGGACATAATACATGATTAAAATTTAAGATCTAGACTTGGGCATATTTTATATCACAATCTATGACTTGAAAAGAAAAGAAGGATTTTTGACTTAGGAATAAAGATCTATGTTAAGATAAGATAAATATTAATGTGAATGCGCTTAAATATGGGTTTTTGGATATTTGACATCATAGGCTATAATTTAGCATAATTCATATTGTTTGGGGATTTTTGAGAATATTCTGTACTATGCAAAGCTTAACTAAAATTTGGGCATATGTTGTATTATGAATTATGACTATGATTTAGGCATGTAAGGTTAGGCTTAATTTATGATTAGGCAGGATATGTAAATAGAATTTTAGAAATGTTTAATCTATTGAATTTCCTAATCTGCTATCTGCTAAATCTGTTGAGTTGCCTAATCTGCTAAATCTGTTATCTGCTAAATCTGTTGAATTGCCTAATCTGCTAAATCTGCTATTTGCTATCTGCTAAATCTACTGAATTGCCTAATATGTTAAATCTGTTACTTACTAAATCTGTTGAATTGCCTAATCTGCTAAATCTGTTATCTGCTAAATCTGTTGAATTACCTAATCTGCTAAATCTGTTATCTGCTAAATCTGTTGAATTGCCTAATCTGATAAATCTGTTGTCTTCTAAATCTATTGAATCGCGTAATCTGTTGGATCTGTTATCTGTTGATTTGCCTAATATGCTGAAAGCTAAATAGTTGTAATTTGGGTACGAAAATCCGTCGGCTAGATCTAAGATTGAGTAAAAACATGGAAATCTGATTAATCTGCTATAACCTGTAAAGAAGTCTAATCTGTAAAATAGACATAATTAGTCTGATATCTATATAATCTATATTGGAATAAATTGGCTATGACACGAGGTTAGACTCTGTTTGCGGTAGAAGCCTGCCCGGAACCAACTGGCTTAACCAGCAACCGAAAACTATCAGTCTAATGTGAGAGGTCGTAGGCATAACTAAAATATGCTTAGACACGAGGTTAGGTCTGGCTTGTGGCAGAAGTCTGCCCGGAACCGCCCGGCATATCTAGCGGCCACAAGCTACCGACCTAATGTGAGAGGTCCGTGCATTGATATTTAATTAATGTAAATCTGAGATAAATATGATGACGTGTTGGGTGGATAGGGTTAAACCAACTGGACTGATGAATCTAATAAAACCGTTTCCTGAATCTATGGGCCTAATACAAAGTTAGATAATCTGTAAGTCTGTTAAATCCGTACATCTGATCTGTTAATCTGAAAACTTGTTAACTTGATAGTCTGATTTATGAACTAGAAATCTGAACTCTGTCTGAAATATGTAAACAAGTTAATCTGAATTCTGTTAGTCTAGGGACACAAGGTTAGGAGGGGAATTACTTGTGTCATCTGTTGTATGGAACCCATATTAGTCAGTAACCCTTTCTGGTATCAAAACTTTGACCCCACGCTATGTAGGGGTCCGGGCACGCTTATTGAACTAATTATAAGCGGTTCATTCGGATAATGGCGAGGGGTGTTGATGGAGCGTTCCAACCGGGTCATATACGTGCATGGATCCGGTCTACTCTGAGGATGAAGACACCATGACATCTGTAAATAGGTCTGTGCCAATAGGTTGCCACTTTAGGTAGTAATACACCCTGTTATGGGGTCGACACAGGGTATTTATGTATTAGGGAGCCAATCGCTTGGGGTAGGACTTAGGGTACACTTAGTTCTGTCTGTTTCTGTTGGTACCGTCTGTTTCTGTTGGGTGGTAACACCTGTCTGTTTCTGCGTGATACCTTCTGTTGGGGTGGTAAAGGCCCATTACAAGTGTACACCTGATTCTAACATTCTGTTTCCATAGGGAATATTTTATTTCTGTCTCTGATTCCGTTTCCGATTCTGTTTCTGTACCTTCTGTCTGTTGGGGTGGTAAAAGCCTATTAGTTGGGTGGAAAAGGCCCATTATTAGTATTCTGCTTCTGTACCTTTTGTCTGTTCAGGTAGTAAAGACCCATTACATTGCTATTTATGTAGAGATTATACTGTTTCCGTTTCTGTTTCGGTTTAGATCTTAGGGTAACACCTAATCCTGTTATACTAGTATTAGTGCAGAGAAGTGAAAAGCTTAGCTTAGCTTATATTATTTCGTTTCTTCAGTTTACCTATAATTTCTGTTACGGTTATCTCTCATCCAGATTTATTTACATGTTATGGTACTATTATCTGTTTATATGATGAAAGTCAGTAGACTCACCAGACTTATGTCTGACCTAGTTTGTTTCGCCTCTTTTCTTTCCGTTCCCCTCCCCCCCCCCCCCCCCCCGGGTTTTTTGGGTGGAAACATAGGAGCTTGATTAAGATTCTCTCTGCTTGAAGTGTTTGAAGTATTGCTTGGCTTTGGCTTTATCTTTCCATGGTAGTTTATATTGGGGATTATGGATATAAAAATTATGCATTCTGAAGGCTTTTGTACAAGACCGATATTTATGTACTTGAATTCCGATATTGTGATTTTGAAAGATGTAACTAAACTCATTTCTGTTTCTGTTGTAATGAAGTTATAAAATTTTCAAGTACTACTTTTATTTGTCTTGTAAATTTCTGTTCTGTCTACTAAAAACGCTCCACCAAAGTTAAGGCATTCCCTTTGTGAGTGACCTTAACGGAAGTGGGGTGTTACACAGCTGTACTTAGTCGGGAATAAATCATAGACTAAGAATTGGTTTGGGAAAAGTCGGATTATGCAAATTTATGGTACGGCTCGTAGGGGAAGTCTAGCTCGCGATAAGGACTTGAATGGTGGACATGCATCGGCTCATGACAAGGGATCGACTCACAGGGAGGAGTCTAGTTCATGGTTATAGCGTGGCTCATGGTCAAGCATCTGCTCATACACCCTGTCGATTCGCCTTGTTCGGCTACCCCAAGAAGTGTAGATACCTATGCTGGTCCCACCATGGGGTGTATCAAGACCCATGGTGGTGGCCCCGACACAATTACTAGAAGGCATAAGATATACTACTGGTGCCCCCAATGCCCTGCTTGTCTGCTCCGGAGTGCGTGCACGACCGCACACCGTTAGACCTACACTGTGCACCTAACATTGCCGTTATTTGACCGCTTACAATCAGCCCAGTAATCGTGCCCCACCCTGCCTAGTTTCTGGGTACCGTTGATACCTAAATTGGGTTACTGCTGAAACGGGTCCCTACGTTACCAGGGTTTTCTAGTCAAACATGTTAAGTGGTTAAGTGTATGTATATACCTAACCCCACCCATCAATATTTGTTAACATGTTGAATCTTTGGTTAAGTGTTTTCAGTTGACTTAACCCTATAACCTGTCCTTAGCCTTTTAGAGCACCGACCACTCACATTAGACAGATATCACTACGGTTACTGGATGTGCCGGTTGGTTCCGGGCAGGTTTATACCGTAGTTCAGTCTAACCTCGGGTCTTTATTGGGCTCAATGTTTAACCACCCACATTGGATAGGTATTGTTGTGACTACTGGACAGCCGGGCGGGTCCGGGCAGATTTACGTCACAACTCAATCCAACCTCGGGTTAAACATGTCGTATTTTCTAAATTTACATTTCACCATTCAATTTAATATGTAAATACCATGTTCTTCATTTTTGGGTATAACAATTTATACCGCTAAAATGTCACAGTCGTTGGCACGCGCCAAACATGCCAACATATTTATTTATATCATGTTTTACACCCAACGCTATTACCCCCGTTTGTACGTACTAATGTTAGGCTCGACACAACTCAGCCCAACTTGATAAGCGTGAGAAAAGGGGAAATCAAGAACATGTAATATTTCTATGTCACATAAAAGGTGTGTAGCGCATGAACTTGCAATTTGGCGATTCAACTAACATAAACATTTGATCATATGAACTTGCATTCAAATAGGCATATGACTAAGTAGGTGACATGTGAAATAGCATAACTTTGGATTTGCCTAGATGTGAGTTTAAACATATATAACTAGGCATAATGTCAAACACCAAACTAGCATGTTACATGTTCATAAAATGTCCACTTTTTATCATAACCCAAAGGTGTAAACTAACTTTAAAACAAGCAGTCCATTTTAACATGATACTAGCATAATTTGTGTAACCTAAATATACTTAATATTAATCCAATTGTACTTGTGATGAATCTAAGATATATACATAGATTTTGAGTCACGTAGGCATAAAAGATCCCAGATCTATAACATGTTTACATAAGTATATAGTCCATGATATCAACATAAACATAAAGGGGATATTAACATAAACATGAGAGGGATCTAATCATAGACTTTGCCACAAAACTTGCAATTACCATCACTTTCATATACAAACGTATAATAAACTAGCATCGATCCATTTATTCCACAAATCAATTCACCAAAAATAATCCCGATAGAAACATTACAATACACAAGATCTACACCATTACAATGATACAATTCTATTCCCAATTACATCGTATCACATCATAATTTTATTCAAATTCTGAAAGACCACTATACTTACAATGTGACGAGATCTTGTTTTCTGATTTCTGTTTTCTAAATTTGGAGGTGCTCTCCTTTGGGTAGCAATTTGTTGATTGATTTGATTAGACTTTAATTTGCTTCTTAGTTTGATTCTTGGCAGCTACGATCAACTCCTTCCAGACAGCATGACGACTCCTCTCTTATTTTCTTATGTGAATTAGTTGAGTCTTAGAGTGTATTTATAGAGTTTTGAAGTTAATTTGAGCCGTCAGATGCAAACAGGGAGGGAAGTCAGACCGTACAGCACACCAGAGTCGAACCAGGGTCAGACCTACCTGGTCAGGCCGACCAGGCAAGTTGACCTGCTGGTCGACACCCAAGTCGACTACGCAGTCGACCTGGGGGTGACCAGGTCGACTGCCCAGTCGACACTAGAGTCGACCTGGTCACTGGGCGGGAGTTTTCCCGCCCAGCCCAGTTTGAACTCGAATTTCAAATTTTAAACGTGATCTGAGCTGTTTTTTGAATTCAAATTTATTCTGAAACTTCCGGAGGTCGTATCTCCTTCATACGGAGTCCGTTTCACGCAAACTCGGACTCTATCTTAACCAGAATTCCGAGACGAACACAATGGCGTAAGCCATTTCCCTTAATTCTTTCATTAGAATTAATTATACTTTAATTTATGAATTTCACTGTTATAGAATATACGGGGTGTTACATTCTCCCCCACTTAAAAGGATTTCGTCCCCGAAATCTTCAAGTTAGGAAGAATGTATATCCTACCATCCAATCGTCCATCTACTCATCCAACAAACACAGGTATCCATTGTCCTTAAAGACTTCTAATGCTTTATGATCATATGCCTTTTGTGTGTATATGTCCCTATCTAATGCAAAAATCAGGAGGTCCACTAATTCAGTTGACCTCCTAAATGCAAATCATGTAAGTGTCATGAATTCATCATGTATGCAAATTTTTCCTACTCATAATTCTACATGAGTGCACAACAATTTATACAAATGCGACAACCATATGATAACATATAAAATTTCAACCACATATGAACGAGAATACATATATGCATATGCAATATGAAGTGACTGAGCCGATCTAAAACCTAGAATGTGTGTGTATATGCATCCACGAGCAACCACTAGCAATCACTTGCAACCACTTGCAGCCATCATCCATAACATGTTTTCAAATACATGTTTGCATCCATTTGTTTTCTACCTGAAGGGTTAGGAAAAGGACTGAGGAGATATACCTAAAAGATAGATAAAGCATAACTTAAGGAAAAAGAGGGATCAAAGATGTACCCTCAAAAAGAAAAGGGTAGGCAGCGCGTATTCTGTCCTCAGTTTCCCAAGTCGCGTCTTCCTCGGCGTCACTCCACTGAACTTTGACGAGCTTGACTTCGCGGTTGCGTAGCTTTTTCACTTCAGTTCCTAAGATGCGTGTTGGAACTCTTCTCACAGTTGCTTCACGTTCCACTTCGGCTTCTTCTAGAATGCTAGGCTCTACTATTTCGGCAGACTCGTGTAAACACTTCCGAAGGTGAGAAACATGAAAGACATTGTGAACTCCGGCTAGTCCCTCGGGTAGCTCTAATCTATAGGCCATCTTCCCAACCTTCTCGATGATAGGAAATGGTCCTACAAACCTTGGTGCTAGCTTTCCAGTGGATCCAAAGCGAACGACGTTCCTTAGAGGAGATACCTTAAGAAAAACTCTATCCCCAACCTCAAACTCAAGGTCGGTCCTTCTCTTGTCGGCGTAGGATTTCTGTCTATCTTGGGCCGTCTTCATCCTTCTTCGAATCAAGTCCACTTTTTCTGAAGTTTCTCTGATCATGTCTGGACCAAGAATAACCTTATCTGTAGACTTCCACCAACAAGTTGGTGACTTGCACGGTCTTCCATACAATGCTTCGAAGGGTGCCATGCCTATGGTAGCTTGGAAGCTATTATTGTAAGCAAACTCCACTAAGGGAAGGTGATCCTCCCATGTCCCTCCAAAGTCTAGAATGCAAAGTCTCAAAAGATCCTCTAAAACTCTATTCACCCTTTCCGTCTGTCCATCGGTCTGGGGGTGATAGGCTGTGCTCAAACATAACTGTGTGCCTACAGCTTCTTGCAAACTTCGCCAAAACTCGCTTGTGAAGATAGGGTCTCGGTCACTAACAATGCTGGAGGGTATCCCATGGAATCGAACTATCTCCTTGATGTAAAGAGACGCTAGTGATGAGGCGGTCCTTCTACTCTTGACAGGTAAAAAGTGGGCGCTCTTTGTAAGCCTATCCACTATTACCCAAATGCTAGTATTGCCCCTTCTCGACCTAGGCAGCCCATCAACGAAGTCCATTGAAATGCTATCCCACTTCCACTGTGGGACCTCTAGGGGATGAAGCAGTCCTCCAGGCTTTTTCTGTTCCGCTTTAACTTGTTGGCATACCATACACTTAGAAATGAAATCTGCCACGTCCTTCTTCATGCCGTTCCAAAAAAAAACTCTCTTCATGTCCTTGAACATTTTGTCTCCGCCTGGATGTATTGTCATCTTGGAATGATGTGCTTCCTCGAGAACCTTCTTTATCAACTCCTTTGCTTGTGGAGCGCATAGTCTTCCGTCGCGTCTCAGCCAGCCTTTATCATCAATAGAGTATCTGCAGAGGTGACTAGAAGTCTCACCCCTAATTAGTTTATCAACCACTTCGACTAGCTGAGGGTCCTCACGTTGTGTCGTCCCTATTGTGTCCAAAAGAGTAGGGTGCACCTCAAGAGATGCTAACAAACCCGGTACGAAATCAGAGGAAAGCCTAAAGTTAAAACTGGCTATATACTCTAGGCTTTGCCTTTCTACAAAGAGTGGGCTTAGGGTCAGTTTCTTCCTACTCAAGGCATCTGCCACCACATTGCCCTTGCCCGGAGTATAGGAAATCTCGAAGTCATACGAGGCAAGAAACTCCATCCATCTCTGTTGCCTCAAGTTAAGATCTTTCTGCGAGCAAATATATTTCAACGATTTATGGTCAGTGTAAAGTTCGAACTTCTCACCTAGGAGATAATGTCGCCAAGACTGAAGTGCAAATACGATGGCGGCTAACTCAAGATCGTTGGTCGGGTAGTTCTTTTCATGAACTTTCAGTTGCCTTCCACCATAAGCTACTACCCTTCCTTCTTGCATCAAGACATCGCCTAGCCCTGTCCCACATGCATCTGTATAAACTGTGAACATCTTGCTTCCGTCTGGCAGAGTCAGGACTGGGGCTGTTGTAAGAGCCCTTTTTAGGCGTTGGAAAGCCAACTCGCAATCCAAGTCCCAATTGAACACTAGATTCTTCTTTGTCAGCCTTGTGAGTGGAGCTGAGATTTTCGCAAAATCCCTTATGAATTTTCGGTAGAAACTTGCTAGTCCTAGAAAACTTCGGACCTCAGTTGCATTCTTTGGTGTCTTCCAGTCTTGCACCACAACTACCTTCGCGGGGTCTACGGCCAGCCCTTCTTTAGATACTACATGCCCAAGAAACCTTACTTCCTCTCTCCAAAAGTGGCAATTTGAAAATTTTGCCTTTAGCTTATGTGCTCGGAGAGTATCCATGATTTCCTTCAGATGTTGAGCATGCTCTTCCTCACTCTTTGAAAAGACCAAGATATCGTCTATGAAAACAACCACAAATTTGTTGAGGAATTCTCTGAACACTCTGCTCATTAGGTCCACGAAATAAGCGGGTGCATTTGTCAGGCCGAAAGGCATGACAAGCCACTCAAAGAAACCGTCTGGGGTTCTGAATGTCGTTTTATCAATACTATCTTCAGTCACTCTTAGCTGATGAAACCCAGTTGCTAGATCAAGTTGGGCGAAAACCAACGCGCCTACAAGCTGATCAAACAAATCGTCGATTCGGGGAAGAGGGTGCCTATTTTTCTTGGTCAACTTTTTTAACTCCCTATATTCAACACAGAGGCGAAGCGAACCGTCTGCTTTGGTTGCGAACACCACTGGAGCACCCCATTCTGAAATGCTCCGTCTAAGGAACCCCTTTTTGAGAAGTTCTTTAACCTGCTTACTGAGCTCCTTTCTCTCCCTTGGAGCCATATGTCTGACAGGTAAAGCTACGGGCTTTGCATTATCTACAAGATAGATACGGAAGTCTATTTCCCGCTTCGGAGGTAAGCCTTTCACCTCCTCGAAGACATCCGGATATTCTCGGACTACTCTAACCGACTGCAAATTCTCGTCAGAAGCATCAAGCGACTCTAGATAACTAAGCATAACAGCATTCAAAGGGTTACAGGAAATTTCTAGAGTGTTACCAAGCCGAGTCAAGAGTCTAACTGCTCTCTTCTCACAATCAAGAATGGCACCATTACTGGATAACCAGTCCATGCCTAAGATCAAACCATATCCCGAGAAGCCTAGAACAAAGGCATTACAACTAAACTCAACACTGAGAATAGAGATTTTCAAACCCAAACAAACCATTGACAAGTAAGCGGAGCCCCCAATTAGATTTGAAACTACTAAGGGATCCTCAACCATACTAGTGTCTAGATGCAGAGATTCTACTAAAGCAGATGAAATAAAGGAGTGTGATGCACCAGAGTCAAAAAGTGTGCGAACTGGATGATCATAAAGATAGTTTACACTTTCTACAGAAATATTACTACCTCGCTCCTGTGAAGGGGCTGTCAGAGCATGAACTTGTCCTCTTGAAGTAGATCCAGCTTTTTGTCCCTGTCCTTTCTTCTTTGGGCAGTCCTTAGCTTGGCGCCCAGTCTCTCCGCAATGAAAGAAACCACCCATCTTTGCCTTCTTCTTCCGACAGTCTTTCTCTATATGTCCAACTATGCCACAGAAATGGCAATTTCTCCTCTCACGGGACTTCTTGTTCTTTCCTCCTTTCTTAAAGTCTGTCTTCTTGGCCTATAAACCTTCTTCCTTTTCCTCAGCCTTAGTCTCCTTCTTGCCGTGGTCTTCCTCATGTAGCAACGCCATGTCCACCAAGCTTTCATAAGTCGCTCCCGTGGACACATGGGTCATGGCAAGGCTGTGTATAGGCCCATTCAGACCTTTGGCGAAGCGAAGCGCCTTCTTGTGTTGGGTATTTAATAAGTCCAGCCCAAATCTGGCCAGCTGATTGAACTGATTAACGTACTCACTGACCGTCATGCTTCCCTGTTTAAGATTCAAGAACTTCTCTAGTTGCAGGCTCCTTTCAGCTTGGGAGAGGAATTTCAGTTCGAACCTTGTCCTAAAATCATCCCAAGTTTCCACTGCCCTCTGAGCATTAGTGATCTCCCACCAATAGGAAGCTTCATCTTTGAGCAACCACGCTGCTAGCTGTATCTTTTTCCTATCATCAACTCCGAAGATGTCAAACAGATCCTCGGTCTCCTTTAGCCAATTTCTTGCTCCTACAAAAGGCTCAGTTCCATGGAAGTCCTTTCCACCCATAGATTTGAAGTCTCTACATGTTTTGGCAAAAGCATTTCCAAGAGGAGAGGCAGGAGGAGGAGGAGGAGGAACCGCTGCCACTGGAGGAATGTTTGCTGGGCCCGCGTCATTGGCCCTTGCTTCTAAGTACCTCCTAAACCAGCCGGGTATCGTTACTCCTTCAGGAAGGTTAAGGTCTCCAGACATGCTGAAACAGAAAGGAAAGATTCAAAACGAAGGATAGAGAGAGATAATGTACATGGCTTCGGGGGATTATGCCTTTTAAAATATGACACTTTTTTTTTGAAAAGAAATGCTTCTTTAAACTTTCTTATGAAAGCAATTTCAAAAACTTTGATATTATTTGGTAAACCTATGCTCTGATACCAAGTGAAACACCCCACCTCCGTTAGGGTCACTCACAAAGGGAATGCCCTAATTTTGGTGGAGATTTTTATGTATAAGTCACAGATATACAAGACAGATATAAATACACATATTTTTAAACAGCGGAAACAACAACTTTTATTTCACCAAAATACGTGTTACACAAACCACACCATAATTGTCTTACAATACTTCCAAAAACATTACATTTCCATAACTGTCTTGATTAACAAAGAAGCATAAAACATAAAGTAAAGTAACAAAGTCCCCATAATGATATCCAAAGCCATGGTCCAGGACAAAGAGATCCAAACCGTACATTTACTGTCTTCAAGCTTGCAAAAGAGTCTGGCTAGGCTGAGTTGTTTCCTCCCTGTGGACCTGGAGGGGGGGAGGGGAACGAAAGAAAAGAAGACGAAAAGAAAAACGGAGCCAGACATAAAGCCTGAGTAAATCTAGTGACTTTTCAGTATGTGAATAAGAAAAGGATATGATAGACATAAACTGAAAACAGGATATTATCATAACTAAGGGAGTGTAGTCTAGATTCGAATATACTATCGAACCCACATCATATCTCTGCATTTACTAGTATTACTCTAACCGGCACCCCATGCTGAGGGTGAAGTGATCCTTTTTGTTTTCTAAGATCGGCTCCTACTCGTACGTGTGTCTTACGGCTACCCCAAGAAGTGTAGATACCTATGCTGGCCCCACCATGGGGTGTATCAAGACCCATGGTGGCGGCCCCGACACAATTACTAGAAGGCATAGGATATACTACTGGTGCCCCCAATGCCCTGCTTGTTTGCTCTGGAGTGCGTGCACGACCGCACACCGTTAAACCTACACTGTGCACCTAACATTGCCGTTATTTGACCGCTTACAATCATCCCAGTAATCGTGCCCCACCCTGCCTAGTTTCAGGGTACCGTTGATACTTAAATTGGGTTACTGTTGAAACGGGTCCCTACGTTACCAGGGTTTTCTAGTCAAACATGTTAAGTGGTTAAGTTTATGTATATACCTAACCCCACCCATCAATATTTGTTAACATGTTGAATCTTTGGTTAAGTGTTTTCAGTTGACTTAACCCTACAACCTGTCCTTAGCCTTTTAGAGCACCGACCACTCACATTAGACAGATATCACTATGGTTACTGGATGTGCCGGTTGGTTCCGGGAAGGTTTACACCGTAGTTCAGTCTAACCTCGGGTCTTTATTGGGCTCAATGTTTAACCACCCACATTGGATAGGTATTGTTGTGACTACTGGACAGCCGGGCGGGTCCGGGCAGATTTACGTCACAACTCAATCCAACCTCGGGTTAAACATGTCGTATTTTCTAAATTTACATTTCACCATTCAATTTAATATGTAAATACCATGTTCTTCATTTTTGGGTATAACAATTTATACCGCTAAAATGTCACAGTCGTTGGCACGCGGCAAACATGCCAACATATTTATTTATATCATGTTTTACACCCAACGCTATTACCCCCGTTTGTACGTACTAATGTTGGGCTCGACACAACTCAGCCCAACTTGATAAGCATGAGAAAAGGGGAAATCAAGAACATGTAATATTTCTATGTCACATAAAAGGTGTGTAGCGCATGAACTTGCAATTTGGCGATTCAACTAACATAAACATTTGATCATATGAACTTGCATTCAAATAGGCATATGACTAAGTAGGTGACATGTGAAATAGCATAACTTTGGATTTGCCTAGATGTGAGTTTAAACATATATAACTAGGCATAATGTCAAACACCAAACTAGCATGTTACATGTTCATAAAATGTCCACTTTTTATCATAACCCAAAGGTGTAAACTAACTTTAAAACAAGCAGTCCATTTTAACATGATACTAGCATAATTTGCGTAACCCAAATATACTTAATATTAATCCAATTATACTTGTGATGAATCTAAGATATATACATAGATTTTGAGTCACGTAGGCATAAAAGATCCCAGATCTATAACATGTTTACATAAGTATATAGTCCATGATATCAACATAAACATAAAGGGGATATTAACATAAACATGAGAGGGATCTAATCATAGACTTTGTCACAAAACTTGCAATTACCATAACTTTCATATACAAATGTATAATAAACTTGCATCGATCCATTTATGCCACAAATCAATTCACCAAAAATAATCACAATAGAAACATTACAATACACAAGATCTACACCATTACAATGATACAATTCTATTCCCAATTACATCGTATCACATCATAATTTTATTCAAACTCTGAAAGACCACTATACTTACAACGTGACGAGATCTTGTTTTCTGATTTCTGTTATCTGAATTTGGAGGTGCTCTCCTTTGGGTAGCAATTTGTTGATTGATTTGATTAGACTTTAATATGCTTCTTAGTTTGATTCTTGGCGGCTATGATCAACTCCTTCCAGACAGCATGACGACTCTTCTCTTATTTTCTTATGTGAATTAGTTGAGTCTTAGTGTGTATTTATATAGTTTTGAAGTTAATTTGAGCCGTCATATGCAAACAGGGAGGGAAATCAGACCGTACAGCACACCAGAGTCGAACCAGGGTCAGACCCACCTGGTCAGGCCGACCAGGCAAGTCGACCTGCAGGTCGACACCCAAGTCGACTACGCAGTCGACCTGGGGGTGACCAGGTCGACTTCCCAGTCGACACTAGAGTCGACCTAGTCACTGGGCAGGAGTTTTCCCACCCAGCCCAGTTTGAACTCGAATTTCAAATTTTAAATGTGATCTGAGCTGTTTTTTTGAATTCAAATTTATTCTGAAACTTCCGGAGGTCGTAACTCCTTCATACGGAGTCCGTTCCACGCAAACTCAGACTCTATCTTAACCAGAATTCCGAGACGAACGCAATGGCCTAAGCCATTTCCCTTAATTCTTTCATTAGAATTAATTATACTTTAATTTATGAATTTCACTGTTATAGAATATACGGGGTGTTACACGAGCTACCACCACGACCCGCCTCGCTATCCCCTTCCACGAACCGATGTTTTGTTCCCGTCCACGAGTGAACCTGCTACCTGGCTCCTCTCCATGACCCGATATGCAGAAACTCATCTCCCATCCAAGCCTTTTTCCAACCACCACCACGAGCTGATCCCCAACAATGAAACCGTCTTCAAGTTCTTTCCCTAGCTTATAACTATCTAACACCTCAACCCTATCAATCTCTAACTCCATGTTTCTATCGCAAGATCGTTCAGGGATTAGTTAGCGTGAATTCCCACCATTATCACCACCGTAACTGGCGGTGACATCAGCAATGATGTCGAGTGATTTACCAATAAAAATCAATAAAAGATGAAGGAGGGAACAACGTTTAATTCGATGCTGATTTCCAAACACAAAATAGAACTCAAAAGTGAAAATCTTGTTACCTATTCTAATTGAGGAGATGAGTTCGAAGTTATATGAATTTGGGGGCTAGGGTTTCAATCGTTCTAACAAATGAGGGTTGTGGAAATAAGAATAAGAAGAGGAGAAGGGTGGTGTTATACATGCTGTCACGATAGGCCTCGTGAATCCCATATTTTCTCGATGAGGCACTTGGGCCTGGCCCATCCAATCCGTGGTACTTGGCCCAGGCTCGGAGTCTGGTAACTGTTCGTGGAGACCCTGCTTCAACCCAAAACGTGGTGTCTTGGAATTTTGGCGAGAACATTAGGGGTACAAAAGGGTTATTTAAGGCCCATGTAAGCATATCGATATAAATATATAAAGTAATTTCCTACCACCACCAAAAGAAAGTTTGGTAGCTTACCTGAGGAATTGCTCATATTTTGCTTTAAACTTCAAAGTTGGAGAGTCGACTAATGATAAACAAATAATTAGAAACATAAACTGCTATTTATACTCGTCTCGAGATACCAGAAAGCATGGTTTCACGAAGAAACACGACATTGCGAAGCGATATGACCCTACTAATAGATACTACTGTTGGTGCTCACCCTTTCAAGAAAAGATAGTTTGATTATTTCGAAGCGCATTTCATCCATGATAAAATGTACTTTAAGGGGGCAAAATGTTGGCTAGCTTTATGATCAAGCCACCAAGAACTTGAGCACTCGAAACTAGGCAGATGAATATTCGTATTCATGTGAACTTGGAACAAATACGTTGGCTCATCAATACGGCTCGTCACCCAGGACATTGACTGTTTCGTGGTCCTCCTCCCTTTCACCATTGGCATGTCCTAGAGCACAACCCGGCTCGACCCCCTACATCACGAACTGACCCTACTTCCAAAGAAAGTCAAGACTTGGTCAGCCTCCACAAACCCATGAACCGCAAATCACGCATCTGAAGACACGTGTCTGTAACAACCATGTTGACTACTTCTCCATCAAGCCATGAACCCTCCGAGATCCTCGGCATTTGGTGCCATGTGTCTTTATGAGCCACCTGCATAAGTCACCTATAAGTAACCCAACATTTGTCATTTTTTCAGGATCTTTTGGCAATTGAGAGTTCTGATTCCACCATTATCATACTTCCTATTTCTAATCAGAAATATCTCGAATTTGTTGAGTGAATTATCATTGTAAAAGGGAGATTAAGATGAAATTGTGATTGTATTTGCATTCAATCGTATAATCGAAGTCATGTAAAATGGATGTAGGCTCTTTAACACTGAATCACTATAAATTTAGTGTGTTTGCTACATTTCGTTTCATTTCTAGTCATAATTCTCTGCGATTCAAGATAATTTGGGTGTTAGAACCGTATTTTGGTCTAACATTAGTCAACGGATGAACTCAAGTGTCTCTACTTCCCTATGTACTTGGAAGGGGTGGCTTCGCTCTGGTTCACAAAGCTCCCACCAAGGTCAATTAATGACTTCTCATCTTTGGCCAAAAAAATTAGAGAACAGTTCAGGCTGCAATCTATAAAAGTAAAGGATGTGATGTCTCTTAACGATATGGAGCAGAAACCTGGAGAGTCTATTAAAGCTTTCCTCTCTCGATTCAATGCAGCAGCTGTGGAAGTAGCAGATCCGGAACCCCTATTAGTTCTAACGGCATTGAAGGGCGCCATCATTAAGAAGTCGAAATTTGGGAAATGACTTAAGATGAAAAAGCCAAAAACTTTGGAATGATTCTACGCGAAGGCTGAGGAATATATCTATGTGGAAAAGACCCGTCCTTTGCCATGGATACAACTGAAAGTAGCAAGGCTCCGTCAAAGTGGGACAACGATGCACAGGGAGATCAAAAGCATTCTGGAGGTCAAAAGAGAGGCAATGACTCTAAAGACAACCCGAACAACAAGAAGATCCACTTTTTCAAGAACTCTGAGTTGACTCCGCTTACAGATACTTTGGAAAATGTGTTTCTTGCTAGTAAAGACACCGAAGACTACCCACATCCGAAGCCGCTGAAAGTCACTGATTCTGGCATAAGTTTGGGAAGGTTCTGTCGCTTTCATAACCAGCCGGTCCATAACACAAATGAGTGTACGCACTTAAAGAGCTTGGTTGAGGAGCTAATCCAAAAAAATAGGCTTCAACAGTACATGAAGAATCCACAAAATGCTCAAGCTCCCTAAGGGTAGGGTACTCCGGTGGACCAATCTGGGTCAGGAGAGAGACCTCAAGCTCCTGTCAAACCTCGACTAATCATTAATACAATCTCAGTTAGACCACATCCAGCCGGTGGAAGCTGTAGGGACATGAAGAGGTATGCCAACGAACTGAAAAACCCTTCAAAGGAGGAGGATTGCATGGTCTTAAGAAACACATTTCCAATAAAGGAGCCAAGGACTACAGGTGAGGATATGGTATTCAAGGAGAGAGATTCCGGTGGATTACTGATGCCAATGGTTGATCCCATGGTCGTCACTATCAGCATCAGTCACGCCACTGTAAGAAGGGTATTGATTGACAGTGGGGCATCCGTCAATGTGTTTTTCATCAATGCATTTAGTGAAATGAAACTCTCTATGGAGGATGTGTGAGCCTGTATAGATAAGATCCAAGGATTCACCGAACAACCCACTCAACCGATAGGTGTGATAGTCCTTCTAGTAGAACTTGGTGGAGGGAGAAAACGTTGCAATGATACAGACTTTCATATTAGTGGATGAACTTTCAGCTTATAACGCATCCCTTGGAAGGCCAGCGTTGACTGCCTTCAAGATTGCACTAGCTCCATGGTGCCTCACCATGAAATTTCCAACTGAAAAGGTATTGGTGTGATTAAAGGTGATCAAAAGACGGCTAGGGAACGCTACATGGCAGAATTGATTACAGCCAAGAAGAAGGATATAGGAAAGAATGTGGCGGCTCCCCTCCGCATTCATGACACCCCCTTATAGCAATTAGGGCGGGGCCCCTGTATTGGAGAACATAGCGAGGCCCAGGAGGAAATGGATCCAAGGAAGACCCGTACAGGGGAAGACCGTGCAACACCAGCTGAAGCCACAATTCTAATCCCAGTTCATGACGATGATCCAGATAAAGTACTAAAGACAGGCTCTTAGCTGGGCCTCAAGGTGCAAAAAGATTTGACTATGTTTTTAAGAGCAAATTTGGATGTTTTTTCTTGGAATCATTTTGATATGTGTGGAATTTATCCTAATGTAGTAGTACACAAATTGAATATTAATCCGAATATGACTCCAGTAAAACAAAAAAGACGAACTCAAGGACCTGAAAGGTCTAGAGCACTAAAAGAAGAAGTGGATAAGTTGATGGAAAACGACTTCATATGTGAATCCACATATCTGAAATGGGTCTCTAATCCGGTACTTGTGAAGAAATCTAATGGCAAATGGCGACTGTGTGATCAACGCTAGAAAAGCGCGATATTTGTAATAAAATTCTGCAAGCGCACAGGTGTGTAGCATACAGGTCGAACACAGAGAGGTAAATTAAAATTAAATTATTTATCTAATCTCTTGGGCGAGTTAGACGAAGCCTGGAGATTTTGTTGAAATAAAAACAAATTGAAATTGCGAACTTAGGATTATCGTTGAATCTAATCAACGATTAATCACTAAAGAAAGTAAATTGTAAAACAAGAACAACAAGGCAGAAAATAAAAGAGCAGAATAAGAAGAACAACAAAAGTAAATTAGGATTTTCGTTGAAACTAATCAAACGACTAATCACTAACAAAAAAATGTAAAATACAATTAGTGTTCTTCCAAAACTAATTGTGAAGACAACACCGATTGCTAAGAAAAAGAAAAATGCAGAAATAATAAAAAGAAGAAGAACTGTTATTAATGGAGAAGAGAATATAGAATAGGATAAGATGGTGGCTACAATGACATTACAAGGGTATTTATAGGGAATAACCAAACCCTAACCCTAACCCTAATACAATGATAGATGGGCCTTAGGGAATTCACAAAAGAGTTTACAATGAGAGTCTCAAATGGGCCTTAGTTAAATCTATTAAATTTTTGGCATTTCTTCTTTTCCTCTTGGTTCTTTGTCAAGCTTCCCTTGATTTGATATGTGCATGGACTTTTTATCAACCATTTTCTTGTTCAACAGCAACTAGATGTGGGATCTTCATCTACAATTCTTCAAAATGTAAATATATAGCAATCTGATCTCCATTTCTCTACTTTTCTGGTTGCATGCGGGCTGGGTTGGAATATCTGTAAAAGTAACAAAACAATACCCAAGTAATATTTATTTATATACAAAAGATAAGATATAAGAGCGTAAAATAAACACATTTCTATGTCAATCACTGTGTATCGACTATTCCGACCTCAATAAAGCATGCCCAAAGGACAGTTTTCCGCTGCCCGGGATTGATCAACTTGTCGATGCAACCGCAGGGCATGAGCTCCTATCTTTCATGGACACTTATTCGAGATATAACCAAATAATGATGCACCTGCCAGACCAGGAAAACACGAGCTTTATAACTGATTTAGGCCTATATTGTTACAAGGTCATCCCATTCAGATTGAAGAATCCAGGAGCAACTTACCATCGTCTCGTGAATGGAATGTTTAAAGCGCTAATTGGTAGAACTATGGAAGTGTACATTGATGACATGCTGGTTAAGTCAAAGAAGGTAGAAGATCATTTGGAGAATCTCGCTGAAATGTTCCACATTCTTAGGAAGTACAGAATGAAGTTAAACCTGCTCAAATGCTCTTTTGGAGTCGCATCTGGAAAGTTTCTTGGGTTTATGGTCAATGCCAGGGGCATAGAGGCCAATCCCACATAGGTTTCAGCTTTATGAGAGATCTGCGCTCCTAAAAAAAAGAAGGAACTTCAAAGTCTAAATGGAAAGACAGCTGCTTTGAGTCAATTTGTCTCAAAGGAAACAGATAGGTGCATTCCATTGTTTGATGCATTGAAGAAAGAAAAGAAAGGTTTCTAGTGGACTCTTGAGTGCCAAGCAGCCTTTGAAGAATTAACTAAACATATGGAATCACCTCCAATGCTCTCAAAGCCCAAGGACGGGGAAAGCTTATTTCTGTATCTGGTAGTCCTATCTCATGCCTTAAGTGCGACTCTAGTCCGAGAAGATGATAAGGGTCAATGGTCGGTATATTACATTAGTAAATGACTTACCAGGGCATAACAGGATTATCCCAAATTAGAAAAGCTAGCATACAGTTTACTCATTGCCTCAAAGAAACTTCGGCCATACTTCCAATCCCATTCTATTAGGGTTACCACGGATCAACCTCTAAAGCAAGTCGTATTCAATCTAGAGACTTCGGGTAGATTGCTAAAGTGGAATATTGAGCTTAATCAATACGACATCATTTATCATCCTCGAAGAGCAATAAATGGGAAAGCTTTAGCGGATTTCATCATGGAGTTTACAGATAGAAGGGAGGAGAAGGAAGAATCTATTGAAATGACCGCTAGATGGAAGCTGTTTCTTGATGAGGCTAGGAATGATTATTGTTCTGGCACAGATAGAAGGAATATCAATATGTTGTTCCTAAGGTTGGAATTCCCCGCAACGAACAACGAGGTTGATTATGAAGCACTAATCACTGGGCTCAAAATCGTGAAGGAAATAAGCTTGAAAGTCGTACAAAACTTTAGCGACTTGCAGCTGGTGGTATCTCAAATCTGAGGAGAGTTCCAAACCAAAGGAGGAAATCTTCCAGCTTATCTATCCAAGGCTAAGGAACTTCTCGGGGACCTGGAATACTACATGATATCTCACATTCCTAAGGAAGTGAACATGAAAGCAGATTCACTTGCCAAACTCGCTAGCAAGAGAGATGCTCAGATGGTGGGACTAGTTCCTGTTGAAGTCCTTTCGAATCTCAGTACCGACGATAATGACATTGACTGGATCATGGAAACCACCATAGAGCCCGACTCATGGATGACTCCAATCAAAAATTATCTTCTCAAGGGAAAGCTCCTGTATGATTTAAAGAAGCGAAAGAAGTTACTCCGAAGAGCATCCTTATATCTCATTCAAGATGGTCGTCTATACAAGCAGGGCTTCTCTATGCCTTTGCTTCAATGCGTGACTAAACAAGAATCTAGGGCCAGCGGAGCATCCTTATATCTCATTCAAGATGGCCGTCTATACAAGCTGGGCTTCTCTATGCCTTTGCTTCGATGCGTGACTAAACAAGAATCTAGGGCCATTTTAGGAGAACTACACGAGGGGGAGTGCGGAGGTCATGCAGGAGGATAGACATTGGCCAAGATAATTCTGCGATACGGCTAGTTCTGGCCTAATATAAACTTGGACTCTGCAACTTACACCAAGAAATGTGATCGATGTCAGAGGTTCGCGAAGATTTCTAGAGCACCATCTACGGTGTTGACCCAAATGGTCAGTCCGTGGCCATTTGCAGTTTCAGGCATTGATTTAATTGGAGCACTCCCTATAGCAAAGTCAAATTTCAAATATGCCATTGTAGTTGTCGATTACTTCACTAAATGGGTGGAAGAAGAGCCACTGGCCACCATTAAAACAAAGAAGGTGATCAATTTCATCTTGAAGAACATCATAGCAGATTCGGTGTGCCACATAAGATAATCACAGAAAATGGAATGCAATTTGAAAGCGATGAGTTCAAAAGCTTCTGTAATAGGTACAAGATTCGAATGGGTTTCGCAGTAGTTGCTCACCTATAAGCCAACAGGCAAGTCGAAGAGGTAAACAAGATCACAAAATTAACTGTCAAGAAGCATCTTGAAAAAGCCATAGGTAGTTGGGTAGATGAGCTTCCACTTGCACTATGGGCGTATCGCAGGACTCACAAAACTACAACAAGGCATACTCCATTCTCCCTTGACTTTGGGTCCGAAGCTATGATTCCAGTAGAGCTAGAGGTACCTACTCATTGCAGAATTCACTTCAACCAAGCAGAGAATGAAAAGAAGTAGCTTGAAGCACTTGACCTACTTGAGGAAAGAAGAATTGAGGCAGAACCGAGAGTCGCTGCCTACAAAAGGAGGGTTGCTAGGCACTTTAATTCGAAAATCAAACAGAGAACCTTTGGAGTAGGAGATTTGGTATTGAAAAAGATAATGGCTGGAACACGGGTTTTCAGACGTAACTGGGAAGGGCCCTTCATTATAAGTTATAAACTCTTGGATGGTACTTTAAAATTGAAGACAACAGACGGAGTAGTAATCCCAAGGGCATGGAATAGTGATAATCTACGAAGCTACTACACTTAATTTCTCATTCATGTTCCTATAAAAGTTGTAAATACTTTGTATGCATTATACTTAAACTTTGTGTACATATGAATGAAGAAGTGATGCTGCTTGCCTAAATCTTATATGTGCAAACTTTTGATTCAAAGTTGCTAAAAAATGATTCTTGATTGCAGGCCATCGATTGATTGCTTATTAACAACCTAAATAAAATCTGGTGACCTCTACAGCAAATCCCGCTAGGGAAAGCTTAAGCAATGAGTGCCATAAACACCATTTGCGACAAGTACAAAGGTGTAAAGCACCACCTTACTAGGAAAAATGAAGGCCACCGAGATTCAGACAGTTAGATGGTACAACGTCAAATTTAAAGACAGGAGAATTACAAGATTCACCAAAGAGGCAACCCCGAAAATGGAAATTCACGGCCCTAGCTCCATACTAGATTAGCTTGTTACGACAGGCATCTGGTAATGGAATTGGCGTCTGCCCTGTGAAGCTGCGCAATAACCAAGCCTCTCACATTTTAGAGGCGCCCGATCAGTTTGTTAGGGTCTGTTGATCTCAGAATCAGCAATCAGCGGCTACAAAGACCTCTTCTGAGGCATCTGAATTTTCTTTAGTGTCTTCTGATCACAGACTCAATGATTAACAGGCCCCAAGAGACCCCTCCGAGGGCAAAAGACCTCTTTAGAGGCACCCAATTGATCGTTTGTACTGTTGGGAACAACAGTGTGTTGTATGATTTTTGTTTGATGATAACAAACATATAATATTATTTAAATGTGATTGTAACTGTACTATTTTATAATTCATTTCATAGAAATGAAAATTTACTGAATAACATATTATTAAACACAGTTCCAAGTATATTTATTCAATTAAATATTTTATTTCAAAATATGAAATAGTACAATATTCAAACTCCACTATTGTATATTTACAGTTATAATATTTTGCATGGAATTGTACTACTGAAGTAATTTGATATGAATAGACAAATTGATTTGAACACAATAAAATAACATTTTATTTCAGTCAAATTTGTTTATTACATATATTAGTACAATCTTCTCTTATAGTACAATCAATTTCAGTTTTTATACATCGCCTCCTCATTATAGTTCACTCAACACTCATATACAGCTTACAGACACATTCATTGTTACATATACATTCCGACACTTATATATTCTGTCTCTTCCCTTCACAGCTCACTGTCAGTCCAGTCATCATTTTCTTACCTTTCATATACAAAAACACACACACACACACACAGAGTATTTAGAACAGAAATAATATTCTAGCTTCTAGAGAATATAATTTTTGTTTTTAAAAAATTTATTTACCTCAGATTTCTGGTGTGTTTTTCGTTATTTTTCATGACTTGATCTGATTTATTAATCTATCCGACTGTGTCTAGACAGCTTGTGATATTCACAGTGATACACTGTAAATACCACAAGGCAGACGGTTTGTATATGTACAGGGACAATAAAATTTACTGAATGGCTGCATATACACACGTGTATAAATATACACGTATGCACTGCCTCGCCAATCAGCGAGCAACCGAGGAGTAGCCACGAGGACCATCTCAACTCAGTGCATGTGAATATGGTCGAGAGCATGAACCAAGATAAATGGCCGAGCATATGTATACAGTCATCAACACACATGGTCGAGAGTGTGAACAATACAAGTGTAGCATTAAAATTCATCGAGCACATGTCAAAATGGTGCATCAAAGGAAAATCAGCATAGTGATGGACGCGACAACTCAAATACAAGACTGGTGCATGTACACAAAGTAAATGGTGAAACATGAAGTCAAGATGCATAGCATGTTTCAATATGCATGGTGCAACATCTGAAAACAAGTTCAAACCAGGTGCATGTAAATATATACAACTAGGTCGAGTTCAAGTGTTCAAGTCAACATGTTCATTTCAGCAACAATGGTAAGTGGTGCAACCATGGTACAAACATCAAGTCAAGGCACAAGTCAGAGTGCAGAAAGCAACTCAATCGGTTTATGTGCAAGTGCAAGTTTGATTCGACCCAAACAGCAAATAAGAGTGGTCAACCAGCAAGAATTCATATGTGAACAATGACACAGCAAGCATGGTGGTGTATACTGCATTGAAGTCAGTAAGCCTAAGTCAAAGTCAAGTGATATTGCCATATACAGTGGTTCAAGGTAAATACAGATTAAATGTCAAGCATAGACAAAAACATGCATATGGGTCAAATGGCAACATGTTTTTCAGAATGGTGCATCTCTGATGTATATACATGTATACATGAAGGAAGACACAAGTGTTCATAACTGGAACAAAGCACAATGGGGAAAGTGCTCAAGCCTGATAACCTCAAGTGACAAAACCGTAACAGTGCGAACATTGAAGGGCAAAACAGTACAAGTTGATTTCAGCTATTTTCAATTCATTTCCAGATTTTTTTATAAAGACATTTTTAGAAGCATGTTTAAATCAGTCCAGAATATCAGGTGAGATCAAGATATTTTACATAAAGGCAAGAAATTCCAAAAGCAAGAATGGTGCATTTCTACAATTCAATATTTTTTCCATTGACCATATAAAGGACATGAAATCAAGCACTTTCAATTCAAAGCAACGGAAACTACACACAAGTTTTCAGAGTGTTTGAAGATTTCAAATCCGTTAAATAAAAGGTCAAGGATTCTATAAACCCAAAGTTCACGCAATATATTTTAAGGAATACACAATCAAAGTCCATAATTCTCACGCAAATTTTTTGAGACTAGGTCTATCTCGAAAATCACGGCAATTAGCAAAAGAGGAAACAAGTACAAATTAGACCAAGTCATCATTCAAGAAATCAGAGAATTTTTAGGGTTTGATTAGCCCTATATATACACCATTTCATTATCGACTTAAGCATTAAAAAAACCCACAACATTCAAGAACAAAATCGAATAATCAATTCGGATGAACTCACTTTATTTTCGATCAAGAGCTAAAGAGAAAAATCCCAAATCGAAGCATCACATAGCCACAAAGATTCAAGCTTCAGAGATCTTTCAAAGCGTCAAGCAATTTAATCACAATTCGATTTGGGGGATTTGAAGAAACCCTAGAAATTTCTAAACTCATTGCCACCATCATTTTCTAAAGAAAAGAGAACGGGATAAGTGAAGTGAAGGAGTGGAACCAATTCAAAAGCGGTCGGCCAACACAACCCTAGATTTTTAACTAGGAGCTCAAAAGTTTAAAAAGGGTTTATTTATTTAGTTTTAAATTCTAAGGTTTTGGTTAGAGTTTTATTTTGAATTGTTGGTTTTTTAATTTGTAATCATCTTTATAGTTTTCTAGTTGTCTCTAAAACTAGGAAGACGAATTATGGGGTTGTAATTCAAGGAAATCTGGTTTCGTGGATAGAAACTAGTGCAGGGTTTTGAGCGTAGGATTAGTGCAACTAGAGCGAGATTGTGAGGCCTTTCTGTGTAGCTCCTAGTGGAAACTAGGGATAAGTTTTGAGCGTATGGTCAGGACAAAGAGGCTAGGAATTTTCGCAAGTTTACGGGTATTGTAAGCGTTGTAATTGTTGACTAATACCTAGTAGAAACCTTTGGGGAATGCAGCACTAGGCAGGATTTTGCCAAAGTTGGGTATATCTATATGTTATTTATTTTCCGCATTTACTCTGATTATTATCTGTGTTGATATTATTTAATTACTCAGCCAAAATCTGTGATAAACCCTATTCACCCCAGCTCTAGGGTTAATTTAGATCCTACATGTACAAGGAATTTCCTAGTTCGATTACGACAAACATTGGGTTTCAAAGACGTCTTTGAAGGCAAAAGACCTCTGTGGGGGTATCCGACCAGATTAGAGTCCAATTATTCCAGACTCGACGATCGGCGAACTCAAAAGACCTTTTCAAAGGCGTCCAATTAGTTCAATCCGCATCTTATCCGTTCAGACCACGACGAATGATTGGATTTCAACTAAGGACCTCTCCGGGAGCACACGATGAAATCACCGACGTTAGAATACATCGGTCTAGTGAGCATCTCCTATTCTGAATTAACTAATCGGAAAAAGATAAACATTAGGCCAAAATATAAGATCTCTCAGCAAGGGGCACAAAAACATGAAATGTCCTCCAACTAAAAAGGCATGAGTCCAGTCAGCTAACTTAGAAATCCTTGATTACTAAGCAAACCAGGGGGTTCCAAGAACAACGGTAAAAGCAATAGACTTAACCATCAAAGCGGGAAACTTCCATGTTTTAGCTATAACCAAGGAACTCTAGTGTAGTTGATCACGTTCAGCCTATAAAGTTTGTAACGACCTTTTGGTATGGAGGCACTACCACCACTTTAAAGAATATCAACAATGCTCCCAAAACGTACCATAAGATCGCTACAACATACTAATCCAAAAAAAAAATTGTGTTGTACATGAGCAAAGAAACAGGTGTGGAATGCGAAACAAGAAAGTACAATAAAGCTAAAGTAAAAATCTTAAGTACAACAGTAAGCAGAGCACATAACACAGTATCATCGCATTAGCAGTAGCGCAAGTTAGATACAAGGTCAAATACAAAAGTTTCAGACACAAATGTGCGTTAAGCAATAAGCATAAAGCGATAAGCGAGGGCCGACAGTCGCATATACAACCGGTTTTAAAGCAATGCATGAAAGGAAATGACAAAAGTAAGGCAAGCTAGTCATGGGTACTACTTCTTCTTCCCATTCTTAGAGTCACCCGACCTTAAAGACAACTTGGTAAAGAAGCAGGAGGAGTACTGGCTGGCTGGTTCCCATCTTTGATCATTAGGCCACTAGGACTCTCTTTGGAGGATAGGTAATGACTCCTCTTTTCTTTCTAATGGTGAGCTTTCCACTCCTGCGTCTCAAAGTTGACAGAAGCTTGGTTTTCTTCTTCTTTGGATCCTCAGCATCTTTTCCTAGAGTCTCGCCAGTGTTGTCAGAGTCATCATCGCTGAGGATATAATCAACATCTTCATCCAAGTTGGAAATTGCACCAATATGAGTGTCTTGTGATCCCAGAATCTTAGCACTAAGCAAAGATGCATCACCCAGAGGAGGAGTAGTAACTGGGCTACGAGGAGTCGATATCAATGTCGAGTCTATAACCATAGCTTCGGTCATCATAGCGGAAAATTCGCCTGAAGGAGGCTCTGGTGAGATCAGACCTAAGACAGATGAAAAGTAAGCATAAAATACAGTCATCCCAGGTGAAGGGCATAGGGTGTGTAAGTATAACATAGCCTGGACAATTTTATTTTTACCTATGGCTTCAAGATTCACTTAGACATTTTTGTACTTTTCGACCTCAAATCTGTCTATGTCATTGTCATCTCCCTCATCATCTTCATTATGCTTCTTGGTATGGCCTTCCTCAATATAGCGTTCATCAGTGATTGTGTCCTCTTTCAAAGCAGTATCAGATTCGACAAGAGTTTGAGAGCTAGCAGCTTCAACATTAGCAGGAATAATAAGGGCAACAATATCGGTTGTGCTATAGGATTCCTCCCTAGAAGGTCCAGCCCTGTCACTTAGCAATCCTCACACTTTTTTCTACCGAATATTCCCCTCAACTAAAGCTTTGCGGGACTCTTCATCTAAGAGTTCGTCAATAAGGTCATCTTCAATATGGTCACCATCATCAATCTCTCAAGTATTCGGTCCCAAACGAGAGCCAAAGTAATAGCGAAGTTATCTTCCAGAAAATGTAAGCTTCCCCGATTCATGATGCTAAAGACATAAAAATTGAACAAGGAAGCATCGACATCCGTCTAAGCTTTTTCAAGTGCAACTTCATCTTTAAGTTTCTCTTCCTCGAGAGTTTTATTACTGGCCTGTTCCATGGAAAGAGCCGCATTTGAGAGGTAATTTGTTCCCTAAGAATAGAATTTTCTTGCTAAAGAATAATGGAAGCATTCTTTTCAGTTGTTAATTGAGACTCCGCAAGTTGTCAAGTGGATTGAGCTTCTTGAACCTGTGCTGCTAATATACTCTTCTTCTACTTCGCGGCAGTGAGCACTTCTTTGAGCTTCTTGTTTTCGTCTTCTAAACCCTCTAAATCTGTGTTTATTTGTGTAAAGGAAGTGATGGTTTTGTCCCGGGATTCAAGGGCCTTGATAAGATGAACTTTGTCACTCTACAAAGTGACGATTCGATTAATGTTATCTTTGTTAAGCCTTCGAAGATCAAAGGCAAGCGCATTCCAAGCAGTCAGTTGTTTCTCACATGATCCCTGATCGCATTAATACATGTTTCCAACTGACTCTTAGCAACATTGAATTGTGTAAGCATGTAGATTTTCATAGTGTCCATTTCACCAAGTATGATCCATTTTTCGGATGGATATATATCTAGGTCAAAGTACATCCCAGTTAAACACCAACCCTTAAATCATTCGGTAAGCTGAAGGTTGCAAGACTTGGGAGCACAAAGAGGCCTATGTATAATCATTTGAAGGTCAGCCAGAGTTGGAGTGACGGACGGAGAAGCCAGGGATGGTTGATCGGCAGTATGAATATCTGGCATCAGAGAATCGGGCATTGGAAGTTTGTTTGACTTATGACGCTTCCGGGAGTCATCCTTGCCTCGATCACCCTTATCTCTCTTATTTTATCCTTTCCTTTTCAGTTTCTCCTTTTTCTTCCTCTTCTGCGCTTCTAGCCTAGCCTCATGGTCATGCCTCCGCTACCTTTGTTTTTCAGTTTTAGAAAGCTTAAGAGTTGGCCGAAACTGATGAGAAGGCTGGGGACGTTGAGAGTGACAGGATCGCTGGGAGTGCTGTGAAGGACGAGAATTCAGAAAATGCTTTGGATTATATTGTCTTGACTTTTCATTGAATCCTTCATAAATGAGGGATTCATTTCTGAACCTTGGAAAAGAGACAAAGCAGAAGTTCAGTATTCACATTAAAGAGTATTGGGGCAAGTTCAAAAACTGATGCAATAAATCGACAACTCATAACATAAGTAAGATATCTGCTAATATGTATCTAATAACGAACCACTTTTTATAGTCGTTTCTAAGGCAACCCCTAGATTCGCAAGCGTTTTTCCTGGTAAGGTGATGATGGCTTCAGTTATATTAATCCATGTTTCTCTGGCTTGAGGTCTAGGAGGTTGAATAACAATTTCACCGTGGATGAGATCCCTGGCAGAACTAAGATCACTCAGACCCGATAAGTGTCTGCACAAGTCTCCCCTTAAATATCTTGCATAGTGGGGTTGTCAACAAACTTATCGGCATCTATATTATCCTTAGAAGTTGTTTCATTATCTCCAGCTTGCTTGATCCTCTTCGTCGGATCCGAAGTGGTTTCTGAAGTAGTTTTATCCTTCTCAACCCGCTCGACTTTGTTCTCAAAATCCAGGGTGGTACCTTCCTTTTTAGTATGTTCGCTTTTACCCTCGCGCAGTTGGGACCCCTCTTCTCCAATAGGAACTAGCTTGGACTTGGGAGGCATCTTACTATGGCTCACAATGTCAGAACACTTCTTTAGAGGAGTTTTCTTAGCTGGGGATTTGCCAGCAATTTCCTTCTTAAAGGTTGGATCTAATACAAGAGTATGAGAAGGGTCAAGTAGATGGTGTTGAAGAAGATATTGTTCTATAATTAAGAAATTTCTACTCCTTTCTTTCTTGTCAACATCTTTTAAAGTATCAACTAAATCCTGATCAACAGCAGCGTCTGGGTTGGCAGGTGGAATTTCTGGAAAACAAGGAAAGAATATAAATCCCTAGACTTAGATGTAAAAGGAAATAAAGGAGTTTTAAACAAGTAGTTCTTTTACCTCCTTCCATCCACCTGTCATAGAATCTGTCAGGGCATCGAATGAAACAGTAGTGATCTACAAATCCTTTAACACTCTCTAATAAGTCAGTTATAATTTTGGAATGTTTTCCTTCCACAAAGATAATCGATTGTTTCTTAGGCCTCCTTTTAAAAGCATACAAAGAATTGATTTCTTGAAAAGTAGGTGCATGTTGCTTAACCCACATAATAAGCACATATAAACCAGTCAAAATGGCATAGCCATTCAGGTGTAATTGCTTGGAGGTGATAGCTAAACGTCTAAGAACCATTTCCGTGAAAGGATTGAAAGGAGGGACGACTCCCATCACTAACATATGCCGGTTAACTACAACATATCCTGGAGGTGGGGAATCAGAAAATTCATTCCTTTTTGGAAGCTTGGCATCAGCCTCTAAAATCCTAAACTGAGAACATAAGCTCTTATATGCCTGCTCGGAAAGTTTCATGGGTTTCCTTTCGCTAGGTGCTACAGTAAGAGGTCATGGCACGGGAAATTCTAGGATTACCTCTGATCCAAGGGCATTAGCCATCACAGTTTCTGAAGTTTGGGCAGAAGTTTCAACTTGAGCAGACCCGGATATTTCCTCAGGTTGTTCGCACAATTGTTTTCGGATCACCATTTCTACATGAATAACTATGCTTGAAAACAAACTATAGGTACATGTTTTCTAAAATAAGATATGTTATATGTACCAATATAAAAGCGGGGCCTGAAATCTGCAATTGACCAATCGACTCCAAGCCATAATACGAACTTATATGTGAATGCTCAAATTTGCATAGGAAGTGCGCGATTAAATTAAAAATAATCTATAAAGCACTTCAATGCAAACATATCATTCAAATGTAAGTCGTAAAATGCTATGTATAAACTATTTAAACATTTAACTAACTTGTTGTCAACATGGGCAGTCGACAACAGAGTGTCGGCAACAGAGTATAATGGCCGGAAACATTCAAGTGTTTTGTTACAGGACGAGTAACAGTAAGAGGTGGATGGCACTTAGCGCAATATTAGAAAGGTTATTGATCAGAGAAAGTTAATGAAATATCATAGAATACAATGGACCGATCGGTATAAACCTACCACTGGGAGGATAAGTACTGACCGATCGGTACAAATTGATTCATAAAAGAACAGTACAGACCGATTCCTAGAAGGTAAATACTGACCGATCGGTACAGAATGATTTATAAAAATCAATACTGATCGACCGGTATAGAAAGATCAGGACAGATCGATTCCTATAGGATCACTACTGACCAATCGGTACAGACCGATTCCTAGAGGGTAAATACTGACCGATCGGTACAGAATGATTCATAAAAAATCAATATTGACTGACCAGTACAGAAAGATCAGTACTGACCGATCAGTACAGACTGATTCCTAAATGATCACTATTGACCGATTGGTACAGACCAATTCCTAGATGGTAAATACTGCCCGATTGGTACAGAATGATTCATAAAAAATCAATATTGACCGACTAGTACATAAAGATCAGTATTGACCGATCGGTACAGACCGATTCCTATAGGATCACTACCAACCGATCAGCGCAGGCCGATCCATCACATGTATTTCTGAATTCACTAACTTCCCCTGAATCATGACCAAATGCAAATGCAATCGGTATTATTACAATCTCAAGCACAATAAGCATTATCAAATAACAATCAACTCAGACTTGGCAAATTCCATTAGCACAAAAGGCAATAATTTTTGCATACTCTAGCAACATCATAACTAAGTCAATGAAGCTCATTAGAAAATAGGAAAGGACGTGTGCATTACTCCAACAACACAGAAAATCTCAAAACTTCTTATACATGATTTCAAACACAATTGCGGCATCACTATTAAAATGGAAGTACAAATGTGGATCGTGAGCATACAAAGTTTTTAGTTTCAGACATATCAACAAACACCTTATGTGCGTTTGATCGAAATCAAAGTTTTGGGGGTTCCATACTATTCGGATCACTCATACACAACCACAATCTTATTTCAAATCACAATACAAAAATTTGCAATTTAAAACCCCATATTCATCTCTGTACCAATACGCCAATTCGGTGTAAACTGTAACTACCCAAAATATTGCTGCAAATCAAACCGCAAGCATTTCCATACCATACGAAATTTAAAGGAAAGAATCATTTATAGCAGATACAATCCTTCAAGTGATAAATGATACCTTAATTCAATTCGAGGTTGGTGAGTTGTGCAGCGGAGTTCAATTTCAACGCCGGGTTCGAAGCTAGTCAATGAAGTAGGTTCTGATCAAAATTGGAAGGAATTAGCTAAAATTAGTCGAATTTTAGGGAGATTTAATGTAGATTTTCTCTTTATAATACTACCATTAAAATTCTTTGATCAGTTCGGAAAAACAAAGTGTGAAATGGGAAAAGAAAATGCTAGAAAGGATGCTATAAATGCAATGGGCCAATAGTCCAACCGATCAGGCCCATCATATGTTGAACCGATCTAACCCAGTATGTACGCTGAGTATACTCTATGCTCGCTCGCAATCGACCCATAGTGAAGTGTGCATGTCATGAATAGTGGCAAAATAAGTTCATTAAGACATGATTGATCCATCATTATATGACAACTTCCAATGTGTATAATCGTTTATTTCGAACCTCATAATTTTTGTAGCAAACAAAAATTATAAACTTCGAGGGGCAAATATTATCCCACTAAGATTAAGCCATAAATGATGGGTCAATCGTTGTGCAAAATAATGGGTCAGTTACAAAAATTCCTTGCTGGTCGGTCATGTACATGTGTCGCATAAGCTGGTCGGTATTGAATGAATGGCTTGGTCAGTCAAAAGGACCCTGGTCGATTAGAAGCATCCTGGTCGGTCAAAAGCATCCTGGTCAGTATATGGCATCTTGGTTGGTCAGTGCCACGTTCAAGTTGGTTAGGTCTTAAGGTCCTGGTCGGCCGGCACCCTTCAGGTCGGTCATCTCTAAAGCTCCTTGATTCGGTCAACTTTCAGTACAACCGGTCGGTCGATCGGTCTGGAGCGCAAGCATTGGTCGGTCGGTCCTAAAGCAACGTCTTGGTCGATCTTTTCTGGTATGAACTGGTCGGTCTTTTTGACAACTGGATGACAACTAGATACAGTTGGTCGATGGCATTTTCATAAATAACTTCCAGACCGATCGGTGCCCTGCACATCATATTTTCAGCTCAACACCTCATTCTCTCCACACCTATAAATACCCTATGTCATCCACCATTAAGGGGGTTGATTTCCAAGCTCACAAAGTGCTATCCAACTACATTCTCCATCATTCCAAGTGATCCTACCTTCATTAGTCATCTCCAAATGAAGATCTAACATCAAATCCGCCATGGAATCGTCCAAAACCACTCAAATGTTCGAGAAGTTGTAGATCTACATCATCACTCACCATACTTAGAGAATTTCAACAAATTCTTTAGTTAATTTGAATAGATCAAAGAGAAATGTTTGTGAGATAGAGAATAACTGTAAAGAGAGAGAATATGTACTTTGTGAACTTAATAAAAGCTATTCTCATAGTGGATGTAGGCTACTTCTAAGTCAAACCACTCTAAACTCTGTGTTCTCTACTTTTTCCTTTCTATTTTGTGATTTTGCTCTATTTTCTTAGTCATACCATTTGGTGGAGTATCCAAGTGACTCCTTTGGTGTTGTGGTCAAATTTTGACTTCTACATATCTACTGTAAATTTAATACAAAAAGTCTACTAATATGTCCTTGTTTTCGATTAGCATCTAGAACAAAGTCATGAGCTCGACAATTTCTTTCAGAAGCCTCTCGCATCGTAATCGAGCGGTTCTTTACCTAGGGGCAGCTTCGTTTTCTTTAAAAAAAAGTTGTTTGGACTATAAAGAAGAAGCAGAACTAATAATGCAAGATAAGAAGGGAATATATATATATATATATATATATATATATATATATATAAGAGAGAAGAAAGAAGTGATTGGCCCATTCAAAAAGATTTGACTTGGAAAGTCGAAATTACCACTTCACCAGGGGGACAAGTTTTACTACCAAAATAAAGCATCTGAAACATGCTGGCGGTGAAGGGTAGCAGATCGCCACAACAAAGAGGGGTCTCCTGTCAACAAAAGCCTGACACAAGCAAAAGCCAACAACCTAAAGGAACAGTCCGAAATCCGTGCGACCAGCACCATCATCGAAGTAAAGAACTCAAAATCTATGCAAAAGAGGATACCAACATGATAGTGCCGGCACAGTCGGAAGAAGGTAATCCAAGACTGAAGGCCAACAGAGAGGGAGACTAAGGTTCCTACCAGCCGGGACCTAGAAGGACGAGAGAAGCTAACAGTATTAACTAGCTTTATATTGATACACCAAGAAGCAATAATGTCAAAAGTACAAAGGAATCATCCGGGATCCTTTTACCGAGACCCCCAGTAGATGATTACCGGAAGGCGCTTAGTGTCGATACCAGCAGGGGTGGCGATCCCCGCAGCCTTCCACTTGAATCATGAAGGCAAGCTCCATAAAATGTCAACGGCAAGACTGGGAACCCATGACCGAAAGCCCACATTCAGAAGCAAAGAACTTCCAAAATTTATTCGCACCGCCAGGCTCATTAGCAATACAAAGAAGATAGACGTGACACTAGCCAAAAGCTCCGAAGACTGGGACCATTCCCTCGAGAGCTATAGCTGACACCTCAAGAAGCTGTTAGCAAAGCCTATCGAACCTAAAGAAAAGGCGGCCGAGAATCAGTACTTTCGGAACCAAATGGAAAAGCGGCCGACAAAGGGTATTGCTGGCCCAATAGCAAAAGGGCCCCTGATTTTTCTATAGATAAGACCCCAAGGGTCTCATTTTCGGGGTGATTTTCTCATTCTCATTCTTGTACTCTTTTCTCTAGCGTAAACACTAATTCTTAAATCAAATTGGGGATTTTGATTGTAATCACTTGTATATTCTAAATCAAAGATCAATAAAGATTGGATCAATACTTAGAACATTTTCTTATGAGTCTCTTATGTGATTTGTTAATTATTGTCAGTGTTATATATGGTATGCTTTCTACACGCTTACAAGTTCTTTCCTAAGCCTAAACCCTTCCGCAAAATTAGTGCGGAACCCCTTACAACAAGCCATTTAGCCCTTACTGAGGGTTGTGCTTAGGAAACCCTTATCCCAAGATAAATGTTGGTTTTTAAGTCCCTTAAGTGTGATGCTCACCCCATTGAGGGAAGAGTAACTAATCTTTTAGACTCAAAACCTTGATATCTAGGAAACAGTGAACTAACTCAAACTCGTAAAAGCTAAATAAACCTATTTTTCCCTTAGGTCCACCTCCGTAGACCTATCTCCGGTGTTGACGAAAAATATCCTTAATACATTATATTAATATATTGAAAAATTCAATCTTTTGAAATCATTTCTCACTAACTACATAAATATGTATATACATGTGTATTGTATAAACAAATAGAAAAATAGCCCTACGACTTGCAAAATTTTGTTTATTTCATGTAATGCGTATTTGTACAAAGAAATTATTTTGTTGATCACTCCATGAGAGCCTATTTACTCGCTATCACAATATAGATATTGACATGCCTTTTATTCTCATTTAAAAAAAATGATAAATGTAGTTTAAGTTTCAACAATTGTTAAGCAGTAAAGGTTTTTGAAAGTGAGTCTAAATGAATATCTCTCTTTAGCTATGATAACATAATAAAAGCATGGTATTCTCTAGAAACATCTAAAGGTTTTTCATTTATAAAATTTTCTACCTAGGCCAAGTAATATAGATATATATTGTTTAAATCCGTGATTTAAAATTTAAATCCCAGGTATATATCATTTCAGCCCGCATCTCAATTCAATTCAGTTTTAATTTCCTAAATCTATACAGTAATTTGGTTATGTAAAATTTCAGCCCACAATGATTTTACGAATGGATAAAGAACTTGCAGTATGAGGACAAAATAAATATAACATTTCAAATAACACATATAAATCAACACACAACATAGCAATCAAATTCGTGTTAAATATATCACAAGTGTGTGTTTCACATGTACATAAGTTGCATAACAAATAAATCAGGTTTTTCAGAGAAATCATAACATTTCATATGCCATTTCAGATAATATCGATTTATATATTGAAATTGTTAATCGTGAGTGAGGATTTTTACCTTGCGTGACAAATAAAAGGAAAATGAACACGTTGATACAAACACGAATACAAAAAGCAAGATGCACAACTCCAACTACAAGCAGAATTACGTTCTTTTTAACACCATGACATGAATAGGTTCACAAATCAATACCCCAAGCAATTTAAATGAAGAAAATAAAGGTTTTTGTGCTAAGGAAGATGGCATAAGTTTCGGTCGTTCTAAAATATGTCTTTGGACTAGATAACCTTATAATTAGGAAAGTCATAAACTAGAAGGTGGTTAGAAATTCTTTCCTTTTTAATTTTAAAAAATAAAAGTTGGTTTTTGATAATGTTAATGATATTTTTCGTCAACACCCAGAATGAGTTATATGGAATATATATTTAGGCAAATTGATGCAGCCACGATCTAAGGTTACTGAAGGACAATCTGGGGTCAGTGTTCCTTAGCTAAATCGATTGTTTCTTAAATACCGGAATCTGTATTCTGAAGATTAGTTATTCTTCCCTTAAGGGGTTTATCAAGCTTATAGAATTATGGAGTTTCGAGTACCTTGAAGAAGGGTTTATTTAACTTGGTACAACTGAAGCCTTGCATAATCAGTTACCCCTTAAATCACGGGTAAAATGATATACATTGTGATAAAAGGAAAATAGGCTAATGATTCCCGATACTCAGAGGGTAAGGGTACTACAACGCTTGTTAACTTAAACGATCCTTCCACATCGAGCCAACCCGAAGGGCCTTGGTTGTGTCAGTGATAAAGCCATAAGCCTGCAATCAACCTCTTCTCCGGATTTGAGTTGCATTAGGCTCATTATAAGAGGGTTGATTCATGTTGCTAACCCTCGAGGTAAAGGTGGGAGGCGTCGGGTTCGCACGAAGCCCTTCCTCTTTACGAGGGTATCGTGAATAACTCTTTCATACGAAAGATTGGTGTTAACTCCTTGTTCCATCATAAATGGCACAATATGATTATCAAATCATGAAATGTTTAAGTCTCAGATTTCTTCATTCATAAATTATAGATGTATTACAAGAGTTGAAGAAATCCCTAATCCGATTTGGAAATTAGGGTTTGCTCCTTAAAGAAGAAAGAACAAGATTGAGAAATGAAAAATCATCCCAAAAATGTGACGCCTGGGGTTTTATTTATAGAGAATTCATGGCCTCTTCTGCTATTGGGCTGTTGGGCCTGCAGGTACTTCTGTCGGCCGCTTTTCTCCTTGGCTTCAGTTGTTTTTGGTTCCGGCCGCTTTTCAGTGCTGACTATATCTTCCGGAGGGAAGGTCGCGGTCAGTTGAGGCTTCTTCGAGATTGATATGAGCTTGTTGATGTAGTAGCTTTTCGGAAATTATTCGAGACTCCAGTTGTATGCTCTCTGTTATAATCTTCCGGATGTAGGCTTCTGGTTTTCTTATGAATACTTAGAGGAGCTTGCCCTCATGATGTATGTAGATAGTTGCAGGTTCGGAACCATTGTCGGTGTATGTACTAAGTGGACTAGTATGGATAGCCTGTATCCCTTCTAGGGCTCCGATTTGCCTTCCGGTGGAGTCTCCGGGTATTGCCTGATCTTCCAGAAGGTTCCTCTATGTGATTTTCCTGTTGTATATCAATATGACCCTTCGGCGTTTATGCAGTAGATATTTCAGAAGCTGGTTCCAGATAATTTCTATGCACTTCTGGCTTGATACTCTTGATGCCTTCTCCTCCTGATGTATAGGTATTGAGCAGGTTAATACCGACAGCCCTTCCGCCCTTCCGGGTTTTAATAAGCGGAGCTCTTGCCTTCTTCTTTCTTAGTTCCTGACTTAGATGACCTTTCGATGTAGAACCCCCTACCGGGTATATTCTGTCTGATATATCTTGCCATATATACTCTTCTGATATTCTATAGAATTTGAGCTCCTTTCTCCTAAAAATATGTCGGTTTATGTAGCACTCGGATCATTCCTTCCTGCTTTTGGTTCTTTCTAGTGTTTGGCTCTTGCTTTTGGAGAATTCTTGTGTGTTTGCGGTCATCCGATAACCCTTCACCGTCAGCTTGTTTCGGAGTAGTAACATTTTCCGTCCTCCTAGTGAAGGGGTGTTTTTGATTTTCCAAGTAAAACTTTTCTTTTTGGATTCTTTTCATTTTATTCGTGAGTGATTTTAACATTGGATTGTATAGTGAAATCCTCAAGGTGTTGTTCTTGCATTAATTCTTACTTAACCGTTAAGGTTGAAAGCCTTGACTGGTTTCTTATTTTGAATGGTAGCTTTAAACTAATACTTACTTGGGTAACTTGAAGATTGAAGACTAGAAGCCCCCTTCCGATATTAATAGAAGTCCCTAATCAACCCTTGTTTGGGTAATTAAAGATTAAAGACCAGAAATCCCCTTTTGGTATTAATAGAAGTCCCAAATCAACCCTTGTTTGGGTAATTAAAGATTGAAGACCATAAATCCCCTTCCGGTATTAACAGAAGTCCTAAACCAAACCTTGTTTGGATAATTAAATATTGAAGACCAGAAATCCCCTTCCGGTATTAATAGAAGTCCCAAACCAAATCTTGTTTGGGTAATTAAAGATTGAAGACTAGATATCCTCTTCCGTTATTAACAGAAGTCCCAAACCAAACCTTATTTGGGTAATTAAAGGTTGAAGACCATAAATTCCCTTCCAGTATTAATAGAAGTCCCAAACCAAACCTTGTTTGGGTAATTAAAGATTGAAGACCAGAAATCCCCTTTGGGTATTAATAGAAGTCCCAAACCAACCCTTGTTTGGATAATTAAAGATTGAAGACCAGAATTCCCATTCGAGTATTAATAGAAGTCTCAAACCAACCCTTGTTTGTGTAATTAAAGATTGAAGACTAGAAATCCCCTTCCAGTATTAATAGAAGTCCTAAACCAAACTTTTTTGTGTAATTAAAGATTGAAGACAAGAGATCCTCTTCCGGTATTAATATAAGTCCCAAACTAAACCTTTATTGGGTAAATAAAGATTGAAGACCGGAAATCCCCTTCCGGTATTAATAGAAGTCCCAAACCAACCCTTGTTTGGGTAATTAAAGATTGAGAACTAGAAACCCCCTTCCGGTATTAATGTTTTGGTATCCCACTTGGATTTGATTTGTGAAGTAGAGGTTGTACGTGCTTCTCGAGCCACTCTCTAGGCTTTTGATATCAAAGCAGAGGATGTACGTTCTTTGTTGGCCACTCTCTGGGCCTGTGCATCCGTTGCGCTTGGCTAGCTTATCCACAAGCAGGGCCCAAGGACTTACCTGAGCACCCTCTACGAGGAACCTTATCCTGACCATCGTAGGGATGATAAGGTCTTAGAAACTTAAACCGGGCCATCGTAGACATGTAATTAAGGTTTATTCTTTTGATGCTCTATACCGACCATTATAGGTACTGGTAGAGGCTTACACACCACCCCCCTCCAAGGGATGCCCTATCATGACCATCGTAGGCGATGATAGGGGTTTGTGTTCCCTTCTATGGGTAATGCGAAACATAAGCAGAGGTAGGACATGCTCTTCTGCGAGCAGAGGTAGGACGTGCTTATTTCATAGCAGAGGTAGGCGTGCTAATTTTAGATACACCACCACGACCATTTCTATTGTGAAACAGAGGCTTACGCTTTTGATGCTTTAACCTAGCCCCCTCTGATTTGGGCATGGAGAAAAACTAACACCCCCCTCCGGGGGATGCCTTGCCCTGACCAATTTTGGTGATGATAAGGCATTTGATCCTTTTGTGATTTACCCATTTTGGGTTTCCTTATGCTTTGAAAGGGTTTCCGTGCCCTTGGCTATGTGATCATCTTTGGAGGAAAGCCTTTTTCCTTTACTATTTCATCATTGATAAGTATGGTCTTAAATGTTCTGAGCTCCATGTTCTCGAAACGAGATCACCATTGGGTCTGCATAGCCGATATGTCCCGGGAATGACTTCTTGATGGACGATCAGCGGTCCTTCCCAATTTGGACCAAGCGGGTAATCCACTAGGTTCTTTGTGTTATCCATTATTCTCTATAAAACTAGTTCTCCATTGGCGAAGGTTCTAGTCTTGCCCCTTGTGTTGTAATACTTCTTGATTCTCCTTTGATATTCTACTGTTCTAATCGTAGCGTCATCTCTCGGTCCTTGTACTAGGTCTAAGGATTCCTTTTTGAATTCCTAGTTGGGAGTAAACGCATAAGCTATCCTTTTGTGCGATGGGATTTCAATCTCAACCGGAATCATGGCTTCTCATCCACATGTTAAGGAAAAAGGGATGTGCCCTGTTGCTGTTTTGGCTAAAGTTCTATATGCCCAAAGCACTAAAGGTAACTCTTCGGCCCAATTTCCTTTGGCTTGGTTTAGGCGCTTTTTAAGAATTGTCTTTATGGTTTTGTTGGCAGTTTTGACAGCTCCGTTAACCTTTAGCTGGGCTACCGAGGAAAAGCTTTTGATAATTCCATTTTTCTCACAAAACCGGCTGAATTCTTCGCTCTCTTATTGTGTTCTATTATCTGGTATGATCTTGTAAGGGATTCCAAAGCGAGTAACAATGTTCTTTATTATTAATCTCAACACCTTTTTAGACGTGATTGTTGGAAGGGGTTCTTCCTCCACCCACTTGGTGAAGTAGTTGATGGCTACTACGGCATACTTAGCTCCACCTTTAGAGATTGGTAAGGGTCCGATTAGATCTATTCCCCCTACGTCAAATGGCTAGGGGATTGAGATAGTGTTTAGCTCACTAGGGGGAAGCCGGGGCACCTTAGAGTATCTTTGACACTTCTCACACCTTTTGAGATATTCAATTGCTTGATTAACCATCTGTAACCAATAATATCCTTGTCGCATGACCCTTTTAACTAGCTTAATTCCATTGGAATGGTCTCCACACAATCCTTCACGAGCCACTTTTAACAAGCTAAGCCCATCTTCGGACTTACACATCTTAAGTAAGGAAGTGAATGTCCCTTTTTATAGAGTATACTATCCATAACACAAAGGTAGGAGCTTGGTGTTTTATCCTTCTTGCATCTTGCTTGCTAGGGGGTAAGGTTTCGTTTAGTATGTAATCTACCATGGGAGTCATCCGAGTATTTTCAAGATGACAATTCATCTTCGTTAAAGGAGATTTCCCATTAGAGTTTCCCTCTTTGTTCCTTTCATCCCTACTTCTCAAGGCTTGGGATCTAGTTAGGACTAATAATTCTTTTCCCGCGTCCGATTCTTCGTGCTCGATACTAGATCTTTCTTGATAACCACGAGAATTACTCGAGTTTTGAGGGCCCTCCGGGAACTAGCTAATTTAGCTAGTGAATCTTCTTGAGTATTTTTTTCCTTGGGTTATTTGATGAATTGAAAAATCCTCAAACCGAGAAAGCATCTTTAGTATCCTTTTCACATATAGGGTTAGCCGTGCATCCTTGGTTTGATAGGTTTGCTTTATTTGGTTTACGATTAGTTGCGAATCACTAAAGATTTCTATTCAAGGTATCTTCAACTGTAGTGCAAATTCAAATCGGCCATCACTGACTCATATTCAGCTACGTTGTTAGTTTTTGGGATTCCTAACTTCATGGCATAGTGCAAGCGGTGTCTGTCGGTGGTAATTATAATACAACCTGCACCCTGCTCCCTGTTCGTTTGAGGCTCCATCTACAAAAAGTTGCCACTTAGCTTTTAAGTCATTCTCTTTAACCGATTGTTCTGTAATGAAGCTTACAGGCTTGTCCTTTAATTGCCGCTCGAGGATGAAACTCAATCTCGTATTGCCTAAGTTCAGCTCCCTATTTGACTAACCTTCCTGAGATTTCTGGTTTACTGAACACCTGTTTAAGCGGAAAGCAAGTTAAAACCTTAATGGGGTGAGCTTGGAAGTACCCTTTGAGTTTTCTTGTGGTAATTACTAGGCAATATGCTAGTTTTTCCATTACTTGGTATTGGATTTCTGCGCCCTTTAATCTTTTGCTAACGTAGTAAATTGGGTGTTATGTTCCATTATTTTCTCTTACAAGGGCTGAGCTTACCGCATATTCTGAGACGGCCATATATAGGTATATATCCTCTCCTTTCTCGGGACTGGATAGAATCATAGGAGTTCCCATATAAACTTTCAATTCTTGAAAGGTCTTTCTACATGCTTCATTCCATTCGAAGTTCTTCTTTTTCTTTATAACATCGAAGAAATGAACGCATTTGTCAGTGGCTTTGGAAATGAACCTACTAAGGACTGCTACCTTTCCGTTCAAGCTCATGAATTCTTTGCTCGTTCTAGGTTCTTCCATGTCTCTTATGGTCTGGTTTTGGTCAGAGCTAGCTTCAATCCGTTGCTCACTTACCACATATCCTAGAAACTTTCCAGATGGAACTCCAAAAGAACACTTTTGTGGGTTTAACTTCATTTGGTAACTTATTAGGACATTGAACATTTCTTCCAAGTCCTTCAAATCGTTTTCTGCTTTGATGGACTTTACTAGCATATCACCCACATATACTTCCATGTTGTGCCCTATCTGTTATTGAAACATTCTATTTACTATTTGTTCTTGAAGCATTCTATTTACTAGTCTTTGATATGTTGCTCCTGCATTTTTCAATCCAAAGGGCATTATTTTATTATAAAATGTTCCCCAATCAGTGATAAAGCTTGTATGCTCTTCGTTGGTTTTATGCATTGGAATTTGGTTATGCCCCGAGTAAGCATCCATAAGGGATAGTATCTTGTGACCACTTGTTGCATCGACCAACTGGTCTATCCATGGAGAGGGATAACAATCTTTTGGGCAATCCATGTTTAAATCCGTGTAATCAACGAATGTTCTCTACTTACCATTGGACTTCTTAACTAGCACAGGGTCGGCTAACCATTTTGGGTAAAGAACTACTCGAATAAACCCGTTTGCTTCTAACATTTTTACTTCCTCCTTTAAGGCCTCTGACCGGTCTCTATTATATATCTCTTCTTTTGTCGAACCAGGATTACTGTAGGATCAATGTTTAAGGCATGACTCAAAATAGAAGGGTTGATCCCGACCATGTCCGAAGGAGTCCAAGCGAAAACATCTTTGTTGAGTTGCAGGAACCGAATTAGGTTGCTTTCAAAGGGCTCTGCCAGCCTTTTCCCTATGCTGACAACTTTTGCCAGGAACCGAATTATGTTGACGGTACTCCCAGTGTCCACAAGGATCTTGGAAACGACAGAGAGTTTGATTTGCGTTGTTATCATTAGGGGATCATTATGTGGGTGGTGAACCCTTTTCTTCATCTCTTCTGGAGAAACCACTAGGTTGTGCGTTTTGAGAGCATAACGTGCATTCTTCAACGATGATTCTTCCCAAATAGAGAATATTCCCTCCTTGGCTTCCTTCGTGTATTGACTCCTGACTCTTGGACATTTTCCGGTAGGGTGTGGCCCTCCATGGATCATATTGATTCGATTTATGGGCAGGCCCAAGTCTAGGCCGCCTTCTTCAATAGTAGCTTCTATTGCATTTGCTGAAACCTTTTGTTGTCCATTTGTATGTTGAGCAGACGTTGTCTTGTTTAAAAAAAAATTATTTCAGATGTCCCTCTCGGATCAGCTTTTGAATAATCCCGTCCAATACCTTGCATTCTTCAGTATTATGCCCGTTGGTCTTGTGAAATTTGCAATACTTACCACCAGAATAAGGTTCAGGGAAATTCTTGGCCTTGAACGAGATGGGCAAGTTATTAACCCTTTATTTTGCAACATCATACACAAATAAGATGGGCTTGTTTAGAGCAACTGAGTTGGTATTAGAATCTTCCCATTTTTATCTCTTTTGATTTCCTTCCGGGGGCTTTCATCCGAAGTTCGACCTTCCTCCTTCCCCTCGAGGTCCGAACTTTCTCTTTGTGAGGTATAATTCGCCCATACGAATAAACTTGTCAGCTTGGAAGTGAAAGTCTTGTAAGTCTTTACAGCCGTGAATGTATAATTCTTTCCAGAAGGGGGTGTTCATATCCTTGGCCTTTAATGCCTCGATGTTGAACCTTTTTAAGTAATCTTCTAAAGACTCCCCTTGCCTATGTTTGATGTTAGAGATGATTGCGTAATCAACTATCGGATCTTTCCGGATGCAGAACTGCATGGAAAATTCATAGGAAAAATGGTTTCACGAATAAATGGTGTTTTCTCTGTACTGACAATACCACTTTGTTGTTGCTTTCTGAAGGGTCATTGGGAAAAGACAACATCTGATGGCTCCTGAAGCATTATAGAGATCCATCTTGCTATCGAAAGCCATTAGATGATCATCAGGGTCAGTTGTTCCAAGATATTTGATGGTGGGAACCTTCACCCTAGATGGTATTATGGTGTTCATAATTTCATCGATGAAAGGAGCTACTCTTTCATTGTCATTAACCCTGTCATCTTGGGTCCTATTCCCCTTGCTTTCCAACATGTCTTTGGCGGTCTTCTGATCAATGTCTTTAAGATAAGCTTTCATGTTGTCGTAGGTTGTTCTTTTAGGATCATAACCTTTGGAAGTGGAACTCGGGGATTGTTCTTGTTCGCATAGATTTCCTTGATGGTCTATTCCTATCAAATGGGACTTCTTATTCTTAAAGGAAGTTGCTTTGAGCTTCTCTTTTGCTTTGGAGTGTTGAATGGGAGCCTTTCTTTTTGGAGATTCATTTGTCTCTCTTTGACTAGATTTAGTGAGTCTTGAAGACTTCTGCGTTTGAGCAGCATTCATCTGGCTTGCATCTCTTGGAATTGCTTCTCCAAGGCCATAATTCTTGCAATATTATCTTCCATGGGGTTTGGGTTTGGTGGTTGTATTGGGCTGGATGTGGCTCCTCTTTCATTATTGTTTAGATTAAGCACTAGACCCACGTTTCCTTCAAGGGTTGCATTAGGAGTCGGTTCCCAATTTCGTCTTCCAATCTTTTTGATTTCATCTTTCCTGCCATGGAGCAATAAGTTTACCAAATTAATTTTTAATAGATTAACCACAAGGTCGGAGGTTCAGGCCCTCCTTCCAGCACCAAAATGTTAACGATATTTTCCGCAACACCCGAAATGAGTTATATGGAACGTATATTTAGGCAAATTGGTGAGGCCATGCTCTAAGGTTACTGAAGGACAGTCTGGGGTCAGTGTTCCTTAGCTAAAACAGTCATTTCTTAAATACCATAATCTCCATTCTGAAGATTAGTTATTCTTCCCTCAAGGGGTGAATATCACGCTTATAGAATTATGGAGTTTCGAAGTACCTTGAAGAAAGGTTTATTTAACTTGGTACAACCGAAGCCTTGCTTAATCAATTACCCCTTAAATCATGGATAAAATGATATACATTGTGATAAGAGGAAACATGCTAATGCTTCCCGATACTTGGAGGGTAAGGGTACTACAACGCTTATTAACGTAAATGATCCTTCCGCATCAAGCCAGCCCGAAGGACCTTGGTTGCTTCAACGATCAAGCCATAATCCTGCAATCAACCTCTATTCCGGAGTTGAGTTGCATTAGGCTCATTATGAGCGGGTTGATTCACGTTGCCAACACTCGAGGTAAAGGGGGAAGGCTTCGGGTTCCCACGAAGCCCTTCTTCTTTACGAGGGTATCGTGAACAACTCTTTCATACGAAAGGTAAGTTTTAACTCCCTGTTCCATCATAAATGGCAAATTATGATTATCAAATCATAAATTATTTTAAGTCTCAGACTTCTTCGTTCATAAATTGTAGATGTATTACAAGAATTGAAGAAATCCTCAATCCGATTTGGAAATTAGGATTTTCTCCTTAAAGAAGAAAGAACAAGATTGAGAGATGAAAAAATTGTCCCGAAAATGTGACCCCTGGGGTCTTATTTATAGAGAATTCGGGGCCCTTTCTGTTGTCGGGCCGTTGAGCCTGCAGATACCTCTGTCGGCCGCTTTTCTCCTTAGTTTCGGTTGTTTTAGCTTCCGGCCGCTTTGCGGTGCTGATTATAGCTTCCGGAGGGAAGTTCCCAGTGAGTTGAGGCTTTTTTGAGATTGATATGAGCTTGTTGATGTAGTAGGTTTTCGAAAAGTATTTGAGCCTCCGATTGTATGCTCTTGGTTATAAGCTTCCGGATGTAGACTTCCGGTTTTCTTATGAACACTTAGAGGAGCTTGCCCTCATGATGTATGTAGATAGCTATCGGTTCGAAACCATTGCCGATATATGTACTAAGTGGACAGCTATGGATAGCCTGTATCCCTTCTAGGGCTTCGGTTTTCCTTTCGGTGGAGTCTCTGAGTATTGCCTGATCTTCCGGAAGGTTGCTCCAGGTAATTTGTCTATTGTCTATCAATATGACCTTTCGATGTTTATGCAGTAGATGTTTCAGAAACTGGTTCCAGATAATTTCTATGCACTTCTGGCTTGGTACTCTCTATGCCTTCGCCTCCTGATGTATAGGTGTTAAGCAGGTTAATACAGTCAGCCTCTTCACTCTTCTGGGTTTTGATAAGCGAAGCTCTTGCTTTCTTCTTTCTTAGTTTCTGACTTAGATGACCTTTCTCTGTAGAACACCCTGCCAGGTATACTCTACCAAATATATCTCTACTCTATCGGTATTCTGTAGATTTTGAGGTCCTTTCTCCTAAAAAGGTGTCGGTTTATGCAGCTCTCGGATCATTCCTTCCTGCTTTTGGTTCTTTCTAGTGTTTGGCTCTTGCTTTTGGAGAATTCTTATGTGCTTGCGGTCATCTGATACCCCTTAACTGTCAGCTTGTTTTAGAGTTAATTTTGGTAGTAACAGATAAAATCTGGAAAAAAATATAAACAGCAATAGATGAATTTTCAGATCATAAATATGGGTCTGAACATGTGTTTGAAAGATTCACAATTTTGGCACAGAAGATATCAAAATCTGAAAATGTGCTCAACATGAGAGCTGTAGCTATTTCAGTTTCACCCAATCTGAATAAAAGAAAAAATAGATTCGGGTTTTATAATGGGAAGTTACAGGCTCTACAATACAGGTCAAAGTCTAAAAGAAAAAAACAAAAAATAAAATCATTTGTTTCACATGGAAAAGTGGTCTGGCTAGGGTTTTTAATTAGGTGGGGCTCACTTGCTAGAGGTGGAGGAAGGTCAGACAGGTGTGGTGGTGGTGAATGGTTAGAGGAAGTGATGACATGGGTTTGAGAGATGAAAATTGCGAGTTTGAGTATGGCTGTGAAAGCTTTATAAGAAAGAGAAGTTGTTTTGATTTTGTTTGCAATTTGTTTTCATCCAAACTCATTTTCATTGAAATTGATTTGAAGAATTGTTTTATTTTTGAGATGTAGATTTGGATCTAGATGAGGAAGAGGAAAGAGAATGAGGAGTTTTCTGAGAAAAGAGAGTGAGAGATGGAGAGAGATATACGTGGTTTTTCACTTTTTTGTATTACACGAGAATGACAGTTATCTAATATTAAGTGTCAAATAAATGGGTGTCCCACAAATTAACCTCGGCTATTCAAAATCAAATCAGTATTAATACCAGGGAGAATGTCAAGGAAGATATAGGTTAATTATAGACAAAATATACACATGACAAATGTCCTCTGTTTTGCACGATTTTACAATTACAAACACGAATTCCGAACAAACGAAATTGAATTTTAACAGAAAAATGTTGAATGCTTAGAATTCTAGTAAAGATTCATTAAAAAAGATAAATTTAAATTTTGACAAAATTTATTTTTATCTTGAATTCAAATATTAACTAATTCTTGCCAAATAAGACATTTTTAGAAAATTTTATATTTTAATAGATTTGATAAATTAACATATTCATTAACTCAATTTTGTTATTTAAATTTAAATTTTTATAAATTTACTTTAATCCAAATAACACAAATTGTATCGGTTAAATAATTAAATTCAAATTTTGTGAGTTGTTACATTTCACTATTAAAACGATATTACTATTATCCATTTATAGAAATCAGTTCACTTATTTCATACAACTTAAAATAAATTGGGATTTAAATATTAAAATTTTAAATTCCAACCAATTCATATATTTTAAGTCAAATAAAATTTCAGGTTGTTACAACTAGCCATCCTACACTTTTCACAACAATTCAATTATGTTGAATTTAACATTCATGAGCATGGGAAAGAAGCGGTAACGAATGGATATGCATGAAACAACACTAGCCAAATTACTACACAATCCAAATTGAACACGTCAACTCTAAACGAATTCAATGACCGATACACAGAACAATATGCTTGATTTTTCCCTCTCTATTTTTTATGAGAGAAGAGAAGACAATTTTCAGCAAAATCAGACTTTTCAAGTTGAAAATTTACACAGCAAGATCCAACATAGAAAAATGGATATAATTAGGAGAAAGAAAAAGACTCAACACCTCACAAATAACCCCGCACCTAACCCCATGCACACAAACACGGCCAAAAGCCCACAAAACACAAGACTCAACACAATAAACAAAAAACAAAAAACAAAAGCACTTAGTTTTTTTTTGTGAGAGTGTGTGTGTATATATATATATATATGAGGAGAGTTCCGCTACACCTCTTATATTGCACGTGAACTATTCCCCTTAATCTCCACCATCCATTTCCCTACTCATTCTCTCTCTTCCCACTAAGAAATCCACTAAGAAATAATATTGAAATGGGAAGAGAGAGAATGAGTGGGGAAATGGGTGGTGTAGATTAAGGGGAGAGTTCACGTGCAGGTGTAACTGAACCCTCTCTCTCTCTCTCTCTCTCTCTCTCTCTCTATATATATATATATATATATATATATATATGTGTGTGTGTGTGTGTGTGTCTGTGTGTGTGTGTGTATACACTTTCACATAGCAAGACACACAAGCGCACACAACGACAGAGCAGCCTACTTGTTAGGATTGTCTTGCATGCTGTTAAGGAGGAATGATGGTTTGGAAACAATAGTCCCACATCACGGAATATATTGAAGGAATTGTGTATAAATATAAGCTGGTAGACACGTAACATCAGGGATTTCTTTTGTTATATGGGAGTTGTGTGCGAGCTCATATGCGTGCAAGGAAGGGGGACTTTGTTCCGACCGTCGTTACATAACAGTGGTATTAGAGCCGAAGGTTACAGACTAGGTCATGCGGGCAAGGCAGTACTCTAAAAAGATACTCGTAGGAAGTGAGTCAAGGGGGAGACTGTTAGGATTGCCTTGCATGTTGTTTAGGAGGAATGATGGTTTGGATACAATAGCCCCACATCACGGAATATAATAAAGGAATTGTGTACAAATATGAGCTGGTAGGCACGTCATATCAGGGATTACTTTTGTTATATGGGAGTTGTGTGCCAGCTCATATGCGTGCAAGGAAAGGGGCTTTGTTTCGACCGTCGTTACATAACACTAGTCACCCCAAGCAGCAAAAGAAAATAAGAAGAAAAAAATCAAACCAAAACACACGTTCGCTTTTAAATGTTAGGAAATTGTGTTTTCTTCCATTCCTAAATGCTAAAAATAAAGAATTTAAAGCACCTACTCAGCGACAATGAAAGGACACCGGACAAATTGATTACAAACATAGATATTATATTGCTTATGTTATAAACATTTGCTTAGTTTTCATTCCAAATTAAATGAATTTCACGGAACAAAAAATACTGTCTTGTTTTGAAAATGGTCTTGTTTTTAGATAGAAAATGCCTATGTTTCAACAATAATTTATTTTCAAAACAATTTATTAAAATTTAACTAAGTACGCAAATAGAACAAATTTGTGAATTTTTCAACGATATTTATCTCTACTCTATGTTTAGTAAGACACATCTCAAATATAAAATTTAATATTCTATTTCAAACTTTCAAATTAAAATTTCGGTTAACAACATTATTTAAAATTCATCCGAAAGTTTCAGGTTGTTACATTGTGCCATGAAAGCGGAGCAAGACTAATAACTGAAATATATGCTTTATATATTAAGGCAAGTAGTTGATCAAGAGGTTATATCTTTACTTTTATAATTATCATGGCCGTTCAGTTATAATCTGATAATCATCTCAACTATTGTTTGTACTCGTAAGTTATTTGTAGATTTTAAATATTTTATTTTTCTTCCTATGTGAAACTAAGAAGCAACGGACATGCATTCATGAAATTCTAAAATCAAAAAGTGGATTTATTTCCCCAATCATATCTTTTATTTGTTTATCTATATTACTTGATTTGATAATTTATATGTTATCAGAGGATTTGATTTTTAGCTAAAGAGAGCTTGATCTCGTAATGCACTAAATATTAGACAACAACATCTACTGTAGTAATCAATTATCGCTTCACCTTGTGCATGCATTTTATAGATTAGCCATAGTAAAATGAATGTAGTATAGGAGTTTGAAAATTTAAGTTATGTTATTTGGTTCTAATTTAATTCTAATCATATTTCGATTTCCAATCTCTAGTTCATTGCATATCAAAATTGTAAAATTAGCAGTTGTGCTATTAATCATCATTCTACATGAATATAATTTATTATCCTTGAAAATGGAGTAAGTCTTATAACAAAAACATAAATATATGTTTATACATTGAGGCTATATAGATAATCTAGGAGTTATGCCTATAATTTCAAAAATGTCATGGCAATTTAGTTATAATCGGACAATGATCTCAACAATTAGTTGTCTTTACGGGTGTATATTTAAATTTTATTCCTACGTGAAACTAAGAAGAAAGGATAATATAAGTGATAGGCATTTATGAAATTTTTACTGAAGGGTTGATTTATTTCCTAAAGAAGACTGTTAAAGGGAATCCACATTTGGTTGAGTGGAGGACTAATTTTTATTTATTGTATAATTGTTATGGGGAGGACAAAATAAAATAGCCTCCTTTTAAACATATAAATTAAAATTTCGATATTAACCCTTATAATCTTTAGTATAAACCATAAAATCTAAACCTTAACTAATGCTTATAATTTAATATCGTACATAAAAATAAAAAAGGGATATAGTTAATAAAATGGAGACACAAGAAAGTTTCATGGGTGATGAGAAGATATCAGGTTAGGTAATTATTTGTGATTTCTTCCGTTTTACAGGTAAACCCCTAAAATAATATGGGTTTAATTGTAAAATGAGCAAACCAAGGGGCTTTGATTGGTTAGATCCATGAGAACAGAGGGAATTGGGTCCAGACGATTCATGCTCGAGATTATTTGTCGCACTCATACTCAAGTAGATGTCTCCAACATTGCCATTGAAATTTGCAAAAACAAGGTCATTATGCTCCTTTGACGACATGCTTAGTATACGCTTTGCAAAAAAGACATGAGTCGAAGTGGTATTATAACTCCATTTCTTTGATTCTCTACTCTCATTTTTGCGTGTTACTTGATAATGTACTGTTATATTGTATTTTTCTATCGGGTTGATGATTTCTCAAAATTTCTCCTTATTTGATTTATGGGTTGATTAGATGTGTTTGAAAGATGATGATGCTGAACATGAAATATTTACATTAACTATTGTCAAATATCAACGTATGCATACTCTTCTTCAAAGTGTCACGTTATTATTAAATATTCACACGTACGCGTTGGGCTTTCATATTAAATATTAAAGTGTCAAAGATAAGGGCCTTGGGTCTCTTGGAGTCTCGTGATCCAATGGGTCGCCGATTGTTTAATATGCGGAAAAGGTTTCTTTTTGCGCAAATGCGACCGTTTGGACCAGGGGATGCGTCTGTTCGCCTGAACAGTGATCAGATGCGACCATTTGAACCAGCGCGGCTGTACGGACAATCGCGACTACCCAGAAAGGCACCCCTCCACCGCTATATATGGGCGGTCTGACAGAGCCACTGATCATCCAGAAAAATTAGTTCGTTTTGTCTTCTTCTTCTTCCCTGCTGCTCTGTTCTTAAATTAACTTACTTGAGTTCGTCGTTTCTCTGCATACTGTAAGCGCTACATTGCAGAGATCGGTCCGTTTCATCTTGGGAAACAATTGCTCGTATACCTTCAGCGCCGTAAAGGGGGAAATATTGTTTCAAGGAAAAAGATTTAATATGGACTCGGACATTACTGACAGGTACTTCTTTCTATTCTTTGTTTTGCTACGGTTTTTTACTGTTGCAAATCTTGTCACGCATTTTGCCGTTGCTAATTTTGATTCTTCTTCGAATTAGTAACACTTCTTGACGTGACAATTGGATAGTGACAATATATTGATTGCTTTCAGGTTCGTACTGCAATTGCATTGTTACGAACAACAAACTTGAAACAATATCTACGTTTTGCAGAAAACGATAATGGCTAAAAGCAATAGTGGTCCTGCTGCGCCGACACCGCCTGTAACCAATCCTTTTGCACCCGTGGTTACACCAATGGCACTGTCTCACGGATAAAGACCAGAAAAGTTCACCAGAGCGGACATCAAACGTTGGCAGCAAAAGATGCTATTTTACTTGACAACATTGGGCCTAACAAAGTATCTTACAGAAGATGCTCCAGTTAATGCTGAATTGGAACCAGATCCGGTTAAAGTTGAAGCCCTTAATGCTTGGAAAAATTCCGATTTCATGTGTAAAAATTTCATCCTGAATGGCCTCGACAACAGTCTATACAACGTGTACTGCACAGTTGCAACATCCAAACAACTATGGTTGGCTTTGGAAAAGAAGTATAGAACTGAAGATGTTGGCATGAAGAAATTCATCGCTGGGAAATTTCTTGACTTCAAAATGGTCGATACAAAAGCTGTGATCAACCAAATTCAAGAACTGCAACTTATCATTCGTCAACTAGAAGATGAAAAGATGACACTTAGCGAATCTTTTCAAGTTGTCGCTGCTATTGAGAAGCTTCCTCCATCGTGGAAGGACTTCAAGAACTACCTAAAGCACAAGCGCAAAGAAATGACAATGGAGGAACTTGTAGTTCGATTGAGAATTGAGGAAGATAATAGAAATTCTGAAAAGAAGATTTCTCAAAATGTGGTTGCCAAAGCAAACGTTGTGGAAACGGACAAGTCCAATAAGAGAAAACGTGACAACCAACCTAAGAAGTCAAAGAAATTGAAGGGGTCATGCCATAATTGTGGAAAGAAGGGTCATAAAGCTGTAGAATGTTGCGGCCCACCCAAAAAGAAGAAATCAAAAGCAAATGTGGCGGAAGTTTCAGACGGTGTTTCTGAAATGGACTTGTGTGCAGTTGTTTCAGAATGCAACCTTGTTGGTAACAACAAGGAGTGGTTTGTAGACACTGGAGCCACTAGGCATATATGCGCAAATAAGTGGATGTTCACAAACTACAAAAGTGCTACTAATGAAGAACAACTGTTTATGGGTAACTTGTCCACATCAAAGGTCGAAGGCAAGGGAAAGATTGTGCTGAAATTGACTTCTGGAAAAGAACTCAATCTAAATGATGTTCTCCATGTTCTAGAAATTCGCAAAAATCTAATTTCAGGATCGTTGCTCAGCAAGCATGGCTTAAAACTGACATTTGTGGCTGATAAATTTGTGTTGTCTAAGAATGGAGTGTACATAGGAAAGGGTTATGTATGTGATGGCCTATTTAAGGCTAATATAACCACTGTTGTACCAAACGATGATATGAATAAAATTGAATCTTCTACTTACATGGTTGACTCTCCTAATCTATGGCATTTTAGACTAGGTCATGTGAATTTTGATTACAAAAACTGATCAATCTAGAATTCATACCTAAGTTTAGAATTAATTCAAATTACAAATGTCAAATTTGTGTTGAAGCCAAATTGACAAGAACCTCATTTCATCAAGTTGAAAGAGAAACCGAACCTCTAGACTTAATACATACTGATGTATGTGACTTGAAAATGTGTCAAACTAGAGGAGGAAAAAGGTACTTCATCACATTTATAGATGATTGTACAAGATACTGTCATGTATATCTCCTTAGAAGCAAGGATGAGGCATTCGATATGTTTAAACAGTATAAGGCAGAAGTTGAGAATCAACTCAACAGAAAAATTAAAGCTTTAAGAAGTGATAGAGGAGGAGAATATGAGTTTCCATTTAAGGAATTCTGTGCTGAGCATGGTATAACACCAAACTACAGCTCCTTATTCACCTCAATCCAATGGTATAGCCGAACGGAAGAATATAACTCTTAAAGAAATGATGAATGCCTTACTAATAAGCTCTGGCTTACCAGATAATTATTGGGGAGAAGCTATTCTTTCGGCAAATCATATTTTAAATAAAATACCACGAAAGAAAATGTCTAAGACTTCCCATGAACTTTGGAAAAACAGACCACCATCCTACAAATACTTAAAAGTGTGGGGGTGTCTTGCCAAAGTAGAAATTCCAAAACCGAAAAAGGTCAAAATAGGACCAAAGACTATAGATTGCATATTCATTAGATATGCTCAAAATAGTAGTGCATATCGAATTTTGGTGTACAAATCTGAAATTGATGACATTCATGAAAACACCATTACCGAGTCTCGAAATGCAAGATTCTTTGAACACATTTATCCTCTAAAAACCTCTATTGAAACTAGTGTTCAAAAGAGACCAAGAGATCCAGATACTCCCGAGTATAATGATGATCAAAGACAAATGAATGATGAAACTGAGATAGAGGTACCGAGAAGGAGCAAGCGACAAAGGACCTCTAAATCCTTTGGACCTGATTTTTGTGCATATATGATAAAAAATGAACCTCTAACTTACCAATAAGCAATGTCATCTCCTGATGCTCCTTATTGGAAAGAATCCGTCAATAGTGAAATAGAATCCATTCTACAAAACCATACGTGTGAACTAGTGGATCTCCCTAAAGGATCAAAACCACTAGGATATAAATGGATATTTAAGAAGAAACTAAAGGCTGACGGCTCAATAGACAAGTATAAAGCAAGACTTGTAATAAAAGGATTCAGACAGAAGGAAGATCTGGATTACTTTGATACATATTCTCCAGTTACCAGAATAACATCAATTAGGATGCTTATTGCAACCGCATCTATATTGAATTTGGAAATACACCAAATGGATGTGAAAACTGCGTTTTTGAACGGTGAACTGGAAGAAGAAATACATATGCAGCAACCAGAAGGGTTTCTAAGCCCAGGAAATAAAAATAAGGTGTGCAAATTAGTAAAATCTCTTTATGGCCTTAAACAAGCACCAAAACAATGGCACGAGAAATTTGATGAAACAATGTTACCAAATGGATTCAAAATAAATGAATCAGATAAATGCGTCTATATAAAATATATAGATGTTGGATATGTCATTGTTTGTCTCTACGTTGATGATTTACTGATCCTAGGAAATAATAAGGACATAATAAAATCTACGAAGGACATGCTATCCTCTAGATTTGATATGAAGGACCTAGGAGTGGCCGATGTAATTTTGGGTGTAAAAATTATATAGACACCACAGGAATATGCGTTATCTCAGTAACATTACATTGCTAAAATTCTTGAAAAATTCAAGCAGTATAATATAACTACTGCAAAATCACTTGTAGATATGAACCAAAATTGGGTAAAGAACACTGGTGATGGTATATATCAGCTTGAATACTCACGTATACTAGGAAGTATTATGTATGTCATGAATTGCACTATGCCTAATATTGCATACGATGTAAGCAAGCTAAGTAGAAATACCAGCAATCCTGGTAAAAATCATTGGAAAGCAATAATCAGAGTCCTAGGATATCTAAAGTACACACAAAACTATGTGTTGCAATATGATAAGTATCCTTCAGTAATAGAAGGATATAGTGATGCCAATTGGATAACGGGCTCAAATGACACAAAATCCACAAGTGGATATGTGTTTAGATTAGGAAATGGAGCAATTTCGTGGAAATCATCCAAACAGACTTGCATAGCAAGGTCAACAATGGAATCTGAGTTTATTGCTCTAGAAAAAGCCGCGGAAGAAGCAGACTGGCTTAGGGGGTTTATAGAGGACATTCCAAATTGGGAAAAAACTAGTACCTCCAATATGTATACATTGTGATAGTCAATCTGCTATAGGAAGGGCGAATAGTACATTGTATAATGGAAAATCTAGACATATTCGTCGTAGGCATAAAACCATAAGACAACTTCTCTCTAATGGAGTTATCACTATAGACTATGTAAGGTCAAAGGATAACATTGCGGATCCACTAACTAAAGGCTTTCCTAGAGAGAAAGTTCAAACCTTATCGATGGGAATGGGTTTAAGACCTATAATCTAAAAGTTTTTCTAAACGGAAACCCCACCTAGTTGACTGGAGATCCCAAGATCTAGGTTCAAAGGGACAACTAAGTTTATAGATAAACTTAATGGCACTGTTAAAACACAAACCATTCCTATGATAAATCAGTGCACAACCCGTCGTAGAATAGGATAAGCTTAGCTTTTAATGATGTCTATACTGTGGTGTTATAAAAGACCCAAGTGGAGTATTATGGGATACTCTTTATAGAATCACCTACGTGAGTGTGAAGGCGCCGCTTCAAAAAGAATTGTAAGGTCGAATTCTTTAAACACTCATGAGACCAAGCAGGTGTTCATGGAAAAAACGAACACAAACAGAGAACCAAGGGGTTAAGAAATAGTTAACGTGTGTAATCTTTATAGACGTGCACAAAAGGCTTATAGCTCAAAGACAATCTAGTCCACTGATTCGCCAGTAGGTAATAACGACAAACACTAGGAAAAGTTCAAGGCCATTGTGCTACTTTTACCGATGCATTAAATATTTCACAAATTTAAGAACAAAATAAAGTAACATCTCATTCATGTGGGGGATTATTGGACATGAATGAGAAGATTAGGGAAGAAGAGGCTATGTGGTAGTGGAGAAATACAAGTCCCACATTGTGTGTGATTTGTGAATATATCTCCATATATACCAAAGCCCAATATGTTATTTCAAAACAAATGAAATGAGCATATGAAGGACTTGAATGAATGGGCTATGTAGGCATTGGGCTTTCATATTAAATATTAAAATGTCAAAGATAAGGGCCTTGGGCCTTGGGGCTCTTGGGGTCTTGTGATCCAATGGGTCGCCAACTGTTTAATATGCAGAAAAGGTTTCTTTTTGCGAAAATGTGACCGTTTGGACCAGGGGATGCGTCTGTTCGCCGGAACAGTGATCAGATGCGACATTTGAACCAGCGTGGCTGTACGGACAGTCGCGACTACCCAGAAAGGCACCCCTCCGCCACTATATATGGGCGGTCTGATAGAACCACTGATCATCCAGAAAAATTAGTTCGTTCTATCTTCTTCTTCCCTGCTGCTCTGTTCTTAAATTAACTTACTTTAGTTCGTCGTTGCTCTGCATACTGTAAGCGCTACATTGTAGAGAACGGTCCATTTCATCTTGGGAAACAATTGCTCGTATACCTTCAGCGCCGTAGAGGGGGCAATATTGTTTCAAGGAAAAAGATTTAATCTGGACTCGGACATTACTGACAGGTACTTCTTTCTACTCTTTGTTTTGCTACGGTTTTTTACTGTTGCAAATCTGGCCACACCTTTTGCAGTTGCTAATTTTGATTCTACTTCGAATTAGTAACACTTCTTGACGTGAAAATTGGATAGTGACAATATATTGATTGATATTAGGTTCGTATTGCAATTGCATTGTTACGAACAACAAACTTGAAACAATATCTTCGTTTTACAAAAAATGATAATGGCTAAAAGAAATAGTGGTCCTGCTGTGCCAACACCGCCTGTAACCAATCCTTTTGCACCTGTGGTTACACCAACGACACTGTCTCACGGAGAAAGGCCAGAAAAGTTCACCGGAGAGGACTTCAAACGTTGGCAGCAAAAGATGCTATTTTACTTGACAACATTGGGCCTAGCAAAGTATCTTACAGAAGATGCTCCAGTTGTTGCCGAATTGGAACCAGATCCAGTTAAAGTTGAAGCCCTTAATGCTTGGAAAAATTCTGATTTCATGTGTAAAAATTACATCCTGAATATCCTCGACAACAGTCTATACAACGTGTACTGCACAGATGCAACATCCAAACAACTATGGTTGGCTTTGGAAAAGAAATATAGAACTGAAGATGCTGGCATGAAGAAATTCATCGCCAGGAAATTTCTTGACTTCAAAATGGTCGATACAAAAGCTGTGATAACTACAACTTATCATTCGTCAACTAGAAGATGAAAAGATGACACTTAGCGAATCTTTTCAAGTTGCCGCTACTATTGAGAAGCTTCCTCCATCGTGGAAGGACTTCAAGAACTACCTAAAGCACAAGCGCAAAGAAATGACAATGGAGGAACTTGTAGTTCGATTGAGAATTGAGGAAGATAATAGAAATTCTGAAAAGAAGATTTCTCAAAATGTGGTTGCCAAAGCAAACGTTGTGGAAATGGACAAGTCGAATAAGAGAAAACATGACAACCAACCTAAGAAGTCAAAGAAATTCAAGGGGTCATGCCATAATTGTGGAAAGAAGGGTCATAAAGCTGCAGAATGTCGTGGCCCACCCAAAAAGAAGAAATCAGAAGCAAATGTGGGGGAAGTTTCAGACGGTGTTTCTGAAATGGACTTGTGTGCAGCTGTTTCAGAATGCAACCTTGTTGGTAACAACAAGAAGTGGTTTGTAGACACTGGAGTCACTAGGCATATATGCGCAAATAAGTGGATGTTCACAAACTACAAAATTGCTACTAATGAAGAACAACTATTTATGGGTAACTCGTCCACATCAAAAGTCGAAGGCAAGGGAAAGATTGTGCTAAAATTGACTTCTGGAAAAGAACTCACTCTAAATGATGTTCTCCATGTTCCAGAAATTCGCAAAAATCTAATTTCAGGATTGTTGCTCAGCAAGCATGGCTTCAAACTGACATTTGTGGCTGAAAAATTTGTGTTGTCTAAGAATGGAGTGTACATAGGAAATGGTTATGTATGTGATGGCCTATTTAAGGCTAATATAACCACTGTTGTACCAAACGATGATATGAATAAAATTGAATCTTCTGCTTACATGGTTGACTCTCCTAATCTATGGCATTCTGGACTAGGTCATGTGAATTTTGATACTTTACAAAAACTGATCAATCTAGAATTCATACCTAAGTGTAGAATTGATTCAAATTACAAATGTCAATTTTGTGCTGAAGCCAAATTGACAAGAACCTCATTTCATCATGTTGAAAGAGAAACCGAACCTCTAGACTTAATACATACTGATGTATGTGACTTGAAAATGTGTCAAACTAGAGGAGGAAAAAGGTACTTCATCACATTTATAGATGATTGTACAAGATACTGTCATGTATATCTCCTTAGAAGCAAGGATGAGGCATTCGATATGTTTAAACAGTATAAGGCAGAAGTTGAGAATCAACTCAACAGAAAAATTAAAGCTTTAAGAAGTGATAGAGGAGGAGAATATGAGTTTCCATTTGAGGAATTCTGTGCTGAGCATGGTATAATACACCAAACTACAGCTCCTTATTCACCTCAATCCAACGGTATAGCCGAATGGGAGAATAGAACTCTTAAAGAAATGATGAATGCCTTACTAATAAGCTCTGGCTTGCCAGATAACTATTGGGGAGAAGCTATTCCTTTGGCAAATCATATTTAAATAAAATACCATGAAAGAAAATGTCTAAGACTTCCCACGAACTTTGAAAAACAGACCACCATCCTACAAATACTTAAAAGTGTGGGGGTGTTTTGCCAAAGTAGAAATTCCAAAACCGAAAAAGGTCAAAATAGGACCAAAGACTATAGATTGCATATTCATTGGATATGCTCATAATAGTAGTGCATATCGATTTTTGGTGTACAAATCTGAAATTGATGACATTCATGAAAACACCATTATCGAGTCTCGAAATGCAAGATTCTTTGAACACATTTATCCTCTAAAAACCTCTATTGAAACTAGTGTTCAAAAGAGGCCAAGAGATCCAGATACTCCCGAGTATAATGATGATCAAAGAAAAATGAATGATGAAACTGAGATAGAGGAACCGAGAAGGAGCAAGTGACAAAGGACCTTTAAATTCTTTTGGACCAGATTTCTATGCATATATAATAGAAAATGAACCTCTAACTTACCAACAAGCAATGTCATCTCCTGATGCTCCTTATTGGAAAGAAGCCGTCAATAGTGAAATATAATCCATTCTACAAAACCATACGTGGGAACTAGTGGATCTCCCTAAAGGATCAAAACCACTAGGATATAAATGGATATTTAAGAAGAAACTAAAGGCTGACGGCTCAATAGACAAGTATAAAGCAAGACTTGTAATAAAAGGATTCAGACAGAAGGAAGATCTGGATTACTTTGATACATATTCTCCAGTTACCAGAATAACATCAATTAGGATGCTTATTGCAATCGCATCTATATTGAATTTGGAAATACACCAAATGGATGTGAAAACTGCGTTTTTGAACGGTGAACTGGAAGAAGAAATATATATGCAGCAACCAGAAGGGTTTCTAATCCCAGGAAATGAAAATAAGGTGTGCAAATTAGTAAAATCTCTTTATGGACTTAAACAAGCACCGAAACAATGGCATGAGAAATTTGATAAAACAATGTTATCAGATAGATTCAAAATAAATGAATCAGATAAATGCGTCTATATAAAATATATAGATGTTGGATATGTCATTGTTTGTCTCTACGTTGATGATTTACTGATCCTAGGAAATAATAAGGCCATAATAAAATCTACGAAGGACATGCTATCCTCTAGATTTGATATGAAGGACCTAGGAGTGGCAGATGTAATTTTGGGTGTAAAAATTATAAAGACATCACAGGGATATGCGTTATTCAGTCACATTACATTGCTAAAATTCTTGAAAAATTCAAGCAGTATAATATAACTACTGCAAAATCACCAGTAGATATGAACCAAAATTGGGTAAAGAACACTGGTGATGGTATATATCAGCTTGAATACTCACGTATACTGGGAAGTATTATGTATGTCATGAATTGCACTAGGCCTGATATTGCGTATGCTGTAAGCAAGCTATGTAGATATACCAGCAATCCCGGTAAAAATCATTGGAAAGCAATAATCAGAGTCCTAGGATATCTAAAGTACACACAAAACTATGGGTTGCAATATGATAAGTATCCTTCAGTAATAGAAGGATATAGTGATGCCAATTGGATAACGGGCTCAAATGACACAAAATCCACAAGTGGATATGTGTTTACATTAGGAAATGGAGCAATTTCGTGGAAATCATCCAAACAGACTTGCATAACAAGGTCAACAATGGAATCTGAGTTCATTGCTCTAGATAAAGCCGTGGAAGAAGTAGACTGGCTTAGGGGGTTTTTAGAGGACATTTCAAATTGGGAAAAACCAGTACCTCCAATATGTATACATTGTGATAGTCAATCTGCTATAGGAAGGGCGAATAGTACATTGTATAATGGAAAATCTAGACATATTCGTCGTAGGCATAAAACCATATGACAACTTCTCTCTAATGGAGTTATCACTATAGACTATGTAAGGTCAAAGGATAACATTGCGGATCCACTAACTAAAGGCTTGCCTTGAGAGAAAGTTCAAATCTTATCGATGGGAATGGTTTTAAGACCTATAATCTAAAAGTTTTTCTAAACGGAAACCCCACCTAGTTGACTGGAGATCCCAAGATCTAGGTTCAAAGGGACAACTAAGTTTATAGATAAACTTAATGGCACTGTTAAAACACAAACCATTCCCATGATAAGTCAGTGCACAACCCGTCGGAGAATAGGATAAGCTTATCTTTTAATGATGTCTATACTGTGGTATTATAAAAGACCCAAGTGGAGTATTACGGGATACTCTTTATAGAATCACCTACGTGAGTGTGAAGGCGCCAGTTCAAAAAGAATTGTAAGGTCGAATTCTTTAAACACTCATGAGACCAAGCAGGTGTTCATGGCAAAAACGAACACAAACAAAGAACCAAGGGGTTAAGAAACAGTTAACGTGTGTAATCTTTATTGACTTACACAAAAGGCTTATTGTTCAAAGACAATCTAGTCCACTGATTCGCCAGTAGGTTATAACGATAAACACTAGGAAAAGTTCAAGGCCATTGTGCTACTTTTACCGATGCGTTAAATATTTCACAAATTAAAGAACAAAATAAAGTAACCTCTCATTCATGTGGGAGATTGTTGGAAATGAATGATAAGGTTAGGGAAGAAGAGGCTATGTGGTAGTGGAGAAATACAAGTCCCACATTGTGTGTGATTTGTGAATATATCTCCATATGTACCAAAGCCCAATATGCTATTTCAAAACAAAAGAAATGATCACATGAAGGACTTGAATGAATGGGCTATGTAGGCATTGGGCTTTCATATTAAATATTAAAATGTCAAAGATAAGGGCCTTGGGCCTTGGGGCTCTTGGGCTCTCGTGATCCAATGGGCCGCCGACTGTTTAATATGCGGAAAAGGTTACTTTTTGCGCAAATGCGACCGTTTGGACCAGGGGATGCGTCTGTTTGCCTGAACAGTGATCAGATGCGACCATTTGAACTAGCGCGGCTGTACGGATAGTCGCGACTACCCAGAAAGGCACCCCTCCGCCGCTATATAGTGGCGGTCTGACAGAGCCACTGATCATCTAGAAAAATTAGCTCGTTCTGTCTTCTTCTTCTTCCCTGCTGCTCTGTTCTTAAATTAACTTACTTGAGTTCGTCGTTGCTCTGCATACTGTAAGCGCTACGTTGCAGAGATCGGTCTGTTTCATCTTGGGAAACAATTGCTCGTATACCTTCAGCACCGTAGAGGGGGCAATATTGTTTCAAGGAAACAGATTTAATCTGGACTCGGACATTACTGACAGGTACTTCTTTCTACTCTTTGTTTTGCTACGGTTTTTTACTGTTGCAAATCTGGTCATGCCTTTTGCCGCTGCTAATTTTGATTCTACTTCGAATTAGTAACACTTCTTGACGTGACAATTGGATAGTGACAATATATTGATTGCTATCCGGTTCGTACTGCAATTGCATTGTTACGAACAACAAACTTGAAACAATATCTTCGTTTTGCAGAAAACGATAATGGCTAAAAGCAATAGGGGTCCTGCTACGCCAATACCACCTGTAACCAATCCTTTTGCACCCGTGGTTACACCAATGACACTGTCTCACGGAGAAAGGCCAGAAAAGTTCACCGGAGCGGACTTCAAACGTTGGCAGCAAAAGATGCTATTTTACTTGACAACATTGGGCCTAGCAAAGTTTCTTACAGAAGATGCTCCAGTTGTTGCCGAATTGGAACCAGATCCAGTTAAAGTTGAAGCCCTTAATGCTTGGAAAAATTCTGATTTCATGTGTAAAAATTACATCCTGAATGGCCTCGACAATAGTCTATACAACGTGTACTGCAAAATTGCAACATCCAAACAACTATGGTTGGCTTTGAAAAAGAAGTATAGAACAGAAGATGCTGGCATGAAGAAATTCATCGCCGGGAAATTTCTTGACTTCAAAATGGTCGATACAAAAGCTGTGATCAACCAAATTCAAGAACTGCAACTTATCATTCGTCAACTAGAAGATGAAAAGATGACACTTAGCGAATCTTTTCAAGTTGTCGCTGCTATTGAGAAGCTTCCTCCATCGTGGAAGGACTTCAAGAACTACCTAAAGCACAAGCGCAAAGAAATGACAATAGAGGAACTTGTAGTTCCATTGAGAATTGAGGAAGATAATAGAAATTCTGAAAAGAAGATTTCTCAAAATGTGGTTGCCAAAGCAAACGTTGTGGAAACGGACAAGTCCAATAAGAGAAAACGTGACAACCAACCTAAGAAGTCAAAGAAATTCAAGGGGTCATGCCATAATTGTGGAAAGAAGGGTCATAAAGCTGCAGAATGTCGCGGCCCACCCAAAAAGAAGAAATCAGAAGCAAATGTGGCGGAAGTTTCAGACGGTGTTTCTGAAATGGACTTGTGTGCAGTTGTTTCAGAATGCAACCTTGTTGGTAACAACAAGGAGTGGTTTGTAGACACTAGAGCCACTAGGCATATATGCGCAAATAAGTGGATGTTCACAAACTACAAAAGTGCTACTAATGAAGAACAACTGTTTATGGGTAACTTGTCCACATCAAAGGTCGAAGGCAAGGGAAAGATTGTGCTGAAATTGACTTCTGGAAAAGAACTCACTCTAAATGATGTTCTCCATGTTCTAGAAATTCGCAAAAATCTAATTTTAGGATCGTTGCTCAGCAAGCATGGCTTCAAACTGACATTTGTGGCTGATAAATTTGTGTTGTCTAAGAATGGAGTGTACATAGGAAAGGGTTATGTATGCGATGGCCTATTTAAGGCTAATATAACCACTATTATACAAACGATGATATGAATAAAATTGAATTTTCTGCTTACATGGTTGACTCTCCTAATCTATGGCATTCTAGACTAGGTCATGTGAATTTTGATACTTTACAAAAATTGATCAATCTAGAATTCATACCTTAGTGTAGAATTGATTCAAATTACAAATGTTAAATTTGTGCTGAAGCCAAATTGACAAGAACCTCATTTCATCATGTTGAAAGAGAAACCGAACCTCTAGACTTAACACATACTGATGTATGTGACTTGAAAATGTGTCAAACTAGAGGAGGAAAAAGGTACTTCATCACATTTATATATGATTGTACAAGATACTGTCATGTATATCTCCTTAGAAGCAAGGATGAGGCATTCGATATGTTTAAACAGTATAAGGCAGAAGTTGAGAATCAACTCAACAGAAAAATTAAAGCTTTAAGAAGTGATAGAGGAGGAGAATATGAGTTTCCATTTAAGGAATTCTGTGCTGAGCATGGTATAACACCAAACTACAGCTCCTTATTCACCTCAATCCAATGGTATAGCCGAACGGAAGAATATAACTCTTAAAGAAATGATGAATGCCTTACTAATAAGCTCTGGCTTACCAGATAATTATTGGGGAGAAGCTATTCTTTCGGCAAATCATATTTTAAATAAAATACCACGAAAGAAAATGTCTAAGACTTCCCATGAACTTTGGAAAAACAGACCACCATCCTACAAATACTTAAAAGTGTGGGGGTGTCTTGCCAAAGTAGAAATTCCAAAACCGAAAAAGGTCAAAATAGGACCAAAGACTATAGATTGCATATTCATTAGATATGCTCAAAATAGTAGTGCATATCGAATTTTGGTGTACAAATCTGAAATTGATGACATTCATGAAAACACCATTACCGAGTCTCGAAATGCAAGATTCTTTGAACACATTTATCCTCTAAAAACCTCTATTGAAACTAGTGTTCAAAAGAGACCAAGAGATCCAGATACTCCCGAGTATAATGATGATCAAAGACAAATGAATGATGAAACTGAGATAGAGGTACCGAGAAGGAGCAAGCGACAAAGGACCTCTAAATCCTTTGGACCTGATTTCTGTGCATATATGATAGAAAATGAACCTCTAACTTACCAATAAGCAATGTCATCTCCTGATGCTCCTTATTGGAAAGAATCCGTCAATAGTGAAATAAAATCCATTCTACAAAACCATACGTGTGAACTAGTGGATCTCCCTAAAGGATCAAAACCACTAGGATATAAATGGATATTTAAGAAGAAACTAAAGGCTGACGGCTCAATAGACAAGTATAAAGCAAGACTTGTAATAAAAGGATTCAGACAGAAGGAAGATCTGGATTACTTTGATACATATTCTCCAGTTACCAGAATAACATCAATTAGGATGCTTATTGCAATCGCATCTATATTGAATTTGGAAATACACCAAATGGATGTGAAAACTGCATTTTTGAATGGTGAACTGGAAGAAGAAATATATATGCAGCAACCAGAAGGGTTTCTAAGCCCAGGAAATGAATATAAGGTGTGCAAATTAGTAAAATCTTTTAATGGCCTTAAACAAGCACCAAAACAATGGCATGAGAAATTTGATGAAACAATGTTATCAAATGGATTCAAAATAAATGAATCAGATAAATGCGTCTATATAAAATATATAGATGTTGGATATGCCATTGTTTGTCTCTACATTGATGATTTACTGATCCTAGGAAATAATAAGGCCATAATAAAATCTACGAAGGACATGCTATCCTCTAGGTTTGATATGAAGGACCTAGGAGTGGCTGATGTAATTTTGGGTGTAAAAATTATAAAGACACCACAGGGATATGCGTTATCTTAGTCACATTACATTGCTAAAATTCTTGAAAAATTCAAGCAGTATAATATAACTGCTGTAAAATCACCAGTAGATATGAACCAAAATTGGGTAAAGAACACTAGTGATGGTATATATCAGCTTGAATACTCACGTATACTGGGAAGTATTATGTATGTCATGAATTGCACTAGGCATGATATTGCATACGCTGTAAGCAAGCTAAGTAGATATACCAGCAATCCTGGTAAAAATCATTGGAAAGCAATAATCAGAGTCCTAGGATATCTAAAGTACACACAAAACTATGTGTTGCAATATGATAAGTATCCTTCAGTAATAGAAGGATATAGTGATGCCAATTGGATAACGGGCTCAAATGACACAAAATCCACAAGTGGATATGTGTTTAGATTAGGAAATGGAGCAATTTCGTGGAAATCATCCAAACAGACTTGCATAGCAAGGTCAACAATGGAATCTGAGTTCATTGTTCTAGATAAAGCCGTGGAAGAAGCAGACTGGCTTAGGGGGTTTTTAGAGGACATTCCAAATTGGGAAAAACCAGTACATCCAATATGTATACATTGTGATAGTCAATCTGCTATAGGAAGGGCGAATGGTACATTGTATAATTAAAATCTAGACATATTCGTCATAGGCATAAAACCATAAGACAACTTCTCTCTAATGGAGTTATCACTATAGACTATGTAAGGTCAAAGGATAACATTGTGGATCCACTAACTAAAGGCTTGCCTAGAGAGAAAGTTCAAACCTTATCGATGGGAATGGGTTTAAGACCTATAATCTAAAAGTTTTTCTAAACGGAAACCCCACCTAGTTGACTGGAGATCCCAAGATCTAGGTTCAAAGGGACAACTAAGTTTATAGATAAACTTAATGGCACTGTTAAAACACAAACCATTCCTATGATAAGTCAGTGCACAACCCGTCGGAGAATAGGATAAGCTTAGCTTTTAATGATGTCTATACTGTGGTGTTATAAAAGACCCAAGTGGAGTATTACGGGATACTCTTTATATAATCACCTACGTGAGTGTGAAGGCACCGCTTCAAAAATAATTGTAAGGTCGAATTCGTTAAACACTCATGAGACCAAGCAGGTGTTCATGGCAAAAACGAACACAAACAGAGAACCAAGGGGTTAAGAAACTGTTAACGTGTGTAATCTTTATAGACTTACACAAAAGGCTTACAATTCAAAGACAATCTAGTCCACTGATTCGCCAGTAGGTTATAACGATAAACACTAGGAAAAGTTTAAGGCCATTGTGCTACTTTTATCGATGCGTTAAATATTTCACAAATTTAAGAACAAAATAAAGTAACCTCTCATTCGTGTGGGGGATTGTTGGAAATGAATGAGAAGGTTAGGCAAGAAGAGGCTATGTGGTAGTGGAGAAATACAAGTCCCACATCGTGTGTGATTTGTGAATATATCTCCATATATACCAAAGCCCAATATGCTATTTCAAAACAAAAGAAATGAGCACATGAAGGACTTGAATGAATGGGCTATGTAGGCATTGGGCTTTCATATTAAATATTAAAACGTCAAAGATAAGGGCCTTGGGCCTTGGGGCCTTTGGGGTCTCGTGATCCAATGGGTCGCCAACTGTTTAATATGCGGAAAAGGTTTCTTTTTGTGCAAATGCGACCATTTGGACCAAGGGATGCGTCTGTTCGCGCGGCTGTACGGACAGTCGCGACTACCCAGAAAGGCACCCCTCCCCCGCTATATATGGGCGGTTTGACAGAGCCACTGATCATCCAGAAAAATTAGTTCGTTCTGTCTTCTTCTTCTTCCCTGCTGCTCTGTTCTTAAATTAACTTACTTGAGTTCGTCGTTTCTCTGCATACTGTAAGCGCTACATTGCAGAGATCGGTCCGTTTCATCTTGGGAAACAATTGCTCGTATACCTTCAGCGCCGTAGAGGGGGCAATATTGTTTCAAGGAAACAGATTTAATCTGGACTCAGACATTACTGACAGGTACTTCTTTCTACTCTTTGTTTTGCTACGGTTTTTTACTGTTGCAAATCTGGTCACGCCTTTTGCTGTTGCTAATTTTGATTCTACTTCGAATTAGTAACACTTCTTGACATGATAATTGGATAGTGACAATATATTGATTGCTATCAGGTTCGTACTGCAATTGCATTGTTATGAACAACAATTACTAACGTAAGTTCTTAGCAAATGTTGTCATATTTACTTGCCTAAAAGCATATTCAGTGGAGATAAATTAAGGCGTAATATTACGTATCCGCTCCCAATCATCCGATTATGCCGTAATATCAAGGGTAATATTCAGAATCCTGAATAATATAGGTGTCCATTTTATGGACGTCCAGGCGTGTCCGTTTAATAGGCACCAGGACATAGACGCTCATAAAATGGATGCCTAGACCCCATTTAAACCGGAATTAAAAACGAGAACTGTTCTGTTTTTTTAATTTAAAAGAGAATTAAAAGCGTAATCCAATGTTGGGGGGCTAATGCCTATTTTATAGGCGCCAGGGTCTGATGTCTATTTGATAGGCGCCAGGGTCTGATGTCTAAAAAATAGGCGTTAGACCACTGGCAAATCTTAGCCCGTTAAGAGCGTAATATTCAGCAACCTGAATATACCACCGTTAACCCACTGGAGATGTCCTAACCAATTTACTTGCCACATCCGATTTTAGAAATAAAATAAAGACAAAAGTACTTAAAAGCTCAAAAAATATGTAACTTGAATTGTGGTTGCATGATACTTAAAGTAGCCAATACCAATGTAAAAAATTAGGAACGGCTATTGAGATACAAAATTTAACACAAATTCAGAAGCACGAATCCTAAATCATTGGATTAGTTTGTGTTTATGTGGAAAGTGGAATTTAGGGGGAGATCTAATGGTTGAGATTGTTTGTGTTTAGATTTGTGTCACCATTTTGTATTTAAATAGACTTTCCTAAAAATCTTTGTTAAAAATGCACTTATTTATTCAATTTGAAAAGGACCTTTGTAAGATGTTTGGCAGCATTTTCCGGGGCTGGCGCATGAGACTATATATTATCAAAATTTTATGTCAACATTGTGTCATCTTAATTTAATTTATATCATACAATTATTATCACTGGCTAATTAATTAGTTTATTTGTTGATATTATTTTTTTCATACGTAATGTTACACATGGTCAACTTTGTTTGATAATTAAAATTCAAAAAATGTTCAAAAAAGGATAACATGTAATTACTCATTCAAATTAGACATATTTCCTCTCTTTTCCTGTATGTTCATATGGAATGCAGTTCATGTACTTCTACGCAGTGGCGGATCCAGTTTTAAGTTGAGGTAGGGCAAAACCAAAAAGCAGTTGTCCCACATCACAAAATTTGCTAAGTCTCTCTTGTATATATATCAATATGTGTCAATCGAAAGCAAATCAACTTGGGCTGTTGTGGTTTGTGGCAATTATTGGCAGCTTGGGCCCTCACATAGGGCATGAACCTTTGGTTCAGGTAGGGCGAAGCTTTAAAGCTAGGTCACCTATGCCAGAATTTTTTTTCCACTTAGGGCGGTGGCCCTTGCTGGCCTGAACGTGGATCTGCCCCTACTTCTACGTTACTAATTTATTTCTATAAACCTCTTTATGCAGCTCGATTCTCAATATAATATTGCTGACTTATATACTTTGCCTCTTTGATGTGTTACAAATCTAAAAGAAGGTAAAATTTGCAATGGCAGAAAGTAAAAACATGTCGTAATTCTTGAAAAATTAAAGTACATTGGGCTTCACATTCTGTATACGTGATCTATTCAATATCACTAGTATTTTAGTCAATTCTCTTTTCCATGGAGTCATTTTCAGTTTTCATTTGGACTTTTACAGAAGGAAATGGAATTTCAAACAATGCCATTTATAAATTATATCAACTAAATTAATTATATAAAATACATAGGAAAAAATTCCATGTTTATTTATAGAATATAATAGCAATTTACATAAAAATTCATGATGAAAATTTTGAAATATATATGATAATGTCAAATGGATTCATAGTTCAGCAAGCAATAAAAGATTTAGAGGTAAGAGTACATAGGAAATGCAATTTTTATTGTGGAAAAAAAGAATTCTCTCTATAATATATTTACATTGATTTGTTGCTTTTTAAAAGGAATATGATGTGAGTTTTATAAGTTACAAAGTACTAAAAACATTAATGTTAATATTTGATGCACCTCTTAGATATTGATTTAATAGTTGCTGAAAACGTTACTTTTAATATTTGTTGAAAAGACTAAGTTCTATAAATTACACAGGGAATACCAACGTTACTTTGTTTAACTGTTAAATTATTTTCTAAAATAAATTAGTCATGTTTATGTTTTGATAAACTGCTGATTTGTGCATGTTCATATAAAAAAAAGAATGTCGCCGAGATAGTGCATGTTCATATAAAAAAAGAATGTCGCGGAGATAGGTCCAATAGGGCTACCATACTGGTGTTCTGTAAAAGGTTAACTGTCGACCAAACACTATTTCGCTGGCGGTATTTCGCCGAATGTCATCATTACGTACATGCCGAAGTCATTTTATAAGATTCAAAAAATCTTACACAATATGTCTTTTTAATCACAAATTCCTCTTATGCAAATGTGTGTATGTGTGTGTGTGCGTATATATATATATATATATATATATATTTGTGTGTGTCTTATACATAATCCAAGTAGATGGTCATAGTGAATCGTTTTTGGGATTTTCGAAATTATCCCAATACCATAACACAACATAAATTAGACAGTAAAATATATAAGTGAATAATTCCGTCATTATTTATCATGTTTCACAACCACAAGAAAATACGCACGATCTGCCCCATTTGTAGTCACTACTTCCCTCTGCATCCCGTTGTAGCCATTACTTCCCTCTTCTTTTATGTTTGTTCAATACAACCATTCTCCTCACTTTATTCTTTCACTGATGGAACCAATTCTTTTGACTTTGTAGTTTTGTATCTTCAAATTTGGCTTTCTACCAAGGGAGGAGGAGCTTCTAGAAGCCGACTGACGTCTATTGTTAATTGTCATACATAAGTGATATTTTGACATTAGGGAAAAATTGTTGTAATGACCCACCATTATAAGCGACTCGAGTCGACAATAAAACCATACATGTCCAACTCGTGTTATTCAAAATGAAAGATTGTTATTACTATGGAGTTAAATAAGAATCAAATCACAGATAAATCACAAAATAAAATAGCAAAATATCACGTAGTGGAATAATAAAACATAATATTTCGTAAAGCTACTAAATACATAGTCTCGAAAGAAAAAGCGTAATGTCAAAGTTTCAAAGCAAATACAACATAAAACCCAAATATATGGATGTCCACTAATACATAAGCAAATGACTGAAGCGGAAACAATTGAAATAGTATATAGATAACTAAACCTCCAGCAGACCTCTAGCCTTAAACGGTGAATCTCCAAGGCTGTGATCCTCGGGTTGACCCGAGCATAAAGTAAGACATCACACTTGAGTCAGGACTAACATTTCATTTAAATGAATCAACCCAAGTGCAATATTCAAAGAAATGCACAATTAATTTAAAGGATGTTTGGGATCCCTATGCTCTAAGGATCAGTCAAACTATATACATATAATAAGATATATTATTATATAATGTCTATTAGTGAAGTATAGTGTTAAAAATAACGTTAAGAAGTTACATTTTTAAATTAACACATTTTATAAGCATCGTAGTCTATATGGTACTATAAACTCACCGTAAAGTGGTAGCATCAGGGATTACTACATAGGTACTAAACAAATCAAAGTTGTAGTGGGCTCGATCAGGATAAATATGAAAGGGTATGCGAGGTAATACATAAGGTATGATTCCACCATTTGCGCTCCCGGACTAGTGGTAATATTGCATGGTCGTAGCTACCGCCTATCTCAAAACAACACTCCCACAATCGGGGGTTCCCAATCAATCAAAAAGTGAGAGATATGGTTTCAAAGAAATTTGCCCTACTAGGGAAGCTAACTAATTGGTCTCGATATAGCTCATGTTTTAGTCATTCTAATTTTGACTCGAAAGTCAAGGCTATCCACCATCTTTCTCTTACTTCATCCCTATATCAATCGTATTTCATTATGGATTCTTCACCGCATACTAAGTTCATTAGGTGGTTTCAATATTGTTGGAAAGTATGTTAATACAGGCTCTAATTTGTTTTTACAACTAGTCGTTAATTTCATACTTTGGCCATTTATATTTAAAATCAGATTTCAATGTGATAAATTAATTAACTTCAAGTATTGATTTTATTCATCTATTAAAAACTAGATTCAATTTCAAATTTCAAATTTCAAATATCATACTTACATAAGACAGCCTATTATCAAATTAAAATTATGATTTTAGATTTTCTATACCACAAATATCATTATCAAATGAATCTTTATATTCAATCAATTCAGACTTAATTGCTTATGTTGGAAATTGTCTTTTACTTCAAAATAGTAAATTTAATTTGAATTTGAAATCGTTATAAAATATATACAATAGCTAAATTTATAAAATAGTTTAAATTAAATAGTTATAAACTATACAGTAGTTAAATTTATATAAAACAGTTTAAATTAAAATAGTTAAACAAATATTAGTTATGAAAATAAATAATAAAAGATTAGCTTATTTAACATAAAATAATATTAATTTAAAAATAATTTTAATAAAATAATCTAATCTGGTCCAAATATCTGCATTACTAAATTCAACTTAATAATAATTCAGATTTTAAAATTTCAATTCTAACAAAATAAGTTTATAATGATATAAATATCAAATTTAATCATACTGTTTAAATCAATTTACAACTTAAATTTCAATTCAAACCCATTTAGTTCAATTCTTCTTTTGATCTTAAATTCTAAATTCATTTTCACTTCATTATATTAATTTAAAAATATCCAAAGTTTAAGTATTGAATTTATAACTTAATCAAATTTATAAATTTATCTTTACATAAATTTAACAATTAAACTAAATAAACGTTTATTAATTTAATCTTTAAATCAAATCAAATCTTTTCATTTAATTAATTTTAAAAAATAAAATTTAATATTTTTTAAATTAAATTTATTAAAATTAATATTCTATATTAAATCTTTGAATTAAATTAAATCTTTAAAGATAACTTTCGTTTATATTAAATTTAACTTTTAATTAAATTATTATATAAATTAAGTATATATTATGATAAATTAGTTAAATTAAATCTTTTAAAATTAATTAGAATATTAAAATGTAATTAAATTATAAATTAACTTTAAAAAACAAATTCAATCTAAAAATCATATTAAATCTTTTCATTAAATTAATCAAACTTAAATTCATGATATAAATTTCAAACATTAATTAAAATTTAAAATATTTAAATTAATTTCCAAATCAATTTATTAAAATTAAAACATACTTCAAAAAATAGTATTATTGAACAGCGATGTCCGTAATAATTTTTTATCGGAAGGTCGAGTGATTCAAATATGTTTCATTTCAACCTGCAGTGGTTTAGTTTCCTAGTATGTATCATTTCAACTCGTATTCCAATACAGTGTCAAAATGATTTATAGTAATTTGGGTATGTATCATTTCATCCCATAGTTTTTTTGGCTTGAGTACCAAAGAATTTATATTTCTTTTTGCAATAAAAGTTGCAGCCATCAATCTGTACACAATTCAATTTTTATTTGGACTTATTTTACTCAAACTTATCTGCAATAAATTAGGCAAATAAATTTGAGCCTAATAAAAAATTGACCAATTACGGCTCACCCTTTTGCTACTGTAAGCCTTGAATCCATTGCTATTCGTCCCTTGATGTCAATACAAATAACCCCATGACTCCTAAGAGTACATACTTAATGATCGGTTTTTCGGTCATGATAATGGTAAACCGACCAAGATAAGGAAAACGCCCTATAAGTCTCCGATAATATGATGTTGGTGTAGCCAATTTTGTCTATGACCATACAAGGATAAATCATCAATCGGATTGTCATCCCTTTTGTAAGTACGTCAAACTCTTTAGTCTCATTTCATTCATGAATCTCAACAAGCAACACAAAGCATCCTGCCAACAACAACTTCTTATGATTCGAAGCAGGGATGTAATTCCACAGCCGAGAAAGGAGCTTTTGTTAATTGCCATCCAACCCTAGAAATCCTGAGAAGGCTAAGGAAGAAAATCGACACCATCTGCTTCAATCAAGAGGTAGAGACCATCAAAGCTCACACAGAATTAACGATTACCTGGGAAAAAAATTGCCCTAAACCTGCACGAGGAATGGATCCATGGGTGATACAGAAAACTTTCACTAAGGATACTGTTCAAGGATTTAGGAGACCCATAAAAGGTCTCCCTCAAAAAGCAAAGAAGACATAATTGGTGATTTTCCGTACGATGGAAGACCCAACCATAAGAGAATCATCAAATACTGCCTTCTTCCTAGCATATCAAAGACGCCAGCAAATGAGACAAGGGATTAGTCTGAAGTGGATCGATACTAGATCCTTTCCCGAACCCCGGTACCACCAAGATTGAAGCGAAGAGGACAGGTCATGGTAGTTACCTTGGAGGCCTATCCAACCTACAAAATGAGACCAAACTAAAATATCACAATCCCCTTCTGAGAATAAATGATCAATTGACTCCAAGGAGCCAGACCTGCAACAATGTCAGTGAGACACCAAACGGATGCCAATCCCCACCAGGTTAGCATCCAAAAGGAGGCCGTTGTGGATGATTTTCCATATAAGGATCGAGATCTTTGGTGGAATGTGAGGGTTCCAAATAGAAGAGAAGAAAGGGTTCCATGGGAAAAGAACTCTTGTAGAGTTCCAAGCTGCCTTTAGGGTGAAAGAGTTCCCGTCCCACCCCAAATCCTAACCATGCGAATCAATAAAGGCCTTTAGCAACTGCATTCACTTCCATGTCACACTCACATAAGAAGGAGAACCTTAGAAGTCCGTCGTTGACAAACGTCAGTATCTTGCATGAAGGAATGAATCATAGAGAGAGGTGATAGCGCTAAACTATTCCCACATCTTACAAGCTTAAGCCTTATACACATTCCTCAGATTTCAGATGCCTATACCACCCTTACACTTGGGATGGAAGATGGTGTCCTAAGAAATCCGCTGACGCCTAGACACGACTTCCATTTTACCCCAGAAGAAGGAGGATACCAAAACGGTATGAGCGAAAAAAGGACGCAATAGGCATCACTGCAACGAAGGAATAGGAACCAAGAGAATCGAGCACAGATTTGATAAGAACCAGACAACTAGCCTGAGATATGAGAGAGGAGTTCCACCTCAAGATCTTTCCCCTCGCTTTATCAGTAAGAGGATCGCATTGAGCTTGCGACCACGGTAAAGGACGATTCCAAGATAAGAGAGAGAAAAGGAGCTTACCCAAAACCCCGATAAAGACTCAATCCAGGCTATCCTGGGAGGAGCCATGAATTTGGAATAAACGAAACAACTCTTCGAAGCATTAACCAGTTGTCCCAAACAATGTTCGTAGAGATGCAGAAAGTCTAGGAGAAGACGAATAGATTGGCGGTTCCCATTAGAGAATATGATGATGTTGTCTACAAAAGATAGAGATGAAACGATGGGGAAAATGCTCGGCAGATCGAAAGATTGAATTTGTGTTACCATGGTAAGTGCCTGAATACCTCTAACAAGAGCTTCTTCCACTATGACGAAAAGAGTAGGGGAAAGAGGGTCCCCTTGACCCTTCCCGATCGGAGAAAACCTTTAGCCGAACCAATGACGAGGTTAACCAACACCTCGAAATCCGGCACCAAACCAAGTCAATAAGAGCTTCAGGGAAACCAAAAGAGCAGAGTACATGAATGATGAAGAACAACGACATGCGATCATAACCCTTAGCCATGTCATGCTTAATCACCACATTCGAGCCTCTGGACCTTCGATCAATCTAGTAGATAAGTTCTTAGGCAAGAAGGACATTGTCCATGACCAGATGACCTTTGACAAAACCTTTTTGGGAAGAGGAAATAACATGATCTAGAATGGGAGCTAGCCTAGAAGCCAATATTTTAGAGATGAGTTTGTTCGAGAAATTACAAACACTAATTGGACGAAAGTCAGAGTAAGAAAGGGGACTCTCCTACTTTGGAATCAACGCAAGATTAGTGGACATCCAAATCCTCGGAAGCAAGGCACCAAAGAAGAAAGAACTAATCGCAATAGAGAGATCCTGACAAATGATTTCCCACCTACAATGATAAATATCCTCATTAAAGCCATCGGACCCGCTCCCACTTTCTTGACTAAATGAGAAAATGCACGAGTGGATCTCCTCTAACTCGGGGGGAGTGGTCTACACAGAGGAGAAGCCTCCTTAGGTAAAACCAAGGAAGGAACGAAAGTTGGGAGGACAGGGTCAGAGAAGACAACATAAGAGCAGCCCAGGAAAGACTGGAAATGGGAAACGATCATATCGACAACCTCGAGAGGAGAAGATAAAACACAAGTGTCAGGGAGAGAGATCTAACGAATAGCTAGGATATTCTTCTTCTTACAAATAGAAGAATAAAGAACTTTGAATTCGCGTCGTCGTCGACGATCCACTTGATCATCGCTTTTTGATGCAGAAAAACATTCTCAATGCAAAATTCTGAATTAAATGCGAGTTGGGCTTCGACCTAGGTCGCCTTCGCAATAGGGGAGGGATCCTCATCAAACGAGGCTTTAGCAAGAATAAGATCCTTTTCTGCCATGCGAATTCTATCCAAGATATTCTTAAAAACATGGATATTCCTTGAGACTACATTTCATACGTTTCAACTTGACAGAGAAGATCGCTAAAGGACTTTCCGAAGCCGGAAGAATCCAAGATTCCTTCACCAAAGGAAGGAAAGAACGATGAGACTTCCACATGGATTGAAAAAGAAAAGAGGAGGGACCAAAAATGGAGAAAGAAGAACCTTTGAGGATTACTGGGGCGTGATTGTATTTAGTCTGATGAAGATGTTCCGAAGAGAAAGAGTACGGAAAAGCGAACCATCATTCTAAACCAAAAACTCGATCAAGATGAGAGAGGATCCTTCGGGACCCTCGTGATTATTACATCAAGTAAAGGACACTACAACATAAATAGTCTTTTATAATGGCATATAGCCGCTATTAAACAATAATATAGTGACCCGAAAAGTGATGTATATCGACGTGTTATAAAAACAGTTGAATAATTATTACACAGAAACTGCCGCTATAAAAGAGTATGATTTTATAGCGGCTATATGCCGCTATAATACGTAAAGGTAGTAGCTCGCTATTACTGCTATAAAACATGTCATTCTTCATGAAAATAACGAATTTCTATAACATTGTATAGCTGCTGTAAAATATCAATTCAATAGCGGGTTTATCACGCTATAACACTGTATAGCTCTTGTATTACATTATCTTTTATAATGCTTTTCAATATATTATAATAATAATAATAGCAATCAGAATAATCTTCGCTACAATTCCAAAAGCAGTACATGACCCCAAAAATTATAATACTCAACAAATATAACACATATTCATGATAGCAAGATAAAGGATCAACTAACAAAAATTAAGTTCAATACATGAGTTACCAAATTCAATATATATGTGTTCAACTCCATATTGATGTCAATTTGAGTTAACAAAAGACAAAACATAGTTCATATTTAAAACTACAAGTACCAACTGCATCATTAAGAACTTCAACTTCTCAAAGCCGTTCATCATGCATGTCTTTGGTGATTGGTAGAGCTTCCCGAAAATGCAAACAATTTAGGTGCACCTCTCCAACACTGCCTGCACAAACGTGCTGAATATTTATTAACGGCAATTACAGCAGAAAGGAAGTCGAGAAATTTCACCGTATAGGATAACATCTTATGCTCCAAACTACATGTAGATTGACAAGTGGAAAAACACTGGGTGGGATGCTGGTTTATGCATTCAATTCATCAATTTCATGAACAACAGCCTATACACGTGCACTGCTACTCAGCAAAACTATAGTTCTTATCAATTTATTAATTTTCAGAATGAAATAACAAAAGCACTCCCCCACCATTCACTAGTCACCACCGTTGTTGAACTCTTGTAGCATACTAAAAAATGTGAGGCAATCTCATATTAATAGGGAACAAGGTGACGTGCACATACCAGCAACATGAAACAAGAAAAGAAAAAAGAAAATTCCAGGAGTGTGTGAGGAAAAAAAGATTAATACATATTCTAAACTAAGCATTGTACAGGATGTAGATTAATAGAGGATATGAAATGTATGATTACAAAGCAAAAAAATGGAAATTAGTATCTTATTAATCACAAAATATGTACCTTGTTTGAAAAGTTATATTTGGGAAGTTAGAAGTTATAGCTGAACACAACAACATTTAAAAAGATTGCTTAGTCAAGTCGAGTTTTGGATACCTGACCAGACTAAGTCTTTCTTAGTGGATTCTTTTTCCAGAACTGGTGTGCTTGTTGTATTAACTGAATTAAATCTCTTCTTAGTTCACTGCATTGGCTTTCAAGTAATTTTTATAGAATATTGACCTTTTGGATTAGTTAGCGAAAAAGTAACGCTGAATTTTGGAACGAAAAACCAAAGAATAATGGACCACTGCATTGTCTCATTCTAATTGCGCTAAATATTTTCATTATCGGCACCATTTTTTTAATGCATCTAAAATCCATGAATTTATAACAAAAAGCATAGAGTAATTAATTTTATACAGCTCCCTAACATAATTAATTAAAATTTTAGTGCATTAAGTATCAGTAACACATATCCAAATTACCTTGTAAGATGAGTCGTGTATAAATCTTGTCATTGTAGGACAACAGAAGTCAGAGTCAGTTTGTTGCGTAGCAAGATCCCAGTGGTCGAACAAGAGTTTTAGATGGGCTTATCCTTAGCAGCAAGTATCCTAGAATAGCTCCACTATAGTTGAGTGTTGTAGTTGCACTTTCTGCCGTGGCAAACTCGACAAATGCAATTCTAATAGAGTGGGGTTGATCTCCAAGAATTCTCATCTGAAACACCTTTCCATATGTAGACTCAAAAAAATGTTCCACTTTTTTAATAATTAACCTGCAATAACTGGATTGTCAAAGTATATACTGTAAACACGTAAATATATATGGATATTGTAAGAACTATCATGAACCTTCAAATCAATTCAGTTTACATGGATTATAATATTGAGAAGCATATATAATGATAGTGAATTAGGGAAGAATGCATTATCAAACATAAAATAAGGATAAAAATAATATAAAGCAGAATGTAACATCCATTATAGATAATGGTACCTTTAAAAGAATATTGTGCCTACTATGTGTAGAAGTATGTATCTAAAAGAAAAACTTTAAAAAAGCATGAAAACTTACAGAATCATTGATATGGAAATATGTGTATATAGCAAGTAAATGTAATAGTTTATAAATACTTAAACTCAAAATTTACAATTATTATATATGATAAAAAGATGCATATATTATAGAAGTATTACGATTTTATACTACAGATATGAAAATTGAAAATTACCCAATTTCTACATAAAACCCTAGTATTTAAAATTCAAAAACATGCTTTGAAATAAGAGAGTACAAAATTAAATAGTAAAAAATAAACTAAAACTTATCGATGCAAAGAAAAGACTCCAGATAAATTCAAGATATGCTGAAAATCAGTATGAGAAAGGAAAAAGGTTAGAGAGGACTCAAAGAAAAAACTCTTTCCATGGAAATTTTGAATCAATAAATCAGAAAAGAAAGGGATGAAACTAAGTGAGGAGAATAATTTTTCTTACAGAATATCAATGGTAGAAGGATACATAACGGTTATCAAATGAAGCAAAGGAAGAAAATGTTAGATGGTAAAAAATAAACAAAGAATTTGGGAAACTATGCATTATAGATTGTCAGTGATGGTGAAGGGAAGAAAACAAATGAGAGAATCAGTTTCAGTGCTTGGTTATTATTTCATGGGGAGAAATTGGAAGTTCCTTTGTGAGATTTATGCTTGAAAAAGAGAGATTTAATTGGGTTGTTGGATTTCAAAATGAAGGAAAAAAGTTTTGCTGCATTAGTAAGGTATAGTTCCTGCCTGTATATTTAAGTAACAGACAACAGTTAACTTGTGAGTCAAGTTATGGTACATGAATGATTGAATCAAAGTTAAGAAACATGGTACTGAATGCATTTTTGACCCTATTTTTTAAGGGAAATGTTAAAAGGCCCTAAATTTTGGCTAGAAAATGAGTATGGAAATGGAATTAGCGGCTGCAGATCAGTTATCTAAATACATCCAACGCACCTCCATGAATTGCATGAAAAGCCGCATAATTTGACATCCTTGTTTGGGCTTCATAGCACTGCCAATTTTTTAAAACACTACAAGGATTGAACAGTATAGCAACGGTGGATTCCAACGGCCTCCAACAGCCATTGACCAACGACTTCCAACGGAAGCCAAAAATGTGTATTTTATTACGGAAGAAAAATATTGGCCGTTGGAAACCGTTGGCGTCCGTCGGTTATAAAACCGATGGAGGCCGTTGGTAGCCGTTACACGGGCCTGCAGTTAAACAGCCCGAAGCTTCTCCTTCTTCCCCATTTTGCTTTCACCATGAATTTCAACCCAAAAACCCCAAATCCCACCCCTTTAATTCTGAAATCACCCTATTCCGTGCCTCCATCCACCAAGGACATCTCCAAGTCGGTCAAGGTACTCTCTTCTCCTCTCTAATCTCGGATTCTCTCCAATTTGAAGGTATGTTTGTGTGTATTAACCCTAATTTTGTTAATTAGTGTATGTTTGTTTATATTTGTATGTATGATGCTATTAATTGGTCGTTAATGTAGGGTTTAATCACTTAAGTTGCTAATTTAGGGTTTTTATTTATAAATTACTTAGTTGTTAATTAATTTAGGGTTTATTTAGTGTAATTGGTTGTTGTTAGTATGTTTGTATTTATAGATTTATTTGATTATGTTGCTAATCTAGGGTTTAATTAGTTCAAGTTGAATATGTATATATGTATACATGTATAGTGATGTATGCATTGAAAAATATATTTAATTTGTTGAAAACTTGTGGTGGAAACGCGCACAATTCAATGTTGAAAATATACATGTATAGTGATGTATAGTTCGATCCTATGTTGAAAATATACGTATATATGATAAAATTCATATACGTACAATTCAAAGTAGTTAATTAAGGCGCTAAGGCGTAGAAACGCGCACGGCTTGAGCTTTGGTCTTTTTTTAAGTTCTGCAACTGATCGTAAACCTGCAACTATGATTTTGAAATTTTTTTAGGTTAAAATTTCGAAATCAAAGTTGAAAAAATACACTTCAATCACGAAAAAATACCAAATCGTAATATTTTACATTCATAAAGCCTTAGAGAGTTTTTTTGGCCCCGTCTGATAAGTATTGTATATAATCGTTATGTGAATGTTCGTTTTATTAACAAAACGGACTTTTATATTCATCATATACAATATTTGTTGGATTTGTCCTTTGTATTGGACAAGTTACGAATATAATAATGAAATTAAATCTCGTAAAATATTTCATTTTAAACGGTTCTCAAAATTTCGAAAGTACTTCCTTTATGTTCCCTATGTACACGCAATTGTGTACTTTTCAGGGAACTAAAGGGAAGTGCTGCCGAAATTTTGTTGAATCGTTTAAATTGAAAAGATTTACGTGATTTAATTACGTTATTATATTTGTAATGGGAGGTAGGATGACACACCAGTAAATGATCAATTAACATAACATGCATTCGGTAATGAAATTATGAATATATTTCAACATAACATGCATATATCAATAATAAGGGAATTTTGAGAATTTAGTGACGGACGCAAAAATTGTTATAAAAGTAATAAAAACTGTAAATTTTAACATTTTTTCTAATTTTATATGTACTTAGGAAAAATGGATCGCGATTATTTTAATGATCGAAGTTGGATGTACCATCAAAGAGAAACTGATGGCACAATAAAGAAACAATTTATTAACGGTGTCAGCGTGTTTATTGATTTCGCGTTAAGTAATAACGGAAACGACGTCGAAATCCGTTGTCCATGTAGTAGATGCAAGTTGTTGAAGCATTTGATACCACAAATGGTTAGAGTTCATTTGCGTCAGTATGGTTTTGTGCCGAACTATTCAGTTTAGGATCGTTATGGAGAACCATTAACATCTACTTCTACACAAGTTGAGGAGGTAGTGAATAATGAAATTGCTACGACGATTCTCGTAGAACAAATGGTTGAAGATGCTGCACGTTCAATGTTTCCGGTTCAACAATTTAATGATAACGATGGTAATGACGATGATGGTAATGTTGAAGAAGAACCAAATATTCAAGCCAAAACGATATATGATTTATTAGATGCAACGAAAAAACCCATTTGGGAAGGTTGTGAAAGCGGAACTCAATTATCAGTAACTGCTGAATACATTGCGATGAAATCAAAATATAACCTCACAGAAGCTGCATTTACAGCCGTTGTACAAGCTGCGAAGCGGCATATGCCTCCTAATAATTTGATGTGTGAAAATCATTATGAAGTTAAAAAAATGATGTCGGCCTTTGGCTTACCGTATTAAAAAATAGATACATGTGTAAAGGGTTGCATGCTATTTTGGAAGGAAGATATCAACCTTAAGAATTGTAGAATATGTCATCAGGAAAGATACAAACCTAGAAAGAAAAAGGGAAAGGAAGTCCCGTATAAACGTATGCATTATTTACCTATTATTCCTAGACTTCAAAGGTTATATGCATCTTCTGTAACCGCGCAACATATGAGATGGCACAGTGTGAGAACACGTCAAGAAGTGGCGTTAACACACCCGTACGATGGAGAAGCATGGAAGCATTTTGATCAAAAATATCCTAATTTTGCATCTGAGAGTTGTAATGTTAGACATGGTTTATGTACGGATGGGTTTTCACCTTTTTCTCAATTTGGTTCTAAATATTCATCCTGGCCTATAATTGTAACACCTTATAATTTACCTCCTTGGATGTGTATGAAAACGCCTTAATGTTTCTCACAATTGTCGTCCCTGGTCCTGATGATCCGACGCAAGGAATCGATGTGTATTTACAACCGTTGATTGAAGAATTAAAAAAATTGTGGTATGAAGGGGTAAAAACATATGATATTTCGCAAAAAAAACTTTTGTATGCGTGCTTCTCTATTGTGGACAATTAGCGATTTTCCTTCTTATGTAATGCTTTCAGGTTGGAGTACGGCTGATCGTTTAGCTTGTCCGTACTGCATGCAAGAAACAAGAGCATTTTCTTTACCTATCGGAAAGAAAATTTCATGGTTTGACTGTCATAGGTGTTTCCTTAAAACTAATCATCCTTTTAGAAGAGAGAAGAAATTTTTTACAGTCAATAGGCATAAAACTTTGCGACCACCTAAAGTATGGATAAGTGAACAAATTTTTGAACTTGTAAAAGATCTTCCCAAGATTCATGAAACCGGAGTACAGGAAGAAATTTAAGGTAAACCAATGACTCATAATTGGTGGAAACAAAGCATATTTTGGGAGTTGCCTTATTGGAAAGATCTTCTGATTCGTCATAATATTGACGTGATGCATAATGAAAAAAACGTTTCTGATAATGTAATCAATACAATTTTGAATGTTAAAGGGAAGATGAAAGATGATTTGAAATCAAAACACGATATTAAAGTAATATGTAATCGTCCGGAGCTTCATATAAAGCCAAATGACACCAAAAAAACGAAAGCGTGCTATGAATTGGACAGTAATCAAATTGAAATATTTTTAAAATGGATGGAAGGATTAAGATTCCCAGATGGTATATCTTCCAATCTTCGTAGATGCGTCGACTATAAAAACAACAAACTTAGCGGGATGAAAAGTCACGACTGTCATGTTATAATGGAGAATTTATTGACCGTCGCTTTCAAAGAACTATTGCCCGTAAAAGTTTGGACTGTTGTAACGGAGCTTAGTTTGTTCTATAAAGAGCTTTGTTCTACTACATTAAAGCTTGATCGTCTACGTAAACTAGAGGAAGAAATCGCTATATTACTCTGCAAATTGGAAAAAATATTTCCTCCTGGATTTTTTAATGTTATGGAGCATTTACCTATTCATCTTCCGTTAGAAGCACGCCTTCGAGGGCCTGTGCAATATGGATGTATCTATCCATTTGAAAGGTATATTAATTTTTAGTTAATTTAAATTTTGGTTAATGAAACGTGTAATAAAAATAATTTGCATTAATTATAAATAGGTATTTAAATCATCTAAAGAAAAAAGTGAGGCAGAAAGCTCGAGTTGAAGGTTCTATTTGCAAATCATACATCGAAGAGGAAGCTTCATTTTTTTTCTCCCATTATTTTAGTGATCATGTGAATATATCATTTGCAAGTACTGCGCGTAATGACGAAGGCATTGATCAAGATGATTGTCCAGCAACTTTATCAATTTTTAAAAAACATGGACGGCCTTCTGGTAAATGTGTGGAAGAATGGCTGAATGATACAGATTATAATGCAGCACACACATATATTCTTCTCAATTGCACTGAAGTTGCACCATTCGTTAGGTAATGAACTTATACATCTATTTATACATGTACTAAATGTTTATTCATAAATGTAACATTTGTCCTATAATTGCAGCATTTATGAATCACAGTATCCAAACGGCGATATCAGCAAAGAATTCTCTAGTTGGTTTACTAATTATGTTTTTGATCCAACAAATTGTGTTGTGGACGAAGGTTTGAAACATTTAGCAATAGGACCAAAAAGAAATGTCAGGACATATCCAATTTTCTTTGTTAATGGATATAAATTTAACACTAAAGAATATGGTGCTGAAAATTTAACTGACAATAGCGGTGTATTTGTGAAAGGTAGTGATGATCCAAACGACCATATACATGATTTTTATGGTGTGCTAAACAAGATTCTGCAATTGACATATTTCACACGACCCGCGAAAGAATATTTTTGTTTAAGTGCAACTGGTTCAGCAATGTTTCGGGTTCTGGAATAAACGTGCACCCAAAATATAATCTTATTGAAGTGAGACATACTTCCCGTTATTATAAGTACGATCCTTTTGTACTTGCCAAACAAGCTCTTCAAGTTTATTATGCTCCTTATCCATCTATGAGAAGAGACAAAATAGATTGGTGGGCTATTTTCAAAACAAAGGCAAGGTTTACTTTTGACGGATGTAATATTATCGACGACAAAGCTTATCAAGCAGATGTCGACGAAAATCCAGAAGTAGTAATAACCGATGATCAAACAGATTTTGGACCTCTAAACGTTGAATCAAACACATTAATTGACGTATTTGAGACTACAAATGAAACAAATATGGAGGAGGAAATGGAGTCAGAATCTGAAAGTGATGAGGACGACTAACCAATAATCCTCATTTTAAAAAGGTAATTTCATGTTTTTTTTACCTAGTACGAATCAAATTCATATTTTGTAGGTATTTCTTACGTTATCTATGTACAAGTAACTCATATGTTAAGTAGACATGTCTATTAACAAGTAACATATAGAATCATAACATTTCCTATTCATGTTATCTCATACCTTGTTTTTACATAGCTATTTCATGTTTATGCTATATACGTTATGTTGTTATCTGTAACAAGTGATGTCGCAAGGTGGTGATGAGGGTAGTTCTTCGGACTTATCTCGTCCTGTGGTCTGGCTTAAGCCAAAAGCCAGCAGAGGGTAAATACTAAGTTTTTAGTATAAATTTAATTCATGTTCAATAAATTATATAAATTTTTGTTCGAACAGACATAATTTTTTTTCGTTTATCATAGGGGGTTTGAGTTGGAGCCATCCAACACAGTCTTGAAGATATCTAGACGTGCATATCAGGCTCGCACGACTGCATGTTGGCCCACATGGACGTCGGTACCCGACATTGTGAAGGAGACCATATGGCAGGATTTTCTGGTATGTGTGATATAACATTTATTATGTTAAGTACTCATGCTCTTATTTGATAACATCATATATGTATGCTATTTTTTTGTTAAAATGCAGGGTCCAGTGGATCTGCAGGAGACAGATTTGGATCTCGTCAAGCGCCACTGGAATTCTAAAGTGGCAAAAAATTATAGAGAGACGATGAATAGTTTGAATTTAGGTAGGAAAAAACAGAATTGGATAGGCGAATCAGTGTGGGACGAGTTGCTTGCTTATTGGAACAATAATGAGGATTTTCTGGTAAATTTACTGCATATTTAATTTAAGTTATTCTATTCATTTAATATGTGATTTGGGAGAATACATTTTTAAAAACAAATTAAATGTATAGGCATCGTTTGAGAGAAATGCAGCTAACAGGAGCAAGAATCCTGTTACGCATCGAGGTGGGTCGAAGTCGTTTCAGCACCATCGAGAGGATCTGGTATATTTAATAATTGCATCATTTAAATTTAATAGTTGATTTAACTTTAAGTTTTAATTTACAAACACACACATATACGTATATGCATGCTTATTTCAGGAGAGAGCGCGTATGGCTCCTGTGTCGTACTGGGATGTTTTCGAGCATACTCATGCACTGAGTCAGACTGACGACACAGGCTCAGATTCATACAGTTGGGACCATGAAGATAAGGCGCGTGAGCGATATGTAAGTATAGAATAATTAATTTATAGGTATAATTTAATTAAGATAATGTTATCTAATTTCATTTGTTTTATGTTTAACGGGAGAAATTTCAAGCACATAAGGCGCAATTACTGGAATCTACTGGTAAAACTGAGTTGACTAAGGATGAGGAGGACATGATATTTGATGCTGTCATGGATAAGCCCACCTGGAACAGACGATACGATTATGGAAATTTAGAGGTAATACTCAAATTATTTTACATCACACATGTAGAACAATTATCTATCAACTCATTTTACATCACTAGTACAAAAAATATTGGTGAGGTTAAGAGTATACCTTGAGGATAATCATGTAATTTAATTGTATAATTTATTTATTTTCGAAATGTTCATAGTTTTGCTTCTTTCAATTTCGATGTACTCGTTGAATAAGATCATTTAGTATACGTAAAACAAAGACAAAAATGTTGTTAATAAAAAATTATTATATGACTAATTATACATGTACTCGTAAATGATACAGGTTAGATCATCTCAGGAGGCGCATCAGAGGGCTCAGGACAAGGAAGTAATCGAACAACTAAAAGAAGAAATTGTGGAGCTTCATGAACGTGAGGATCAGCGTGACCAGTAGATGGAGTTGCTTAATCAGAAGCTTGCGGAGTTCATCGCCCAGCACGGTACGCCACCTTCATCTTCCGGTGGAGTGAGTTGATCAAGTTAGCGTTTGGACATGGTTGTGTGTGTTTTGAGAGTTAGTGAGGCTTGTTACATGGTTATTGTATATATTGATGGTTTGGACATGTTATGGTGCTTTGGTGATGGTCTGGTGTCTTGGTTATGATGTTTGGACATGCTTGTGTTGTTTTGACTACGTTTGGACATGGGTTATGATGTTTTGACGACGTATGTTATGGAAATATTGGTTAGTTAATGTGTTTTATGTTTGATTTTTATTTTTTACTTTGATTGGGTGTATATATGGTTCAGATTTTTAGTTATATGCTCAGACTGGAGCAGTTTCAATGGTTGATTGTGTTGTGTGTGGATTGTAGTGGCAAATCTGAAATCTGTAAAAAAAAAGACCTAGATTTCCAACGGCGAGTAACGGCTTATTGGTCATCCACAACCAACGGTTTCCAACGGCGTGAAAAGGTGTATTTGCAATGGTTTCCATCCTTTTCCAACGTCCCTTTGATCAGAAATATGGGACACGTGGTCATATCTTCCAGTTGGAAGCCGTTGGAAAATGGGCGTTGTTTGCATTGGAGGTCGTTGGAAACCGTTGATCCATATACCAATGGGTTGACCAACGGCCTCCAACGGCCTCCAACGGCCTCCAACGGCGTTTCCAACGGGGCCAACGGCCCCTGGCTGTTGGAAACTACTGTTTTTCTTGTAGTGAAAATAGCGGTTAATGCATGTCACGTGTACAAAAAAGGAGATAGATGAGGTCTTTAAAATTCATGTTCTATCAGCACACAATTTTTGAGATGCAAAGTTGAGTATAGTTGATAAAAAGTAAGAGAAATGCTTGAGCGAAATAGCCAACACTAAGCAACAATCAACTCAGTATATAAGGTATTGACTAAAAGTAATTTTAAAAAGACTACAACAAAATGAAGGAGAAGAAAAAAGAGTAGCTTCCAGAAAAAGTTCCACCTGCATAGTTGAAAAAATCTTCTAGTTTGATTCCTTAAAATGCATGATAGAGATGAGTTCTATGTTTTTTTCTTCTTGCAGCCTAAAAAAGTGATAATTTGTTGAAAAAAAATATTACAAAGGTGGCTTGAAATCAGTTGACTTCTTCAAATTTCCGTAACACCAAAGAGCCCAAATAATGTCCATTCCTCAAGCCTAAATCTCGTCTATTGGTTTTGGACCAAGCTCCCACCTATTAAGCATAGTCCAATAAAAAAATGCCTTGAATCTGTATCATTTAGAAAAGATCCACATAATATGTAAATTTCATGATTGAAGTGTTAGAATTTGTGATACAATATTTCCATTTGCAGAAGATTTGGAAGATATTATTGATTATAGTGATAGAATATTTCCAATTAGAGAAGATTTAGGAAATATTGTTAATTTGAGTAATATAATATTTCCAACTATAGAAGATTGGGAAAATATCAGAAATTTACTGCATCTTTTGCAAAATTAGGCAGGGCAATAAATTACCTACATAAGTGGAAGGATTTGAAGAAGGTTTCTTTTTCGGATAGTGAAGTAAGGAATTAATTCGCTAATTGGTTGGTTAAACAAGGAAGCCTATCAGGAGAATTGGAGAATTAATTAGCCATTGATTTATATCATAAATCAATTACTTCAACCCCAAGCATTAATTCTTATATAAGGATAGGGATTAGGTGAATGTATTATCATCTCAATAATATGAGGTGTATATCTCTAAAAGTTCTTCTTCTTCCCTACTATCAGTCTTATAATTTTTTTTTCTTATTGAGAAAGTAATAAAATCTCCTCTTCCTAAGTGGACATACACTAACAAGACGTTAGTGGAACCACTATAAACCTCTTGTGTTATTTCTTTTATTGCTAGATTCTTTGATTGCTTTGCTAGTGATTATCTGTTGTTTGTTTTGCATTACCATCAATCCGTTCCTATTCGTTTTTTCCGCAACATGAAGTGTGATGACTAGAAAATATATCTACTTTGCACGGAACGTGCAAAACAACATTAATAAAAAGGAAAAATGGTTGAGGAATGAAATGAATTTTTATTCATTCAAGCTAACTTACCTTTCTCAAAGACATAGTTTTCAATAGGTTATTATTTTACATAATGTAATATGATGGAACTTGGCATGCAACTCATCCAGAACATCAAAGCTTGAAAAAACTATATGATGAGATGAGATAAAATTGTTGTAATTATCTAAATTAATGCACATATAGTGACCAAAGCTAAACTTTTCGTCAGTAGAAAAATCGAAACCTCCTTTTATCAAAATGTAGTAGTACTCCTCACATTATTGGTTAATAGACAGTACCATTATGGAATATGACCTAAGCAGTGTAAAAGATATACATACAAAAGAGACATTTTGGTTTGAAGATCACAATTTTGTCAAAACTACATTTACTGTAAATTACATAAATTATCATTATTTTTTAACTATATGCGTTGCTTCACATTTTTCAAAGCTCAAAGTTCGCAGAGATCAAAACTTTGGAGGTCCTTAAATATAATAATGGATGGCAAAAATTTGATATTAACCATGTACAAACCAATTGAAAAGTCAAGAACATTAACACATTTTAGGAATACATGCAAAATATAAGTGTGGTATTGAATCCCAAAAAGAAAATGCAACTCAAAGCAGGTACATAATAACTAAATCCACGTAAGATATGAATGTTTATAATCTCGAATTTAAAATAAATTAATCAAACTAAGTATAATAAAACTTATTCAAGAAACTTGATATTTACTAAACACTATGCAAGCTTCTTAAGTCACTTTTCCATCCTACGAGCTTTAATACTTGAATATGCATCAATTACAAATTAGTAATATCACATTATTTCATGCCCAAACAAAGACGTGCATGTAGATATAATAAAACATGGCCTAAAACTCATCCAGCACCTAATTAAGGATATACCCGCATATATCTAACATGAAATTGAGGTTTACATGTGTTAACCCTCTTTTTGGAAAAAGTCTCAACGAACAGGGCCAAAGCCCAAACGCACAATCAAATATATGTTGCGCTTCAGGAGGTCCAGCAGGGGTGCAACTTAGAGCAATGGCACATCGGCACAAGTCCAACTCAGTCGGATTGACTATGCATTACCAGAAGAATCGCTCACCAAGACGACCGAGTTTCTCGCTTCCAAAAAGAACTTGTCGACCGATTATCTCGGGCCAGCGTGGAAGATATCTGCAGAGCTAGTCCACCTAATATCCCGACTCTCAAGGCAATAAAGGCGGTCAAACCATATACGGACAAAGCTCTACTTTTAATAAACCTCTTCGTGGATGCCACGTCAGCCACAACCTCCGAGGATACTATTTATGAACAGTGGAAACAGTCCTTCAGCCGCAACTCAAGCCAATAAATGGATTCCACGTGTCCAGGCTTTCCCGAAATGGCCGGACCATACCGCAACAACCCAAGCTGCATTCTCCACTTATAAATACCCTTAAGCGTAAAAAAAAAGAAGAAGGAGGCTTTTGGGGACTTTTGGCCAGACGGCTTTCTCCAAGCTTTTCATCTCTATGCTTCTCCGTAACTTCAATTTCTCAAAAAGAGGAAGGGAAGATAGTCATTTTCTTTCTCTTCTTCAAACATAAAAAGCATTGTACTTGTAATAAAAAAAGAGAAATAATATATAAAGTGGACGCAGGCATCGTCTTTGCCGAACCACTATAAAAATTTTGTGTGTGCTCCCCGTTCTTTTACTTTTTATTGCATTTTTAGTCTTTATTCGTGTGTTGATCACGCGATTGGGGGTTGATCGTCACTAGTAACCAACTTTTGACGTCAACACTTTGGCGCGCCAGGAAGGGGTAGCGCAACGACATCGCCGTCGAACTCCTGCTTATCTCAGGTCATGGCAAACAAATGAAAGAAAGAGGCAACATCCTCTCATCCCGCAAAAGTCGATGCAGCCGATACCGATGCTGCAGAAGTAAGCCACGAAGTTTCCTCTCATGACGACATGTCTCGATTCCTTACCCGGGACGACATGGATAAAATCATGGTCGAACTTAGAGACCATATGACATCTCAGGGTAAAGTCCTCGAACGACAGCAGCAGTTGATGGATCACCTTCTCGGTCAATTGGAAACAGGGTTGAACGCTTCAACATCAATTCCTCCACAAGCCGAGATTGGGACAATAGCGGACCCTCGGTTCACTCGAAATCAGGCTACCGATCGGGCTACACCTTTATTTCATCCTGGTTTGGTCCCACCAACCAATCAAGCCCAGCCAGGAGTATCGCTTCCAGCGACCAGCGTGGCTATTGTCACAGAACATCAGGAGGCGGACGATCAAGATCTAGGTCGTCTGGCAAATATGCCTCCGCTCTTTGGAACATCTCGACCTGTCGAATCGGTCGAGCTACCACCGGGTCCCTCTGAATCAACGCCATTCCCATTACAACCCTGGATCTTACCATAGGCCAGTCTAACCACTCTTCCTTTTCAACGACGAGTTAGAGTAACCTTCCCTTCGGACGAGGGAAGCCACCATGCAATACCGGCCCTCACCGTAGCAGAAGAAAACGCTACCGTAGACCTTCCTAACCTCGCTTCAAGCGGGGGCAACCCTGGCCTCCGAACATCACACGCTATGCTGGATCAGCCTAGACCCTTTGCGACGGGCATGGCCCAACCCACAACTCATCAGGTTCCAAAGGGGTCATTCTTCCCAGAGCCACCCGCCAGATCTCACCTTCCCTCACACCTTCACTCAATTCTCGGAGGTCGAGCCCATCCAACGGCCACCCTTCAGAGCATGCTTTTGTCGGATCCTCATGCAGAACCCTCTCAGGATGCAGAACTAAGTTCATGGAAATGACTACTCGGAGATGAAAGCCAGCTTGCAAGCATTGTCCGACGCTTCACTCGTGGAAACTCTTTGCAGCAAGACATAGATAGTGTCAATCGCAGCCCCTTCACTAGAGAAATCAGAAATTCTCGAAATCCTCCAGACTTCAGGTTCCCAGCCATCGAGCCATACAACGGTCGCACTGACCCGACCATTCACCTCATGCGATACATGATACATATGGAAGTACTTGGTGCATCAACCAGCTTCATGGCTAAGTGCTTTCCTCTCTTTCTCACAGATATAGCCGGTATGTGGTTTCGGCAGCTAACAACGGAGTCGATCAACAGCTGGAATACTCTGGTCACTCGCTTCATCGAACAGTTTTGAGTGCATATCTCTCGATCGAAAAGTTTCATGTTTTTATCTACCATCAAACAACGATCCAGAGAGACGCTAAGATCTTTCATCGAAAGATTCAACGCAGCTATATCATCTGTCGATCGGCCCGAGCCATCGATGGTGCTGATAACCGCCATCGCGGGAGTTCAGAAGAGATCAGAATTCTCAAACTCCTTAACCAGAGTTCCTCCTAAAGATATAGTTGACTTTTACTTCGAGGCCGAGAGATTCCTCCGACAAGAGGATGCCAGCCTTGAAATGGAGAGCCTTGAAGTTTTAGTAGCCAAACAACAAGGTCCACTCAACGGCAACGGCCAGGATAAAGGAAGAGGAAAAGCCTCGGAAAAGAATGAACGCAATGTGCGACCTCGAAATGAAAACAAATATGATTAATACGCCGAGCTCAATTCTTCTTTGCTCGATATATACCTCAATATACGCGAATCCTTGCCCACACCAAGACCACCTCGACGAGAACCGACCCAGATGGAACTCGATTCTGGCAAGCATTGTATATTCCACAACGTAGCTGGACATAATACAAATGATTGCCGACATCAGCGCGATCTCATCGAAGGATGAGTCAGGAAAGGGGAACTCGCTGAATATGTCAAAGATCGCGCCCCGGCCATGCTGCCGCAACTCTCTGCTCAAGCTCCTCAGGCTGGCCCGCGAGCTTCTAGAAACGGAAAGGACCCTGAGACTAGCACTCGCGACATTATCATTAATTAGATTTTTTATCTTTTCTTTCGTTGTATTTCTTTCAATAACAAGGACGCCTTGATTTTAGCATTTGAGAATGCTCTGTAATCAATCGTTGTCCCCGTAGAATTTCTTTTCTTTGTAATAATTGCTTAGTAGTTATGAATTTCACTTTTTGTAAAAGTAGATCATGTTGTGAAATCTCTAAGCCGAGCATGGATAATGTTCTCCCCCTTGTTCTGTGTGGTCAGCGCGAAAGCCCACCACCATTTCAAACACCTACTCCATCAAGTGAGTGAGGTCACATTTTCTGAACACGAGTGTGGACTACACTCTCTTTTCTTTGCACCACAGCATGCATAGCTCGTTAAACTAACTAACCTAACATGAGTCGAGCATAAGAAACAATTACCCTAAGCCGAGCATGATTTATGCTCGCCCCTCAGCCGAGCATGGTTTATGCTCACCCCTAAGCCGAGCATGGTTTATGCTCGCCACAAAGCCGAGTATGGATAATGCTCGCCACCCTCTAAAGCCAAGTGGAATAAAATGCTCGATCCATCACCCTCCTCTAAAACGAGGATAGTTTGTTTTGTATTTGCAGGAACCAACTCTTGTACAAATGGCGATCATCATCTCGGCCTTAATACGGTTCCCGATAGTTGTCGGTTTTCTGGCCTTAATACGACCTGGGAAGGTCGTCGGTTTTCTGGCCTTAATACGACATCGAACCGTCGGTTTTATGGCCTTAATATGGTCCGGCGCGACCATAGCAGCTCGAGCGTTTGTGCTTTGGTTCAAATTTCAGAACACACCTCCCTCTGTCGATGAAGATGCATTCTGAGGGGCAAAGTGTTAACCCTCTTTTTGGCAAAAGTCTCAACGAACAAGGCCAAAGCCCAAACGCACAATCAGATATAAGTCGCGCTTCAGGAGGCCCAGCAGGGGCGCAACTTAGAGCAATGGCACATCGTCCCAAGTCCAACTCGGTCGGATTGACTATGCATTATCGGAAGAATCGCTCACCAAGACGACCAAGGTTCTCGCTTCCAAAAAGAACTCGTCGACCGGTTATCTCGGGCCAGCGTGGAAGATATCTGCAGAGCTAGTCCACCTAATATCCTGACTCTCAAGGCAATAAAGGCAGTCAAACCATATACGGACAAAGCTCTACTTTTAATAAACCTCTTCGTGGATGCCACGTCAGCCACAACTTCCGAGGATACTATTTATGAACAGTGGAAACAGTCCTTCAGCTGCGACTCAAGCCAATAAATGGATTCCACGTGTCCAGGCTTTCCCGAAATGGCCGGACCATACCGCAACAACCCAAGCTGCATTCTCCACCTATAAATACCCCTAAGCGTAAAAAAAAGGAGGCTTTTGGGGACTTTTGGCTAGACGGCTTTCTCCAAGCTTTTCATCTATAAGCTTCTCCATAACTTCAATTTCTCAAAAAGAGGAAGGGAAGATAGTCATTTTCTTTCTCTTCTTCAAACAGAAAAAGCATTGTACTTGTAATCAAAAAAGAGAAATAATATATAAAGTGGACGTAGGCATCGTCTTTGCCGAACCACTATAAAAATTCTGTGTGTGCTCCCCGTTCTTTTACTTTTTAATGCATTATTAATCTTTATTCGTGTGTTGATCACGCGATTGGGGGTTGATCGTCACTAGTAACCAACTTTTGACGTAAATAACATGAATGAATGTGCAGCTGCAAATATCCGACAGAATATAGTTGCAGCTGCAAATATCCGACAGAATATAGCTGAGTACATCAGCATGTGTAAATTTAATAATCTGAAGTCATAACATATTGAATTCTTCACTAATCTGATGATGGTGTGTTAAAAAATATGTAGTCATACTTAACCTCAAAATGTTGCTCCAATATGTAAAATTGAAGTTCATCCAAATAGCATAATAAATATTTGTATGATAACAGAGGAATAAAAATAGCAGTTCTATTAGCCTACATTTCGATGATATGTATAAAAGGCAAAAATAACCTTTTGAGAAAATTATAATGAATGAAGATAACAGTAGTGAGGTATTAAAATGTTGAGAAATTCAAGTAACATTCTCATAATGGAAAGTGAATCGTTTGAATTGAAATTACATACATAAAATAACTACAATAGATATTATCCTACTTACAAATTAGGCACTTCAGACTTTCAATAGTTTTTTTTCATTATACAGGTTTAAACATATCATGATAAGTTACCAAATTTAATTTACATATTGTAATTAAACAGAATGAACTAAAATTTGGTTTCAACTATAAATTAAAATACAAAAGAAAGTATAACTGTGTAAATGACAGGAGAAAATTATTTAGCTAAAAATGTCTACTTATCTTTTAATGGAAGTAAAATGAATGAAAAAGGTGAATTGTAGAAAAGCTTATGAATGCTGAAAAATAGTATCCACAATAATTGGGATAAAAGACTTGACAGCTAAACTTCCCATTGTTTATTTTTATTTTTTAAATTTAGCTCCTCCGGATATTTTTATAATCAGGCATTTTGTTTTTGTTTTGATATAAAATTTGACATGACTTCAAGAACCATGGTAGAGACGATAGTTAACAAGAGTAAATACGATAGCCAAATGTCCAAATGATATTGGCTTTCCCGAGATGAATACCAAAAATGATATGCAAGAAAAAAGAGCATACCCATCTGTGGTACCAGTTCCAGTATGTAGGCATCCTCGGCTCTTTCCAGGATGTAAAAAAAAATGTTATCATCTGTTGAGCATGATATAACCATATAAAATATTGAATGCAGCATAATCATACTTAAAATAACATTTTTTCTACTTCCTCATAAAAGTATTCTAATAAGAAAACAATGTTCATTTGACTGAACTGAAGGACGACGAGTGCAAAGATAGAGATTCCTATTCCTATTCCTTCCTGAAAGTCAATGTCCGAATGCAACTTATCAAAAATAACAATTCGTGAAACTTGAACAAAAAATCCGATAATAAAACCTGAGAATTAACAAAACACAATTAACAATTAACAAAATATAGTTAAACAGATGAAATAAGATTTGCCTTCATATCATGGTAAAATTAAAGGAGGATAAAATAAAGGAACTCAGATGAAATCAGAGTGATAAAATAAGAGAGAAAATAAGGGGATGGTCAGAATGGGAAATAATCAATAGAGATCAAACATGTAAGGGCTTAGCTAAAACTACATTATAATAAGATTGTACATAATAATAAAATCTTATAACCATGACGCCCAAGTAAAACATCATCATTTTTGAACATTTCTTTTGTAAAAATTAAGTTGTCTAATCAAATGAATATATTTTGTACTTATAACAAGACTTATAATTATTTCTAATATATAAGCAACTACATGATGAAGCGTGGAAAATTAACAAGAAGCTAAGAAGAAGAAAACTTATAATATCATAGAGAATAACATATGAAGTACTTAGTACTGCCACATATTTGTGTGTACACTTATTTGGTTTCAACTAAGATAATAGTTTGTGTTATGTACATTTCAATACAAAACAACAATTATACCAACCACCTATGGCGGTTATATTTCATACTTTATTATCATCTCATAAGTGCTCATTAACATTATTTTTATAAGTCCCCAAACCCACACCCACCCTCCCGTAGTCCCCACAAAAAAAACGAACATTGTAACTACATAAGAAGTAACTATGTAACACTATGCAACCTGTAAAAGTCATTTATGTACTGACATAGTAATGGATTTAGCATTACTATATTTAGATTTGAATACATAAAAATGAGGAGACTTACAGAAAATTAGATCAAGGAGAACAAATTGTGCACATCTATCTTTGTACCTCTCTCTCACTCTATCACCATTATCAACATCTAGACATTCTCCTTTATGTATGTACATACAAACCATCTGGGGCTTTACAAACACTAAAAATAAAAATAGAGTAGAAAATACTTTTGTTCACCTCCAAAACATCATCACATCATCCAGTCATCACTTCATTTTCAACAACCCGAATCACCATCGTCACCCATTACTCCCAAATCCTCCGCCAAGCCATAAGCAACTCCTTCGACGTCACCATCACAATAGCTACACCATACCAGCAGATACGCGTGTTCCACATGATTTGCGATTTATTTTTAAGAAAAAGAGAATAAGTGGGACAAAAATATAAAAGGAGAATCGAAGGATGATGCGCGAGTCAAAGAAGAAGAACGAAGAGGAGAGGGCGGCTTTAGAGGAATCGAAACCAGTGAGAAACTGAGAAATCGAATGCCGATTTTACGGTTTGGAAGTGGGTATGGAGAAAAGGTTTGGGAACAGAGAAGAGGGAATGAATTCAGTGTTAGGCGGCCAACGAAAATTATCAGGGAGCCTATGCATTACCAGCTGAATTGTATTTTAAACAGAGAAAACGGAGAAAATCAATAACACAATTAAAAAGGACGTTATCGATTAACATTATATAAAATAACTTTTCTTACAGTGGGACGAGCCAAAGAAGGAGACCTTTATAAACCCGAGTAGATAATGAACGAGTTGAAATCCTCTACCATCGCATGGTTGATAGAGGTATCCCCTCTCTTTTTTGCTTGGCAAGACACCACACTGAAATTACCAATGAGAATCAAGGCTCCACCGTCAATTTTAGGAGGGATAATATGTCTTGCTACAAAACCAGACGCTTGAAATGGTCGCAATTAGCGTATGTAGTGGAAAATAGGAAAAAAGGGAAGGGAAAAGAGGAAACGAACACACGATCGAGAGGTGTTTGGAAGAGTCGAAAACAGGACAAGTAGTGACATCTTTGGCCCACAGAATTCAGTTCTTATTGGATTCATTGGAGATACCACCACCAAAATTGAGGTGGAGAACTAAGTCAAAGAGCACATCCATTCCCATTAATGGTTCCTGAAAAGCCACTAAGGTAACAGAGTGCTTTCTAACAATGTGCTTTAGGCACGGTACAGCGGATTCATTCCCGATATCACGTTCCAAAACATAAAGGATGCCATCAAGAAAAATGAAAACAAACTACCAGAAACATCAACTACAAGAAAACCCACGAAAAGCACCTACTTAAATGAGATAAAGGGTATGTATAGTAGACTTAACGATATGCTCGGCTGCCACTATAAAATGGGTATGAATAGTGCATTGGCATGTGGTGATGCCTGGAAGCCCCATCTAGGAGGACGAGGAGGACGACAAGCTAAGCTTGTAGGATCTAGATTAACCCTAGAAGGGGTGAATAGGGTTTATTGCAGTTTTATGAGATAGTAAAAAAATATCATAGCACAGATAATAGCAGAGTAAATAAATTCGGAAAGTATATGACACAAATTTACCAAGCTTCGGCAAACCCTGCCTATTGCTGCATTCCCCAAGGTATCTACTACAATTAAAACAATCTCTATGCTTATAAAATCCATGTAAACTCACGACACCCACTCTCAACTATTCTAATCCTATGCTCAAAACCCTGCAGTGATCTTTATCCCCAAGATTAGATTTTTTCGAATTACAAAGCCGTAACTCGTAAACCCTAACTATAAATCCTATAGCTAGTCACCCTAGTTTACGGAACACTAGAAAACCGATGGATTGGTTACAAAATAAATATAAAAACAAAACAATAAAAGAAAACCAAAACCCCCTTTAAATAAAGGGAAATAGTCGTCCCCTTTTTCACTTGAAAATAAAGCTTCCTCTTTTTCTTGATGGTGGCCGAAATATAAATTAGGGTTTTGTCCTTCTGCCCAAATCGTGACTCTTGACGATGCTCTCGAATATGTTCTCTGATGCTCTGATCTTTTGATGCTCTTGGTTGAATGATTTGGGCATTGGATTACGATCGAAACTTATGAGTATTCTGATTTAATTTTATTTTGCTCTCGAATTTGGTGCTTTGTTTTGATGATGAATGTTGATGATGAAATGGTATTTTTATAGGATTTAAAAACCGTTAATCAACTCTAATTTCATGTAATGACTTTGATTGCGATTTGCGTGATTGTCCCCTTTTGTTCCTGAAAGGATTGTTGCCCTGAGTACCTTGTTCGATTTATGGAAATTTTTGATCTGATTTTAATGCCCTAAAAATAAATGCATGCTATTTTCTGGTATATTTTCAAATCGTGAATTTGTTCCTGCAAAAATTGCTTGTAGTGTATTCGGCCATGTTCTGGTCACTATGCAATTGCGAGTAAATTACCAAGTTTTCTTAAACCATAAATGCAAAATAATGTCTTCCCTATTTTCTTTGAACCATTCAAATTAAAAAGAACTTGCCAAATATATTCCTGCAATTCTTTTACTGCTGCATGCAGTTTGAAATCAAATTTCCTGCATTGATGAGAGCATATACAATTTGCTTGATTAACATCATCGCACTTGTTTGATGCTATTTTCCAACTGCATAATTTTGTCACCAAATTGCTTGTGTATGCATGAACTCTTTTGAACATACTCCCATGCTACCTGAATTTCTAGCATACCCTGGCTTGTGCAATTAATACTGTTCATGAGCTTGTCCCGGTGTATACAAGTTGATGTTGCTCCATAACCTTGCTACAAAATGACTTTCGCATTTACGATCTTTAGCATGTGCACATGTTTGTATTACCCGACTTGTGGTATCCTTGTTTATGTTGTAACCATTATTTTGAACCTGCCTTAGCATTTATGTGCCACTCTGTTCATAACATTGAACTTGCACACTCGTACAATGTTGTGCACCTGAACCTATGTGTTTTATTCATATATGTGAGCACTTGCTTTGATATATCTGCATAAGTAGGCCTTGATTGGTTCATATTGTTCTCGTGTCACCTGAATTGTTGTGAGTATGTACACTGGCCTGAGCCTGTATTTGTGTCTTGAATCACTTGTTTGAGCCTGTTTCTTGATGCTTGTTGAGTTGCTTGTACAATGACATTACTTCTATGTACACTCCTATGTTTTTAACTTGACCATTTTTGGTCATGTGTACTGGCCCGATCACATGTTGCATCTGCTAGTTCATGTTGATTTAAGTCTTTGTTACAGTGCCTTATATTGTAGCACCTATGTCCACAAGCTCTTCATTCTTGTCGCATCCTGCTTCATTCCTTGGTAGATCGTAAATTTGTATGAGCATGTTTGCTTGAACCTTCTGCCTTGACATGATTCATATGTAAACATGTCTAATTGTACCACTTATGAACTGCCATATACATGCACCCAGTATTCTAAAAAACATGTGTAAAGACCCGCATTCTACGTATCGAAGGATTGTAGAATATTTATTTCTTTTCCATATGAGGTTGTATGGTCGTGTAACTTTGGGGAACGATTATTGGGTTCATTTCCAATGTTCACGATTTTTGCCGATTTTTAAATGACCATTTTGCCCCTAGTGAATATTGTTTTGCCCATAACTTTTGATTGGTAAGGAGTTTTGTCCTGAAACCACTTCCATTAGATTCAGATGATGGTTTATCTTTCCGTAGAGTGGTCACATTAGCCAAACGGACTTACCGTTTGGGAGATATGGCTGAAATAAGGTTTAGAAGGTGAAAAATAACTTAACTGGGCCTAATTAAGGTGATTATCAGCTAGGCCCATAACCCATTTCGGGATTAGGGTTATAGGAGGGCTGATAGGGTTAGAAAAAACATTTCATTTCAGTTTTTCCAGTCGCCACTTTCATCCTTTGAACCCTAGCAATGGCCTCCACCTTCTAAATCACTCCCAAATCACCTTCTAATCACTAATTAAGAAGATCTACATCAAATCAAGGAAAACCAATACCAAATCAGAGTTGGAGCTGCTGTGTTGCATAGGAAAACGCCCTAAAATAGTAGAGTTTCATATCTAAAGTTTTATTTGTGGCTAAGGTGACTGATTTGCATTGTTTTTCATTAATTACGGCTAATTAGGGGTGATTAATGATAATTAGCGAAATTATGGCTCAGAAAAATTTGTAAAATTCTAAAATATTATTTTAAGGCTCTGATAAAAATTTGGGTTAATTTGAACATGTTTTGCTAATCGTACGGTTAAATCCTGATTAAGGGGATTAAGGGAAAACATGGGTTTTTGGGTATGTTTGATCCATATTGACATGATTATTCATCGTTTTGGGGTTTATGGTTGATTGCACATGTTGCCATGACTGTTTGGAATGTTTTATGATTGCTTAGAACAGTTAGAATGGTCGAAAATGTCGTTGTAAAGCGTAAACAGTTGCAGTAAACAGTACAAGAAAAAGGGGATCAGATCGGATCGCCCTATGGGGTCGTGGAGCACCATCACAAACCGAACCGAACTGTTTGCACAGGAAGACCCCGACCCAGATGTTCTCCATGAACCGGAAAGCCAGCTCTGAACTGAACCGAAGAGGAATCACAAACTTAACTGACCAGGACCTTGGAGCTCACGATCCGAACAGCTGGAAGAAGGATACCACGACCCGAACCGGTGGAGGAGCTCGACCCGACCTGGAGTGTATGCCACGAACCGATCTGGATGGGGGAAGCCAACCTGACCCGATGCGATGACCACGAACTGACCTGGAGTTCACGAATGGGAGAGAGGCAACCACGACCGATCCAAACCACCTTAGAAGGACCGAACCGGATGGAGACTGAACCAAAGATTACCAAAACCCGAGATGCAAAGGTAGTCCAAATAGAAGGTTGCAACTCAGGATCCATATTGGAACCAACGAGTTAGGTTCATGAGTTGGACTTTTCTGACGTGTGCAAAGGGGTTATCGATGTCTATAGCTTTGACTCACCACTGAGAGACGGATTAGTGGCAATGTATCACTGCAGTGGGGTTGTTATGACTCCATAGGGCAAAGTGATTGTACCAGGGCTATGAGCCAGTGCAGTGGATTTGTTATGGCTCCATGGGGCAGAGCCGACATAGCAAAGTATTATTGGTTACGGATCAGTGCACTGGAGTCGTCATGACTCCATGGGGCAGAGTGATCGTAATGAAGAATTGGGTGATCAAAGTGGTAGATATTGTATGCTTTACGCACTGAGTGAGAGATGTGAGGATGATTGCTATGTTTGATATTTTGCTATCACCATGACATGCACACGCCCTCCCTGTTATTTTCACACCATGTGTTAGTGTCACCTTAGAGTATTGTATATCATGTTGTGCTAACTCTTTGGTTGCAGGTCCAGGTTCAGGTATGGTTATGTCTACCGGTTATTGTTCTGTTTTGTTTCTTATCGCTCATACTAGACTTTTTCCTGACCCAGAGTTTTATGTCTCTTCTTATTACTTTGGGTGCTCTTAAACGGGCAGACTAGAGACAGGTCATGTGATTATGCATGAGTAGCTGTACCGGAGACGAGCAGGAGACTTCCACGTATGATATATATTCTCTTCCTGTGTTGTTGCTAGTCACTGCTTTGGGCATTAGTAGTGCACCTCTTTCTTTTGCTTTAGGGAAAGTATTTTAAAGTTTTAAAAATGATGGTTTGGATGATGAGATGTATTTTGGATTCCCGTTGCTATGGTTTAGTTTTCAGCTTATGCACTATCTCGCCTGTTTTATGTCAAGTTATGTTATTATTATATTTTATCCCATGCGCTGTGAGACATTCTATAGGTTCCTTATTAATTCAAATTCCTTTCTTTTCCTTTCCTTGGTGACCGTCCCATGCTGGTTGGACATCGGTACAACGCATTTCAGGGAAATATCGGCTGGTGCGAGGTGGGCCGTCACACTTGGTATCAGAGCTCTAGGTTGCATAGTTAACCTAGGGAAAGACACTAGGGAGAGATAGTACGTATATGAGAGCGCGTATTTGTGATATTTTGGTTTTCAAAAGCTATATATATACTATTAGTATATCTAAGGATGGAGTCGCGCTGCACTGTCACCACTGAAGAGATGGTTAATCGTTTTCTCCTTACAGATTGAACGATGAGCCGATACGAGGAATACTGGTTCAGGAGCCAATAATAGGAATGCTCCTGATATGAGGATGATATTCACTGACTTCATGAGAGAGATGCTTAGGGATTTTCAGAGGGCAGCTCCTAATGCTGCAAATGGTGGTGGTGCAGCGGTGGAAGCGCCTAAGGCTGATTTCGCCAAGCTCTGTAAGGACTACACTAGTCTTGGTAGGAAGCCGTTCCATGAAACGGAATCGGCTACAGAAGTTCAGGATTGGCTTGATAGTTGTGAGCGTATCTTCGAGGATCTGGGAATCGAAGACGCGATAAAGAGGAAGCTAGCATCCCGTCAGCTGCAAGGACGGGCTATGAATTGGTAGAATGCTATTAAGGCAGCTACTTCCGAGGATCAAGTTACATGGAATCAATTTAAAGCTCGCTTCAGTGACAAGTTTATCCCAGCTTCTCAGAAATCGAATTGCTCAGGAAGTTCTTGGAGCTTAAACAGAATGGTAGGGAAATCTCGGAGTATATTGCTGAGTTCGATACTTTATCGAAGTATGGATTATCCTTTATTGACACTCCCAGGAAAAAGAATGAGAAATTCACAACAGGCTTAGATCAATACTTGGGGAAAGGCTTATAAACCATATTGGTGAGACTTTTGAATCGATTGTTGGGAAAGCATTGAGGTCAGAGAGCCTTTATCCTAAGCCCAAGACTAAAGTCGTTGTTGCATCTACAGAGGGGCCAAAGTCGCAGGCAAGCGGCGGAGGCAAGAATAATTCTCAGAATAAAAGGAAGCAGAGTCAGACCAAGGATGGTCAGAAAAAGAAAGACATGAAAGATGTAGAGTGCTTTAGCTGTGGCAAGAAGGGCCATTATGCTAAAGAATGTCGAGCAAAGCCAGCGGACAGGAAGTTCTTCAACTGCGGACAAGGGGGACATCACAAGGATAAATGTCCGCAACCCCCCAAAGAGAAGCAGACTGTGAAAGCATATGCTATTAATGTTGTTCCTTCTTCATCGAATGCCCCGACTGTGGCGGAGAAAGGAAAGAATGTCGTCATTCAAGGTATTCTTTTTGTTTATGATGTTCCTGTTCGAGTATTGTTTGATACCGGGGCTTCTTGTTCCTTCATATCTAGTGACCTGGTAGATAGGTTGGGATTGGAACCCGAGATAGTCGATAGACCTTTAGCGGTGACAAACCCGATTGGTGGTTCGACTAGCCTTAGTATGATTGGTCATAATTTGGTCTTATTGAGTCATGGATGTATGTTTGCTTGTGATTGCTTTGTTTTGGGCTTTACTAGGTTTGGCATTATTTTGGGAGTCCATTGGCTCCAAAGATATGGGGTGGTGGTAGACCGTAAGGGATTTTCGGTGACTATTAGGGCGGATGATGGGCGGAGTGTAGGGTTTGGTGGCCTACCTAGTGATGAGGTGATGGCTAGTTTTCTAAATTGCCTCGACATTCCGCAGGACGAGTTATCAGGGGTTCCCATTACTGGCCAGTATCCGGATATCTTCGAGGAAGTGACCGGACTTCCATTGCACCGAGAGATTGAGTTCCGTATTGACTTAGTGAAAGATGTCAGACCTATAGTGATGCCACTTCGTCGTATAGCACCAAGGGAGCAGTGAGAGCTCGTGGTGCAAGTAAGCGATCTTTTGAAGAAGGGATTTATTAGAAGAAGTGTTTCCGAGTGGGGAGCATCAGTTGTATTTGCCACTAAGGCAGATGGTTCCCTTCGTTTGTGTGTGGACTATCGCGAGTTGTATAAGGTGACTAGAAAGAATAAGTATCCTCTTCCACGGATAGATGATTTGTTTAATCAACTGGAAGGAGCAAGAGTGTTCTCCCAGTTGGACCTCATGACAGGATTTCACCAGCTCTGAGTAGCAGCCGAGAGTATTCCTAAAACGACATTTCGGGCGCCGTCTGGATTCTATGAGTGGTTGTCATGCCATTCGGGTTGACCAATGCACCAGCATATTTTGTGGATCTTATGAATAGAGTATTCCGAGATTAATTGAATAAGTTCATTCTTGTGTTCTTGGACGATATACTTGTTTATTCGAGGACAGAGGAAGAACACAAGGAACATTTGAGAGTAGTGATGGAGATGTTGAGAAAACACCAACTGAAAGCAAAGTTTTCTAAGTGTCACTTCTGGAGGAGGGAAGTGAGATTCTTAGGCCATGTTGTTTCAGAGAATGGTATTGCCATGGACCCTGCGAAGGTGGCTATGGTACAAGATTGGTCTACGCCCAAGAATGCAACAGATACAAGGAGTTTCTTGGGATTAGCTGGATATTATCGTAAGTTTATCCATGACTTCTCTAAGATAGTGGCACCGTTAACTCAGTTGACCAAGAAGAATCAAGCTTTCGTTTGGGACGAAAGGTGTGAAAATGCATTCAAGAGTCTAAAGGAAAAGTTGACGCGTGCGTCAGTGTTAGTCATTCCTAAAGGGAATGAAGAGATGACAGCATACATGGATGCCTGTGGTACCAGACTAGGTGTTGTGTTGATGCAAGGAGGTAGGGTAGTAGCTTACGCTAGTCGGCAACTGAAAACGCATAAGAAAAGATGTCTTACCCATGATTTGGAATTGGCAGCGATCGTGTTCGCATTGAAGATGTGGAGACATTATCTCTTGGGAGAAAGATTCGAGTTGTTTACTGATCATAAATCGTTAAAGTATCTTTTCTCTTAGAAGGATTTAAATCTCCGTCAGCAGAGATGGTTAGAATTTTTGGCTTCATATGGTTTCGATATCGCATATACACCAGGAAAGGGCAATGCGGTAGCTGATGTATTGAGTAGAAGACATGCCAGTTTAGGGGCTATGTTTCTTGAGTGGAAGCAACTGGAGTATATCGCAGGGTACAATTTCAGACCAAAGTGCGAATTGGATCCAGAGATGTTAGCAAGTTTAACGATCAAACCCACTTTGATTGAGCGGATTGGTTCCAGTCAGAAGGACGATCCTAACCTATTGGAAATCACCTCCAGATTAGAGATGGGTATTGATGAGGAGATGAACAAGTGTGAGCTTGACCGAGAAGGATGGCTTAGAAAGAATGGAAGACTGGTTGTCCCAATGTCAATGGATTGAGAGATGAAGTGCTAAGAGAATGTCATCACTCAAAACTGATTATACATCCCGGTGGTAATAAAATGTATCGAGACATGAAGCAGACCTACTACTGGGAAGGGATGAAAAGAGACGTTGGGAAGTTTATATCCAAATGCATGAACTGCCAGCTAGTTAAAGCCGAGCAAAAGAAGCCTAGTGGTTTGTCGCAACCATTAGAAATTCTAGAATGGAAATGGGAACAAGTCTCAATGGATTTCATTGATGGGTTACCAAGGACTAGATCGGGCCATCATAGCATTTGGGTGATTGTGGACCGATTGACCAAGAGTGCAAGGTTTATACCCGTCAAGTCGAATAGAATAGCAGCTAAGTTAGCAGAACTGTATATGAAGTTAGTAGTGAGATTTCATGGAGTACCCAAAGGCATTGTGAGTGACCGAGATCCGTTGTTCACTAGTTGATTTTGGAAGAGCTTACAAGAGGCTTTAGGATCAGAATTACATCTCAGTACCGCATACCATCCTCAAACCGACGATCAGACAGAGAGGGTGAGTCATAAATTAGAGGATCTCTTAAGAGCATGTATATTGCATTTTGGAGGGTCTTGGGATGACCATTTGCATCTAGTGGAGTTCGCATATAATAATAGTTATCAATCCAGTGTTGGTATGGCTCCATTTGAAGCTTTGTACGAAAGACCGTGCGACTCACCATCATGTTGGTTAGAAACCGGTGAGAAGTTTGTGCTTGGGATAGATGTGATAAGAGAAACTTCAGACAAGATCAAGGTTATCCAATAGCGAATGAAGGCTGCTCAAGATAGGTAAAAGAGTTATGCTGATAAGAGGAGAAGATATCTAAAATTTTCCATTGTCGACTTGGTGTTTGTCAAGATTTCTCCATTAAAGAACGTGATTCGATTTGGCAGGAGAGGCAAGTTAACATCAAGATTTGTTGGTCAATTCCCTGTTCTCAAACAAGTCGGGAATTCAGCATATAAAGTTGAATTACCTATCAAGATGGCGGTAGTTCACAACGTATTTCGTGTTTCCCAGTTAAGGAAGTTGAGGTACGACCCCGATATGACTATTTCACTAGATCAGTTGGATGACATCGAAGTAGAACCCAAGGCGGTTGGGAACCGCAAGCCGATCTGTATTATCGAGAGCGATACGAAGCAACTTTGAAGGAAGACGGTGAAATTGGTTAAGGTTCAGTGGGCCGAGAATGAGAGTGACTGTACTTGGGAAACAGAGGAGAGCATAAGGGAATCGCATCCAGAACTCTTTGCCTGGTAAGATTTTAATAGTGATAGTTTCTTCCCTTGTTAGTAAACCGCAAGCTAGGGTAGGCTTGTTGTGCTTGTTGTGTATGTTTGATTGTTTGTGAATGACCGATAGGCATGCGAAACACCTTTGTATGTTTTTGGTTAAGGAATTTCGAAGGCGAAATTTCTTAAGGGTGGGGGGAGAGTGTAACGACCAGCAATCTACGTATCGAAGGATCGTAGAATATTTGTTTCTTTTTCATATGAGGTCGTATGGTCGTGTAACTTTGGGGAACGACTATTGGGGTCATTTTCAATGTTCATGATTTTTGCCAATTTTTAAATGACCATTTTGCCCCTAGTGAATCTTGTTTTGCCCATAACTTTTGATTGGTAAGGAGTTTTGACCTGAAACCACTTCCATTAGATTTGGATGATGTTTTAGCTTTCCGTAGAGTGGTCACATTAGCCAAACAGACTTACCGTTTTGGATATATGGATTAAATATGGTTTAGAAGGTGAAAAAAAGCTTAACTGGGCCTAATTAAGGTGATTAACAGCTAGGCCCATAACCCATTTCGGGATTAGGGTTATAGGAAGGCTGATAGGGTAAGGAAAACATTTCATTTCAGTTTTTACAGCCGCCACTTTCATCCTTTGAACCCTAACAATGGCCTCCACCTTCTAAATCACTCCCAAATCACCTTCTAATCACTAATTAAAAAGATCTACATCAAATCAAGGCAAACCAATACCAAATCAGAGTTGGAGCTGCTGTGTTGCATAGGAAAACGCCCTAAAACAGTAGAGTTTCAGATCTAAAGTTTTATTTGTGGCTAAAGTAAGTAATTTGCATTGTTTTTCACTAATTACGGCTAATTATGGGTGATTGGTGATAATTAGCGAAATTATGGCTTAGAAAATTTTGTAAAATTCTAAAATATTATTTTAAGGCTTTGATAAAAATTTGGGTTAATTGGACATGTTTTGCTAATCGTACGGTTAAATCATAATTAAGGGGATTAAGGGAAAACATGGGTTTTTGGGTATGTTTAATCCATATTGACATGATTATTCATCATTTTGGTGTTTATTGTTGATTACACATGTTGCTATGACTGTTTGGAATGTTTTATTATTGCTTAGAACAGTTAGAATGGTCGAAAACGCCGTTGTAAGGCGTAAACAGTCGCTAGAAAAGTTGCAGGAAACAACGTAGGAAAAAGGGGATTGGATCGGATCGCCCTATGGGGTCGTGGAGCACCATCACGAACCGAACCAAACTGCTCGCACAGGAAGACCCCGATCCGGATGTTCTCCATGAACCGAGAAGCCAGCTCCGAACCGAACCGAAGAGGAATCACGAACTTAACTGACCAGGACCTTGGAGCTCACGATCCGAACCGCTGGAGGAAGGATACCACGACCCGAACCGGTGGAGGAGCTCGACCTGACCCAGAGTGTATGCCATGAACCGATCTAGATGGGGGAAGCCGACCCAACCCGATGCGATGACCACGAATCAACCCGGAGTTCACAAATGGGAGAGAGGCAACCACGACTGATCCGAACCGCCTCAGAAGGATCGAACTGGATGGAAACTGAACCAGAGATGACCAAAACCCGAGATGCAAAGGTAGTCCAAATAGGAGGTTGTAACTCAGGATCTAGATGGGAACCAACAAGTTATCTTCATGAGTTGGACTTTGCTGCGGGACGTGCACAAAGGGGTTATTGATGTCTATATCTTTGACTCACCACTGAGAGACGGATTAGTGGCTATGGATCAGTGCAGTGGGGTTATTATGACTCCATAGGGCAAAGTGATTGTAGCAGGGCTATGAGCCAGTGCAGTGGAGTTGTTATGACTCCATGGGGCAGAGTGTACATAGCAAAGTATTAGTGGTTACGGATCAGTGCAGTGGAGCCGTCATGACTCCATGGGGCATAGTGACCGTAACAAAGAATTGGGTGATCAAAGTGGTAGATATCGTATGCTTTATGCACTGAGTGAGAGATGTAAGGATGATTGCTATGTTTGATGTTTTGTTATCACCATGACATGCACACCCCCTACCCATTATTTTCACACCATGTGCTAGTGTCACCTAAGAGTATTGTACATCCTGTTGTGCTAACTCTTTGGTTGCGGGTCCAGGTTCAGGTATGGTTATGTATACCTGTTATTGTTCTGTTTTGCTGCTTATCGCTCATACCAGACTGACCCAGAGTTTTATGTCTCTTCTTATTACTCTGGGTGCTTTTAAACAGGCAGACTAGAGATAAATCAGGTGATTATGCACGAGTAGCTGTACCGGAGACGAGCAGGAGGCTTCCACGTATGGTATATATATTCTCCCTGTGTTGTTTCTGGTCACTGCTTTGGGCATTAGTAGTGTACGTCTTTCTTTTGCTTTAGAGACAGTATTTCAAAGTTGTAATAATGATGGTTTGGATGATGAGTAGTATTTTGGATTTCCGCTGCTATGGTTTAGTTTTCAGCTTATGCACTGTCTCCCCTGTTTTATGTCAACTTATGTTATTATTATATTTTATCCCATGCGCTGTGAGATATTCTATAGGTTCCTTATTAGTTCAAATTCCTTTCTTTTCCTTTCCTTGGCGACCGTCCCGTGCTGGTTGGACATCTGTACAGCGCATTTCAGGGAAATTCGGCTGTTGCGGGGCGGGCCGTCATAACGTGTGTGTTATAACACCATGTATTTGAAGCTTTTGTGCCAATCTGGGCGCTTTAGTGTTGTATTTGTCATATGCGAATGCTATTTTCACCCTTGATAATTCCACTTGAAACTGCTTTGTTATGTACATTGCTGCTTACGCCTGGCTTGAAAAACTTTTGGCATTTGGTATTTGACTTGTTTCATGTGCATGTCTTTGCTCGGCCATGTATTTGTGCATGATCCAATTTTTTGTATATTGAGCTTGATGTTGCTACTTCATTGTTGTATTAATCATAATGTATTCATATCACACGAGTTTGTAGTTGGCTTGAACTGTGCACTCACTGATGTTTGTCCAAATTGCCCCTGCATAATATATGTGTATATACATACATATATGTGTGTACATCTATATCATGCATGTGCAGATATATTTTCTATTTACATCAGCAGACCGCTATATGATGTGTCGTGGCTGGTCAAGATTAGCAGACCACAGATGTGAGTTGAGGCTGGTCTTGATCAACAGACCACCATAGCTATGGTGAGGTTGATCTACTGGCACAAGATATATAGTCTACCTTGTGGTATTTATAGTGAATCACTATGAATATCACAAGCAGTCTAGACAAAGATAGATGTATACACATATCAGACCACGTCAATAAATATGATGAGAAACACAACAAAATTCTAAGGCAAATAAAATTTAAAATAATTTTATATATGCTAGAATGTAAATCAATTTTTGTTCCATTTTACTGTGTGTATTTCTGTGATAGTTATGCAGCTGACTGAACTGACAATGAAGCGGACTGAAGACAAGTGAGTCAGTGTGTGTGTCAGAGTGTGTAACAGAGTCTGTGTCTGAAACTGAGAGAAATTAGTGACTGAGTGTATGTAACAAAGTGAACTGAGAGAAATGTAGTGAGGAGCCAATGTATATGGAATTCAATATATATGCGAATTGATTGTATTATATTACAGAGAAATGTACAATAGTGGAGTTATAAGTTTGCACTATTCAAATGTTGAAATAAAATATTATATTTGAATAAAGCATTGTTTGAATATTTAAATTCTTATGCAATGGTATTCTATTCAAATATAAATATTTTTTTCTGCATGTGATGTAGTATAGAAAAGTAAAGTTACAAACACAATTACATTTTAATATATATATATATATATATATATATATATATATGTTTGTTATCATTAAACAAAAATCATATTGTTATACACAACAATGCTGACGGGAACTGTCCAGTTAACGAGGGAGCCGGGCCAGATCTATCGGACCTAAAGGAAAGATCAACGAAAGGATCAAGATAATCCAATCGATAGGAATAAGAGTTCCTAGCTAGTCGGTCTAAACGATAATTCATGATCCTGATTTTGGCCAGTCTAAGCATCATAAACGAATGGGGAACAAGACGCGATGAAGGAGTCGAAAAGGAATCAGATCAAAATGTAGAGGCATCTTTATCAAATGACACCTCTTGCTGTACATTATCCACTAAATCATAACCATCATGAGATTGACGATCCTGCAATGGTGGGAGAAACCTATTACCAGAGGGACTAAAGAAGAAAGATAACAGCGATAAGGCAAGAAAAACACCTTTAAGTCAAAGAAACTGACTATCCCGACAGCCGCCCGACCACACCAGGAATCAACACTACAACCAACTCAAATAATAGAGCCTTGCTCCACCAAAAAAACCATGAACAAAACTCTCTTCGGTCTCCCACTAACAAGTCATGGACCGACCTATAACGGAGAAAGAAACGGGAAATACTACCAAAAACCGCATTGCTAGAAATCGAAGGGCTCATGAGGAGCTAAGCCATTAAAAATGAAGGACGCAAAATCTAGGCAACTTGGAACCCCGGGGAAGCCAACAATAGATGGTGAGGATATATAAGGAAAAGTATCCTCTGTTACCTTGCTAGTCGGGCAGACCGACGGTTGCAATAGATGGCTCGACAAAACTACAGTCTCATCGCTAGCCAAACGCGAGTCCACTTGTCATCGCCTATATTCTCTCCCCTCCCCCAACCACATTATATCCTACTGAGACGGTCAGCATGTGCCACCACCTGAAGCTATCCAGGATCTAGCTTCCACTTCCGGCTGCTCATTAAGATTAAGTAGTTCGAAAGGGTTGGAAGCGCAAAGGGGAGGCAGTGCATGGGGAAATGTACGACTTCTCTTAGCAACGTAAACTGGGTTTCGCGACAATTGCTCAGGAGGAGGAGACTTAACCCCTCGCCGCCTACCAATACGATTTGGCACGCTAGCTGGCCGAGCCAAAACAGTTCAGACATCTACAGAGGGTAAAAAGCAAGAAATAATTTTAGGCAAGTACCTGATCGGAGGCACCACACCTCTTCCTCAATATGAGGAAAAAGAGAAGACTCCCTGCACATGGATCATAGAGGAGCTCCAAGGGCATCTCCAGTGGCTTAAGGATGTAATATTCAGTGTTTTGAATATTACGTCCTTAAGTGTTGGGTTTTCCCCAGTAGTTCTGACGCCTACTTATTAGACTCCAGAATCTGACGTCTAATAAGTAGGCGCCAAAATATTTTCACCAAAAAAAAAAACAAACAAACAATAATGACCGAAGAAGGAAGAATAATTGACCGGAGGAGGAAGGAAAACCGGAGAATAGTGTGTTCTAGCGCCTAATAAGTAGGCGCCAGAACACTCCGTAGTATTCAGGATCCAATTCAGAATCCTGAATTGGATCCTGAATATTACCCTTAATATTAAGGGTGAATTTCACCACTGGAGACGATTTGCTTAATATTGGACCCTTAATTGGCACCACTGGAGTTGCCCTAAACCTCACATCCATTAAAATACTGAAGAAGTCGCAAACAAACCCAGAACAAAAAACATCACAGGCCACAATTCCATGAAGGCACCATCAACCATCACATACTGGTGGCGCTCAACGATCACAGGCTACGCTACTGAAGAAAAAAGAATCAAAGCCAAACCAGGGCTTAGAACCTCTAACGAAACTTAGACCCCCGTTGCCCCGAAAATAGCAGAGCCAATGGAATCGATCGAAGAGGCACGCCCTAAAAATGAGCCAGTGGCAAATAACTCGCAACTAGCCCCAAATTGAGGCATAACCTTAAAAATAGAAAACCAACCGACATAGGGAAAAAACGTGACAAGAGTCACTCGCCCAACAACGAATGACCACAATACGAAGAGAATAATTGTACTACCATGCAATTTTATAATATTAATTCAATTAAATAATTACAGAGAAACATTGAATGAAAAACAGATATTTTTGAAATTTTCAGAATTTGGCTTCGGAATGTGTACCATTGCATTCATTGCATTTTTCTGATAAATTTGCATGCATAATATGTTCCAAACGGAGTTCGTACAGCAATTTTACGAATGTACGAAGTTTAGCATTGGAAAATATTTGTATGTAAATGTGTGCAAACATAATTTATATTTTTAAATTATGTACAAACATAAATTCTCAGAAAAATGGTCGTTTGAAATTGAAATAAATGGACAGTCAGAAAGAGGAAAGTAATTGACATTAAAATTGAAACATTCTAATTAGTTGACATTAACAAAGAAATAATATGAGGTCGTATGGTCGTGTAACTTTGGAGAACGACTATTGGGATCATTTTCAATGTTCATGATTTTTGCCAATTTTTAAATGACCATTTTGCCCCTAATGAATCTTGTTTTGCCCATAACTTTTGATTGGTAAGGAGTTTTGACCTGAAACCACTTCCATTAGATTCAGATGATGTTTTAGCTTTCCGTAGAGTGGTCACATTAGCCAAACAGACTTACTGTTTGGGATATATGGATTAAATATGGTTTAGAAGGTGAAAAAAGCTTAACTGGGCCTAATTAAGGTGATTAGCAGCTAGGCCCATAACCCATTTCGGGATTAGGGTTATAGGAAGGCTAATAGGGTTAGGAAAAACATTTCATTTCAGTTTTTACAGCCGCCAATTTCATCCTTTGAACCCTAACAATGGCCTTTACCTTCTAAATCACTCCCAAATCACCTTCTAATCACTAATTAAGAAGATCTACATCAAATCAAGGCAAACCAATACCAAATCAGAGTTGGAGCTGCTGTGTTGCATAGGAAAATGCCCTAAAACAGTAGAGTTTCAGATCTAAAGTTTTATTTGTGGCTAAGGTAAGTAATTTGCATTGTTTTTCACTAATTACGGCTAATTATGAGTGATTAGTGATAATTAGCGAAATTATGGCTTAGAAAAATTTGTAAAATTCTAAAATATTATTTTAAGGCTTTGATAAAAATTTGGGTTAATTGGACATGTTTTGCTAATCATACGGTTAAATCATGATTAAGGGGATTAAGGGAAAAACATGAGTTTTTGGGTATGTTTGATCCACATTGACATGATTATTCATCATTTTGGTGTTTATGGTTGATTACACATGTTGCTATGACTATTTGGAATGTTTCATGATTGCTTAGAACAGTTAGAATGGTCGAAAACACCGTCGTAAGGCTTAAACAGTCACTAGAAAAGTTGCAGGAAACGGCGCAGGAAATAGCGGATCGGATCGGATCGCCCTATGGAGTCGTGGAGCACCATCACGAACCGAACCGAACTGCTCGCACAAGAATACCCCCATCTGGATGTTCTCCATGAACCGGGAAGCCAGCTCCAAACCGAACCGAAGAGGAATCACGAACTTAACTGACCAGGACCTTGGAGCTCACGATCCGAACCGCTGGAGGAAGGATACCACGACCCGAACCGGTGGAGGAGCTCGACCCGACCCAGAGTGTATGCCGTGAACCGATCAAGATGGGGGAAGCCGACCCAACCCGATGCGATGACCACGAATCAACCCGGAGTTCACAAATGGGAGATAGGCAACCACGACTGATCCGAACCGCCTCAGAAGGATCGAACTGGATGGAAACTGAACCAGAGATGACCAAAACCCGAGATGCAAAGGTAGTCCAAATAGGAGGTTGTAACTCAGGATCTAGATGGGAACCAACAAGTTAGCTTCATGAGTTGGACTTTGCTGCGGGACGTGCAAAAAGGGGTTATTGATGTCTATAGCTTTGACTCACCACTGAGAGACGGATTAGTGGCTATGGATCAGTGCAGTGTGGTTGTTATGACTCCATAGGGCAAAGTGATTGTAGTAGGGCCATGACCCAGTGCAGTGGAGTTGTTATGACTCCATGGGGCAGAGTGGACATAACAAAGTATTGGTGGTTACGGATCAGTGCAGTGGAGCTGACATGACTCAATCTGGCAGAGTGACCGTAACAAAAAATTGGGTGATCAAAGTGGTAGATATCGTATGCTTTACGCACTGAGTGAGAGATGTGAGGATGATTGTTATGTTTGATGTTTTGTTATCACCATGACATGCACACCCCCTACCCATTATTTTCACACCATGTGTTAGTGTCACCTTAGAGTATTGTACATCCTGTTGTGCTAACTCTTTGGTTGCGGGTCCAGGTTCAGGTATGGTTATGTATACATGTTATTGTTCTGTTTTGCTGCTTATCGCTCATACCAGACTTTTGTCTGACCCAGAGTTTTATGTCTCTTCTTATTACTCTAGGTGCTCTTAAACGGGCAGACTAGAGATAAGTCAGGTGATTATGCACGAGTAGTTGTACCGGAGACGAGCAGGAGGCTTCCACGTATGGTATATATATATTCTCCCTGTGTTGTTGCTGGTCACTGCTTCGGGCATTAGTAGTGAACCTCTTTCTTTTGCTTTAGAGATAGTATTTCAAAGTTGTAATAATGATGGTTTGGATGATGAGCAGTATTTTGGATTTCCGCTGCTATGGTTTAGTTTTCAGCTTATGCACTATCTCCCCTGTTTTATGTCAAGTTATGTTATTATTATATTTTATCGCATGCGCTGTGAGATATTCTATAAGTTCCTTATTAGTTCAAATTCCTTTCTTTTCCTTTCCTTGGCGACCGTCCCGTGCTGATTGGGCATCTGTACAGCGCATTTCAGGGAAATTCGGCTATTGCGGGGCGGGCAGTCACAATATGTGTGTTATAACACCATGTATTTGAAGCTTTTGTGCCAATCTGTGCGCTTTAGTGTTGTATTTGTCATATGTGAATGCTATTTTCACCCTTGATAATTCCACTTGAAACTGCTTTGTTATGTACATTGCCATTGCTGCTTCTGCCTAGCTTGAAAAACTTTTGGCATTTGGTATTTGACTTGTTTCATGTGCATGTCTTTGCTCGGCCATGTATTTGTGCATGATCCATTTTTTGGTATATTGAGCTTGATGTTGCTGCTTCACTGTTGTATTAATCATAATGTATTCATATCACATGAGTTTGTAGTTGGCTTGAACTGTGCACTCACTTATGTTTGTCCAAATTGCCACTGCATAATATATGTGTATATGCATACATATATATGTGTACACATATATCATGCATGTGCAGATATATTTTCTATTTACATCAGCAGACCGCTATATGATGTGTCGTGGCTGGTCAAGATTAGCAGACCACAGATGTGAGTTGAGGCTGGTCTTGATCAACAGACCACCATAGCTATGGTGAGGTTGATCAACTGGCACAAGATATATAGTCTACCTTGTGGTATTTATAGTGAATCACTATGAATATCACAAGCAGTCTAGACAAAGATAGATGTATATACATATCAGACCACGTCAATAAATATAATGAGAAACACAACAAAATTCTAAGGCAAATAAAATTTAAAATAAATTTATATATGCTAGAATGTAAATCAATTTTTGTTCCATTTTACTCTGTGTATTTCTGTGATAGTTATGCATGTGACTGAACTGACAATGAAGCGGACTGAAGACAAGTGAGTCAATGTGTGTGTCAGAGTGTGTAACAGAGTCTATGTCTGAAACTGAGAGAAATGAGTGACTGAGTGTATGTAACAAAGTGAACTGAGAGAAATGTAGTAAGGAGCCAATGTATATGAAATTCAATATATATGTGAATTGATTGTATTATATTACAGAGAAATGTACAATAGTGGAGTTATAAGTTTGCACTATTCAAATGTTGAAATAAAATATTATATTTGAATAAAGCATTGTTTGAATATTTAAATTCTTATGCAATAGTATTCTATTCAAATATAAATATTTATTTCTGCATGTGATGTAGTATAGAAAAGTAAAGTTACAAACACAATTACATTTTAATATATATATATATATATATATATATGTTTGTTATCATTAAACAAAAATCATATTGTTATACACAACAAAGCTGACGGGAACTGTCCAGTTAACGAGGGAGCCGGGCCAGATCTATCGGACCTAAAGGAAAGATCAACGAGAGGATCAAGATAATTCAATCGATGGGAATAAGAGTTCCTAGCTAGTCGGTCTAAACGATAATTCATGATCCTGATTTTGGCCAGTCTAAGCATCATAAACGAATGGGGAACAAGACGCGATGAAGGAGTCGAAAAGGAATCAGATCAAAATGTAAAGGCATCTTTATCAAATGACACCTCTTGCTGTACATTATCCACTAAATCAGAACCATCATGAGATTGACGATCCTGCAATGGTGGGAGAAACCTATTACCAGAGGGACTAAAGAAGAAAGATAACAGCGATAAGGCAAGAAAAACACCTTTAAGTTAAAGAAACTGACTATCCCGACAGCCGCCCGACCACACCAGGAATCAACACTACAACCAACTCAAATAATAGAGCCCTGCTCCACCAAAAAAACCATGAACAAAACTCTCTTCGGTCTCCCACTAACAAGTCATGGACTGACCTATAACGGAGAAAGAAACAGGAAATACTACCAAAAACCGCATTGCTAGAAATCGAAGGGCTCATGAGGAGCTAAGCCATTAAAAATGAAGGACGCAAAATCTAGGCAACTTGGAACCCCGGGGAAGCCAACAATAGAGCAATGCTAGTAACAAGTCCTAGGAAACTAACTGGGACCACTACCAACATACAGCTAAAAAAGCAAGAGGACGAGCTTAAGAATGGGGAAGACCAAACCCAGCAAAACAGTCAAGTAGAAGTTGGGTAGTGACTACCCGAAAAGCAAACCCTACCAAAGAGAAAGAACGAACCACGGGAATAAACGCCCCTTCTCCACTACTCAGAGTTGTACAACTACCCACTTCAACAAAATGCAGAGGGAGGGAATGCTCTCTAGTAGTAATGCAAGAGGTTACAGGCAAAGACAAGGGAACATCCCTGGGAACTCCAACACAACACCTCCAATAAATAGCAAACAGAATCCCAACATATACAAATTGAAAAAATAGGCAAACAGTATCCTCTGTTACCTTGCTAGTCGGGCAGACCGACGGCTGCAATAGATGGCTCGACAAAACTACAGTCTCATCGCTAGCCAAACGCGAGTCCGCTTGTCATCGCCTATATTCTCTCCCCTCCCCCAACCACATTATATCCTACTGAGACGGTCAGCATGTGCCACCACCTGAAGCTATCCAGGATCTAGCTTCCACTTCCGGTTGCTCATTAAGATTAAGTAGTTCGAAAGGGTTGGAAGCGCAAAGGGGAGGCAGTGCATGTGGAAATGTACGACTTCTCTTGGCAACGTAAAGATAATTGGATATCAGTCAAGAGTGAAAAACTGGGTTTCGCGACAATTGCTCAGGAGGAGGAGACTTAACCCCTCGCCGCCTACCAATACGATTTGGCACGCTAGCTGGCCGAGCCAAAACAGTTCAGACATCTACAGAGGGTAAAAACTAAAAAGCAAGAAATAATTTCAGGCAAGTACCTGATCGGAGGCACCACACCTCTTCCTCAATATGAGGAAAAAGAGAAGACTCGCTGCACATGGATCATAGAGGAGCTCTAAGGGCATCTCCAGTGGCTTAAGGATGTAATATTCAGTGTTCTGAATATTACGTCGTTAAGTGCTGGGTTTTCCCCAGTGGTTCTGACGCCTACTTATTAGACTCCAGAATCTGACGTCTAATAAGTAGGCGTCAGAATATTTTCACCACCAAAAAAAAAAAAAAATGACCGGAGAAGGAAGAATAATTGACCGGAGGAGGAAGGGAAACCGGGGAATAGTGTGTTCTGGCGCCTAATAAGTAGGCGCCAGAATTCTAGCGCCTACTTATTAGGCGCCAGAACACTCCGTAGTATTCAGGATCCAATTCAGAATCCTGAATTGGATCCTGAATATTACCCTTAATATTAAGGGTGAATTTCACCATTGGAGACGATTTGCTTAATATTGGACCCTTAATTGGCACCACTGGAGTTGCCCTAAAACTCACATCCTTTAAAATACTGAAGAAGTCGCAAACAAACCCGGAACAAAAAACATCACAGGCCACAATTCCATGAAGGCACCATCAACCATCACATACTGGTGGCGCTCAACGATCACAGGCTACGCTACTGAAGAAAAAAGAATCAAAGCCAAACCAGGGCTTAGAACCTCTAACGAAGCTTAGACCCCCGTTGCCCCGAAAATAGCAGAGCCAATGGAATCGATCGAAGAGGCACGCCCTAAAAATGAGCCCATGGCAAATAACTCGCAACTAGCCCCAAATTGAGGCATAACCTTAAAAATAGAAAAAACCAACCGACATAGGGAAAAAACGTGACAAGAGTCACTCGCCCAATAACGAATGACCACAGTACGAAGAGAATAATTGTACTACCATGCAATTTTATAATATTAATTCAATTAAATAATTACAGAGAAACAATGAATGAAAAACAGATATTTTTGAAATTTTCAGAATTGGGCTTCGGAATGTGTACCATTGCATTCATTGCATTTTTCTGATAAATTTGCATGCATAATATGTTCCAAACGGAGTTCGTACAGCAATTTTACGAATGTACGAAGTTTAGCATTGGAAAATATTTGTATGTAAATGTGTGCAAACATAATTTATATTTTTAAATTATGTACAAACATAAATTCTCAGAAAAATGGTCGTTTGAAATTGAAATAAATGGACAGTCAGAAAGAGGAAAGTAATTGACATTAAAATTGAAACATTCTAATTAATTGACATTAACTAAGAAATAATATATTTAGATATAAATTGTAATAACCCGGAAATCTGAGCCAATTAATTTTTTTTATTTTGGCTATTTTAATGAATTTTGGATATTTAAAATGATTTATTTTAAATAATGACGACGAGAAATTTATTTAGAATAGAATTTGAACGTATATATTTATATAGATCGTCGTTAGAAAATAAATATTTTATTTTAATTATAAAAGAAATTGAAAATGGTGCGATAGTTCGAAAATTCGATTTCAAATTTCAAATGAATGTACAGGATTCAAAATAAACCGGATTTTAGTGAAACCAAAAATATTTGAATCTATTTGAGAATATCTTTCCAACGAATCTGAAAAATTGAAATTTCATAGCGGGGATAAAAAGTTATGCTTAGAAGAAAATTCAGAATAGTGGCTATGGAATTTTGGCCCTTAAAAATGAAAATTTTGCAAACGACATCGGTTTTCGACGAAACCACTTTTGTTGGATCCGTGATGTCAAGTTATTGCTAGGTTTCAAAATTCGTAATTTTTGGAATCAATATGTGAGCGTGGTGAAGTAAAACGTGTTCTAACAGTTTTAGTCAATTTCGATCGACTAGAAATTGGCCATTTTTCAAACGGTCTCAGAATTTGACGAAATTAGTTTTGTTAAGACTGTACCGTAAATACGAAGTTAGAAAATATTTTCTGGGAATTTCTAGAAATAGAAAAAAAACGATGAGGCCTAAACCCTAGCCGCCGCCCAGGCAATCACCCACCGCAACCACCCCGTGCGTGCGGCCTCCGACGATCGCCCCCCCCCCCCTCTGACCCCTCTCCCCCTCCGCCCTCGTTCCTCTCTCCTCCTCTAAAATGAAGACACGCAACCCCAAACCCACTGGAAAAGAACTGCACACACCACCATTGGCCCGCCGCACCTTCTCCGCCACCTGCGGACTCCGACATCGCGGTTTTTCCTTCCCCCCACCTCGCTAGAAAATCTGTAAGCAATTTTCTTTTCCTTTTTTCTTTTACTATTTTTTTATATAAGGAAAGTTTTGATTTTTGTTCATAGGAAAGTGATGGATAAAGATTTGATTATTATAGTGTGAATGGTTTCGAAAAGGTTAGATTTTTGAAAAGAGAAAGGCTCGATTTTGACTAGAGAAAAAGAAATGATTTTTATCATAGACAAGATAAGATTTTTAAACAAGATAAAGAGGCGATTTTTACTCATGTGTATTAGATATAAAAATCTGATTTTTATTCATATGAGTTGCATAGAAAAGTAAGATTTTTATATGTGTGTAGCGAAGAGAAAAATAAATAAAAATATGATCTTTGAAAATAAATAAAAATATGATCTTTGAAAATAAATAAAAATATGATCTTTGAAAGTAAATAAAAATATGATCTTTGAAAGCGATATAAAATATAATCTTTATAATGAAGTAGTGATGACGATTCGATTTTTATATTTATGTAGTAGTGAAATAAAAATATAATTTTTAATATAAATTCCGTGAAAACAGATTGCGTTGGAATCAAAGCAGCGAATCTGAGCGACGGTAAAGAATGGCGGAGTGGATTCCAAAGGTGAGAACTTCTCACTTTTAATTTATTTTCTAGCTGAAATATATACTAGGATGCAGACGGTGCTTAGTAGCACCTGACACCCGTCGTCCATAGACCATGGATGACTTGTTTATTTGATTGATGTGTTGTGAAATCGATTGTGTGTGGTGGAATGGAAGAAATTATTTTATGGTTAAAAATATAATTTTTAACGTATATATAAAATAAATAGTTATAAACAAATCGGACGATTTGTTTATGTACACACATTTAACTGATATGGATTGGGATGATAAATTTTACACATCGCCCAACTGCACAAATAAAACCTGTGTTTGATTGTTTGAGAACCCCACACGGGTGTTGGGATGATATTGACATACGTTAATCCCAATCGTTTAGTAGTATGTCGACCGATTGGTTGACAGGCTGTGTAAGCGTTAATTATTTATAATTAATGCTTATGCAGTTGTGTGGTGCACTTTGGATGATGGTTGATTATTTATCATTGCTATTATATACATGTGTTGTATAAAATCCATATAAATAACATTATATGGTAATTGAGTAGGTCTCATTCCAAGTTGGAAAATAAAATGAATATTCATGTGTTGAATAAAATAAATATTCATGTGTTGAATATAATAAATATTCATGTGTTGAATAAAATAAATATACATGTGTTGAAAAAAATAAAATATTCATGTGTTGTATAAAATAAATATTCATGTGTTGAATAGAATAAATATTCATGTATTGAATAAAATAAATATTCATGTGTTGAATAAAATAAAATATTCATATGTTGAATAAAATAAATATTCATGTGTTGAATAGAATAAACATTCATGTGTTGAATAAAAGCCGTATTGATTAGATTGACGTCATTTTGACGTGAATGATATTTATATCGATTTTATTCATTTTTATAATTAATATCGAAATGTAATTGATTTCAAAATATAATGTTTTGAAAATATTATCATTTATATATCGATGATATGGAATATTCAATTTTGATTAGAAATTGAATATGAAGTTGAAATCATTATGAAAACGAATTTAAAACGATTTATAAAATACGTTTTAAAACGAAATCGATGAAGTATATATTATATATATAATATAATGGCCTGAATAGAACGCGCCGCGCTGCGGCAGTTCGCGACTTTCTACCATTGGCTTCGAATGGATATTACGGGAGATCCGACCGTCGGATTCTCCTAAAACCTGAACCGTTGGGTTCGTATCGAAAAGAGCTTTCTAACGAATATTAGAGATTTGAAATCTAACGGTTGGATTTGGAATTATGTCCAAATCAAATTTGGAAAAGGTCGTTGTAAGTGCAGTTCGATGGCCGTTGATGGAAATCGACTGTACGGGCCTTGATAAAATTATTAAAAATAGCAATAATTGGTGTAAAATCATAAGAAATGATTTGGAAAGAATTAGGATGAAAAACTCCATATTTGAAAAGATAAAAATAGAATTTTATCGAAATGAAATAGTTTTGAACTAGAATTATAATCCCATTTATTTTTAAAATAAATAAAGTGGATTTGAAATGGTTTTAAAAATAACTAGAATTTCCAATATATAAAGTGGAAATGGATTTGAATCAAAATTTTCTTTGGAATATTTCGATGTTGGATTTCATGATTATGCAGATATTGTTATGGAAATTTGAAAGATATATTTATATCGTTATTTCCAATACGATATTTGTTGGTCGTAGAATTTGATATTGAATATAAGCCGATATATTTTCTATTCAGAGCCTTGTATTTAATATCAAATGGGATTTGGGTTTGTAGTGAATGGTGTCTTCATTAACACTGTCCTTAAACCCAATTGAGGAAAAGATTAAATCTTTTTATTTAGATTTAATGAAGTATACCAATTAAATGGTATTTAATTGGAATTGAATTTGAATTGATTTTTGGGTTTATCGTGAACGGTGTTTTAAATAACACTTGTTCTTTAACCCGATAATTAATGGAATGTGATTTGGGTTGTTGTGGATGGTATCTTTAATAATATCGTTCTTTGACCCAACGGAGTTAAGAAAATCAGAAACTAACTGGAGATTAGTTAAATTGAATGGTTTCTTGGGTATTGATCTGATGTTGGTTTCGGCCTTCAGGGTTATTACTTAGGGAATTATTCACTTGCTAATTTACGGCTAAAGGCTGATGAAATAGAATGTGATTTTGGGTTTATTGTGAACCATATTTAAGTGACATTGGTTCTTTAACCCAGTTAAAGATAGGATATGATTTCCCATGTTAAATAATCATTGATAGTGATTTTTGGGAAGATTAAAACCAAGTGGAGTTTTAATGAATCTTTAATTAGATTGAAATGGTCGAGAATGGAGTATCACCAGTTTTACTCCAAGCGATAGTTAAATCTTTAATTAGATTTGAATGTGAAACGGTAATTGGATTTACCGATAACACTGTGGTATTAGATATGAAGTATTACCAATTTTACTTCATGGGATGAATAGGTTGGGGTTGGGAAATTGAAAATTTGATTATTTCGGTAAGGTTCGTTAATCCCGACTAGTTTGGATAAACCATAATTTGGTTTGAATTGGTATTCAAAAGAAGATTAAAGAATAAATTTTAAAGAATTTATCTTTGATAAAATTAATGGGAACCTTTCCCTAATAATGTGAATATTTGAATAAAAGAATATTCTGAATTGGAATGAGGCGTATGTTATGTTTGTGTAACACTTGTTTATTATATACGCGAGTTATTTAGAAAGACCGGGTTTATCCCATTCTGAATAACTGATACGACGATTAGTCGAAGATGAAGACGGTGGTTGAAGACCAGAGGTCTTCATGTCATTGGATAATTACTGATGATCTTGATTGGGCTGTACACCCAAGAGGAGGGAATCAGTTAGTGATCATCCAGACATACTTGGAGATCGATGGATATGCGAGGTACAAGGTGCCTCCGGTTTCGTTCAGACCCAGAACGGACTTGTACATGGACTGTGTGTCTGGCATTGGATATCATTCTGTGTGATTGATGGATATCGGTTGCATGGAGTGGTTTGCCTGTGTGGCATGCTATGATGCAAATGATCAAGGCTTCTGTTGAAAGTTGAGTCTTGTAGTTGATGATCAAAGCACAGCCTGTGTGGCACAGCTTTGTGTAGCGTTAATTCGCAAGCCTCACACCCCGGTGTGAACCAGAAACGGAAGAAGAACCTCAGGGAGGACATGCGTTTCTTTCTAGCTAGAAGTGGCGTCAGTGGTTTTACACGCCCTGACGAGTTTGACATATGTGGTTGTTGGATTGCGAGGCGCCTCGGATATATCGGTGACTATGTGGAGCCGATGGAGTCATTGGACTCATCGACACCCCATAGGGTGGGGAAACGCAGTGTTCATGCATTTTAATCCACATCGGTGGACCGGCCCTGACGATCCAAAGGCTTGTCTTAGTACTTGCCTGAGGGGCGGGCTAGAGCATCTCGAATTCGGTAGAGGACTATCTTTTGCCTCGGTTCACAGATGGAAATCCAACTTCCAATACGACATTTTGCGGTTTTAGTTGTAAACCTATATATGGCGGCATAGTGGTATGGGGCACTTATGCCGTCTATGATTGATACTTATGATTGAAATTGTTTTGACACTATACACTTATAGTAATAATAAAACATGAAATTTAGCGTATCAAGCATTCTTTGGTTATTATAAGGTTAAACCCTATCCTCCGGCTTGTGTTGCATTGTGTGATTGGACCTGGGCCTTATAATAGCTTCATTGTTCTTTATTTAGCATTGCGTCGTTGTTTTATGCACTGGTATCCTTGGGAGGAAACCCGTTCCGTGTTACACGGCATGGTCCTTTGATTTACCAAACTTTAAAATAAAGATTAATAATTGTTTTAGTTCTCACACCAGTCACATGACTGACCTGGAGTTTATTGTTTTAACCTAAACTCCGGGTGCCCTTATTTTCGACACGGGCAGCTAGTAGTTTTGGTTTTGCAGATTTATATTCACAGGATCCTGATTTACAGCTGAAGCGGTATTCGGAAAGCTCTGTATCCATGTATCTGTTTTCAGTTGTGCTTTGTATTGTTTTTCCGCTGCGATGTATTTAAATCTAATTTAAATCTCTGATATTTTCTGTGTAATATTTATTCATACTCTGTATATTCTTGTATTCTGATGGAATTGTTGTAATAAGCAATGAAATGTTCTTTTGTTTGTGTTATGATGTGGCTTGTCCTCAGCACAATCCGTGATTTCCTATAAGGGGGATTTCGGGTCGTAACAGCTTGGTATCAAAGCTTTGGTTTACAAAGCTCGGAGAACAAGACACATTAGAACCAAACGAAAGAATTCATCAGAGATTGGATTAGCAATATCCAATGAGAATGACTCGTTAGAGATAGGATCAGTAGTATCCTAGAACGAGTGTGAAGAGTGATATTTTTAAAATAAAATTGAAAACCAATTTTGTTTTGAAAATTAAAACTTTATTATTCGTATTTGATTATTGATTTGTATTGAATTTGGACAATCCGGTATATAAAGATTTTGCGTATACGTCTGATCCGCGTTCATTTGAAGTTTTAATATACTGGATAGATATTGAATCGTACTCTAGTGGCCCGAAGATGATTCTGATGATTGAGTACTCGTCATCAGAATTTATGTTCAAGTAACGAAAGTGGGATTTCTATATGATTCCAATTGACTGGTGTGAGAACCAAAACTAGATAGGGTTTATTGTTGTGATTTGGCATCAAAAACGTGATTTTCTGTATGTGTATCAAAATTATGAATTTGAAACGTTAATTCACTAATAGATTGCTGATTGTGTTGTTCGATTATTGTTCGATTAATTAAATGTTGAACCTTTAACTAAATTGAACCAAATAGTGAGTTGTATTGAAAATTAGTCGCATTTGCATGCATATACATGTACTTGCATTGAACAGGTCATAGCAAGGAGGCTAGAGCAGAAGAATAAAATTATTTGTCCGACAAATAGGTACATGTTTACAAATTTATTGGGTTTGGATGATTTTATGAGCCGACTGGCTAGCCGCTTGGCTGTTTCTTTTTATTTTTGGATTGGTGAGGGCCACGGGAGGCTCTTTGAAATATCCCGAAGCTCCCGGTACAGGGGCGGTTATTGCGAAATTTTTCGAAAATTTAGGGTGTTAGCCAAGTTTTTGAAAAATTTGAAAATTCTTAGAAACTGAAAAGTTGAAAAACTTAAGCCATAATGAAAATAATGGAAGTTGAGTTGGTTTGTAAAACAACTTTCAGCTTCTTTCCTTTTCGAGGACGAAAAGTTTTAAGTGGGGGAGATTGTAATAACCCGGAAATCTGAGCCAATTTAAAATTTTTATTTTGGCTATTTTAATGAATTTTGGATATTTAAAATGATTTATTTTAAATAATGACGACGAGAAATTTATTTATAATAGAATTCGAACGTATATATTAATATAGATCGTCGTTAGAAAATAAATATTTTGATTAATTATGAAAGGAATTGAAAATGGCACGGTAGTTCGAAAATTTGATTTCAAATTTCAAATGAATGTACAGAGTTCAAAATAAACCGGGTTTTAGTGAAACCAGAAATATTTGAATCTATTTGAGAATATCTTTCCAACGAATCCGAAAAATTGAAATTTCATAGCGGGGATAAAAAGTTATGCCCAGATGAAAATTCAGAATAGTCGCTATGGAATTTTGGCCCTTAAAAATGGAAATTTTGCAAATGACCTCGGTTTTCGGCGAAACCACTTTTGTTGGATCCGTGATGTCAAGTTATTGCTAGTTTCAAAATTCGTAATTTTTGGAATCAATATGAGAGCGTGGCGAAGTAAAACGTGTTCCAATAGTCAATTTCGATCGACCAGAAATTGGCCATTTTTCAAATGGTCCAGAATTTGACGAAATTAGTTTTGTTAAGACTGTACCGTCAATACGAAGTTAGAAATTATTTTCCAGGAATTTCAAGAGTCCGTATGTGACCCCGGTAAATTGAAATGTGCGTTCAAAAACAATATATATATTTATATTTTGATTTTGATAGAAACTAATCGAAATAGTCGATTTGGCTTACGATACATATCCCATTGTGTTCGGAATGGGGGTATTTAGTTAGGGACGACAGTCGTTGGGTTGGAATTTGAGTTCGAATGGAAAAAAACAACTTTATAGAAATTAAATTAAATAATTATATATTTATATATAATATAACTTCTCTAACCCCCCCCCCCCCCCCCCACTCCTTATCATCAAAAGTCAAAATAGAAAAAGAAAAAAAAGAAAAAGAAAACGACGGGGCCTAAACCCAAGCCGCCGCCCAGGCAATCACCCACCGCTACAACCCCGCGCGTGCGGCCTCTGACGATCGGCCCCCCTCTGACCCCTTTCCCCCTCCGCCCTCGTTCCTCTCTCCTCCTATGAAATGAAGACACGCAACCCCAAACCCACCGGAAAAGAACCGCTCCCACCACCATTGGCCCGCCGCACCTCCTGCACCACCTGGGGACTCTGACGTCGCGGTTTTTCCTTCCTCCCACCTCGCTAGAAAATCTGTAAGTAATTTTCTATTCCTTTTATCTTTTACTGTTTTTTTTTATATAAGGAAAGTTTTGATTTTTGTTCATATGAAAGTAATGGATAAAGATTTGATTATTATAGTGTGAATGGTAACGAAAAGGTTAGATTTTTGAAAAGAGAAAGGTTCGATTTTGACTAGAGAAAATGAAATGATTATTATCATAGACAAGATAAGATTTTTAAACAAGATAAAGAGGCGATTTTTACTCATGTGTATTACATATAAAAATCTGATTTTTATTCATATGAGTTGCATAGAAAAATATGATTTTTATATGTGTGTAGCGAAGAGAAAAATAAATAAAAATATGATCTTTGAAAATAAATAAAAATATGATCTTTGAAAAGAAATAAAAATATGATCCTAGAAAATAAATAAAAATATGATCTTTGAAAGTAAATAAAAATATGATCTTTGAAAGCAATATAAAATATAATCTTTATAATGAAGTAGTGATGAATATTCGATTTTTATATTTATGTAGTAGCGAAATAAAAATATAATTTTTAATATAAATTTCGTGAAAACAGATTGTGTTGGAATCAAAGCAGCGAATCTGAGCGACGATAAAGAATGGCGGAGTGGATCCCAAAGGTGATAACTTCTCACTTTTAATTTATTTTCTACTTGACATATATACTAAGATGCAGACGGTGCTTAGTAGCACCTGACACTCGTCGTCCACAGACCATGGATGGCTTGTTTGTTTGATTGATGTGTTGTGAAATCGATTGTGTGTAGTGGAATGGAAGAAATTATTTTATGGTTAAAAATATAATTTTTAACGTGTATATAAAATAAATAGTTATAAACAAATAGAACGATTTATTTATGTGCACACATTTGACTGATATGGATTGGGACGATAAATTTTACACATCTCCCAACTGCACAAATAAAACTTGTGCTTGATTGTTTGAAAACCCCACACAGATGTTGGGATGATATTGACGTACACTAATCCCAATCGTTTAGTAGTATGTCGACCGATTGGTTGACAGGCTGTGTAAGCGTTAATTATTTATAATTAATGCTTATGCAGTTGTGTGGTGCACTTTGGATGATGGTTGATTATTTATCATTGCTATTATATACATGTGTTGTATAGAATCCATATAAATAACATTATATGGTAATTGAGTGGGTCTCATTCCAAGTTGGAAAATAAAATGAATATTCATGTGTTGAATAGAATAAATATTCATGTGTTGAATAGAATAAATATCCATGTGTTGAATAAAATAAATATTCATGTGTTAAATAAAATATTCATGTGTTGAATAAAATAAATATTCATGTGTTGAATAGGATAAATATTCATGTGTTGAATAAAATAAATATTCATGTGTTGAATAAAATAAAATATTCATGTGTTGAATAGAATAAATATTCATGTGTTGAATAGAATAAACATTCATGTGTTGAATAAAAGTCGTGTTGATTAGATTGACGCCATTTTGACGTGAAAGATATTTATATCGATTTTACTCATTTTCATAACGAATATCGAAAAGTAATTGATTTCAAAATATAATGTTTTGAAAATATTATCATTTATATATCGATGATATGGAATATTCAATTTTGATTAGAAATTGAATATGAAGTTGAAATCATTTTGAAAACGAATTTAAAACGATTTATAAAATACGTTTTAAAAGGAAATCGACAAAGTATTTATCATATATATAGTATAATGGCCTGAATAGAACGCGTCGCGCTGCGGCAGTTCGCGAATTTCGACCATTGGCTTCGAATGGATATTACGGGAGATCCGACCGTCGGATTCTCCTAAAACCGGAACCGTTGGGTTCGTATCGAAAAGAGCTTTCTAACGAATATTAGAGATTTGAAATCTAACTGTTGGATTTGGAATTATGTCCAAATCAAATTTGGAAAAGGTCGCTATAAGGGCAATTCGATGGTCGTTGATGGAAATCGACTGTACGGGCCTTGATAAAATTTTTAAAAATAGTAATAATTTGTGTAGAATCATAAGAAATGATTTTGAAAGAATTGGGATGAAAAACTCCATATTTGAAAAGAAAAAAATAGATTTTTATCGAAATGAACTAGTTTTGAACTAGAATTATAATCCCATTTATTTTTAAAATAAATAAAGTGGATTTGAAATGGTTTTGAAAATAACCAGAATTTCCAATGTATAAAGTGGAAATGGATTTGAATCAAAATTGTCTTTGGAATATTTCAATGTTGGATTTCATGATTATTCAGATATTGTTATGGAAATTTGAAAGATATATTTATATCGTTATTTCCAATACGATATTTGTTGGTCGTAGAATTTGATATTGAATATAAGCCGATATATTTTATATTCAGAACCTTGTATTTAATATCAAATGGGATTTAGGTTTGTTGTGAATGGTGTCTTCATTAACACTGTTCTTAAACCCAGTTGAGGAAAAGATTAAATCTTTTAATTTAGATTTAATGAAGTATACCAATTAAATGGTATTTAATTGGAATTGAATTTGAATTGATTTTTGGGTTTATCGCGAACAGTGTTTTAAATAACACTTGTTCTTTAACCCGATAATTAATGGAATGTGATTTGGGTTGTCGTGAATGGTATCTTTAATAATACCGTTCTTTGACCCAACGGAGTTAAGAAAATCAGAAACTAACTGGAGAATAGTTTGAATGGTTTGTTAGGTATTGATCTGATGTTGGTTTTGGCCTTCGGGGTTATTACTTAGGGAATTATTCACTTGCTAATTTACGGTTAAAGGCTGATGAAATAGAATGTGATTTTGGGTTTATTTGTAACCATGTTTAAATGATATTGGTTCTTTAACCCAGTTAAAGACAGGATATGATTTCCCAAGTTAAATAATCATTGATAGTGATTTTTGTGAAGATTAAAACCAAGTGGAGTTTTAATGAATCTTTAATTAGATTGAAATGATCGAGAATGGAGTATCACCAGTTTTACTCCAGGCGATAGTTAAATCTTTAATTAGATTTGAACGTGAAATGGTAATTGAATTTACCGATAACACCGTGGTGTTAGATATGAAGTATTACCGGTTTTACTTCATGGGATGAATATGATGGGGTTGGGAAATTTAACAATTGATTACTTCGGTAAGGTTCGTTAATCCCGACTAGTTTGGATAAACCATAATTTGGTTTGAATTGATATTCAAAAGAAGATTAAAGAATAAATTTTAAAGAATTTATCTTTGATAAAATTAATGGGAACCTTTCCCTAATAATGTGAATATTTGAATAAAAGAATATTCTGAATTGGAATGAGGCGTATGTTGTGTTTCTGTAACACCTGTTTATTATATACGTGAGTTATTCAGAAAGACCAGGTTTATCCCATTCTGAATAACTGATATGACGATTAGTCGAAGATGAAGACGGTGGTTGAAGACCGGATATCTTCATGTCGTTTGGATAATTACTGATGATCTTGATTGGGCCGTACACCCAAGAGGAGGGAATCAGTTAGTGATCATCCAGACGTACTTGGAGATCGATGGATATGCGAGGTACATGGTGCCTCCGGTTTCGTTCAGACCCAGAACGGACTTGTAAATGGACTGTGTGTCTGACATTGGATATCATTCTGTGTGATTGATGGATATCGGTTGCATGGAATGGTCTGCCTATGTGGCATGCTAAGATGCAAATGATCAAGGCTTCTGTTGAAAAGCAGAATCTTGTGGTTGATGATCAAAGCACAGCCTGTGTGGCACAGCTTTGTGTAGCGTTAATTCGCGAGCCTCACACCCCGGTATGAACTAGAAACAGGAGAAGGACCTCAGGGAGGACATGCGTTTCTTTCTAGCTAGAAGTGGCGTCAGTGGTTTTACACGCCCTGACGAGTTTGACTTATGTGGTTGTTGAATTGCGAGGCGCTTCGGATATATCGGTGACTATGTGGAGCCGATGGAGTCATTGGACTCATTGACACCCCATAGGGTGGGGAAACGCAATGTTCAGGTATTTTAATCCACATATGTGGAGCGGCCCTAACGATCCAAAGGCTTGACTGAGTACTTGCCTGAGGGGCGGGCTAGAGCGTCTCGAATTCGGTAGAGGACTATCTTTTGCCTCGGTTCACAGATGGAAATCCAACTTCCAATACGACATTTTGCGGTTTTAGTTGTAAACCTATATATGGCGACATAGTGGTATGGAGCACTTATGTCGTCTATGATTGATACTTATGATTGAAATTGTTTTGACACTATACACTTATAGTAATAATAAAACATGAAATTTAGCGTATCAAGCATTCTTTGGCTATTATAAGGTAAACCCTATCCTCCGGCTTGTGTTGCATTGTGTGATGGGACCTAGGTCTTATAATAGCTTCATTGTTCTTTATTTAGCATTACGCCGTTGTTTTATGCACTGGTATCCTTGGGAGGAAACCCGTTCCGCGTTATACGGCGTGGTCCCTTGATTTACCTAACTTTAAAATAAAGATTAATAACTGTTTTAGTTCTCACACCAGTCACGTGACTGACCTGGAGTTTATTATTTTAATCTAAACTCTGGGTGCCCTTATTTTCGACACGGGCAGCTAGTAGTTTTGGTTTTGCAGATTTATATTCACAGGATCTTGATTTACAGCTGAAGCGGTATTCGGAAAGCTATGTATCCGTGTATCTGTTTTCAGTTGTGCTTTGTATTGTTTTTCCGCTGCGATGTATTTAAATGTAATTTAAATCTCTGATATTTTCTGTGTAATATTTATTCATACTCTGTATATTCTTGTATTCTGATGGAATTGTTGTAATAAGCAATGAAATGTTCTTTTGTTTGTGTTCCGATGTGGCTTGTCCTCAGCACAATCCATGATTTCCCATAAGGGGGATTTCGGGTCGTAACATAAATTGCAAAAGAAATGTGCAAACTAAACGCGTGTTATAAATGGTACAAAATTATGCAATAAAGGAAGTTTGAAATAACGTCAATTAAGTAGTGTTTTAATTTAGAATAGATATGCGCATTTGAAATGGAACTAATGCGCATTAAAAATGGCGTGTAACATAATGGTAATAAACGTTAAAGATAACGTTCATTGAATTAAAAGGGGAATAAACACACAGAAAGTTAAAAACGAAAGAAATTATGTGCGAGTATTAATTTCACGTTCGAAATTTGAAGTGGATAAGGCTAAAGAATAGGGAAAGAAAATAAATTATAACTTTAAGAAGATAATTAGGCAAGAAATAATCACACATTTAAAGCCTGTAAACGTTTTCCACTAAAACTTGTATGAGCAAACCTAAAGAAACACTTGGGTCGACCTAGTGTCGACCCAAGGAGGTCTGGGTCGACCCAGTCACTACAAGAAAAACCGCAAATAGCGACAAATATTTAGCAGCGGAAAGTTTCATCGCAAATTAGCGACGTATTTTTGTGGAATCAATAAGGGATATTATCTAGGAATTTTTATTTCAACTTATTTTTAAATATTACCGTCGAGCTATTTTTCTGTCGCTAAACCATAGCAACTTGCAATAGTTTAACTTCTTCATTTTTTCATCGTTGATTTCCATTGTAATTTGTGACAGTTTATGTTGTGTACTTTTTGAAGCTATTTTGCAGTAGATTTTGAAGGGATTTGCAAGGGATTGATATGCTTATTCTTTATAAAATGTTTTACTTTTACGTTTTTACTAAGTTATTGATAAGTAAAAATATATTTTAAATAATTAATATTAATAATAATATGCTAATAACGAAAAATATATAATTACTACTAATAGTAAATAAAGTTGATTAGTTAGAATTGATTAATAATTACTAAATAAATAAGAAAAAATAATAATTAATAATATTGATTAATAAGTAATCTATGATAATCAATGATTAATAAGTAATTTTTTATAATTAACAAGTAAAATATATTATCAAGCATCTAAAATTCAATAAATATAATTGATAATTATGTTTAATACATATTAATTCAAAAAAGTAAAACTTTCATATTTTCTAAAATAAAAATAAAGTTTAAGCATAAACTTTTGAAGTTTTCATATTTTGAAATAAATATAAAGTTGTAACAAATGCATTTTTAACAACAGTGAGTTTCCACTAGTTGTAATAAACAAATTTTTAACAAACTTCATTTTCTTGCCAATTGGAATAAAAATATTTTTTACAACTAATTATTGATATTAAAATCAAAATCTAATTTAATATTAAATTAATACTGAAATCATTTGTTTATTTGGTTCAAGTGGTGTATTCCATGTGTAGAGGTAAAAAAGAATCTAGTGTCTATCTTGTCCATGGTAACGGATCCAAACGGCTCTTTTTTGTAAATGGGAAAACGTATTATTTTGGGCCTTCTAACGACATCTAAAACATATAAAACATAAATATAAGTTCTGATTAATGTAAATTGTTATTCATTTAGTCTCCATATATGTATAGTTCTTTTACACAAATATAAGTTTTGATTTAACTAGTTATATTAAAGATAAACTTGATGGTACATCATCATTTATAGACATTATTGGTAAACTTTAATCTATAAAATTTATTGTCGTTACAACAAAATCATCTTTTTACAACGTTTTCTTACAATGATTGATAACAAAACGTTGTAAAAGATGTAATTTTACAATCTTTTGGATAAAAATGTTAAAAAAACTTATATTTTTAGAACATTTTACGTTTATAACAATTTCATATAACACCGTAAAGCAGCAAGTTTTGACAACATTTGTTCCTATAATTATCTATTAACCTTTTAATAGCTATTCAAAAGCTTAAGGAAAACATTGGTTCCAACTATAATTGTTTAGAAGTAATAACTAATAATTAACATACAAATTAATAAATAATTACTCTTTAATAATATGTATTTATTATTAAAAATTTGTTATAATAATTGGTAATTAATGTTTAACATTCTTTATTTATTATATGATATTTGAAAATTACTACTATATAATTAAGAAATAATAATCAATAATTAATACTATTTTTAATAATTAATGATTATATTTAAAATTCATAAAATTCCAAATTGTTTAAAAAAAATTTAACAAAATAGTAAGCATTAAGATACAAAATCACTTTCTTATGCATTTAAAGGTTTCTTTTGTAAATATCTTATAAAATATGTTATGGTAACAAATAACAAAACTTTGTTAAAAATTATTTTTTCTCACTGGTATGAAATATTTGGCTCTAATTCTAAAAGGTTTCCCTCTGTGATTTCAGCCCCCCTGGCCACTTTTTATTTTCTCTCCCTACAAAACACGATTCCTCTTCTCGAGAAAAATCAAATACCTCAACAACAATTCATTATTCTGCCTCCAGTTCCAACACATCTCAATGTAATTCCTTTATTTCTCCTTTCTCCATCGCAAATCCTTTACCCTATTTATCCTTTCTCCATCGCAATTTAAATTCAATCCACCTCAAAATAATTTGAAACTTCCAGATAAAATCAGTAATTCTAGATCCAGAACGAAGATCCAGTTAATGACTTTCAATTCGCAACAATTTGGTTACGCAGCTTTGTGGTGTTTCGCGATGGCGATGTTGTTCCTTTGCCTGAATATGGTGTAACAAAAGTAAAGCTAGGCAAAAAGGAGAAAGTGTTTGAATCGCTCTTAATGTTTTGATTCATAACATATTAAATATTGTGTAATGTAGCAAACTTGTTTGGCAGTGAGTCATTGTGAACAGTGAAGTGATTGTCAGTATAACAGTTTGGTTTACTGCTTGCAAATATTAATTTTATCTTACCAAAAAAATGCTATAAATTGTGTTAAATATATAATACTGGTTCAAGCTTGAATATTTAGAGATGTGAATTTTGTTTAGTGAATGTTTAAATGAATTCGTTTGTGGAATAAGTGTGCTAGATAACTTGTTATAAGTTGTGTTTTGCTTGACTTGGATTGTGAAATGGTTGTTGTTTAAAACTTAATTGAATGATAATGATACGTTTCCTGACATTTGTAATTAGAATTGCTGAATAAGATGTTGAGTTTAAATGGTGAATTGAGTAGCTGATCTCGAATGGTACTGAAAACAATTCATTGTCTCAAAGTGGTCCTTGAATGTAAAGTTGTGTGCATCCATATGATAGAAGCTTCCGTGTGTTTTTCAGTTTGGATCTTCTGTAATAATTCCTTAACGAGAACAAGATGAGAAGGAGACTCCATTGGACTATGAGCCGAAGTTTGTTTATCTCCCAAGGTATATTTTATATGGAAATATTTATTGTTTTGCAATTAATCCTTCATTTGTAGTTAAGTTTGATTAGTGCATGTGGGACGTTCTCTATATTTTATTTGAGTGGAAGTTTTGAACCTTCTAATCTCCTACATTTTAGGTACGATATTATTGTTCTTCCTATTTGGGCATTGTTCTCTATGCTTCCCTCTTTGGTACACTAATGTTATTTATTTGGCTTTTGTTTTCATAGCTTTTGTTTGGATACTTATATACCTCGAAGTGCCTTAATGTAGTTCTATAGTATCGTGGACCTTTCCCATAAGAAAATGGAAATAATTAATTCATCTTCTTTCATTTGTGGTTCTAGAGATAGACCACAGAAGCAGGATCTCGAGTCAAAGAACATCTTCTTCGGATGGTTGTAATGTTAAGTGTAATGTTAGGTGATTACCAATCAAATTACTTTTGCTTAAATGTATATTATCAGTGTATGCTTCGATGTATTAAAAGTTCAAGGCAATATGTAGTTATCAAAGTTGAATGTACCAAGCGAGGAAATAAATCATTACTGCAAATTTATCTTTGTATTTTTGGATATGCTATTTATTTCAGTGTTTAGAGTTGATTGATATTAGTTCGATAAATATAGATGTATGTATTTATGTGTGTGTTTGTGTGTGTGTGTATATATATAAATATGAATGTGTGTGTGTATATATTTGCCTATTAGAAGGGGAGTACAGCGACAGATTACTAACATATGATGCTAGATTAAATATCTACATAAATTAAAATTAGCAGCATGACGCTTGTATTGCTCTCCCACAACCCCATTTTCACGGTTTAGGCTGCTCCCATTTCACTCGCCGCTACTACGGGAATCGCTTTTGCTTTCTTTTCCTCTGCCTACTAAGATGTTTCAGTTCGCCAGGTTGTCTCTTGCCTGCCATTCATCTGTTCTCGGAAGGGGGCATAGTTCACACCAGGCAAAACGGAATTTTCTTTTATTTAGTTCTGGGTAAATTTTGGAAAGAAGGTGCCATCGATGCATGAAATTAGGTAAACATTTTATCCAAACAAATGTAGAACTAGAATGGATGGTTTTATGTCTATTACCAGTCCTTCCTCCTGAGTTGAGACCAATCATTCAAATAGATGGGGTAAACTAATGAGTTCAGCCCTCCATATTCCACTGAGTATGATTCGACGATGGACTTGAGTCAGTGATTCGAAAACTTCCTTTCCTCAATCTTGATTTACATAGAAATTAAGAAATTCTTATAATACTGATGAAATTGGATAAACCCGACTTACCAAGCAAGGAAGGACGTCTAATCAAATTTATTTATTTAGATAGCGTATAGAAATTAGATAGCATATAAATAGGCTCGAAAAACAAGAGTCCCCCAGGGCAAAATGTGAGTTCATTGCCGGATTCGGAGTAGTTCAAATCAAAGAGTTCCATATATGCGGATTAAGCGACCGGAAAAAATGAAATGCCGAAAGAAACTCTAAAAGAAAAAAGAAAAGATTGGCCGATAATTTTAATAACTTTATCTATATCCACAATAATCCATCCATATTAAGATTTAATTGCATTGAAAACTCACAAACGAATCAATTGATATTTTTGTTCTAAATTCTCTCTTTTCTTCTCCCTCTGAATCAAACATTTTCTTACCATAATGTTCAGTTCCTATTATTATCAATTACTCGTCAATACAATTTCTTTCAAATTTATTAAAATTTCATGTACCGATTCCTCAATACCTACTATCTTAGAATATTCATGTGGCACTTTCTCAGATTTAGCCCGCGTAATCTTTTAAAAGGCATTCTGAGCGAGTTATTTCAGTTACATGATTTTTTTTCCTTTGAAATATATACATATATAATATAGAAATATTAAAATCTAGAAAAAATAGGAGCAAAGCTCAGATGCTACGTACCTATTGACCGTTTACTTTCCGTTAATGAATGCGAAATTCCCGACCTTACCGTATTCCTCTTTCCTTTAGAATCCCTTCTTCCGCCTCTAGATTACCTACCAAATGGAGATCGAGGTGCATAGCAACCAGGCATCCCCTCTCCAACCAAATTTAGTATCATACATATAATGATAACAGTCATGATTGTTACTCTTAGACCTACTATTCAAATAATTGGAAAAAAAGGTTTCAAATTCGCTTGGATATCCGCAATCGACTGGCGAACCGATTTCTTGATTGTAGCTTGAACCGGAACCCAATCGCATTTGGGGTCCTCTTTGCTCAGCCAGGCGTTTCTTCAAACCTATTAAAAATTACATGTGTTTGAATCCTTTCAAAAAGAAGCAGCTTTACTCCCCCAAGACCTAAGGGAATGGAACGACAGCCTTATACAAGTGCGGCTTTAGCTGAATATTTTATGTATCGTGAACACCAAACCTTAATAATTTATGATGATCTCTCCAAACAATCACAAACTTATCGTCAAATGTCTCTTCTTTTATGAACACCTCCTGGTCGTGAAGCTTATCCAGGAGATGTTTTTTATTTGCATTCACTCCATTTGGAAAGAGCTGCTAAATCAAGTTCCAGTTTAGGTGAAGGAGTTCGCGGAATTTTTTACCCTATACAGGAACCTCTTTTCCATTTCTGTTCTCCAAAACAAAATAGGATCTTAAACTATAATTAAAATAAGGGGAATGACAAAGCATCAGGGAACAAACGATTAATTTCTATCAATAGACCCGCTAAAGTCCCAAACCATAGAGTATCCACGAAAGAGGGAAAGTAACAATCCGCTTCTTTTATTTTAACAAGATAGGAAAGAAAACAAGAACTACAGTTCGAGTGATCGGCTAAGTAAGCAGAGCAGCTTCACTACCTCGAGCCATGTAAGCTTTGACTTTTGTTAAGAAAATGCTTTCATTTCTTGCATCCATCCAAACACGAACTTGAGCAGTGAGAAAGAAATCTTTTGTATCTTTCTTGTTATCTTCTCTGTCATGCGTATCTGGCTTTCAGTCAATGATTCAATCACAAATAGCAATCCGAGTTGTTCCCATTGCACGGACTACTCGACGGTGGACTTACTTTGTGATTGAACCAGAAAGAGTAGCCAATCAATGATTCAATCATGGGAATGGTAACTGTATGATTTTCCAAGGTAAAAGAGCTCCAGACCAATTAGAAACAAAAATAATTAAGAATTGGACTTCCCAATCAAATTTATTGTAACACTCATAACTATCAACTTTACAAGATCCCATTGGATCCCAGAAGCCCGTAGGATTTGAGTGGAAGGTTGAGCGCCCCTTAATGTTTAAAAGTATCCTTTTTTCAACGGCCTTTCTATTCTAAGACGACTAAGTCGAGGGCAGACACAACATGTCATGAAGAGCTAAAGGATATAGAATTCCTATTTACCGGGCGGAAGGAAACATCGGCTCTTCTGAGATCTTATGTAAAGAATACTAGAATTTCCCTATTTTCTCCTCCGATCGAGATATCCTCTTTTCGCCCAAGAAATATTGTATTGATTGAATAATCAATCATGCGTAGCATGAAGTTAAATTAGATTAATTTAGATTGAGGAACAATATTCTTAATTAGAAGAATTTATGGTTAACTTGGACTAAAAAAAGGGGGTATCCAGGCTCTGCTCATAAAATACCAAGGTAGCCTCGTGACCCCCACCGAGGACCGGGGAAGAACTTGGATCTTCTCTAAGAATCGTAATAGCTTGATCGCAAGCTGAAACTATTTCATCTCAATAGAAATTAATTACTTCTTTCATCGAATTACGCCATTCGTTGGAAAAAGGAATGTTAGCTACCTTTTTTCTCTAACATGATTATTAGTTATTCATTGGATTTCTTTAAGACATTTTCCATTAAGTAATTTATATGAATCATTGATCTTCCTTTCATGGAGTTTTCCATTATTCATATGGTTTCCAAGCTATGGAATCATAAAAATGATTTAAGCACAATAACCGTCCAAGTAGCCAAAGTCAATGGAGCTTATTTTGTGAAAAATTAAGATCTAGAGCTCGAGGACGTAGTTATCCGATAAAAAGGCCGAATTGTCATAAAATAATTGTATTAAAAGATAAATCAAAATTATCTTTCGATGAATTTAATATTTAGATTAATATTTAGAAAAAAATAGATGGAAAGATAATATAATAAAATATATAGGACAAAAAAATAAATCCGCTCAAATCATTGCAATTGATGTTCGATCTCGACGAGAAGGAAGAGATCTTCGAAAGGTGGGTTTTTAAGATCCAATGAAAAATCAAACTTATTTAAATTAAACATTTAAACGCAAAACAAACTCCCGACTCCATCATCTCTTTCAAATGGATGTTCCAATACCTTCTTGTCATTTTTCCCGCGCTTTATCCTTTTTTTTAAGAAATAACTAATTGTTCCTATGGAACCTTATAATGAGATTGACCATTGAAACATAGTCGTAATTTTTATTTATTATTTACTTCATTTTTTTATTTAACAAAACTAGAAAGGAAAAAAGAAAAAATCTCGGTTTTTTTTTATTCCTGAAGAGGTATATTTCTTACTTGGATCTTCGTACCTAATGGTCCGGAACAATAGTATCATTAAAGTAGATACACAACTCGATTTAAATACAAATACAAGAAGCCAAGTAGGTGGATTAGTACGAATGGAGATAAAAAAGTATTGAACTGAAAATTTTTTTTGGGGATATTCATTTTCCCGTCTTTTTTTTCATCTCAATGAAAGATTGATTATTTTTATTTAATAATAAAATAAAAAATCACTAGTTACTAATAATCTGTCTCACTTTCACTAAAGCTCATGTTTATGTGGATATAATATCAATATAGCATTCGCATATGTGTTACGTTCCAATATAACGAGTAAGATATTCTTATGAAATCCTAAGTGCGACGACCAAAAGGCGCGAGGAACTTCGTATTTTGTAACTCTCCTTTAGTTCTCTTTAACCTTAAATACAATTTATAAATTCGACAGCAATAGTACCTCGGACTCGAAAAGTTATAATGAAAATGGCTGATCCAATAGCCGATTCCACAGCTGCCACGGTTGGAACTAATGAAGCAAATGATTGACCCATCATATCTAAAGTTGACAAATGAAGCAGTTCGTTAACAATTCACAGAAAAAAATGAAAAAAAGAAAGCATTGGCTTTCCTCGCGAAGTTTAGTGGTAAAAGTGTGATTCGTTCAATTAATAACTTAAAAAGTTAAGGTGTGTTTCGCGTTTTTCATATTCCGATCAAAAAAACTTTATTTCCTAAAACGAGTTTAATCGCGACACCAACCTATTCATCGATCCAATTCCAGCTTATGTCCCAAATTCAGTAGTTCTTGTTGGTATCATAATGTTTTATAAGAATTGGACAATGTCCCAAAATTAATTGATATCGAAGCATTAACATTCGTGGATGGAAAATAAAAGATGTAGTGCGCAGCGGTTTGAATTCCTGGTCCCGAAAGCGATCTTAGAGAATAGAAAGAAGAGTGTGTACCTTGATCAACCTGATCCATGCTTTAACAAGCTGGCTATGCACCTCGACACTAAAGTGTTAACGAAAAATGCTTTAAACCACCTTTTTTACTATTCGTGTGTTAAGCATAACGCTAGCGAAAGAAAGATAAGATAAATTCGTTACTATTTTCCAGGATTTTTGGCAAGGTTTCGTTAGTTTGAGGGAGATTTCAAAATGACCTATTATAGTCAACTCATGATTTTGCATGTCAATTTGACATGAAAAAAGGGCCAATCATTTTGGGTATAATGGTAGTTATTATTATTTCTTCCTCCTTCCTCATGTTGAGTTTTTTTAATTTTTCTTGATAAATGATTAGCTATAAAAGGGTTTTTTTAGTCAGCAAAACTGATTCTTCTGAATTATGCCTTACCACATAACAAAAAGCCAATTTCTATTTTCAGACCAATCGCTTTTTGAAACTTCTTTCTTCTTTTCATTCTCCCTTGTCGGTCAATAGTAACCATTTTTTTCTTGTCTTTTGTGATTCCTTTTATTTGATTCCTAATTGTGATTGTCTTATTAGCAAGATCTTTTATTTTTGTTTCGATGAGCGAATAATTTGCATTTCTGAAATTCAGGAATTGAATTGCAATCGTTTATTCACGAAGGACTCTGACCTGACGCCTTCGCGCAAGCAAGCGCGAGAGAAACAAGCAAAGTAGAAGCTTTTCCAGAAGCAAGACGAGGAAGCGGACGTTAAGCTTCGCTTCCCTCGACATACTATATTACAACAGTCGCGACCATGAAAAAAGGCCTTTTTCCAGGCCTATTAGTTTAAGGGCTGCTCAGCCCCTACTCTGAAAATCAAAGGGCGGATTCAAAAGAAAGGCGCCAGTATATTAATTGGAGACCCTAATTAACCTTATTTGATCACTAAAAAATATCGAATCGAAGTAACTAAAACTTCAAAAAAAAATAGGGACAAACCCTATATAACTAATATATATATATATATATATATATATACGATCACATATACATTTGTTTCTTTCATAAAGAAAACCGCCCACATTTTTTTTATTGAATCAGATCCTAGAATACTTCATCGAAAAATATATAGGAACTGTAGCTGGATTTATAGACATAGAGGAACATGAAGACTAGACTTGTTGAAGTAATGAGCCTCTTTATACGAGGGCCCATTACTTCAGTTTCTATAATGAAAAATTATTTCATTATTTTTTAGTCAGAACCTTAGGTGGTTCTCTAAAAAAGATAGCGAAAAAAATTACCCCTAAAGTCGAGACTAAAAGAAATGTATAAACAAATGCTTCCATAGATTCGATCGTGGTTACAATTATAGCATTTTTACATATTTTTTATCTGTTTTTAACATCTAAACTTTCCTTTATATTCCTTTTGAATTCAAAATTCAATTGAAATAGGTTTGATTGTACATCCTTTTGATATATATGGTATCCTACGGATAATTCAAACCGAAGCAATTTGATGTCTGATTCGGGCCTATATGACATGACCGATCGAGTTAAGAATTTTTTTCTTTATATATGTTGTTTTTTCTGTTCTGGCTCGGTTATCCCACCTAGCTGAGCCATGCTCCTTTATTTTATGAAAGAAAACAAGTCAATCCAAATGAATAAATAAAAAATTTAATCCCATAATAAAGAAAAAGGAGAGAGATGGATTCGAACCCTCAATAGTATCAAAACTATACCAGTTTTCAAGACAAGGGTCGTCTCTTATATATATAAAAAAGAATTGGAACTTTACTAAAAAGAAAAAATGCAGAAATAAAAGACGTCAACGCTATCTTGCTTAGGCTATATAGTTCGCTAGCAATTCGACTATTATATAAGATATTGTTAAAGATGATTCGATTTTCTCTTTTTATTGATAGATTTCACTACAAGGTTCCTTTATGCAGAATAAGAAAGAGTGGATCAAGTCAATTTTTCAAAATTTCATTAGAAATTTTAAATACTCATACAAATATAAATGTGGGAGAAATCGAGAAGAACGGGTTCGTTTATAATACTTCCGGATTCTACCGGAAATCTTAAAATATTGAATGAAACTTGTTGCAAATGTATTCATTGAATTGATTTGGTTCATCAATAGTCTTAACTCAGAATACTATTTTGACACTGGTAAAGAAAATGTCTAGCCTAGAATTCGCTAGAATTATTCCTGTGAGCCCGCCTATAGTGAACAAAAAGATGAACCCAGAGCCCGAAAGACTTATTGCTGAGTTTGGAATCAAATCAGATTCTGAATCGGAGAATAGGAATAAGAGGAAGAAAGTAGCTCGCTTAAAAGGACATCAACAAGAGGAACTACTCTTTACTTCGATAAAGAAATAGCCTATTTCCATACATAAAATCGGATGCTAGTATAATAATTGGGGAGCGAATAATTTCTTTTTGGTCCTTTTGTCTAGTGGTTAGGACATTGTCTTTTCATGTCGAAGACATGGGTTCGATTCCCGTAAGGGAAAGGTCTCAAAATCTGTTCATCTTGAAAACCACAAAGACAGTGAACTTCATATTTGTCGGGCCATCTGGGATCTCGTCTTTTCCATAGGTAGCTTTGCCAAAAAGCGTTATTTCATGCGTGCAACCTGCAGAATCCATGGTGGGGCGCAGTTTTACTATGCATTTCCATAGGAAAGACTAGCCAGGAAGGTAGTACTAAAGAATGATCATTTGGCATAGGCAGCGAGCCCGGGCTGGTGGTTGGCTCGGAGTACCCCATAGTTGATTGTCAAAGATTCCTTTTGCACTTCACATTCTTATGCATGGGTCCGTAAAATTCGCTAGGATAAGCAGTATTATTGAACCAAATGAAACAACAAGCGATGAAACCAAAGACCAATTAAGCAACTAAACTATAAGACAAGTAAGCACCGAAAATCTAAGTTTATCGGAAGCCTGGTCTAAAATTCCCGAAAAATTAGCTTTTTATGATTACATTGGTAATAATCCGGCAAAAAGGGACCAGCCAACCCAGGGAAGTGAGAGATAAAGAACAAGAGTTTAAAGCGGCCGTGCTTCTAGCGAGGCTTTACATACGCTTGAATTTGACTGGACAAGTGGTATTTCGCTTCGGGATGCCTATCGGCTTGGGTGTTGCGCCAAGGTTTGATGAAGCAGGGGGACACAAATAGGACTCGTAGTTTTTTCTTCAAGTGTGGAAACCTTAGAACCAGAGGGACTCGGATTGATTTTCATAATATAATAAAGTAAAATATGTCAAAATTCTATTGATTGAGAGACTATGGTATATAGTACCAAATTGAAAATAAATTTCTGATACTGGCAGTAGCTTGATTAATTAATTCAATACCGTACAGTTCCAACTCTAGTCTAGCCGGCGTATTAAAGAGAGAGAGTTTCCTTGCCGTGTTGTTCCTGCAAGCACTAAGCAAGCGCAATACTCGAAGTTGACTTCTAGAGCATTCAGTTCAAGCGAAAGCGACCGATCTCTTTAATAAAGGAGGAGTCAATTATAGCGATCCTGCTACTGTGAAAAATATGCTAGGCGCACATAATTAGGTGAAAATTTTGAATTAGACTAGGCTACTTTAAAATCTGATGGTGTTTTTTGTAGTAGTCCAAGGGGTTAGTTCACTTCTGGGCCATCCTAGATCTTGCATAGGGCTCTTGCTTCCTTACAAAGTGGAATTTTTTTGGTTAATGAGACTTAGAAGATTTCTTGCTAGCATCGCAAGCACCTTCATTTTTACCTGGACTGAGAAGTGGGGTGAGTCAGAAGAGGAGACAGGGGAATTAGTAACCCTTTGGCTATAAAATCATGCAATTTCTGGGAATTTAAAACCCGATTTCCTTCATAAATTCTCTGATCCAAATGGCAGAGAAGTTTCCATATTTCTACCTTTTTTCGTTGGAGGGGCGACCGTCTGTTGAACTACCAAAAAAAGGTAAACCAATGTGATCATGACATTATAGGTGCTTGCGATGGGACAGATGCGACTTCCCTCATCAGTAATGGGTGGCATAGCCCAGAACTAACGATTTGCCCCTTGAATATGGGCACTCTTGCTTCCCTCTGACTGACGGAATAGTTCTAGTAGTTGAATAAATTCTCCGATTCACCCCTAGGTACTGTCCTTTCCCCGATTTCCCGATGCACCTCGAGGTCTGGCCTTGCTCAAGACACACTTCAGCCATAAAAAGGGAATTTTTCTATCTCTTTAGAAAGTAGGGGTATTCTTCACCCAGCTTACTCTTAGTTTTGTCAACATCAGGTTATCTAGATCCTTAGCATCTCTGAATTGACAAAACAAGAGAAGCTTATTAAATGTTGAAAGTAAGGCCTCCTGGTTGTCTCCTCTATCAGCTGCGCAACTCATGCGGATGAGATATAGTAGCCCTTAAGCTATTGAACAGTGAAATCCTTGTTTCGTTGGTGTAGATATGGGATTAGTAGTAGCTTCCTGAGCAACGAGAGCCTTCCACCTCTGCATTGGCTCCGATAACAATAAGGAAAAGGGTAATGTTTACCAAAGTTTTTGTGTTGTTGATTCTGTCGCTAATCCCTTGCCAATTAGTAAGAGTTTACCAACCCTTTTATAAATAATAATTTATCATAAATTACTTATCCGTCGGTAAATAAATTAAAATTAAATTAATAAATAAAACTATATTTTTATTATATAACTAGTACAATGAAGGAAAACTGTCGGTAAACACATGCTAAATTCCGTCGCAAAAATCTGACAAGATACCGTAATGGTTTTTACCGATCACACCATTAGTCGCTAAGGCCTGTTTAGCGACGGATTAGAAGCGGATACTACCGCTGTTATATGCAGTTTTTCTTGTAGTGAGTTTCGACCTAGGCGTATGTTGGGTCAACCCATAAGGTGCAGACGGTGTGATTTATTTTAGGGTAGTGATGTGTTTAATTTTCAGCGATGGTTCTGATTTTCTTTCCACGAATCTAACGGATCAGGTTCTTTTGAACAACTATAAATAAACATCTAGGGCTAGCCAATAAACTCATTATTTTTTGAGAAGACGTGGAAGCCCTGCCATTTCATTTCTTCTCCAAACCTTTTCTGAATAAAATTAAATTATTTTAGGCCTTTAGAAACAAGAATTGGAGAATGAAATTCATAGCTTAGGATTGTATGCGCTCATAATTCCTTACTGTACAAGGTAAGTTCCATGGATCTAATTCCAATTCAATTCTTTTGTTTTCTTTTGGGTTCTAAATTGAAAAGCTTACAAGGGATCTAATTCCAATTCAATTCTTTTGTTTTTTTTTAAGTTCCATGGATCTAGTTCCATGAATCAGATTCTGGAATTGGAAAGCTTACAAGGGAATAGATTTAAATTATGTCTTTTGGTAACGGTATATTTATCGTTAAATTCCTTGTTATTCTTAACAAAATAATTAAATGGAACTTTTGTGATTATTGTGTAATTCATTCCCTAAATGCGTTAAGAATATTACTGTTGCATAAATTCATTCCTATATCTTTCTGTTTGAGCTTAAGAAATTACTATAATAATAAGATTGTGAACTTGACGGTAAATTGTTTATATTCCTAAAATATATTGTTAACAATATAATTAAAATGTTGAGTTTAGAAAGATTACAGTAAATTATGGAAAGGATCCGGCTATTGACACCCCATTTTTTACTCTTCACACCCCAACTAAAGTTATAAATTTTATTACTAGTTATGCCCTTTAATAATTGATTTAATAACTTGTCTACAGTTATATGAGGATTAAAAATAATAATAAAATCAACTATATACATCTACGAAAGTTTGAGGTTAAATTGCACACAATAATTAAAATCAAAAAGTAATATATGTGGTTTTATTTTAAAAAAAAAGTTAAGACAAGAATTAAAAAAGTGATGAATGATTAAAAAAATCATTAAAATTGCAAATAATGATTAAAATTTTGAAAATTGTAAAGTCAGTGGTTTATATGATTACGTATTTTAAGACTGAGTAAGTTAATAGTGTACAAGAATTGCAAAGACTTAAAAATAAAATAAGGGCATTTTCGAGAGAAAATAGGGTGGGAAAAGAAAACGTTGGGGTATGCGTTTTTTCTTCTAATCAACGGGGTGTGAAGAGCAAATAGTGATGTGCTAACAGACAGACCCTTATGGAAATAGTGGAATCAGAATTTGTAAGCCTAATCGTACATAGAAATTTACCGTAATTAAATTGGAACATGAGATTGTGTAAGAAAACAGGAAATAATATATAACTCAGAAAAAGGGAGTTAGTAGTGGACTGAGATAATTGGGGGTGGAAAAGGAATACATTTCTATAATTACCAATACGGAAAATTACAAAGAACGTAGTTGCAAGAAAACTAAAGGTAATAGAGATTAATGTGAAATAGGGGTTTCTGCCCTAATGCAAAACAATTATATGTGTGTGTGTGTGTGTCTATATATATATATATATACGATGTAATAAAAGGAAATAGCTTGCAACTACGAATCTTAACTGATGTATATTATGGAAATAGATTTTTGTACATTTCCACTAACCAATTTAATGAATTGTGCGATATATTTTCTGTAATAATAAAAATGTACAAGACGGTAAATAAAGAAACGTTACGACGGTAAAGGAAAATGTGATGAATGGGAAATATAACCTATTATAACTAATTATATGAATGAGAATGAAATATAATTATAGGGTGGTCCTAAGGACAATTGGAATTATATCGTAGGTTATAATAAAATATGAGATGAGAAATTATTAATAAGTCTTAGTCAGGGGAACTAAGTTAATAAGAAAACTCACATTAACGATTGCGGTAAAGGTATAACATGAGGCTAAAGTTACATCAAAAAGAGAAGAGGCTTATATTAAGTAAACTTATGAATGGGGGAAATATTAAGTATATGAATGCAGTAATAATAAGCGGAAGTCTGTTTCGATAGCATAGGGCTGATTAGGAAAAATAAGTGGCTCATAGATATGGTCCGTTCTGGCATCGTGGGGCTGATTGGGGAAAATAAGCGACCAATATAAGTCAATAAACCAGTTACATGAATAGAAAATGAATGTGTAGATAATCAAGTTAATTAGAAATGTGATAAGTTAAAGTAAACGTATGATTAAATGATTAGACTTAAGATCTAATAACGCGATGTAGGGATGCGCTTGAACCAGTCCATACATAGGGAGATTAAGAACCAACAGGGTAGATCATCGCAGTGTCTGGAGACATGAGGGGAGCACGTCCAACTGGTTATTCTACTGGGCTGGAGGAAAGTACGAGGCTTTTGTGGGATGTGGTAGGGTACTCTGAGATGGCCCTCTAAGGAACAATCAGATGAAGACGTCGCTCGGAGGCAGGTCTGTTGCACCATCTAGAGTATACCTTAACTTCAACTATGGTGTGGCAGTAAGAAGGCTGTGGCGGATGGCATTGGGTGATTCGGTGGTTTGCCTCGCTCTAGGAGGAGGTGGTCAGGACCAAATTAAAGATAATAATCGTCAAATACATGTCATCGACAGTCAGTGGGATGCGAAAAGACTAGAGCTAAACCAACGGACCAATGATTTTTTACTATCCGGACGTTGGTTGAGACGCACGCCAAATTGGATGTTAGATTGGTTGATAAGGGCACGTCATTAGCTCTTGATGTAGTCTTTCATTAGTTGAGGGAGGAGTTAGGGTGAACCATAGCCACCGTGAAAAGAGAAAGACCATATGTGGATAGGCCTAACGAAGCTTTCCTTTACAAATATCGAAAGCTCCCGACCGAATTTCGTGCATTGGATGCAGCCCTATTAAAGAACTTGGGTTATAGGAGGCAGTACGTTCGTGCGAGGGTCTAGATACATGCACTGGATGGCGTATTATAGACGTTAGGGTACTACTCCGTGTTGAGATGTGGATCGATCGAGGAGTTCGGATATGAGGATCCATATACTTACGTGGCATAGCGATGGTGGTTCTGTGCGATTATATGGCATAACAATGGAGATTTCTATATGTGGTTCAGTGTAGGAAGGAGGTTGTGCATGCTTCCGTAGTATGACGGTGGAGACCGTACGAGGAGTGTACTTTGGGGAGTATCTTGAGATGTTGAGCAAAGCTACATATTATTATATTACGTTTAATCTATTGCGGATTAGATGGGTGTGATGTACGTGGAGCCTAAAGCGTTGTTAACCCGAATACCTAATAATTAAGAAAACGTAATTGAACGGTATATGCAGGGTTATTTCATAATGTATAATTTGTCCTCTCACTAGAACTTGTGTTCTGACCCCCTCCTTATAACTTACTCGCAGGTTAGATTTATGGCAGAGGTATAGTAGTCTTTGGACACTTGTTAGGTAGTATCATTATTTCGGTAAGGTTATTTTTTATTATCGTATTTTATCCATTCGTTGTGAGATGTTTTATCGACCTTTGATATATTTTATTATCTCTGTCTTTTCTGGAGGATACCATATAAGCCAATTCGAGTTTCAGTGGTTTTGGACTTAGGATTTTTGAAAATCCGGACCCGTTGGAATTTGAGTTGTTACTATTGGAATGTAATTTGAATTGTTGGCTTATTAAATAATTAATTTTGGTGTCTTTTAAAATGAAAAGTCGTGTCGGTTCAATGAATAGTCATGTCAGTTCAGTGAATAGTCATGTCAGTTCGCGAAGGGTCATGTCCGTTTAGTGAAGAGTCGTGTCCATTCAAAGGGTTGTGTCTATTTGTAAGGGTGTGTAAACCACTATATATATATATATATGTGTGGTCATTTTGTTGTGTTGAAGGGAAGAATTCAAAAGAAGTTCTTCATTTAAAATAAGTATTGTCCCTCTAGTTTCTCTTCCTCTAACAAAGTGGTATCAGAGCAAGGTTAGTGAAGGTGTGATAAAATTGAAAATAATGTCATGTTATCCTTCCAATATCCTCGTCTCACAAAAGAAAATTATGAAAATGGCATCTTCAAATGAAAGCTTTGCTTGGCAGACAAGATGTATGGGAGATCGTAGACAAAGGCTACGACAAGCCAGAAAATGAAACTGCATTATCTCGAGTAGAGAAGAAAGCATTGGCAAAGACGAAGAAAAATGATCAATATGCACTTGGCCTCATCCATCAATGTTTGGATGATTTAATGTTTGAATAGGAAACTAATGCAGCCACTTCAAAAGAAGCCTGGGAAATTTTGCAAAATTCTTTCCAAGGAGTTGATAAAGTAAAGAAAGTGAAGCTTCAATCACTAAGCAGTGATTTCGAAGCAATGAAGATGAGTGAATCCGAATCGATTTCGGATTACTGTACAAGGGTGAAAGCGAATGTGAATCAATCAAGAGGCGAGGGAAAAAAATTGCAGACGTTCGAGTAGTGGAGAAGATTCTTCGTTCTTTGACACCGAAGTTCGATTATATTGTGTGTGTCATTGAAGATACGAAAGACCTCGAAGAAACGACAGTAGAAGAATTGGAATGTTCTTTACGTGCTCAAGAAGATAAAATTAAGAGAAGACAAGAAGAACCACAGGAGAAAGTTCTTAAATCTAAAGCAACATTGAAAAATGAAGAAGGAAGAAAGCAGTATTTTAGAAGAAGAGGACGCGGATGTGGACAAGAAAGAGGACGCGGAAGACAAGGACATGAACAAGAAAGAAGCAATGGTGAAAGTTCAAATAATGATGAGAGAAATCCTCCATATTTTAGAGGCCGTGGAAGAAGTCGAGGACGAGGTCGTGGAAATTATCAAAGTTCAAATGATAGAAGGTATGACAAGTCCAAAACTGAATGTTATAAATGTCATTGATTTGGTCATTATTCATGGAAATGTCGAGAAGCTGTTAATATTGAAGAAAGATCCAATCTTGTTAACGATAACCAAGAAATTGAATAATCCACCTTGTTGCTAACTGAGAAAAAGGAAGAAAATGAAGTTGAAAGCTCGTGGTATTTGGATAATGGTGCTAGCAATCATATGTGTGGATATAAAGAAAAAATTGTGGAGATCAACAGCAAGGTGAAAGGCAATGTTTCCTTTCGAGATTCTTCAAAAATTCACATTGAAGGTAAAGGTGCAATTCTCATCTCTTCAAAGAATGGTGACCATAAATTGATCTCTGATATTTATTATGTTCCTAAACTAAGAAGTAATATTCTCAGCCTCGGACAATTTGTTGAGAATGGTTACGAAGTTTTGATGAAGGATGATTGTCTTTGGCTTAAAGATGAAACAATAACTTGATTGCAAAGGTGGGCATGTCACGGAAACGGTGTTCAAATTGAATGTCCAAACTGTTGAAGCAAGATGTTTGAAGGTTAATGTGCAGGATGTGGCATGGTGTTGGCACATGATATTTGGAAACTTGAACTTTGGATAATAAAAAGCAATGGGAGAAAAGATGATGGTAAAAGGGGATGCCTGCAATTGAAAAGCCAAATCATTTGTGTGAAGCATGTCTTCTTGGCAAACATGCAAGGAAAAGTTTTCGAAAGAAAGCAATATCAATAGCCTCCAAACCATTTGAATTGGTGCGTACTGATATTTGCGGGACTATCAATCCACCATATTTTGGTAAAAGTAAATATTTTATACTCTTTATTGATGATTATAGCAGAAAAACATGGGTTTTTTTTCTTAAATAGAAATCAGAAGCTTTCACCACATCAAAAATTTCAAGATGCATGTTGAGAAAGAAAGTGGCTATAATATCAAGGCATTGAGGTCTGATCGAGGAGGCGAGTTCACTTCAAAGCAATTTAATGATTTCTGTGTAGCGCATGGATTCGTCGTCCTCTCACTGTTCCTAGATCACCTCAGAAAAACGGTGCGGCGGAGAGAAAAAATAGATCAATTCTTAATATGGCAAGGTGTATGCTTAAAACAAAAAATATGCCAGAGGAGTTTTGGGCAGAAGTCGTTTCTTGTGCGGTGTATTTGTCAACTCGCTCTCCAACTGTGAATGTCAAGGATTAAACCCCTCAAGAAGCATGGAATGGAAAAAGGCCAAGTGTCCATCATTTGCGAGTCTTTGGAAGCATCGCTTATGCTCAAGTTCCACAACAAGAGCATTCAAAGCTAGATGATCGAAGTGCCAAGTATGTTTTTGTTGGATATGATTATCATTCAAAAAGGATACAGGCTGTTTAATCCAAGCAATGGCAAAGTGGTGGTAAGTCGTGATGTTGAGTTCGATGAAGGAGCAACTTGGAATTGGGATGGACAACAAAAGAGCAACAATAATTTTCTTCCATATTTTGAAGATGATCAAGAATCAGAGAATGTTGAAACTATACAAGAACCTTCTTCTCCAACTCCAAATTTTGAAGGCTCAAATGAAAGACCGTCGAGGATGAAATCCCTTGCTGATGTATATGAAAGAACTAAAGAAATTACTCTTAATAATGATGAACTCTATTGTCTTTTTGCAAATAGCGAGCCATCGAATTTTCAAGAAGCTGTTCAAGACAAGAGGTGAAGAGATGCTATGGATGAAGAAATTATATCCATTGAAAAGAATGACACGTGGGAATCGACTTCTCTTCCCAAAGGTCATGAATCCATTGGCGTTAAATGGATATACAAGGTGAAAAGAAATGCAAAAGGAGAGGTGGAGAAATATAAAGAAAAAATTATGGCAAAAAGCTATAAACAAAAGCATGGAGTTGATTATAATGAAGTATTTGCTCCAGTTGCACAGAGGGAGACTATTCGCTTGTTGATTTTTCTCGCTGCTCAAAAGAAATGGAAAATTTACCAAATTGATGTCAAGACGGATTTTTTGAATGGATATATTAAAGAAGAGGTTTATGTTGATCAACTGTTAGGCTACATAGCTGAAGGGAATGATAAGAAGGTGTTGAAACTCAAGAAATCATTATATGGATTGAAACAAGCCCCACGAGCATGGAATAGCCGCATCAACCAATACTTTCAAGATCATGGGTTTGTTCGTTGATTAAATGATCATGCTTTATATTCTAAGTTTAACAATAACGGAGATGTTATGTTTGTTTGCATTTACATCGATGATTTCATTTTCACGGGCAATAATCCTGATTTATTTGATGAATTTAAAAGTTGCATGTTGGCAGAATTTGAGATGACAGATTTGGGGAAAATGGCATATTATTTGGGATTGGAAGTGAAACAAATGGAGGAAGGTATATTTCTTTCTCAAATAGGTTATGCAAAGGAAGTGTTGAAAAGGTTTAACATGATTGATTGCATTCCTGTGAACACACCCATGGAAGCTGGAATGAAATTTTCCAAGTTTGAAGATGGAGAAAAGGTAGATCCTATTCTTTACAAAAGTCTTGTGGGAAGTTTGAGATATTTGACAAGTACAAGGCCCGACATACTTTATACCGTTGGAGTGATAGGCCGTTTCATGGAGACTCCTACTTCTGCCCACATGATGGTTGCTAAGCGAATTCTTCATTACATTAAAGAAATGCTTGATTTTGGAATATTTTATTCCTCATCCAATGATCTTCCGTTGCATGGATTTTGCGATAGTGATTTTGCTAGTGACATAGATGATAGAAAGAGTACAACAGGGTATGTATTCTTCCTGGGTAATTGTGTTATTTCTTGGTTATCAAGGAAGTAATCTATTGTCACTTTGTCAACCTGTGAATCTGAATATGTTGCTGCAAGTTCAAGTACATGCCATGCTCTATGGTTAAGAAGCTACTGAAAGAACTTCATTTGCCACAAAAAGGAGCTACTGAAATCTGCATTGATAATAAATTAGCACAAACACTTGCAAAGAACCTGATATTTCATGATCGAAGCAAACATATCGACACAAGATATCATTTTATTCGGGAATGCATTGCCAACAAGGAAGTGGAGCTGAAATATGTGAAAACTCAAGATCAGGTTGCTGATATTTTTACCAGGCCATTGAAAATTGAAGATTTTCGAAGGATAAGAGGTATGCTTGGAGTAAGAAAGCAAATTAGGAGGGAGTGTTTGAATGTAATTTGAATTGTTGGCTTATTAAATAATTAATGTTGGTGTCTTTTAAAATGAAAAGTCGTGTCGGTTCAATGAATAGTCATGTCAGTTCACGAAGGGTCGTGTCCGTTTAGTGAAGAGTCATTCAAAGGGTTGTTTCTATTTGTAAAGGTGTGTAAACCACTATATATATGTGGTCATTTTGTTGTGTTGAAGGCAAGAAATTCAAAAAAGTTCTTCACTTAAAATAAGTATTGTTCCTTTAGTTTCTCTTCCTCTAACAGTTACATCCGGTATCAGAGCTCAAGTTTAGGATTCCTATATACAGCTAGTGAGTGGAGTATTTGCATTTTAAAAAATATAAATATTATATATATATATATATATTTATGCCTAGATCCACGAGAGAGACTCACTTTTGAGAAAATCGCACATGTAAAGTATTGAGTAATGAGTTCGTACACCAATGTTAGGATTGTGAAGGGTCCTAAAAGAGTAAGTTTTGGCTTAACCATGGTGTGGGGTGTATGATAGATTTGATGGTTAATGAGAAAGTTCATGTGTCGGCACTTGAAAACGAACGGCAGGTCCAAGTTGTGGGTGGGTAATAAGGCCTTGTATTTGGAAAATGGACGGATTGGGAATATATATATGGTGTGCATGGGCAGCACAAGAGTTGGATGCAACTAGTAGTTTGGAAAGTTTGCTTGAAGGATTAGTAACGAAGTAAAATTATTTCATGCAAGAAATTTAGAAAAGTGTGAGTTTGGAGAGCACCTTATACCTAATCCCACAGTTCAACTTTTAGAAAGAACTGAAATAGAAATAGGTTCAGGAAAAGATTTCTAAAAGAATTTTCAAGTTTCAAATTTAAAAGTTTAAAGTTTTGGAAAGTTATTGATTTTGGCATTAAAATATTATTTTAGAAAGTATAAAGAATTGTTTTCCAAAAGAATAAGATGTGTAAGCAAGTTGTGGAGTTAATCATAGAGGTAGAAAAGGGAAGGCATGAATAAATTAATTAGACATGTATGTTAGATAGATTTAAGATATATTTAACAATATTGAATAGAAGTAGTTAATCCTTATTTCCCAAAAAAAACTGACTTTTGAGAAAACAATATTTTTGAAAATTTTAAAATGGTTTAATAGGATAATTCCAGTAGTGTGCTTGAACACTAGGTAAAGCTTTGGGAAATTATCTCAATATGTGAGTAAACCATAAACTTGAGCGGTAATTGTAAAAAGTCTCAAGTAAAACAACAAAGTAAAAATGGAAAATGGTCAACATTAAAAAGGTTATACGGTAATGTATGTTAACTGAGAAAAGTAATGTTAGAAAGTTGTCTCTCTAGTGGTTACTGTTTTAGTGAAAAAGGATTAAGGGAAATTTAAAACTTGTATAGTTTATTGGAAAGGAAGTAGATTGGTTTCACATAAATATTAATTTAAGAGATGATACAAGTAGAAAAGGTTGGTTAATTCAAATGAATTAAGTTCCCATGCAAATCGGTAATAAAATGAGAGAAGATTAAATTTTCAAGGAAAGGCTTATAACATACCTAATTGGAATATGAAGATAAATGAAAAGTAAGAGAAAATTTGGGGTTCTTGTATGCAAAATTACGGAATGATGTGTGATAAATAGAAATCCCCTTTTTAGCGTTTCTTAGGAAATTAGAAGGCATGACATGTTATCTTACTTTAAGAAATGATAAGAACTAGGCCAAGGATAAGAGGTTACTTCATGGTAAAGTAAGGGTTGTCAGGTTTGTATTTGTTTAGGTATCAGGTATGGTTAGCCTATGGATATCAGTATATCATTTGTAGACAAATAGGAATGGCCCATGAAACTAGCAGGCATGCGGGATGAATTTGTAGAGAGTGGTAGATGGAAAGGAGGAACACTATGATTGGATGGATTCGGTGATGAGGACTTTTTTTAATGTCACGGGAACATGGTCCTAGGCCTCATAGTCTGAGTAGATAACCACATTTAACCATCGTACATTTTTTCCTAATAGTGACTGTAGTAGAGACTGTTTTCTTTTAGTATGGAATTACACTCCTATGTAGTATTCTAATTCATTGCTGAAAACGGAATGGTTTAGTACGACATTCTTTATCTAGGTATGTGAGATGAAGACTAGAAAAGAATATAGACATAGGATGTTACACATGACTTAACAGTGTAAGCAAGAAATGAATGGCTAAAAGAAAAACAAATAAAACGAAAAGTAATAAAGGCGAGATAAACGAGAACTATAAGAAAATAAATTCTCCCAAAGTAAGTTTGGGAAAGTTGAAAAAGAAATTCTTCTTGTGTAAACCGTGCTTGGAAAAGAAAGTAGAATTTTTTGTAGAATATTTGCTAAGGGTTTCAAGTATAGGGAAAATAGTGAATAAAAGTGAAGTGAAAAATGTGGACTTTCCCACTTCCTACCTTTTTTTAACATAAGAAACGAAATTTGAAAAATTAGATTTTCTGAAATTTCCAAATTTAAAGTTGGTTGGTAGGGTTTGGATGCAAAAATTGAATGAACTACGCTCTTATTCTGTAAGAGTGTGGGAAAAATTGAATGAAAGGATCTTTTTTATTTTTAAAATATTGCATTCATATAGAAGTTGCATGTATATTTAGGTTAAGTGCATCATGTTTTCAAAATATTTTTGAAAAAGACAGCATTCATATATGAAGTATTGCTTAGAAATTCATTGCACACATGAATTTTTATAACGTATTGCATTTTGCACTAGCGCACGGATGGTTGCAAAACTGGATGTATGTATGATGGTTGTAAATTATGTGAGAAATTACATAAGCTTACCTTTATTTAATTTCGGGGATGAAATTTCCTAAAGGGTGGGAGGATGTAACACCCCGCATTTTTATAATATTAATTCAATTAAATAATTGCATAAAAACGATGAATGAAAAACAGACATTTTTGGAATTGTCGGACTTGGGCTTTAGAATGTGTATTATCGCGCTCGTTGCATTTTTCTGAAAAATTTACATATATAATATGTTTTGAACAGAGTTTGTACGGTAAATTTACGAACGTACGAAATTTAGCGTCGAAAAATATTTGTATGTAAATGTGTGCAAATATAATTTATATCTTTAAATTATATATGTACATAACTTCCCAGAAAAATAGTCATTTGAAACTGAAATAAATGAAAAGTCAGAAAGAGGAAAGTAATTAAGATTAAAATTGAAATGTTCTTGTTAATTGATATTAACAAAGAAATAATATATTTAGATATAAATTGCAGAAAAAACGCGCAAATTAAACGCGTGTTATAAATGGTATAAAATTATGCAATAAAAGAAAGTTTGAAATAACGTCAATTAGTAGCGTTTCAATTTAGAATAGATATGCGCATATTAATATATTAATGGTGCGCATTTGAAATGGAATTAATGCACGTTAAAAAAGACATGTAACATAATGGAAATAAAAGTTAAAGATAACGTTCATTGAATTAAAAAGCGAATGAACACACAGAAAGTTAAAAAGGAAGAAATTATGTATGCCTATTAATTTCGCGTTTGAAATTTGAATTGGATAAGGCTAAAGAATAGGGAAAGAAAATAAATTAGAACATTAAGAATTATAACGTTAAGAAGATAATCAGTCAAGAAATAATCATGCATTTAAGGCCTGTACATGTTTTCAATTAAAACATGTATGGATCGACCCAAAGAAGCGCTTGTATCGATCTAGTGTTGACCCAAGGAGGTCTGGGTCGACCCAGGCGTATGTTGGATCGACCCATAGGGTGCAGGTGGCGTGATTTATTTTAGAGCAGTGACGTATTTTATTTTGGGTGTTGTTATTGACACTCCAACTATTATTAAGGGGATGTTATTTTTTAAAAACACTCCACTCTTTCAAAAATTGTTAAGGGGCTACACACACATTTTATTTCACACTACTCAATATTCCTGGATTGCCCCTTTAAATTAAATTAAAAAAAAAAAACTTGTTCAATAAGGGAAACCGAATTAAAATAAGTAGTTCGTCACCACTGCAGCAAATGCATTACGTAATCAATTATATATGAATTTGACAGTGTAATGTCGAAAATTAATAATCATTTCTGTGCATTTCATCCGTAATAATAAAATTCGGAATATTTATGTCAGCAAAAAAAAAAAAAAAAAAAAAAAAGTACGCATATTCCTTCAAAAACGCTTATCCTTTAGGGTTAAAAAATATCGATATATGCGCATCGAAAAAAATTACTACGACCGTTGCAATATTTGTTAAGCTTAAATTACCTTTATTTGTTATAGGACTAAATGGGTAATAAGGTAAAATTACCTTTATTTGTTAAGGGGCTACCTACCTCATTAGTACTTCCCTTAACAATTTTTGAAAAAAGAAAAAAATTAGTCCTCCCTTAACAATATTTGGAGTGTCAATAACAATGCTCTTTATTTTCAGCGACGGTTCTAATTTGCTTTCCACGAATCTAACGAATCGGTTCTTTTGAGCGACTATAAATAAATGTCCAGGGCTAGCCATCAAACTTATTATTTTCTGAGCAGATGTGGAAGCCCTACCATTTCATTTCTTCTCCAAACCAAACTGGTTCTTCTTCTTTTTTTGATTGGCTTCTATTCGAGTTAAATTGATTTACTCGGTTAAGTTTTTGTTTGCTTAATTAGTTATTTCAATTTCGATGTTTTTACCAATTTCATACCGATTGAACCGTTTGCTCAATCCTAATCAATAGGACATACCCAAAATTCATTAGAAGAACTCATCTTCAATATTTCTTTTCCAAAAAAATAATTTATTTCTATAAAAAGAAACAAAAGAAGATATCTCCTTCTGATTCTTTTTTCCCTTGAAAAAAAAAAAAAAAAAATTCATATTTCTTCCAAAAAGAAGTAGCTTGTGTAGAATGAAATTCACATTCTGCTCCATGAGAAAAAAAAGTATCTTCCTTTTGTAAAATGGACAAAAAGAATATCATTATCCTATCTACTATCTATGAATGTTATGTTAAGGGGAAATTCACCATTATCAATCAATCAACCACATTTTTAAGTGAAATTGATATATCAATTTAGTCGGTATGGTAACAATACATTACCAATATTTTACAATAGATAAACGGCAGCATTTCTTCAAAACTAATGAGTCATTTTATAATACTTGTATATTCATGTAAGATGCTAAGTATTTAGAACCAAGCAAATTATTAAATTTAGTTAGTAATGATATGAAATAATATAAAATACACTTTACTTATTTCTCTTTATATTTTTATTAAGTAATACTATAGATTGTATAATGAAGCAACATTACAATTTGAATACACGTGAACTAATTAATCTTTTTTAGACATGGTAATTGTTATCAATGTAACAATTAACAAATTATCGATGTATTAGTTTATCAATAAAGTTAACGGTAAACAATTTTGATTTATCAATAAAAACGGTAACGATATTTATAAATTGAAAAGGTAACCATTATCATAGCATTCTTACTTCCACAAGAAAAAATTCCATCTTTATTCAGATTGAAACTCAAAAGAAGACCAACATCGTATTAGAGGGAAGCGTGTATACTGAACTAGAGAGAACAAACCATCAGTACGAGTTTGTTCTCTTTTCAATAAGCATGGAGTCAACATTGAAAAAGTAAATAGAAATTTAAAATTTGACAGATGATAACAGAATCTCATACTGATATTTTTTCCAAAAAAAAAAAAAAAAAAAAAAAAAAAAAAAAAAAAAAAAAAAAAAAAAGCCTGTGTATCAGACAAACTGAAATAAGCTCTCTCCATAAATAATCAATGGATTACGAGATATACACCACATTATATATATCATTTTACAATGAACAATATAGTGTCATAGACTATCAAATAACCAGACAAAAGAATTTACAAACTCCATCCTCTGTAATCATCTCCAATATTTCCAAAAAAAATAAAAAAGTAAATTACAGTAGGAACGCTATCTGACACGAGAGCTGTTCTTATCTTTCTTTCTACGCCTTGTAAGACCTACAGCTGCCGGGTCAAACAATGGACCCGACCAAGTAGAAGCAGACTGCCCTTTCTGGTAGGGTAACACAGTAGAAAACGAAGATGGGTCGGGAGGGTCGAATATCGGGTCCATGTGGTTCGAATCTCCAAGCGGGTATCCAAGAGCACCTCCATCCTGATGTGGAGGTGGGAACTTTTCGCTCTTGCATTTCGCGTTGGCATGCGTTATTAGCCGCCGCCTCTGTTATTTCATTTGTAAAATTAGACAAAAAAAATTATCCATAATAATGCATTTGAGGAAGATAAACTTTGATGTAGACACCACTATCAAAATCATATTATTATTATTTTCCCCTTTCCATACTTCAGAGATTGATATAACTTACATCGAGATTTGCCTGAATCTCTGCATTGGCTTCGGGGACAGTAATTTGTTTCCGAGTTCTTCCTCTTGTGCGTGTCTTCTTTGTGCCATCACCGTCTGCTTTCCCACCGGCTTTAAGTCTACATCCATTTTTGATTGATAAGCCATGATATGAACAAGCGTAATGAGTCATTTAATGAACACACTGATATATTATGATGAAAATTAACATACTAATATTTTATGATGAAAACAATGGTTCTTTTCAGGATTTGGGTACAACTATGAATTACTAATTTATTACAAACATTTGTTTAGGATCCTACACCGGTAGGAAAAAAGAAGCATAGTTCAAATGGAAAATTGGAATCTTAGTGAAATTATTGAGCAAGCAAGAGAAACATGAAGAATATAGATTAGAAACAGAGCATTGAAGAAAAATAAAATGGAGAGTTGAAATTTTAAAAGTCAGACAATTGTAACAGTATAATTTAATCTCACAATTGTGAATTTTAGTCCAATATTTTGTATAGATAATGTGTTTCTTGCATAATAACAGTATAATTTAAATGGTTCTTTGTTGGATGACCTTTGATATTAATTTAAGTGCTGTATTGGTACATAAGCTTCAGCGAACAAGAATCAGTATAGGAGAACGAGAATGATACAGAGTATGTTTTCCAAGGGATAAGGTTTTACCACATGCGGATCCAGGCATCGTAGGAGGAAAATAATTGAAGTGGGACTACAATTTGTGCTATATTTATGTTCTGCAACTTTTCAAGCAATGCAAAAATATGTTTATGCTGCAAATATAGTATGAGGCCTAAATCGAATAAAATACACCTATCAAACCCTTTCTATCAGTATCACATTTTACATAAGCTCCTGAAAATAAATCGAGTCAACTGTAAAAACAAAATAAGAAATTTGGACTGGATATAGTTCTTGTAAAAATAAATCAAGTCAGCTACACCCTCCTCGAAAAGAAAGAAAAAACATGAACAATGTGTAGCGGTGTAAATTGCATTAAATTGAGAAAGCAGGTGGTCAAAAGTTCAAAGCACTATAATATAAATTGAATTGCAAAATACCCATAGCATGTGTTGTGGGATTGATGCATATTTCATAGTACATGTACAGACATTGTTCAGCTTATCCGTGTATCTAAAAAGTGTGATTTTTCTAAGGACTGATTAAAACTATGAGATTATGACTGTTATGTTGTGCACCAGACCAATTAGTAAGTGAAAGAATTCCCGTTCTTTCATAATAATCTCTGAACACTTTAAATGTTTCTGTTAACTCATAAAGAGTTTCCGAAGAAAGGGAAAAAAATCACGTCTCACAAAACCAAATAGCAAATTTTGATTAGTTTTAAGAAAACGTAGTTCGATTATATTACCAATTATTTCGTCGAACTTAATTTAAAACTTATGTAGATTTGATATATAAATTTGAATCAATTTAGAACTCAAGTGGATTTGACATACAAATTAGAATTAATTTAGACCTCAAATGGATTTGATATGCAAATTTGAATTAATTTAAAACTCAAGTGATTTGACATATAGATTTTAGATAAAACTCAAGTTGATTTGATATATAAATCAAATTTTATGCAATTTACTGCTAAAAGAAATAAGAATCAAAAGGTGTCTATGGTCTTATTTCCTTGAGAATCCACAGCCGAAAATAAAAATAAAAGTAAGCATATTGAAGAACTCTAATGCTCAAAACTCTTGTGAAGAGTAAGGCAAACATATTGAAGACTGTATAAACTAAGCATATTCAGGAAAGAGTTGACCAACATCAAGTTATATGGTTATATCAATAACATCACAAGAACGTTTGTTAACGGTTGACGGGATTGCTAATCTTTCGCAGCTGATTGTGTAAATGACACCACATAAATTAGTAATTGCATTTTGGTTATAGTCCTGCAACTACAAAACCATAATATTCATTTGGAGGTGATCAGCTTCTTTTAGTTTTTCTCTCGATAAGGACAAATTCAAGTGGAATCACTGTGTTTTTTAGCAAAATGTTACAAAAATAAATTTAACGATGGCAAGGCTAAGTGAAATGAAAGTCGATTGTTAATTTTTCTGGAATCCTTTGGACTCTTTGTATAAAGCTTTTTCTTTTTCCTTTTTTTGGAAAAATGAACAAGGCAATAATTATTTAACAATGGTTTGTAATGAGTACTTCGTGGAGTTTTTGATAAAACACAATACTTGTAAAGGATTATTTTTATGGAAATTCGGTCCATGTCAAACATTTTTCAGAAACTGTCATTTCACTTTTATTTTCTAGACCTCTGACTGGACATATTTTAATATTTGCATTAGTATTTTTCAATATGTTGGATCGTCAAGATCATATGACCCCAATCCTTGCCGATTCTCGAGAGTCTGAACACAAGCTCTTTATAAAACCGAATTTTAAAGACCTTACTAGTTGAGACAGTGGACCAATACCACTGTCCCAGTAGTTAGGAGCCTTCGACTTTGGTGCGAGAGGTCGTGGATTCCAATCTTGTGTAGCGTGATTTAAATATAAATTAACATGTAGTATGTTGTAAACTACCTAAGACTCGTAGTACTGATATGTACTACCATCTGAGTACCCCCAAAAAAAAAAATTGAGACAGTGGCCTTCGACAGAAAAGAGTGACCCAAGTTATAAACCCTAAAGGGACTAGTGATAATTTAGGACTGCTCAACATTCATAGTCGTTAGTATTTCTGAAATATTTCTTTTAGATATATTATAAGAACGTATTAACATTCACAGTACAAATATTTAGACAGAAAATACTCCAATTGCAAATTTTACATTGAAAGTTTTCGTATTGGCCTTTTGTGTGTGTGTGTGAGGGGGGGGGGGGGGGGGGGGGTTTGAAAATATGCACTTTTTGAGTAAAGTAGATCCAACATTCAGCCTATTATATTTTAAACAGGGATGTGAACCAATGTACAAGTTGGCTAACAGAAAATATAAAATTAATAGCAGTTTAAAGTTTTATACCTTCTAGCCTCCTCATCCCTTAGTTTGGCATCCATTTCTTTGCTAGGAGGGTACTGTGGAAGGCTTGAAGGATCGCATGCAAGTGGGGGAGTGGTGAAAAACTTCAAAATCAAAATGAAATTTATCAACTAAATTACTTTGTAACAAACCAATCACGAATATTCGAGCATCAGATATGACCCAAAAAAAAAAAAAAAAAACTTATGGATCGACTGTGTTTGTTTTGTTTTTTCCCCCCATTTTCTTGTCTTTTGAATCTGGACAGCGTTCCATTTTTTCTGGAAGCTTAAAATCAAAGACGGGCTGAAAATAGGAAACAAAACGGGTCCTTGATTTTCATGTAAATCAGGAGTTATAAAGCTATATTCAGCAAACTAGATACTTCTGATTTCTACAGAAGTTGCGTTGAAAATTTATCGCCTAGAAAACAATATAGAGAAGCATCGAAGTTTTGAATACCAATGAAGTCTGAGTTGTTTGATAGTTGTCTTTTGCAAAGTCAACAGCCAGGAAGTGCAGAGGTAGAAATAGCAATTTATTTATTAAAAAAAAAAAAAGAGCAATGAAAAAAATAAATCAGCCAAAACGGTTCTGTGAAACCCGTGTATTGCATCATGATATGTAAAGAAATCAAAGTAAAAATAAAGGTAGTATACACTAACTCCTTCCAAGACAGGTATAAAACTAAATTAAACCAAACTACGTGCTGTTGTGTAATTATTATTTTATGTGGTAAAAAGAAGAAGAGTCGAATTAGGATACTAGATTATAATTAATAATGAGCAAATTTTTTTTGTAAATAGCAAGTAGATTTTAAACCATCAATTAAAAACCCGACCCAGTTTTCATGAACGAAAGGAAGAATATTGAGCATGAAAACATTCTAATTTCAAAGTAGCCTACTTCACTTTTTAGTGCAATAGTAGCAGTCTGCCGTTCAGCTGGATCAATTGCAAGCAGTGTTTCAATCAGTGGCAACGAAGATGGTGGAAAATCTTTAAACATCTCTACCATGCAACGCTTGTATGGCTGTTGAGGCTTAAATATTGTTGCATGTGGCAGCTTTGATTTCTTCCAATACTCTTCTGTGGGGGAACCACATAGCTTAAAGATCTTATGCAGTTGCTCAACCTATTAGACAATAATACCATTATTAATCCACTATTTATACTGTTTTTGTACTGTGACTGTCACATTTCATATCCACCTCCCAATTTTGATACTAAGTAAAATATAGAACATGGGAAAGGAACTAGTAATCAAACAATAAAGATTTAGTTACTGCAGATGGTCCATCTTCAACAATGGAAATTCTGTATTCAGTTATTAGGCATTCATAGCACCTCAACAATAAAAATGATATATTGGAAGTATGTTACAAATATAAAATGCTCTTAAGTTTTGTTGAAATAGATTAATGCTGAAACCATGCAAACACCCTATAGGAAATATTCATACATTGTGAAATTTTAGTTTCACTGACACGATCAATTGATGAGACTAGACGATTCTGATACAGGAGCGAGGCCTTTTGAGGAATATATTCATATATTGGAAGCTCAATACTTAATTTGTCCATTGAGATGGAGATGGCTGAGTTACGCATAACGTCTACATTGCTTGTACTTACTAGGTACAGTTTGCGACAAACCATTTTCCTCCACACTTTTAACTTGTACACATCTATCTTATTTTTTGTGGGATATAGATGATGTTGTTGGATTAAAATTCATATGTGGGCACATATGTATAATTGTATGCTATATTATAAAGGTATAAACAAACAGGGGTATTTTCAATTTGATGAGGGGCCAAATTATAAATATTACATAACTGATTTTTTATCAGTTAATAAAAAACGGTTTGGTCCCTAAGAAACAGAACGCTCCTTTTGTTTTCTCTCTTCCCCGTCGGTGAGAAACATTCAGAAGAAAATGAGATACTGTATTCTTGGAAGATCCAACCATATTTTAATCAACTCTATGGATTCGGGTACGCTTCCGCTAATCTCTGATTGTTTATGGTTTTATTTCTCTTGAATTGATTAGGGTCGATTAGGGCTGAAATTGAATAATTTCTCCAACAATTGGTATCAGAACAACCCTATATTAGTTCATGAGAATTTACGGTAATAGAATTATAATCCTCCATGTTATTTCGTTCGGATTTGTGTGATTATAACCTGTCGCTTTTACATGGATGGAAGCGAAACTGTAGCAAAGGATATTATTTTGATTAATACGTCTGTACTGGAATTCTTCGCTGCAGTATGATTGTGATATTTGCAGTTCCAAGTTTGGTATCACATAATGATCGGATGCCTTTTTATCAAGTAATAATAATAATTAAGAAAATGGTATAAAAGTCAAACTCTCATTATGTTATACATACAACGTGGATTCATATTATTGCATTTAAGTGTATGCGGGCATGCATTAAAGAACCATTGTTGAGCACATCACATCACTCTTAAGGGTGGTAAAATGGTACGATCTTAAGTATGGGTGTCAGAATGTGTTTGTTATTCTATCCATGCTAATCCCTACAGGAGGCTGTTGCTCAGACTATATTTGGCAACACCCTAATTTCCTACCCTGGATTTGGATGATTGGGCTTTGTTGTATCCCTGTTACTTCTCATATTTCATTTCATATGGCCGTAAATATGTGATGTGCTGCTTATGCCATACATATATAGGAAGTGGTGTACAAATATTGGAATTATTTTTTACACCACTAGATTGGCATGCATATAAGTACATGAAAATATGGACTCTGTTCTTCAAAATCATTGTTACACAAGCGATGTATGCTTTATGGTTGTGAACGTGTCCAAGGATATGTTTTGTTTGTTATAGTCATGCTCAAATCTACATAGACCTGACACTTATTTAATAATGCATGGATTCTGGGCATATTGAAAACAAGTTTTCTTTGGTTCATAAAGTAAGTAATATCAAGTGCTGTAACTGCTGTTGACAATAAAGTGTAGAATTGAATCAACGGGTTTTGCAACCACTATCAAATATTTGTGGATTTACATTAATGAAATAATCAGTATAATAATAAATTCAAATTTGGTTTCTGTGAAAATTTGATATTTCAAATAGATTAATTGAAACAAAATATCGCCAAAGCGATCACTTTTGTGTAGATTAAACTATATAAAATATCAAACTAATTGTGTGTATAAAATTCATGCATTTATTAAGGAATCCAAAGGTGAATTAGTATTTGGCAGAATTTCATGCATGCTTATGGCGATAAATATGTGATGATTATAAGGTATTTTATGTGAACAATATGTTTATCCAAAGATTACATATTGTTTGACAAAACTTTTGTCAATATTTGATCGCTACAACAAGAGTACCGTTTACAGTTAATATTACTGTCCAAAGACTTGATATTAATGATGTGTTTGGTATCTTGAGATGGGATTAACCATTATTTGAATTTATTGATTTATTTGGATTCCGGTGTTATTACTGTATCAGCTTACCTTAATTCAGTAGCGGTCCTTAATGGTAATAACTTTAAGGACTGGAAGGAGAACATATTAATTGTTCTTGGCTGCATGGATCTTGACCTTGCATTAAGAACGGATCAACTTGTTTATCTTACAGATGCTAGTACCTCCGAGGAAAGGAGGTTTTTTTTTTTTTTTTTTGAGAAATAGGACCATTCAAATTGCATGAGTCTTATGATCATCAAACACGGCATACATGAGGCTTTTAGGAGTGCGGTATCCGAATAGATCACCAATGCCACAACCTTCCTTGTTGAAATTGAGAAACGCTTTGCGAAAAACGATAAGGTGGAAACAAATGCTCTTTTAAAGAAACTTATTTCCATAAAGTTCAGAAGCAAGGAAAACATAAGGGAGTATATTATGGAATTTGGCTACGTAATTTTGTCACTGGCTGTACATTTTGGAAAATGTGAAAAAAAAAACATTGAAGTTATATCATGATAATAAGTCAGCAGTGCCATATTTTAATAATAATAGAAGCTCAACTAAGGCAAAGCATATTGACATAAAAAATCTTAGTTGTGAAAGAGAGAGTGTAGAGTGTACATATTTCTATAGAGTATATTGGAACAAACTCCATGATAGCGGATCCGCTCATAAAATGTTTACCAACCAAGGTCTTTCATGAGCACACTGCTCATATGGGTGTTGTACTGTTAGAGGATATCATGGTTTAATGGGAGTTTGTATTTTATATGCTTTATATTTACCTTAAGACATTTATGTATTCGGTTTTCTGATCAGAAGTAAAGTATTCAGTTCATTCACTCTGCTTACCATTTTGATTCTGATTTCACTTAAGTTTAAGGAGGACCAACTGAAATATATACGTGTTTGATTCACATTACATGTGATTTTCATGCTACGTATTCAGGATTGATCTATGTCATTTAACTATATATATGTATGTGACCATTAATGGGTTTAGTCATGATTAATATGGCAAAAATCACTATGATCCTATATAAATATGATTGATGAACGAGATTGTTAATGATTACCTTTATTAAATAGCAAAATTTTGAGCTCATAAGGTTATACAGTTACAATGAAACATATGTTGCTCAAGTGGGAGATTGTTGGATTAAAATTCATATGTGAGCACATATGTATAATTGTATGCTATATTATAAAGGTATAAACAAAAAGGGGTATTTTCAATTTGATGAGGGGCCAAATTATAAATATTACATAACTGATTTTTTATCAGTTAATAAAAAACGGTTCGGTCCCCGAGAAACAGAACGCTCCTTTTGTTTTCTCTCTTCCCAGTCAGTGAGAAACATTCAGAAGAAAAGGAGATACTGTATTCTTGGAAGATCCAACCCTATTTTAATCAACTCTATGGATTTGGGTATGCTTCCGCTAATCTCTGATTGTATATGGTTTTATTTCTCTTGAATTGATTAGGGTTGATTAGGGCTGAAATTGAATAATTTCTCCAATAGATGTCATATTTAAACCCCCTTACTGAAAGAGTTCTATTTCAAATTTAATTCTTAAGTAACAGCATTTTGACAATAAAGGTCATATATCTGTTATATAATATATACAGATAGTTCATCAAAGTGAAGCTTTTTTGCAACACCCATAATCCACATAAGAGAAATTATTTATGAGAAAAGTTGGATTCTAAGACCATTTCAACGGCATGTCTCAAAATTACACATCTGTAATTTGGACCAAAAATATTACGTATTCGTAATCTAGAATCTAGAGTCTAGCCTTTGTTAGATATGTTGTAAGTAAAAAGTATGGATCCCGTTCCAACTCAAATAATTTTCTCAAGTTCTATCGAATAATCATTCATTCCTGTAATATTTAAATTTTATCTACCAAAAATAAGATTTCTAGATCATATTTATATCCCATTAAGAATTTTATTTATTGCATTTGATGGAGGTATTAATGTTCGTTTTAATATGCATGTGCATTGCACATGCCAAAGTATTGATATATTCAAACCATATATATGCTTGAAAATGGAACCAAAATATTAATCTTGTTTAGCAAACTAACAAAAGAAAAACATAAAGAAAAGAGAAATATAAATATAAAAGATATGGGATTAGAAAATGGGAAATGGGCAGGGAAAATTCATTTACCTCAGTTCGTCCGGGCATTATAGGTTTTCCAGCCAAAAGTTCTGCTAAAATACACCCTGCACTCCACAAATCTACACCAACACCATAATCCGTTGCTCCTAACAAAAGCTCCGGAGCCCTATACCAGAGTGTAACCACCCGGCTAGTCATTGGATGCTTGTGTTTTGGATCATATAACGTAGCCAACCCAAAATCTGCAATCTTAAGTATACCATTATTATCCAGCAAAAGATTCGATCCTTTAATGTCACGGTGCAACACACCCTTATTATGGCAGTGCTCCAACCCAGACAACAACTGGTTCATATAACACTTAACCTGTTGGAAGTGCAATTTGACACTTATCAATGCATGTATTCATCATAATCAAAAGATACAAAGCCTGCAAAGATGTAATCCACTTTATAAATTAAGAGTTTGATAAACTTCTAGTGACCTGGATAGGCACCAAATAGAACAACATTAGCATCCTGCTAGTAAGTATCAATTCAGTTTTAACAATAAAGCCTTGGCATAATATTAAAGTTCAATGTTAGCTTTATAAGAACCAATATCCACAACAAAGTAAAACATGCAGGTATCTTAGGTATTTTGCCATAAAAAAGATTAAATATTCAGTATCAATAACCAACCTGAGGTTCCGTAAACTTGATTCCAGGACTGGCAGCAAGACCAGAAAGATCATGTACCATATATTCAAACACTAAATACAAGCTACATGACATTCTTGAAGTGACTAAACCTTCTAACTTTACAACATTCGGATGATCTAAACGCCTTAATATGACGATTTCACGTGCCATGAATTTAATACTTTCTGGCTCCAGAGTGTCAAATCTGACCTTCTTTAAAGCCACAATTTTTCCTGTTAATGTGTCCCTTGCCTTGTATACATTACTATAGGTACCCTGTCCAATCTGGATACAAGAAATAAAAGCTTATACAAATACAATATATCTACTAAAAACTACATATTTTATTTACTTATATCTAGGAACAAAACTACTTTAAATGCACTGGTTTTTAAAATCTACCCAGTGTACTCATAATTTCTGAACTAGTAGTCTAGTATTACCTTGCAGTCGAAACAAGTTAATCGGGCAATGCTGCACATTGCTTTAAATATACTTGAAGGACACCATGACTTGTTCTGTAATCAACTGCAAATTCGTTTGCAATCCCAGTGGCATACATAAATACCAATCCACGGTGCATAAAGGTGTGTCTTTTACTAGATTTATGCTAGTACGGATAGTATTAAATTACTCAACTATTCTGAAACCCCAAACTTCCCACCATGTATGTTGTTGAATTGGCAGTTATTATGAATATTTCAATACCTGCATTTACCCCAAAAAAAGTCCAGGTGTACAAAATTACATCAGGTAACTGTTAATCACCATGGTATGAATTTACCAGGTTTAGTTCAATATTTTAGTTTGCAGGTTTGTCAAAACTAATCTTCGAAGATTGATCAAATCTACGAGGTTACTAATGAGTTAAGGTCATCTAAAAAGGATGTACATGAAGGCCACTGGAGAAATAAAAACCATTTTGAGAAGAATAATACATATTATAATTATCCAAATAAAATATGTCAGCTAAAGGATTTAAACACAGGATTGAAAAAAAATTGAACATAATATCCATGTTTACCATTGCGGTTGTTACGAAAAAATATATTAAAAAAAAACAAGAACTGATTTTGAATCACCTTATATATATATATATATATATATATATATATATATATATATATATATATATATATGGCGAGCGTTCAATGGCACCCCAAATAGTGCAGCACCCCTAAATGCCCCCTGATTTCCACCAGATATTCCGTTTCTCTCTCCCTCCACTCATTCTCTCACCTTCCACTCACTTATTCTAATGTAAATGCTTGGTTTATATAGAAGAGCAAATGGGGTGCTCACTATTTGGGGTACCATTGAACGCTCCTATATATATATATATATATATATATATATATATATATATATATATATATATATGAGGCAGGTTCAATGGCACCCCAAAAACTTAGCACCCCTTTAGCCTACCACTTTTCCACCACACATTTCCTCTCTCTTACCTCCCTCTCTCCTTCCACTCATTCTCTCAACTCTCACTCATTTTCTTTAATATAAATGAGAGGAGGAAATCAAGGGACATTTGGGGTGCAACCGAACGCTTGCCTATATGTGTGTGTGTGTGTATGGTGCAGTGATGAATCAATTAGACACATGAACTTAGCATCTCCAATAGCTCTATGCTTCAATTTTAAGAATTGAACTTTTGGAAAGCCTTTCCCATTAGTGCTAACATGACCACTAAATTATATGTATATTATGTCTCAACTTAACTTTCTTATATAATTTGTATCAATACACGTGCCAGTAAGGAGCGCCACTGTTAGTACTATTGGGGTGCGACTAACATTCCATAAGCTGTTCTTCTGTTATAAAAAAGAAGAAGAAGAAGCTAAGGGCATCTCTCCAACAGAGCTAAAAACTTCATAATAGTTAAGATTTTGATTTAAAAAGCTGCAAAAATAAAAACATCAGTGGTAAATTACAAATTCAATACAAACCCATATCTGGAACGAAATTTTTTTTTTTTTTTTGGACACGGACGATCCAAAAAGCACCACGTTTTCAACTAATTGTATGTATACATTCATGTGGTATCCCGCACCATAGAACCTGCCAGCCTAATTGTATGTACATACGTACAGGATTTTAAGGAGAGCAGATGCTAGATTACTGGAACTTTTTTTAAAATTCAGCTTGACTTACGTAATTGGAACCATATTGCAGTTTCACAATTGGGGTTGGTGTCTCAAATTATCATCCAATAAGTGCACTAAATACACAAATACTCTGACTTGGCCACTTGAGCTCATCAAGAATAGAGATTAATTAACTAGACTGAATCCAAATAACAAGTCTGTTTAAAAGAAGTAAAATAGAAAACAAATACAGTATATAGGACGAAAACAATACTTTATCAAGCTTCTCGAAGCTGTCGGCTCGACGCGGCTTCCAACCTCTAATAGCCTCGCCCGCCACCGCCTCCAGCCAGGACGGCCATCCATTCTCGGTCTCGGTAGCTACACCCTTTGGGATACCACTCCTCCGTGTCCTCCTAGTTTCCCTCTCTCCCACCACCGCCACGTCACCAGCGATCTCCGACGCATCATCGCCCTCAACCCCCACTACCACCGGTTGGGATCTCGTCGAGTTCCGACGACTCCGCCTCTCTACCCACGGCGATGAATGCCGCCTACTACCGCCATCGCCGCTCTTTCCCAAGACACAACCCATCTCAATCAACCTATCAGATCGCCGCCGTTAGCATCACCCACAGCGTCGTCGGAGCTTGGCTAGGTTAGCAACTGATTGGAGAGAGTAACAGTAGTAGCAGTGTTCTGAAAATATAGTGTACTACCAGAAAAGAATTTCAGCAGAGTTTGGCAGGTGGGTCTCGATAAGACTTCAGGTTCAAAAACGGATGCACATATTTTTTTCTTTTTTTAAGTTAATGATTTTGTGGTCGGACGGAGTTGAACTTTGAGTGTCACTGTAAAGTCGGACAGCTAACAATTTTGTTCACATTGAGGCAAACAAACATCTATGTCTAGTCAAAGAAAATACAATATATATGAGTGAATATGCTCTTGTCATATTCTATTTAGTCCCACATTATGGGAATAAGTCTAACAATAGCTCCAGAGCCTATATATAAAGGAGCCAATGTAATAGAAATTGTATACATTTGAAGTAATAGAAATAAAAGTCTCTCCCCTATCTTTTCTGTTCTCTCTAATGACTTCTTGTTTGATATATGTTCTGTTAATTAAAAATTCAGGTATGCTTCCTTTGATGTTATTGAAATTTTCCTATTTTGTTTTAGATTAAATCTACAGATTTGTTTTATCTACATGTTTCGGTTTGTTAGCATGCCATTATGGTATTATATTGCAAGTAACATTAAATAACATTTCAACTATGAAATCAGCCTTTATTTTGTATTGTTTTTGAGTTTGATCTACATATTTCTAGATCTTATTATTAGTGTTGTTTTCATTTGCTGAATCGAATTTGTATGGTCATACGATAGGTATTTTGTTTAATTGAAGATGCATGACATGAATTAGGTGGGGGCGCAGTTATAGGTTGGCAGATCCTACATTAACTCAATTTTAGATTTTAACAGCTCACAAACTCTTTTCAAAAATATGGATAGCCTTTTGCTTCATGTATCAATTACTGATAATGTTTCAGACTATTTTGAAGGTTATTTGTTTCCATCCGTATTAACAATTATGTGCAGCCTTTTTATCATGTACATCTACATAATGACTTGTCAGTGCTATACTAGGAATTTTAATATGCCATCATATGTTTTTCATCAATCCGTGTAATCTTAAAAATGGACCCAGTAATGTGATATACTATGAATAGTTCGGTTTAAATTTTGTTGAAGCTGTACATTTGTCTTATTTTATTTTAATTCTATTTTTCATGATAACTAATGTTATATATTTATCAATAATATCACTGACTGAGTCTTAGATCCAAATATGTTTTACTTTTCATTATTGGTTCAAATTTCAATCCGAGATAGCTGGTTATCGAATTACTCGCCTCCATCAGCGTCTTCTATTATATTATATGTTCAAAATATATACTTTTGAATACTGTTGGTCTGATCTAACAAAAATATTTGAAGTTTGGCTTAGTGCATCCATTTGAAAGCTCCTGGTCTACGTACTTCTGCGCTGTTATGTTATTTTTGAATTTTTTTTCTGTTGTTGCGAAGGGTCTTACTTTTCGTTTACATTATCGGATCTTAACGTCTACTGTACATTTTGGATCTAAATTTGGATTTTTCTTGATGTTTTACTGGACTATATTTGCTGTATTAAACCATCTGTAAAAGAACTTTATTGCAGTATCATATGGAAAATTGACATGTGTTCTCTTCACGATTAACTTGACTGACCTTATAACGTTAGATTAAATTGTCGTGGCTGATTGTTATTGCATGACGAATTGATGATTTGTGATAGTGTCATTCAGAAAAATGGAGTTTGATCACATCCATTTTATATTTTCACATTTAAGCTCATCATTTTTATCTTTTATTTTAGCATAATGCTGTGCTGCTGTAGCTAAGAAATGCTACTATTTTGAGAATTCCTTATATTATGTATAGGTACTAGACACTGTAAGGCGATCAAATAGTTGTAGGTTGTTTTTGATGTTTTTTTGGTTATACAATACAAATCTGAGCTTCTGGTCAAGACATTGAGTGGGTTTATGATGGCATAGTTGTTTAAAAAATTGGAACTATACATGCTATGTTAACATGAAGTCGTCTACTACACTTCATCTTTGCAAGTAAAAAAAAACAATTTTTGTTTTCAACACCATCTAAATGTAATTTTACAAGCATGAATGATTGGATTTAGGGAAGAATCATCGCTTAGAGTTTTCTATACAACATTTGATTTGGTAAACTTTTGGCATCTACATATTATAGTGTATTTGAGGTTCGTATGAAAGGAATTGGTACAAAGACAATTGTAACTTTATATATTTAAAAAAATATGTGAAAATGGATGTTTATGTATAAATTTTGATTACATTTGTTTCTCATTTTTGTAGACTGTGTATACAAAATATGTTTACAAAATTCAGTCTATCATTATTGTGGATCCGTGCATCCATTATATAATTTTAAAAGCATATAGTGATCAGTGATATTTTTTTTATTTTTGAAAATATTCTATAAATTGCATATCATATGCGTAACTATTTCTTGAAGAAATATATTTAGATGTTCACCTGAAGAGATCATGAATATGTCATACTATACTTTTGCGAAAGCTTTAAATATCTTCTTGAAATGATCTGTATGTGCAATTAATTTATTTTTATAAAATGCTAAGTGTTTGGATAATATTCTTACATTGTTATAAATATATCAATTTTATTTTAATTTTCCAGAAGAGTTGTGTAGAAATGTCTATATCCAATTATAAATTATTCTCTGATAAGCTATCATAATTAATGTTCAAAGGTGATATTTGAGATGTAATGGAAAAAGTTTTATAACTCAGATCTGAGACCTGATGTCTTGGATTATGAAAAAAGAAACTTTTTGATGAAGTTTACAAGTTTAAAATCTTGACAATTAGCAAGAATGTAAAAACTTCTAAATTAGAAGTATGTTAAAAGATTGAGAACCAGAAGTTCGTCATAAATTAATAAACTAGATATAATGTTTATATATATGCATAGGAACTTGAAGTTCCTTAATCAATGAATTTGAAATACTTCATAATTTAAAAGCCTGAAGCTTTATTCAAAACGTGTGAAATAATAACATTACACTTCTTAAAGAAGTTAAATCATATGCGACAATAATAATGCATGCAAAGATTGCACAATTTTTCAAAATGAGCTATATCTTGCTTATATATTTATATTTACATATTGAATTGAAGAATAAATTTTAACAACTTGAAGTTGTTATATGTTTTATTTGAATCAGAAGTCCAATACAGTTGAACCATAAGTTTCAATACAGTGGAACCAGAAGTTCAATACATCTTAACAACTTGAAGTTGTTTATATAGTTTATTCGAACCAAAAGTTCCATGTAGATTAACAACTTGAAGTTGTTTATATATTTTATTTGAATCAGAAGTTCAATACAGTTCCAAATCAGATATTTTGGATATTATGATACGATCTTTAAGATTCGCATTGACATTGCTTGATATTATTTGAATGAGAAAGAATATGCAAATCAATTACATATGGAATTTGTGAACGCACGTATATACACATATATGCGAATATTTAATTAACAACCTGAAGTTGTCATGAGCTCATATTATATATTATGCATATATTATTTAATATTTCAGAAAGTCGATTGACATCAATATTGATTGACCTGAAGTCATGTGCATATTCAAATGATAGAAAATTCCACCAAGTCATCAGATCAATGAAAGGGAATAAGAAATGCAATATGAATGCATCTTATCAAGTAATAAGAGCATTATCCTCCTGCAATTGAAATACATCTAATGTATTTGCTAGCTATGATGCTATAATGGATCAAAAATGAATCCAAAGTAGGTTTATTATTTAAAGTGACAATGTTTGTCGACATTGAGGGGGAGGATAAAGGAATCATCGATTTTAAATGTTTGCTAACATATAGAATTATGCAAAGTATTAAGCAACTTGCATAAATTGTCAATTTTGTCCCTAATAGGCTTTCTTCAATATACATTTGAATCCCCGAAGGATCAAAAGGTGTAAATCACAGCTGAAAATGTGGTATAAAAGTCAGTTCAAAATAGTTTTGGAGTAAGTCATAAAGATGCAAAATAAAGGAGGTGAGTGTTCCTGAAGAAACACTTAAGGGTACTTTGAAAGAAACCCATGACATGATTGTCAAAATAACCCCAGAAGTGGTTTAGGTACTAAAGCATGATAAGTTTTGAGATCTCAATAAATTATGTATCGAACTGACAAGAAATTATCATCGATGATAAATTAATAAATAATGAAGCGCTTATATTTATAAATGGATTAAAAATCCCAGATTAGAGAGAAACATGATTGGCCATCATGAAATTCTCCTAAATAAGATATATGGACCTGTAGTCCATAAGATATGAACCTGTAGTTCATAAGATAAATATATATATATATATATATATATATATATATATATATATATAATTACTGAAGCACCATAGAGTGTCAACAACATATTAATGCCATGAACATTGTATTTTCATAGATAACTGAATTGATTAAAGTGGTGAAAGTGTTTAAAACACTTATAATACCCTGAAGGTATAAACAATGAAAGTATACGAATTCTAGAAGAATTTAAATAACTTTGGTAGTGATAAAGAGATAGAAATGTAGATTACAACATTCTTTTAAGTATTGTTGTGATGAAAATCTTGAAATAATTCATGATGAGTAGATCACTTCCTGCTTTCAAAAATTGTTGTAATGAAACTCTTAATATCCATTGAAGTGGTAGTAGCTATATGCAAAAATTATTATAATATATAAGTTCCTGAAGAGCATAAATAACATTTGTTCATATAAAGAATACCAAGAACATGGATGATAGATTACAACATTATTCTAAGTATTGTTGTAATGAAAACCTTGATATACTTCAAGGTGAGTAGATTACTTCCTACTTAGATATTTATGCTTTTTAACATGATCTCATGATCTTTAAATCATCCAATCAACCAAATTTATTTTTAGTTATTAGGATCTAGGCTTTTGTGGATCAAATATAACCAAATAATACTGGAATACTTACTATCGAATGAATATTAGGTTCAGGTCCTTAAAATCAAACTTAATGCGTATAAACTCCTTTCAACGTAAATTAGGTCTCTAGAATTTAATTACTTAAAAACTACATAAGATTATGTGATTGTTCAATGAATAATTACTGATATTTATGTCAAAAAAATGCATAATTATGTGTAATTTTTCATAAATTATTATGTATTTTTTTTAATGAATAATTGCGAAAATTTTCGTAATTTTTTGAAAAATTTACGGGAATTTCTACAACTTTTTTTGTGAGGAATACGGAAATTTCTGCAATTTTTTTATATAATTGCGTAATATGAGTAATAGCTTCCACATGTAGCACTAATAATAAACAAGAAACATATATCAATACAGCATTAGCTTTTTTTTTTTTTGTCCAAAATTAAGACTAGTTCTCTAAGGCTTAAAACTAAGCGTTACAATTGCTGAAGTCATTTATAGTATTAACTTTTTGGTAATATAAAAAAGATATGTTAATGAATCATAACATTAAAAGTTATTTAGTACAATTCCCAATGTAAAGCCTACATTCATATCAAACTATGATAATTACAAAATGTCACTCTAAGAGTGATATATGAAGATGCCTCTTTGGTTGATCAGAGTCAAATATAGATAATGAATAACTTTTCATGTTCATACATCTAAATAAATAAACACACAGCAGAAAAAGATCCTAAGTAGTTATAGCCTCTCGTATGTCTCTGGAAGCTTATTCATTGAAAATGAACCTGAAAACTCTAGCTCTCAATCTACTCAATAGTGTCCCAAGAGTTAAAGAAGAAAACAAAAACTTAAGATCAGTCAACAAGTTGGTGTGAATAATAACTACTACTCTCAAATCAATGGATATCTAATGAGACCACGTCGCGTAGCAGAACGAGTTTCTCTCTTACTAATATCAAGTCATATAATAATCGATTATGTCCTCTTGCACTCGTAATGGTTAAAACAATAAATAATAATGTGCAATCATGCAAAATAATATGGATTATCTATCCCCGTTCTCTTGACTAGTTGTCTTGACAGTTTTATGATTAACTATCATACTAACAAGTTACTTATTTATCTATATGTTATTTGCTTCTTCAATTTGAGATTACCCATCCCAACTCATATATCAGCATTACCTATCTCTGATCATTCAGGCTAACAACCCTTCTCGTATATATGTATGAAAGTAAAAGCTTATGAAGTAACCCATCACTGGACATAGGCTATCGACCACATGTCTCATAGTTTATTTATAGGATGGTTATGAACCCACCAACACATGTAGAGCAACACCTATACACATGTCATAGTTTTACCTGTAGGATAACTATGAACATGTGAAACGTATATATTCTGGTATCACCAGAATATTTAAATTTATTACTAACCCCAACATTTACAAGGTTTATTCATTTCTCATTAGTATCCCAAATGTAAATATGATTATAAAACTTCATTGGTATCCCCAATGTGACATGGTTATTCAATCCATATTGGTATCCTGAATATTAACATGATTAATTTACTCTCATGTGTGTCCCCAATACATGTGTAAATCATGTGCGTCAAAATAAACATTAGCAATAACTAATTGTATAACATGCAATAATACGGTTAACTTCCCTAACTATAAAGAGGTGACAATCTATGTCGATCGGTTCGATGACATGTGCAAAAGACACTCGATTTGCACCAACAAGTTTAAAGACACTCGACTCTCAAACCAAGCATCAGTATCAAAAGAAAGTGACTAAGTCGATGGTCAAAGTGTAACAACCCGCATTCTACGCATCGGAGGATCGTGAAATATTTATTTCTTTCTTATACGAAGTCGTATGGTCATGTAACTTTGGGAAACGACTATTGTGGTCATTTCTCATGTTCATGATTTTGACCGATTTTTAAATGACCGTTTTGCCCGTAGCTGATTTGTCTCGGCCATAACCTTTGATTGGAAAGGAGTTTTGACCTGAAATCATTTCCATTGGCTCTGGATGATGGTTTACCTTTCCGTAGAGTGGTCACATGTGAGAAACGGACTTACCGTTTGGGAGATATGGCTGAAATAAGGTTTGGAAGGTGAAAAACTGTTTAACCGGGCCAAATAGGATGATTAGTGAATGGGCCCATAACCCATTTCGGGATTAGGGTTATGGGAAGGCTGAAAAGAGTTAGGGTTTCATTCCATTTCAGTTTTCTAGCCTCCACTTACCTCTTAGAACCCTAAAAATGGCATCCAACCTCTAAATCACCTCCAAATCACTTTCTAATCAAGGATTAAGCTTAGCAACATCAAATCAAGGGAGATCTTCGCCAAATTAAGATTAGAGCTGCTGTTTAGCATTGTTGTTCGCGCCCAAACAGAAATTTATTTCAGATCTAAGGTTTATTTGTGGCTAAGGTGAGTGATTTGCATAGTTCCTCACTAAGCATGGTTAATTAAGGGTAATTAGTGTTAATTAGCGAATTTAAACATGATAAAAATCTGGAAAAAATACTTATAAATTCTCGAATGATGTTTTAGACCTCTGATATGAACTTGTGTTAATTTGGTTAAGTTTTGCTAATCCTATCGTTAATTATGCTTGAACATGTTTAAGGGAAAATATGGGGTTTTGGCTATGTTTGATCCATTTTAACCTATCATATTTATGTTTTGGTGTTTGAGGTCACTTCTACTTGTTGCTATGACTGTATGGTATGCTTTGTGATTGATTAGAATAGTTAGAATGGTCGAAAACGCCGTCGAGTGGCGTAAACAACTCGATGGAAAAATGCAGGAAATGGACAGGGACCGGATCGGATCGGATGGGGAGGTCCGAACCGAACCGTTCGTGTGGCCCATCCACGATCCTCCCCCTTGCATCCGAACAGAGCCTGCATACCACGAGCTGACTTGAAACCTGGAGGAGATCACGACCCGATCCGTTTGCGGAGATGGAGACCGATCCGACGTTGGGAGAAAGTGCTCCGACCCGACCCGTTTAGCCACCTCCGAAACGAACCGATGGATGGTGATGGATTTGAAGACCCGACCCGATCAGCCAAGGGTGATGACGACCCGATCCGCCAGGGGTGACTACGATCGAACCGAACCGAAGGAGATGACTTGATATAGATCTGATCTGATTCGCCACCAGGTGAAGACCACGATCCGAACCAGGAAGCTTGGACTGGAAGAGTGAGACCCGAACCGATCCAGTGATGACCAAAAACCCGAGATGCAAAGGTAGTCTAAATGGAAGTTAGAGCTCATGATCCAGTTGGGAACCAATGAGTTCACTTTATGGTTGGGCTTTGCTGCGGGACGTGTGCTAAGGAGTTGTCGACGTTCATAAGTTCGATTCACCACTGAAAAGGAATGATGGGCTACGTATCAGTGCAGTAGAGTCACCATGACTCGAGGGGCAAAGTGATCGTAGAGGGACTACGTATCAGTGCAGTAGAGTCACCTTGACTCGAGGGGCAAAGTGATCGTAGTAAGACTATGAGCCAGTGCAATGGAGCCATTGTGACTCCATGGGGCAGAGTGGACATAGTAAAGGATTAGTAAGACTATGAGCCAGTGCAGTGGGGTGTATACGACTCCATGGGGCAAAGTGGACATAGCGAAGGATTAGTGGCTATGGATCAGTGTAGTGAAGCCATTGTGACTTCATGGGGCAGAGTGATCATAGCAAAGTATTGGGTGATCGAAGTGATGGATATTGTATACTTTACGCACTGAGTGAGAGATGTGAGGATGGTTGCTATGCTTGATTGTTTGCCATCATTATGACATACACACCCCACCCCCGTATTCTTGACACCGTATGTAGTGGCACCTTGGAGTATTGTACAGTATGTAGTGCTAACTCTTTGGTTGCAGGTCCAGGTTCAGGTATGGTTTAGTATACCTGTTATTGTTCTGTTTAGCTGCTTATCGCTCATACCAGACTTTTTGTCTGACTCAGAGTTTTATGTCTCTTCTTATTACTCTGGGTGCTCTCACGAGCAGACTAGAGACAGGTCAGCTGGTGATGCGCAAGTAGCGGATTCGGAGGCGAGCAGGAGGCTTCCACGTATGATATATATAGATATTCTTCCTGTGTCGTTGCTGGTCACTACTTTGGGCATTAGTAGTGTACCTTTCTTGTTTAGCTTTTTGAGACAGTTTTTAAAAGTTGTAATAATGTTAGCTTTGGATCATAAGCTGTACTTTGGATTTTCCGCTGCTATGGTAGTTTGTTTCAGCTTATACACTGTCTCACTTGTTTTATGTCAAGTATGTTGTATTTATATTTTGTTCCATGCGCTGTGAGACATTCTACAGGTTCCTTGTTAGTTCATTCTCTTCTTTCCTTTCTTCTGACGACCGTCCCGTGCTAATTGGACATGTGTACAACGCACTTTTGGAGGAAATGTCGGTTGGTGCGGGGCGGCCCGTCACACAAAGACTAACGATCATATACATAAGCTAACAACCTCAGGGTTTAAAACAAATTGAAAACATGGTTTTAAACTTGTTGGAAAAGTCGACAAGCGACAAATATAGAGGCGGTAGGCACCAAGTGCTTTGGAAATTAGTTTAGAAACATACCATATCGACTGAATCGACACGACAAGGTACATAGGAAAAAGCCTCAAAGTGTTTTTGAAAACAAGTAAGAAATGAAGCTTGTTGACATAGATGTTGGCGCCAAGGATTTAGAAATGACAGCCTCAAAGCATTAGAAAATAGGCTTGAAAACAAATCTTATTGATCATAAACGATGACAATAAAAATGAAGGCGATAATCTTCAAGTATTTGGAAAATAAGTTAGAAATAAACCTTCATGACACAATTGACAAGGTAGCATAGGCGATACGCCTCAAAAGCATTATAAATATTTTTAGAAACTACCCTCGTTGACACATTCGACGAGACATAGAGGTGACAACACCTTCAGGGTTTTAGAACAATAAAGGTGTGTTGGGGAATGCGGATTAAGGATCTTAAGGCAAACAAAACACTAGAATGGGTGAATAATATTTAATGGATTTTAAAATTTTCTTGTAATCTTTTGAGTTAAACAGAATACAATACAGATCACAAAATCAAAAAAGATGCAGATAATAATAAATAAAAAGCAGTAAAAGGAAAGAACATAAAGGATTTTTATACTAATTCAGAGTTACCCTACATCCAGTCATACACAACTCTGGGTTGATATCGATTTCTTTTCAATAATAATCTTCAATTATAATCCTCGATTTCAATGTCCACGAGGTCCACCATCACCTGCTTCTAAGCATAGGTCGCTCTCTTGATTTAACCAGGCTATAAGATCACTTAATTGATTTAGGACTACAATCACACCCAGTTGATTTGAACGGGCTACAACAACACCTTTTTCAGTATCAGTTTTGGTAGACGGACTCGATAGGATTTGATCTTATAATCTTTGATTACAAAAGGCTCATAACACTTGAGTATCACTTGAATCTTTGAGAGAGAGTGGCAGAGAATCAAAATAAAAGAAGTTCAATATGATTCTCATTGAAATTTGGCAGAGTACAAGTATAGAAATTAAGAATTTAAGAAGTTTAATGGTCAAAAGATAAAGGAGGAAGAAGAGAATGAAAAATTAGTTAAAAAATCGTTTTTGGAAACCTATTTATAGTCTCCCAACAGTCAAATCCTTTCTGAATAGTTTTGAAATCAAAAGACACAACTTTTCAAATTTTGAATTTGAAATCTAATGGTCGCCATGTTGACATGCCTTTGAAAATTTTGAAACATATATTTTTCAAATTAAGGCACATCTTGTTTAAATAAATTCTGGTGAATCTTAAGTAAAAACAAACTATTTTCTTATATATTAAAATAGAGTATTTGAAGTAAAAATATATATTAAAAATATATATATATGATTTAAAAATTATATAAGAATGATATAAAACTATAAATATAAATATAAGAAATACTTTGAAACTTAAGATATAAATATAAGTAAAGGAAGTAAAGCCTTAAATAAAACTTAATATAAAATAAATATCAATCATATATATAAATAAGAAAGTATAAAATATTCCAATTAGGAGTTAAACTATATTTAAAATATATATTTGAAATCAGGAGATAAAATATGTTTAAAAGCTAAGAAATATAGGTTGAAAAAGGAAGTAATTTTGAAATCAGTTTAAAAATAAAATAAGTAATTTAAAATAGTGAGAAAGATGGAAATAAGGATTCAGTATTATTTCAGAGTTTTAACAAGAAATCTAGACTCTATTACTTTTTATTTCTTGAACTCTTAAACTTTTGTTACTCATGAGTCTTTTATATTGGATTCATCTTCTTTGAATTCTTGAAATCTTGATTCTCTAAATTGTACAGTCTTCAATAATCAATACCTGCATATGTTTACTATATATATATATTCTAGATAATTGTGTTAATGTATATTTTATAATAATAATAGTAAAACAAGGTTATTGTCATCAAAGCCATCATCATCAACATCTCAATCCCTAACAATCTCCGCCTTTTTGATGATGACAACCTTGTTTTATAAAATATTCATGCCTGATGTCTTGATTTTCCAGTTACTCGGCCTTACTCCATTATCTCCCTTTGAACTATTAACTCCCTCTTACTCTAATACCCTATTTTATGATTCTTTCCCTTTGTCATCAACAAAAACCTATTTATTTCTAAATACTCTATAATACTCCCCCTGAAACTATCATCTAATACAGTTCTAATTCCTAATACCTAAAAACTGCTCTAGACTAAATATTTCTAAAGCACATCAAGTAACTAAGGCATTATTAATTAAATTTAAGACTAAAAAAATAAGTAATCTAATACACATTTTATACACCATAAATTCAAATCATATTATACAAGCAGACATCAAACAATCCAAATCAATTCAAATCTAATTATTACAAACCATATATTCAAATTCAGTTCTCAAATCAATCAATCCACTCCAAATTCAAAACTCATACGTTTCTTGGAACTTTTACCCATCCATCACCACCAAGGACTGGATTATCCTTTATAGCATCCTATTCTTCATTGTATTTGATGAGAGTCGCTCCAGTGATGTTATTGTCTTCATCTTTGATGAGAGAGAAGATCATCCAACGAATTGCATCGACATACCTCTCTTGTTCTTTTTTGATTTGTATTTGACTTAATTCTAATTGACGTTGATTACGCAAGATAATATAAAGAATATTTTTGAATGAATTGAGTGTTTCTTCAAGATTTTCACTCAAGTTATGTATTGGAGAAGCCATGGATTTGATAAAATAAGAATCTAATGAAATATTATAAAGGAGAAATAGATAGATGAATTTTTCTGGAAGAAATAGGTATTTATTTGGAATTCGTTCAAAATGAATAGACACAAGTTAGTTAAGATAGATTTTTAATTCAAACTAATCTGAAATTTTTTATAGTTGTATGTCGACATAGTAGGATAGGCATGTCGATATGTTTGGATTTTTGGTTTTTGAATTTTTTTACCATTTGTGCTATATTGTGGGGGGTGTGTGTGTGTATATACACTTGTTTTTATTATTCTATTGTTCATTTCAGATACATTTAAGCAAGTATAAATAGAAATATAAGATATTCATCCATAATACGATAAGGATGCACAGATTAATACATAGCTCTAAATGGAAATACAAACACAACAAGATAATAAAGCTAGAACTCGGCAGAGGAGGATGAGGAGGAGAACAAAACAAGTTTTCTACTAATTTTCCAAAGAACATGGTCATTTTAATGGACATCTTTTCCATTTCTTTAAAGCCTTTTAATTGTCCACTAAAATATGTTGTTTGTTGAGGAGGATGTTGTTGGAAGATTTGGTGACACTTACGGGATATTTAATACTTTCCAAGGAGGTGTCATCATCGTCATCATCATCATCTTCTTCTTCAATTTCTGTTTCATCTCCTTCTTCTTCTTGAGCCATTCGTTCTTCCTTTTCCGAAAGTGTTTCGTATGGTTGAAACACTAATGGTATCTTCATTAAAGATATGTTTCTCGAATTGAAAACTTTTCTATATACAAATTCTTCGCCCTTGAAATACACTCCAAAATATTTCAAAATCCATGTAAGATAAATTCCATGGTATAACATATTTTCTCCCATTAAAAGATCTTTGGCTCAAAATCCATCCAAAATTACTTAAGCCCAATTAATATCATAATTTCTAAAATTAGCAAAAAGAGATTTGCACACTTTCGTAGTTGGATTATTGAAATTTCCTAAATAGGGTATGATAGTATGTTGGAGAACTAAGTACAATTCTTCCCTTTGGTCGAAAATAACAATTTTTAAATTCCAAATGTTCATCGCTTTCAAAGTGATAGTGAAAGGTTTCTCGGTCATTTTTATCAATATTGAAATCCGAGAGATCCATTCCTGTGGTCTTACAACCCAAAATAGTTCCTAAAATATCACAATCCAAGGCTATTTGTGTTCCTTTAACACTACTCCAAGTTTAACTTCCATTTCCTTTATAAAAACCACGATTCAAATTGGCACAAAACATTTTGACAAGGTTTGGATAGCAAACTTCATCGTTATCCCGAGAACCAATCAAACTTAGAATACCATTTTGATGAAAAAGAGTTAGAAGATCATAAGAAGGAAAATCATTAAAAATAGAAAATTTTCCCATATCGACTTTTCCAAAGTTTAGCATAATTTATGTAAGCTTTGATAGCCTCCAGATCGCTGAAAAGGAAGGCTTTGGTAGCCTTGGATGGCCTCACAGTCTTAGGAGTGCTTGAGGAAGCCATTAGAGAGTTTTTGTGAAGAGTAGAAGATAGTGAAGATATGTTTGAATTTGAATTAAAGGTAGAAAGAGATGATGTGAATAGGTAAATAAATAAGGATTTTAAGGACATGTTCTCTGGTCAAGGGATGCCTCTTCAGAACACTGGGTTAGGTGAAAAGGTGGAGGCAAATTCAAAAGATTGATATTCGAAATTTGAATTTCAAATTCCAAGGCACATGTCGACACAGGGGGTTACCCATGTCGACATGCCTCTTGAATTTTTCAAAAGATATGTGATTTTATTTTTGATTTGTCCATATTTATTTAAATCTTATATTCTTATTTATATATTTTTTGAGATGGTATTTATTATAATAATACTTTTTTATATTATTATTTTATTAAAATAATTTTATTTTAAATTTTCAAAATTCAAAATTCAAATGTTAATTTTAGTTTAAAAAACCTATTTTTCTAACAAGGCAGGAAACAATTCAAGCAATTAATTCAAACAAAAATTATAATAAAGGCGTACCTGTTTTAGATCCTATCTTCGATATTCTCTAATTCATGAATTGTTGTGAAGCACATATTTGAATTATTCGTTTCCTGCTCTTCGTCACTGGAGGATGAATTAGAATCGTCTAGAATATCAATATAAGCCCTTTTTCTTTTCTTTGAAGAATTACTGTTTAAAGGATGACTTTATTTTGCTGGATATGGACAATCTCTCTTCAGATGGCTCGACTCATCGCAGTTATAGCACCTGATGTTATTCGAAACCTCATTATTATTTATTTACTGAGTTTCTATGCTCATTTCTTTTGAAATTATTCCTCTTTCTATTTCTCAAAAACTTTCTAAAATTCCTTGTCATTAATGTTGTTTCATCATCATCGTCATCACTGTTTGAGTCTGAATCTTCTGTTATTGCATAGAATTCTATTGCTTTAATTTTTGATGACTTATTTTCTCTTCTTTCTTTCTTTCATATGAAATTCAAATGAGATTAGATTTCCGATTAATTCTTTGATTTTCATTGCACTAATGTCATTGGCCTCTTCTACTGTCAAGGTCTTTTGATCCTAATCTGGAGTTAATGAATTCAAAATTTTAATGACTTGATCTTCCTCAGAGTATGTCTTTCCCAATGTTATTAGTGAATGCATAATCTCCTGAAACCTGCAATACCTATCGGTGATAGTCTCATTCGAATTCATTTTAAATAATTGAAATTAATTGGTTAACATGGATATCTTAGTCTGTTTAAATTTGCTTGTTCCTTCATGAGTCACTTGCAAAATTTTCCAGATTTTATATGCAGATTTGCAAATAGACACTCTATTGAATTCATTTCCATCTAGTGAACAGAATAAAATATTCATGACTTTTGAATTATTTTGTGCAGTAGCCTTTTATTCATTAGTCCATTGTGCAAAATTAATAGTGGGTTAAATATATTCAGTTTATGTGATATTCCAAGTGTCTAATCCTACTGACTATAAATAAATTTTCATTCTACAAGCCCAATTTGCATAATTAATACAATTAAACAGTGGTAGTCTAACAGTAGACTGACCCTCAATAAATGAACTAGAAGAATTAGTGTTGGTTGCCATTTAAACTTTTCAAAAATTCGGATTTTGAAAACTTTGAAAACCAAGGTTCTGATACCAATTGTTGGGGAATGCGGATTAAGGATCTTAAGGCAAACTAAACACTAGAGGGGGTGAATATTGTTTAATGGATTTTATAAATTTCTTGTAATCTTTTTATGTTCTACAGAATGCAATACATATCACAGATATAATAATGATCACGAATCAAAAACAGATGCAGATAATAATAAGTAAAAAGTGGTAAAAGGAAACAACACACCATATTTTTACACTGGTTCGAAGTTACCCTCATCCAGTCCCACACAACTCTGGCTTGATGCAGATTTCTTTTTCGTAATAATCTTCAATTACAATCCTCGATTGCAATGGTCATGAGGTCCACTGCCACCGGTATGACACCCCACATACGTTAATGTCAGTCTTTATCAGAATGCATTAAGTTCCGTGAAGCATTATAGGTAAACAGGAACAGAAATATCACAAGATAGATATAAAATAACAGCGGAATTTAAAACTTTATTCTTCAAACAGAAAACATCGTGGTCCAAAATCCAGTTACAAAATAAGTCTCAAATACAGAAAATCCATTACATCAAATTAAAATATCTGCCTTGTACTAAAATCAGTAGAGTACAGTAATATAAAATCATAGTCCCTAAAAATAGACATAGTAAGGTTGACATGTAATCAATGTGGTACATCTAAGCAGCTCCAAGAAGAAATAGAAGAGAGAATCCTAATCAAGCTCGAGTACTCCCACCCTGAGAACCCAGGGGGAAAGGAAAAGAGAGAATAAGATTTATTTACATGTCAGGATTACTTGTTAAATGTTTATATCTAAAAATAACATGAACTCACAGAGACTGGATCTAAAGAACAGAGAAAAGAGTGTTGATGTTATAGTAGAGATTCTTGTATATGTATAAGCTGTTGTTGAAGAGAAATAGGCTAGTTCAATCTGGGCAGGGGCAGCATCTCGTTGTCTCCATTGTTTTGGGTGAATTAAACAATAGAAATGAGGTCATGTATATAGCCTCAAGCCAACGAATCTGGTCAAGAAACAAGTCCAGGTTCAGGTAGTGAACCTGGCCAGATCCCTAGGTAGGTCGACACCCCCTTGCGTGGGTCGACCCTAGAGTCGACCCCCATGGGACATGGGTCGACCCCCAACAGGTTGAATTTCCGCGTGTCTTCCCACCCTTCGATTTTGATTTATTTTGAATTCTGGACTGATTTTGTGTATATAGATATATTTCTCTTATACATATACAAAATTCAAACCTTAATATCTTCTTTATATGATGTATGTTATACGCAAACTTGGAGTCTATCTTAAGCAGAATTCCAAGACGAATACAATGGTACAGTCCGTTTCCCTTAATTTCCAATATTTAATTAAGTATTCTTTAGTTTATTATTATAATTTCCTTTAAAATTATGAGGTGTTACAACCTTCTTCCCAGCATAGGGCGCTTTCATGATTTAACGAGGCTATAAGATCACCTAATTGATTTACGGGATATAATCACACCCGGATGATTTGAACAGGCTACGACCACGCCTTTTCAGTATCAGTTTTGGTAGATAAACTCGATAAGATTTGATCTTGTGAACTTTGATTACAAAACGTCTATAACTCTTGAGTAGCACTTGAATCTTTGAGAGAGTATGTTAGAGACACTACAAGAATAACCATTTATAGTTGCAAAAATTGGTGGTGTTTTAGTTTATATGCAACCAAAAGGGGATCTGTAGTAATAGAAACGTGGCTAAAAAAAATCATGTTCACACGTTTGGAAAAATAATGTGCGGGTAACCTAAATAAACGTAACCTATCTATTTTTTATTTCTATCCGCTCATACTTAGAAGATTCTAAGCGTCATTCACTTTCCCCAATTCGGTCCATGCTGAAGAAATTGTTTTCCAATTTAATCGTAGTCAAATTTCTTCGCACTCACATCGTCGTTCGCTTTACCTAATTTCATCGTCAACTCTATCGTGTTGTATCTAACAATTCTATTATTTTTGTTTGATGATAAAAAACATATATTTGTTATTATAAATGTGTTTGTAATTGTACTGTTATACTACATCACAGACAAAATATAATATTTATATTTAAATAGAATACTACTGCACAATAATTTAAATATTCAAACAATATTTTATTTAAATGTAATATTTTATTTCAACAGTACAAATTTATAACTTCACTATTTGTACATCTCACTGTAATATAATACATTTCATATACACATCAGTTGCTCACTACAGTTCACTTAGTCACTCAATTATATAGTTACTCACTCATTTATACACTCATATACTATTTCACACCTTTGTCTTCTGTCTTCTGCCTACTTCACTATCAGTCCAGTCTTCTGCTTACTTGTCACAGAAAAAACACACAGTAATCTGAAACAAAAATATTTTATATTCTAGTAAATATATAAATTTATTTGCCTCAGAATTTCGGTGCGTTTCTCATCATTTTTCATGACTGGATCTGATTTATATATATCCATCCATTTGTGTCTAAATAGCTTGATAAGGCAAACATCATCTGTAGTGCTCTCTCTCTCTCTCACACACACACACATATTGAAAATAGGTTCTCCTTTATTCTATATTTCGGCAATTACAAGTATGCATTTCAAAACAGAGAATAACAAGACAAAAACACACAAACATCACACAACTTATAACAAACCTACATCAAAATTCACTCAACAACTTCCTGACATGTCCATTCTTCAACCTGTATCAAGCAACTCCACTCCCCACCTTCTCAAAAACTCCTTATTTTCTACAGATATGACTGTCTTACTACCGGTATTTCTCACCAAAGAACTATTCTCCTTCTCTATCAGTTGAAGCCTAACTTCTTTCCTTATGAACTGATTGCCAAACTAGCGAGCATTCCTCTCAAGCCATAGATGATACACTGCATTAATCAAAGCTGAACAAGCTATATCCTTTACTTGATTCTTCACATGGAATACAACTACTAGCTGATTTGCTTCCTCTTCAATAGATCCAATCATCTTTGAATTCAAACCAAGCTTTCTTTTCAAAGCACCCATATAAACTTCGAATAAGAACCTTCAAAGAATAAATGATTTATACTCTCCTCCATATCATTACATAATAAGCACATGTTCTCTTCAATAACACCATGCCTACATATTCTGTCTTTGGTGCTTAATATGTTCTTCACTGCCAAAAAAGATATAAAAGATATTCTCTTCGAATTCTTAGAATGGCACACAACTTTAGACCACTGTTTCAAAGAAAACTTCTCTCTATCTTTATCCCATGCCTTATGCAGAGAAAAACCACCTCCATCGATCCATTCGTAGTAATCATGCAGCCTATTATCCTTCACCTCCACACAATCAACATACTGTTGCAATTCTCTAGTAGCTAGGTGAATATTACTACAAATTCTACCATCATGAATAATAAAGTCCACCATTTCATTATTATTCCCCAACGAATGAAAACTGGAAAAGCCAAGCATATCTACCAAACACCTCCCATTTATCAAAGGTTCAAACCACATCGAAGTTGAAGAACCATTAAAAATTACTTTATTGAAATATTGCTCACCAGTTGTTCTTAATCTCATGATGGCCTTCCAAGTGCATGATGTGTTGTTATCCAAGATCATACTCTAGAACATTTTATTATTATAGTATTTCACAACCATCCATCCTCTCTATAATGATGCATCAGCAAGAAACTTCCACATTAGTTTTATACATGTTGCCTTCTTCAGATCTTTAAAAGATTTAAGCCCTGCACCACCTTCTTCCTTAGGAGTACATAACTTTTCCCACTTCATTTTATGCTTTGAACTCCCCTAGAAAAAATCAGCACACAACACGTTTAGCTTCTTCATAGTATATTCAGGTAACTGATAAACCATCATCCAATACAACACTGTTGGATTAATAACTGAATGAATCATTTCAGCTCTACCTGCGAACCCAAGGCTGCAGTTTTTGTTGAATCCTATGCAGTAATCCTGACAATCCTGATAATGAATATAATTGGATGACAAAGGAACCCCCAAATACTTTATTGGCAGACTACCAACATTGTAACCAAGTATATCCATTATTTCATTAGTTAGAGATGCAAAGGAACTGAAATAAATCTTGGTTTTCATAGAGCTTACTGACATACCACTAAAATTCTCCAAATTATCAAAAACAGACTTCAAAGCAACAACACTAGAAATTGTGCATCTCCCAAAAACCATCAAATCATCAGCATATATCAAGTGAGAAATAGTAGGATCAAACTTATGAATCGGTATGAATAATTTTTGCACCATCACCTCATTCATACAAAAAGAAAAATACTTCATAGAAATCGTAAAAAGATAAGGTGACAAAGGATCACCTTGTCTTATATCCCTACTTGATTCTATGAAGCCTGAAGGCACCCCTTGTATCATAATCGAAATGGTAGGTGTGGAGATACACTCATATATGACATTGATGAAGTGTATTGGAAAACCCTTAATTTTCATGATATGACAAATGAACCTACGGTTGATTCTATCATAAGCCTTATGTAAATCCACTTTCATACAAAACTTATTCACTTCAGGCTTTTTAAATTCTCCAATCAACTCATGAGTTAATAATATATTATCACTAATGAATGGATTTGGGATGAAGGCGCACACACACATACACACACACACACACATATATATATATATATGTATATATATATACACACTGCACGTGCACTATACATATATATATATATATATATATACACACTGCACGTGCACTATACATGTATACACATACATTTTATGTATATACACATATTTTTGTGCAGGATAATATGGTTAGAAAGGGACAAATATATCGAATATGATGTGTCAGGTGAAGCTTGACAACATTTTCATGCCGCAAGTATCCATGAACACTCAAGCAACAAATACAAACACACACACATATATATATATATACACGTGTGTGTATATACATATGTATGTACATGGGGATACATGCACCAGCATAGCAATGTATAATGCCCATACATGCACAAGTCGAGCTCAAGTGAATTGCACAAGAACACAAGCCAGAAATCATATACAATGCAAGCATGAATATTCAAGTGCAACTCAACATGTATGTGTACACAAATACCAAGGCAACAAGTTCATCTCAATATGGTATTGTAATGATGCTCAACAAATCAAGTAGTTGAGAAACAATGAAAAATGAACATGGCAATTAAACACCACAACCAAGACTGAAAGCATGGACCAAAATGGACAGTAATGCAGCATGGTGGAACAACATAAAGACAAACAGCAAGAAGGTCAAGCATCATGGTGCAACAGTGAAGAACTACACACAAGTGTATGTGCATTCCCAAAGCCAATGAGTTTAAATGCAAGTTCATGGTTCATTAATCAAATATATACATGCGAAAAGGATAGTATGATACAACTCGAGTTTTGCACATGTCATTTGAAGCTAGTGTTATTCAAGTGTTCAGGAACATTGCAACAACTACTGTATCATGGCAGCTCGTATGAAAAGAAAAAATGGAGCAATATATTAGCCAAGTCAGATTTTCACAGTAGAACAATTTTGGCAAGGTTATTAATGGACATGAATACAATTCTATGTTTGTTTTTCAGAAGCATGCAATGGTCAAAAAAAACAAATCAGTTTTTAGCGAAAGATATATTTCCAGAAGTGAACATTCAATCTCAATATCACGCAAATTCAAGGGGCCGCATATTTAATTCCAAGTTATTACCAAAAAATCTGAATATGGCATAAAATCAAATTGAATTACCAATGGCAACATTCACAACAATTGATCAATCACACAAGAAATTATAGACCCATGGGAAGCAAGTTAATCTTGCAACATAATGAAAGCCATGGGAAATCAACGTTCACAGCAAAAGAGGGTAGAAGCATCTAGCATGCAAGAAATTATATTTCTAGAAATTGCTCAACCATTTGTGGTAATAGTTAATTTTTTGGAAAGTTTGGATTCATATGTTTTCAATTCACAAATTCACAGCATTCAGGGAAGCCACAAATCATATATTAATATCTCAAGAAAACCACCACGTATAATTGGCAAGAAAACAACTCGGGAAAAACCATTTTTGGCAAGAAATCATTTTCAAAATCAATCCACTCACTCAAGTTTTCAATCTCACATTCACAGATAATTTAAGAATCATGCAAGGGAATTCAAGGGGCCACAAACAACATGTTTTATTCCCAGAATTGCTCAAGTTAATCAAAGCCGATTGATTTCAAACCATGGCGACAAAATCACACAAGATCCAATAATCAGACCAAGGAAATTTAATGAAATCAAGAGAGTTATTATAGGATTCTATAACCCTATATATTCACCTACTTCATCATCGGCTATATATCAATCAATCAAAGCCATAAGCAAAAAAAATTCAAGCAAAGAATTAAAAAATCATAGAGCTCACGTTTTTGGTTTTCAATTGAGAGCAATCCTGATTTGATTGACAAAGAGGAGTAGTCGCCAAGCATCATCAGATTCGAAGCATCAAAGATTTAATTCAGAAACAAATGATTGAACTTGCGATTTGAAGGATTTTGCAAAACCCTAATTTTCACCGGCCATCAAAAGCAAAGAATAAAGCCGATATTTCTTTGAAGAGTGAAAGAAAATAAAGGGCCGGTCATATTATATTGAAAATGGGGTTTTAAGTTTGATTTTATTTTATATTGTTTTGGGTTTTTAAACTCTTGTAAAATCGTCGTTTATTTTCGAGTTTGTCTGTAAAACTAGGTCATCTAGTTATAGGGTTTTAACTAGCAGTTTTCTAGTGTCTATAATAACTAGGGGTTACTAGCTACGGGTTTGTAGCTTGGGGAAAATATGATTTCGGGGATAGAAACCAGTCAAGGGTTTTGAGCACAGGAGCAGGGTTTGCGAGTTTACAGGGTTTTGTAAGTGGAATCTATTTTAATACCTAGTAAAATCTTGGGAATGCAGCAGTAGGGAGGGTTAGCCGAAGCTGGGTTAAAACCGTGTTATTTACTTCTGCATTTATATTTCTCTGTTATTATCTATGTTGTGATATTCTTTAATATCTCAAATTAACTTAATAAACCCTATTCACCCCCCTCTAGGGTTAATCTAGAACCAACAAGTGGTATCAGAGCGGGTATTTTATTAAGTCTAGAGTAATGGTGTTCCCTAGTTGTTAGTCTTCTGAGAGCCAGTCCAGTCATATTCCAACTATTTTTAATGGTACAGATTTTTTAAATTGGAAATCAGAAATGGAATCCTATTTAAAATCTGTTGATATTAAATATTGGAATATTATTATAAATGGGTATGATGTGGTTAATACGAATGATATTTAGTTTAATTCTCATGCTATTCATATTTTGTATTCTTATATTGATGATGTTCAATATAGCCTTATCTCACATTGTTTAACTGTGCAGGAAATCTGGAATACTCTCGATACGAAGTACGGAAGAATTGACAACAATAGCTCAAAACCCCAGAAAGTGAACTTAGATTCAGATCTATGCTTGGAAGGAGAAATAGATGAAAATTCAAGTAGATCAGACGATAAAGACTCAACAGACAATTAGATTGAAAGCTTCTCATATGAAGATTTGGTTTATATGTGTGCTGATTTAACAAAAATTGTTGATAATCTACATCGAAAAAACAAATCATTAAAATCTAAAAATCATGAGTTGTCCAGCAAAATTAACTGTTTGGAATCAAAATTTTCAAATGTCATGAAATTAGAAAATTCTGATTGTGAAAATTGTTTGAAATTGAAAAATGATCTCGTTCATCTCAATAAAAACATTGAAGAGGAAATTTTGATTTTAAAAGATAACGAGATTGAGCTAAAAGATTCAAACAATTCTTGGCAAAAGGAATTTGAAAATTTTTAGACTATAAAAAATTCCAAATATGAAAATTGCTGAAATAGAAAATTTGCAGAAAACCGATTCAATCTTGAATGAGCTTGAAAAAGAGATTTAAAATTTCAAGAAACTTGAATTTGAAAAACAAATTAAATTTGAATATGAAATCTTTAAGTCCAAGACCAAAATCAAACCGCTTGAAAACGAAAATTTGATTTTAAAACAAAATGATACTGAAAGGAGAAAGATCAACATCAATCATTTTTCAAATCTGATGAAAATTATGATCACTACAAGAAAAGTGACTTTCAACAGGTTCTAAAACAAAGCATTTTGGGTTGATTGTTGTTGTTGAACCTTCAATAAAATGAAAATACAAAGTGGAAAAACAAAGACAATGCGCCAAAACGCTGAAACCTGGATTTTTTTTAATATCGTTCCCTCTAAAAATTTCATTGCCGCGTTAAATTCAGTTACCCTTTCTCCCCAAAACAGAAACCTAAATCGTGACTTCAATTCGCCCTTTTCTCTGCAAATATTTTAAATGGCTCCTCTTTAAATCGTTTCTACCTCTTCTCAGCAAATCCTTTAAAACGCCTCCTCTTTGTCACCACCGCTACCCACGAAGAAGCTCACCTAGCCATCTGAGAGATATTGAAGTCACTAATAGCTTCATTTGGAACTCAACCGCGTCGTACTGGCCACCCTATGCTCTTCTCCAAGAAGCAAGTTGAAATCGAATTTAAAGAAGCAAGTTGAAATCAAGGTAATATGTGATTTCAATTAGTTATTTTTGATTCATGATATTATTTTTAAACTGTTTAGTTTATGCAATTCATAAATCGGCAAAATCATTTTCAAATTCATTTATGGTTTTTAGGCCTCAATGGTTAACTAAAAATGGCTTATGTTTGGAGAAATTTTGAAGTATTGTTGTTTGGAGAAGAGCAATGTGTTTGTGGAGGTATGTTCTGAAGCAGTTAAAGTCTTTAACATATCTTATCTAAATTCATCAAAGGGATAATGCGCTGAAATAAATTTGGGCAGTATTGACTTAAATATGGACTTTTGCACTTTTTGGTTTCACAAGAAAGTGATATATCATAATGTGCTTTTGAAAGGGGGGATACAAGTTGAATTTCTATATTCACATTTACATGTACCTCGTCCCCGATTTCATGTTGATCACACTCATCTGTTTTTGTATCAATTCATTATTGTAACAGTATGCTAGGATCCAATCAATAGCTAGATCGTTTGATGTGTGGTTGAGAATGAAATGGACATGTGAGAACAATGAATATTTATGACCATATTCGATGATGTGTTTTACGTAGAATATGCATGGTTTTGTAGGTGGTTTTGGGCAAGGTGGGACTGAATTTTTTGTTGCAGACATGAATGAAGTTAGACCTTGATAAGCTAATGGCAGGACTGAACCGGGCATGCGGACATCACTGCAAATGGAATTCAGCAAGGGAAGTTTAATTCATGTTCGCATAATTCAGTTCAACTTCACTGCAAATGATCACTAGTAGGACATCTCCTTTTATTTAATTATTTACAAGCCTTACGACCTATGTCCTTGCTTTTTCTTTGGTCCTTCATTTGCTATTTCATTTTGGAAGAGAAATTAAGGCTTTACGCTACTGATAAAAATGGAGAAATAGCTGAATTTAAGAGTGTATAAGGTAAAAGTACCAAACTCTATCCTTTTATGCACATTAAAAAAATGGAGAAATAGCTAAATTTAAGAGCATATAAGGTAAAAATACCAAACTCTATCCTTTTAAGTATGTAAAAAAATTGCATTTATATATCCTCAATTTCGCAATCTCTTCTGCTAACCTCGATTGGAACTGTGCTTTCGATTATCAAATATTGGACTTATTTCATGATTGAGGTACTGTCAATACACACTCTGAATTTATACCATTTTAAATAAAGTAAACAAATTTAACAGTAAGTTCACATGAAAGTGGTTAAGATGAATTGTTATTATGATTTTTCTTACCACTTAGTTATATATGTTATTTTTAGATCAAGATCATATCGTAGAATATAAAATTATGTGTGAGTCTAAACTAAATGTTGGATCTTTAGTAAGATAGTAGTTTAAAATGTCTTTTAGATGTTGTTATATTAAGTTGGCATAATCCAGTTTTGATTTATTAGTAGTTCTGAAACATATTTCACATCAATATTCCTTTATATTGTAACATCCACTCCTGGGTAACCAATGCTTATTTTTTTTGTTCTTAGATTGGCCCCTCTATATGCTTGCTTATTTTGAGTCTTAAGATTTTTCCATTAAACCATTATTGATGTGTCATTCTGGTGAAATGTTTTTTTTTCAATCAGTACTACTTATTTTGTTTGCACATTCGTACATTATAATATCCCATATGTTATAAATCATTTCCATATATATGATTTGGTTGTTCTCTTTGCTTATTTTACAGTTTTGTTTTCCATTTAAAGATGCTTCTTTTGAGAATTGTCTATTGTTCATTAAATGTTCAAACTACAACGATAACCATGAAGGGATAAAAACTGGAAGGCAAACTATTCTGTGGTTTGCTTTCTTTATTTTTGTTTGAAATGGTTAGGAGCTTATAAAGTTGGATTTTATATACCGGTGGTTTTAGGGATAACCTTATTATCAGACTGGGGTTTCTATACTATAAATTCTGCTATGTGAATTTATATAGTTAATAAGTTTCATAGTCTTCATATTCATGTGTTTTTTTTATTCCTGGCAAGAGGTAGATGTGGATCCATATGAACTTTCCAATGAGGTAATAAAAGCAACTTGGATGAATATCCTTTTTTGCAATTTCCCTACAAACAAAAAATGAACAAAATCATTTTCAAGAGAGATATATAATTTCATTCATAACATTTGGCATCTCAATTTCATCTATGTCTCAGTGTGAATGAATATGTATAAGATACTGATGTTTTAACAGTCAGTGATGAATCCTTGAACTCATAATCACGTTTGCCAGAGTTTTCATTATCTTATAGGCTTTTCTGAAATTTTATCTAAGTTTGGTATTTGCAAGGTATGTGAAATAGACGAAATGACATAGTTTTGTGACACCCTGTTGCTGTCAACATGTTAAAAATTATCCCTTTGGTGGATATTAGAAAGAACTCAGTTGTTATCAACACCCTGTAATTATCATAGTTAACATGTTGATAGTATACATCTTAATATAGAACAAAGAAATATATTAGGTATCAGCTTGTAAGAATTTATAAACAAAGTATTTTCACTTGTGATTATTTGCAAAAAACTAACAGTAATTTGTTGGGAAATAGGTAATTTTAACATAACCAATCAATTGCTTTGTGAGCAGTTGGAGTACCAATTTAAGCATCATTCCATCCATTCGCAGATCCTTTCCGGCACTGGAGTTAACGGTGTTTGTCACTTCTTAGATCAATGTCTGGAGAAGAAAGTTGTGTTTAGCATTCGTTGAATAATGGTATGCCCAGTATAATTGTTAATGTTACGCTTGTTGCTAGAATGATATGTTAATTATTTTTTCCAGTTCTAAAACATAAGCAATGCCAGTCAATTCTTAATAGTGACTACATTTTGTCAGTACCATTCACTGGAGTTAACGGTTTCATGCATTGATCACCATCAATCAGCCACTTTATTCTAGTTTTGTGCTTAATTTCAATTATATGATTAAGCATGAAGCATTCTGGTTTTTAGATTCCACTTGCTCTCCCTCGTATCTGTGGCTTTTGGACTGCCCCTAATTGTATTTAGAAGTTGTATCGCAGTTCGAAGATTAAGGCTTAACATCAACATACTCATGCTGATTGCAGGTAAAATGACAATTGTCAGAAAGTATATTCATATACTACTAGTGTAATAACTAATAAGCAGTTAAAAAGGTAGAACAGGTCGTTGAGGCTTTCTGGACAGGCTTTACGCAAAAAGGAATTTTATGTTTGGACAAGAAGTAAGAACCCACGTATAGTGTGCAGTCAATGAGGCTTTCTGCACAGGAGCTCTCGCTATTTGGGAGGTCAAATATGGTTGTTTATATATCTTAATAATTTTCATGCATATTTTTGCTCTTTTATTTGGTTAGCACAATTGTTTGCTACTATTTTTATGTTATTTTGGTCTGTCTACCCCAATTTGTGTGTAAATCCTGACTTATGTATTTGTTATATGTATTCAGGTATTTGTACACTTATTCTTAATGCATTTGTTGTGCCGACTTCAGGTACTAGCTTTCTTACCTACTTCTGGCTCCTACCAGCCTGGATGATAAGCTTAAAAGAATGCTATTTAGAGACGAATCAACACCTGACTTCTCATCAAGTAGATCAAAATGAACACAGAAAGTCTTACTGGTCCAGGTGTGCATCAGTGTCAGTCTGGTTTATCAAATCGTGCAGTTTATTCATCGAGGATATCACCCTCGAATGATAGCTTATCTAGAGCTCTTCAGGCATGTCACTCTCTACCTCTGCATTATAGTGAGGTAAAAGTTGATTTCATCGGCATTTAATATAAGCTAATGACAAATATATTAGACACTAAAATTGGGTAGATCAATACCGAATGATGATTCGTGTAGCTTGTCAAGTGTGGTTGAAATTCACATGCACAATTGTTGGAACTACTATTTAATGGAGGAAGATTTTATACCCTCTCAATTTTGATTATGCGCTTTACCCTCTCAATTTTCTGCACAACTGTAGTCATTTAGAAGGAATAATTGCAGTGTCGAATGATCAGAGCAGGTCAGATATCTGAAATAAATTTCAGACGTCTGAACCAGGCTTCGGAATTGCCCGAGAACATTTTCAAACATCTGAAATAAATTTCAAACGTCTGAAATAATCTCAGGGCGTTGACCGAAATTCATTTCAGGCGTCTGAAACCTATTTTCAAACGTCTGATGTAACAACCCGGAAAATCAGAACCAATTTAATATTTTTGTTTTGGCAATTTTAATGAATTTTGAATATTTAAAATGATTTATTTTAGATAATAACAACTAGAAATTTATTTTGAATAGAATTAGAATGTATATATTTGTTTAAATCGGAATTAGAATATAAATATTTATTTTAATTATAAAAGGAATTGGAAATGGCGCAGTAGTTTGAAAAATCGATTTCAAATTTCAAATGAATGTACAAGATTCAAAATAAACCGGATTATAGTGAAACCAAAAATATTAGAATCTATTTGAAAATATCTTTCCAACGAATTTGAAAAATCCAAATTTCATAGCGGGAATAAAAAGTTATGCCCAGTTGAAAATTTAGAATAGTCGCTATGGAATTTTAGCCCTTAAAAATAGCAATTTTGTAAACGACCTCCGTTTTCGACGAAACAACTTTTGTTGGATCCAGAATGCCAAATTATTGCTAGATTCCAATTTTCATAATTTTTGGAATCAATATGTGAGCGTGTCGGATTTAAACGTGTTTGGTAATTTCAGTTTGAATTTAATCGACTGGAAAATGACCGTTTTTCAAACGGTTTCCAAATTCGACGAAATTAGTTTTGTTAGGACCGTAACATCAAAACATAACTTGATTTATTTTTTGGGAATTTTTGGAGTCCGTATGTGGCCCCAATAAATTGAAATATACGTTTAAATTAAATATATATTGATTTATATTTTAATTTAAAGCAAAACTGATCGAAACGATAGAATTGGATTACAAGACATATTCCATTGCGTTCAGAATGGGGGTAATTAGCTAGGGGCGATAGTCGTTGGATCTCGTTTGGAATTCGAATGAAAACAGGTATATTTGGAAATTAATTAATAAATAATATAATATATAATTTACACTAAACCCCCCCTTTTCCCTCTTTCTCCCCCCTCCCCCTCTCAGTTCCAGGAAACAAAAAAAACAAAGAAAAGAATGGAGTCGCCGCTCCCAAGCTCGACGCCGATCAGGCGATCGCCACCCCTATGCATGCTGCCGTTCGCCAGTGCCCTCCCCGCCGCAGTCGACGTCCCTCTTCCCTCTCCCCTTCTTTCTCCAATCCAAACCCAAGCCCTAAGCAAAACCCCCAACCCCAAATCGAGCAAACCCTCCTTCGACGCGCCGCAGACTTGCGCCACCCAGTGCGCCACCTCCTCCTTAGCCGAGCGCCAAAGACCCCCCCCTCTTCGAACCAGCGAGAAAAAGGTAATCTTTGATTTATAAAATCAGTTTTCATTTGTAAAATCAGTCTTTAATTTATAAAATCAGTTTTATTTATATAAAGGTTAGATTTTTATTTATTTAAAAGTTTAGATTATATTTTTATAATGATAAAGATTATATTTTTATAGCGAAAAGATTATATTTTTTCTATATGAAAAGATTATATTTTTCTATAGGAAATGATTACATTTTTATAAAGGGAAAGGTAATATTTTTATAAGCGAAAAGGTTTGATTTTTAAAAGAAGTGATTTTTAAAAATGAAGAAGACATGATTTTTAAAAATGAAATGGTAAGATATTTCTTTGAATGGCATATAAAAAAATATAATTTTTATATATGTAGCAAAGTAAAAATATAATTTTTATATGAATTACATTGAAATAAAAATACGATTTTTATATGTAGAGGTTTGAAATAAAAATACGATTTTTATATGTAGAGATTTGAGATAAAAATTTGATTTTATATAAGTTAGTGATTTAAAAATGCGATTTTTAGTTCGATAAAAATTCGATTTTTATATATATGAAGTAGCGATAAAAATTTGATTTTTATGTATATGAAGTAGCGATAAAATTATGATTTTTATTATATATATAGCGAAGTAAAAATATGATTTTTAATATATAAACATCATATTAAAAATGTGATTTTTAATATGACCAGCGTAGAAAAGACTGCATTGGAATTTCGGGCAAATCCAAACCATCGTCCGCTAAAGAATGGAGGAGTGGATCCCAAAGGTGAGAACTCCTCACTATAATTTTCTTTATACAGTTATTTATTTTATAACTGCATATATAAACTGCTCCCCGTCGTCCACAGACCATGGATGACTTGTTTGATTGTATTGTGTTGTGGAAATTGATTGTGATTGTGATGTGGAATGGAATATAAAATATTCATGTGTTGAATAAAGTGTTAGAACAATAAAAATATCAATTTTATTGTATAAATGAATGAAATAAAATATTTACTGAAATAAAATAAATATTCATTTACAAATCGAACGATTTGTTTATGTACACCATTTGATTGATATTGATTGGGAAGATATATTTTACACATTGCCCAACTGCACAAATAAAATCTGTGTTTGTTGATTGACACCCCACACGGGTATTGGGATGATATTTGACGTACATTAATCCCAATTGTTTAGTTGTATGTAGATCGATTGGTTGATAGGTTGTGGTAAGCGTTAAATATTTATATTTAATGCTTATGTAGTGTAAAATGCACTCTGGATGATGGTTGATTGTTTATCATTATTATTCTATACATGTGTTGTATGTAATCCAAATAAATAACATTATATGGTAATTGACTGTGTCTGATTCTAGGTCAGAAAGAATGAATATTTTAAAATAACGAATATTTTAAAATAATGAATATTTTAAAATAGTATTCAGTAAAAGATCAAAATCCGATTTTGGTGTCCGATTTTGGGATGGACACGAAAATATTTAAATATATAAAGCCGTGTTGATTAGATTAATGCCATTTTGACATGAACGATATTTATATCGATTTTATTCATTTTTGTAATGAATATCGAAAAGGAAGTGATTTCAAAATCTAATGTTTTGAAAATATTATCATTTATATATTGATGATATGGAATATTCAATATTGATTTGAAATTTAATATGAAGTTGAAATCGTTTTGAAAACGAATTTAAAACGGTTAATAAAATATGTTATAAATGGAAATCGACGAAATATATATAATATATATATTATATATATTCAATGGCCTGAATAGAACGCGCCACACCGCAGTAGTTCACGAATTTCAACCACTGACTTCGAATTGATGTTACGGGAGATCCGACCGTCGGATTCTCCTAATACTGGAACCGTTGGGTTCGTATCGAAAAGAGCTTTCCAATAATATAAGAGATTTGAAATCTAATGGTTGGATTTGGAATTATGTCCAAATCAAATTTGGAAAAGGTCGCTGTAAGTGCAGTTCGATGACCGTTTATGGAAATCGACTATACGGACCTTGATAAAATTATTAAAAATATCGATAATTTGTGTAAAATCATAACAAATGATTTGGAAAGAATTGGAATGAAAAAGGTCATATTTGAAAAGATAAAAATATATTTTTATCGAAATGAACTAGTTATGAACTAGAATTATAATCCAATATTTTTAAATAATTAAATTGGATTTGAATTGGTTTTAAAAATAACCAGAATTTCCAATATACGAATTGGAATGGATTTGAATCGAAATTATCTTCGGAATATTTTGATATTGGATTCCGTGATTATACAGACATTGTGGAGGAATTTGTAGGATATATATATCGTTATTCTCAATACGATATTTGTTGGTTTCAGAATTTGATATTGAATATAAGCCGATATATTTTTTATTCAGAGGCTTGTACTTAATATCAAATTGGTTTTTGGGTTTATCGTGGACGGTGTTTTAAATAACACTTGTTCTTTAACCCGATTAACAATGGAATGAGATTTTGGGTTTGTCATGAATGGTATCTTTAATAATACTGTTCTTAAACCCAATGAAGTGAAGAAATTTAGAAACTAACTGGGGATTAGCTAAGTTGAATGGTTTACTGGGTATTGATATGATGTTGGTTTCGGCCTTCGGGATTAATACTTAGGGAATTGTTCACTTACTAATTTACGGTTAGAGACTGATGGGATGGGGTCTTTAGTAACACTGTTCTTAAACCCCGTGTGAAAAGAATAAATCTTTTAATTGATATTTAAAGAATATTTACCAATTAATTAACATTTAATTGGAATTGAAAATGGAATGTGAATTGGGTTTATTGTGAACTATGTTTTTAATGACATTCGTTCTTTAACCCGATTTACAGTGAAATGTGATTTGGAATTTATAAATCTTTTTACTAAGATTTAACGAGAATTTTCCAAAGTAATGTTTTCCAATTTAATATATTAAATTGGAATTGAATGGAATTCGATTTGATAATAATCGAAGTGAACCTCTGTGGAGGAAGACAGTTAATACATATGGAATTTAAAAGGCTTTGCCGTTATTCCATTTATATTATTAGTCGGATACGGAAATTGATATCGATTATATATTGATTTGTTTTTCTGTGAAGATTCCATAATTAATGGAATGTGATTTGGTTTTATCGTGAACTATGTTTTAAATGACATTAGTTCTTTAACCTAGCTAAAGACAGGATTACATGTCTAACATTGTATTTTGAACTGTATGGTTGATCTCTGCTAAATATACATCTGTTTGGTGGCGGAGAATTTATTCTCTTGCTTAACACCCTTCTTTGAGGTGTACGAGCTCAGAGGTTATATATCGGCAGAAATCAATAGTACGGTGTAGACTGTAGATGCGACATGCTAGTGTTTCCAAGTTAAATAATCATTAATATTGATTTTTGGAAAGATTAAAACTAAGTGGAGTTTTAATGAATCTTTAACTAGATTGAAATGGGAATTGACAATTCAAATTATCAAATTTGGGAAATGATCGAGAATGGAGTATCACCAGTTTTGCTTCTAGCGATAGTTGAATCTTTAATTATATTTGAACGTAAAATGGTAATTAATTTTACCAATAACACCGTGGTGTTAGATATGGAGTATGACCAGTTTTGCTCCATGGGATGAATAGGTTGGGATTGGGAAATTAAACAAATGATTACTTGGTAAGGCGCACTAATCCCGACTAGTTTGCAAAACCTTAATATGGTTTGAATTGATATCCAAAGGAAGATTAAAGAATAAATTTAAAGAATTTATCTTTGATAAAATTAATGGGTACCTTTCGCAAAGGATATGAATATTTTAATAAAAGAATATTCAGAATTGGAATGAGGCGTATGTTGTGTTTTTATAGCACTTGTTTATTATATACGCGAGTTATTCAGAAAGGCCGGGTTTATACCCATTCTGAATAACTGATTCAACGATAAGTCGATGTTGAAGACGGTGGTTGAAGACCGGAGGTCTTCACATCGTTTGAATGATTACTGATGTCTTGATTGGGCTGTACACCCAAGACAAGGTAATAAGTGGTGATCGTCCAGACGTACTTGGAGATTGACCGGATATGCGAGGACCTCTCTTCTATATTGGACATATGGGAAGAGGAATAAGGTGCCTCCGGTTTCGTTCAGACTGAGAACGAACTTGTAAATGGATGTGTGTCTGACATTGGATTTTATTCTATGTCGATTGATCTCTATTAAGTATATATCTGTTTGGCGGCGGAGAATTTATTCTCTTTCTAAATGCCCTTCTCTGAGACGTACGAGCTCAGAGGTTATATATCGATAGACATCAGTCACATGGCGTGAATTGCCTGTGTGGCATGGTGAGATACAAATGATCAAGGCTTCTGTTGATAAGCAGAGTCTTGTGGTTGATAATCAAAGTACGGCTTTAATATAGCATAGCTTTGTGTATAGTTGTGATTCGCGAGTCTCACACCTCGGTATGGGTCAAAAACAGGATAAGGGATAACATGGAGTGCATGACGTTTCTTTCTAGCTATGGGCGGTGTCTGGGTTTTGCAAGCCCAGACATTTTTATAATTTTACCTATGTGATTGTTGGAATGCGAGGCGTCTCGGTTATATTGGTCTCTACGGAGCCGATGGATAGGTCCGATAGGACCGGGAAACGTGTGTTCATGAATTGCCAATCCACTAATGTAAGTGTGGACCGACCCTACAAGATCCAGGGGTTGCCCAGAGTGTGCAGTTCCGAGACATTTGCTAGAGTGTCTCAACGCGGAAAGGAGTACATCCCTTGCCTAGACTCGTGACGGAAATCCAATTTCCAATATGTGACATTTCGGTTTTGATTGTAGAGCCTAGTATGGCGACATGATATATGGTACCCATGCCATCTAGGATTGATACATTTATATTTGAAGTTGTTTTGACACTATACACTTATAATAGTATCAAATGATTTGTTTTAGACGTACCATGCATGTTTTGCTATTATAAGGGAAAACCCTATCCTCCGGCTTGCGTTGCATTGTGTGATGGGACCTGTGTCTTATAATAGCTTCATTTTTCCAAAAAGCATTGCGCTGTTTATTCTATGCACTGGTATTCTTGGGAGGAAAGCCGTTCCGTGTTATACGGCGTGGTCCCTTGATTTACTTTATTTGTAAAGTAAAGATTTAATAACGGTTTTAGTTCTCACACCAGTCACATGAATGACCTGGAGTTTATTGTTTTAACCTAAACTCTGGGTGCCCCTATTTTCCACACGGGCAGCTAGTAGTTTTGGTTTTGCAGATTTATATTCATAGGATCCTGGTTTACAACTGGAGATATATCCGGAAAACTCTGTATCCATGTATCTGTTTCGGTTGTGTTTTATATTAATTTTCCGCTGCATTGTAATTTGCAAATCTATGATATTTATCAAATGTATTTTATTTGTTCATACTCTGTATATTCTTGTACTCTGATGTAAATTGTTGTAATAAACATTGAAATGTTCTTCTGTTTGTGTTCTGATTTTTCGTGTTCTCAACTCAATCCGGGCTTTCCTTTACGGGGAAGTTTGGGTCGTGTCAGTTTGGTATCAGAGCTTTTGTTGCTAGAGCTCGAGAACAAGGTATATTAGAACCGAGCGAAAGAATTCACCAGAGATTGGATTAGTAATATCCCATGAGAATGACTCGTTAGAGAAAGGATCAGTAGTATCCTAAAACGAGTGTGAAGAGTGTTGTTTTAAAATAAAAATTTAAAAACAAATTTTGTTTTAAAAATTTAAACCAATTTATACGTATTTGAATATTTATTTTATATTAAATTTGGACAATCGAATATATAAAGATTTTGCATATATGCCTTGCAAACGTATATTCGAAGTTTTAATATACTGGATAGATATAGAATCATACTCTAGTAGCCTGAAGATGATTCTGACGATTGAGTACTCATCATCAGAATTTGTGTTCGACTGACGAAAGTGGGATACCTATATATTTCCAATTGACTGGTGTGAGAACCAAAAACTAGATAGGGTCTATTGTTGTGACTTGGCATTAAAAATGAATTTTTGTATGTATAAAGGTTATGTGTTTGAAACGATAATCAACTAATTGATTGCTGATTGTGTTGTTTGATTAATTAAAATTTTGAACCATTAAGCCAAATTGAAAATTATTAGAAATTGCATGCATATACATGTATATACATTGAACATGTCATAACAGGGAAGCTAAGCAAAGGAATAAAATTGTATGCTCGGTAAATAGGTACATGTTTACTAATTTATTGAGTTAGCCACTTGGATTTTTCTTTTTCTTTTTATGATGAGAGGGCCTATGTGGCGGTTTGGGGATTTTCCCGATGCTCCCCGTACAAAGGAGGTTATGGCGAAATTTTTCGAAAATTTAGGGTGTTAGCCAAATTTTTGAAAAATTAGAAATTCTTAGAATTTGAAAAGTTGAAGAATGAAAGCTAGAATGAAAGTTGAGTTGTTTGGTTAAACAACTTTCGGCTTCGTTCCTTTTCGAGGACGAAAAGATTTTAAGTGGGGGAGATTGTAACAACCGGAAAATCAAAACCAATTTAAATTTTTTGTTTTGGCAATTTTAATGAATTATGAATATTTAAAATGATTTATTTTAAATAATAACGACTAGAAATTTATTTTGAATAGAATTAGAATGTATATATTTGTTTAAATCGGAATTAGAATATAAATATTTATTTTAATTATAAAAGGAATTGGAAATGGCGCGGTAGTTTGAAAATTCAATTTCAAATTTCAAATGAATATACAGAATTCAAAATAAACCTGATTTTAGTGAAACCAAAAATATTAGAATCTATTTGAAAATATCTTTCCAACGAATTTGAAAAATCCAAATTTCATAGCGGGAATAAAAAGTTATGCCCAGTTGAAAATTCAGAATAGTCGCTATGGAATTTTAGCCCTTAAAAATAACAATTTTGCAAACGACCTCCGTTTTCGACAAAACCACTTTTGTTGGATCCGGAATATCAAATTATTGCTAGATTCCAATTTTCGTAATTTTTGAGATCAATATGTGAGTGTGGCGGATTTAAACGTGTTTGGTAATTTCAGTTTGAATTTAATCGACTGGAAAATGACCATTTTTTAAACAGTCTCCAAATTCGACGAAATTAGTTTTGTTAGGACCAAATCGTCAAAACATAGCTAGATATATTTTTCGGGAATTTGTGTAGTCCGTATGTGGCCCCAATAAATTGAAATGTATGTTTAAATTAAATATATATTGATTTATATTTTAATTTAAAGCAAAACTGATCGAAACGATAGAATTGGCGTACGGGACAAATCCCATTACGTTCGGAATGGGAGTAATTAGCTAGGGGCGATAGTCGTTGGATCTCGTTTGGAATTCTAATGAAAACGGGTATATTTGGAAATTAATTACTAAATAATATAATATATAATTTACACTAAACCGCCACCTTTTCCCTCTTTCTCCTCCCGTCAGGTTCAGAAAAAAGAAGAACGAAGTCGCTGCTCCTAAGCTCGACGCCGATCAGGCGATCGCTACCTCTAGGCGTGCCGCCGTTCGTCAGTGCCCTCCTCGCCGTAGTCGACGCCCCTCTTCCCTTTCCACTCTTTCTCCAATCCAAACCCAAGCCCTAAGCAAAACCCCCAACCCTAAATCGAGCAAACCCTCCTCCGATGCGCCGCAGACTCGCGCCACCCAGTGTGCTACCTCCTCCTCAGCCGAGCGCCAGAAACCACCCCCTCTCTTCGATCCAGCGATAAAAAGGTAATCTTTAATTTATAAAATCAGTTTTCACTTGTAAAACCAGCCTTTAATTTATAAAATCAATTTTATTTATATAAAGGTTAGATTTTTATTTATTTAAAAGTTTAGATTACATTTTTATAATGATAAAGATTATATTTTTATTGCGAAAAGATTATATTTTTTCTATTTGAAAAGATTATATTTTTCTATAGGAAAAGATTACATTTTTATAAAGGGAAAGATTATATTTTTATAAGCGAAAAGGTTTGATTTTTAAAAGAAGTGAATTTTAACAATGAAGAAGACATGATTTTTTAAAATGAAATGGTAAGATATTTCTTTGAATGGCATATAAAAAATTATAATTTTTATATATGTAGCAAAGTAAAAATATAATTTTTATATGAATTACATTGAAATAAAAATACAATTTTTACATGTAGAGGTTTGAAATAAAAATACGATTTTTAAATGTAGAGATTTGAGATAAAAATTTGATTTTTATATAAGTTAATGATTTAAAAATGCGATTTTTAGTTCGATAAAAATTCAATTTTTATATATATGAAGTAGCGATAAAAAATTGATTTATATATATATATATATATGAAGTAGCAATGATTTTTAATATGAACAGCATAGAAAAGACTGCGTTGGAATTTCGGGCAAATCCAAACCATCATCCGCTAAAGAATGGAGGAGTGGATTCCAAAGGTGAGAACTCCTCACTATAATTTTCTTTATATAGTTATTTATTGTATAACTGCATATACAAACTGCTCCCGTCGTCCACAGACCATGGACGACTTGTTTGATTGTATTGTGTTGTGGAAATTGATTGTGATTGTGATGTGGAATGGATTGGAATATAAAATATTCATGTGTTGAATAAAGTGTTAGAACAATAAAAATATCAATTTTATTGTATAAATTAATGAAATAAAATATTTACTGAAATATAATAAATATTCATTTACAAATCGGACGATTTGTTTATGTATACCCATTTGATTGATATTGATTGGGAAGATATATTTTACACATCGCCCAACTGCACAAATAAAATCTGTGCTTGTTGATTGAAACCCCACATGGGTATTGGGATGATATTTGACGTACACTAATCTCAATTGTTTAGTTGTATGTCGATCGATTTGTTGACAGGCTATGGTAAGTGTTACATATTTATATTTAATGCTTATGCAGTGTAGAATGCACTCTGGATGATGGTTGAGTGTTTATCATTGTTGTTCTATACATGTGTTATATGAAATCCATATAAATAACATTATATGGTAATTGATTGTGTCTGATTCCAGTTCAGAAAGAATGAATTTTTTAAAATGACGAATATTTTAAAATAATGAATAGTTTAAAATAATATTCAGTAAAAGATCAAAATCCGATTTTGATGTCCGATTGGGATGGACATGAAAATATTTAAATATATAAAGCCATGCTGATTAGATTAACGCCATTTTGACGTTAACGATATTTATATCGATTTTATTCATTTTTATAATGAATATCGAAATGGAAGTGATTTCAAAATCTAATGTTCTGAAAATATTATCATTTATATATTGATGATATGGAATATTCAATTTTGATTTGAAATTGAATATGAAGCTGAAATCGTTTTGAAAACGAATATAAAACGTTTTATAAAATACATTTTAAATGGAAATCAACGAAATGTATATAATATATATATATTATATATATATTTAATGGCCTGAATAGAACGCGCCGCGTCGCGGTAGTTCGCGAATTTCGATCATTGAGTTCGAATTGATGTTACAGGAGATCCAACCGTCGGATTCTCCTAAAACTAGAACCGTTGGGTTCGTATCGAAAAGAGATTTCCAATGAATATAAGAGATTTTAAATCTAGCGGTTTGATTTGGAATTATGTCCAAATCAAATTTGGAAAAGGTCGGTGTAAGTGCAGTTCGATGACCGTTTATGGAAATCGACTGTACGGGCCTTGGTAAAATTATTAAAATATCGATAATTTGTGTAAAATCATAACAAATGATTTGGAAAGAATTGGGATGAAAAAAGTCATATTTGAAAAGATAAAAATATATTTTTATCGAAATGAACAAGTTATGAACTAGAATTATAATCCAATATTTTTAAATAAATAAATTGGATTTGAAGTCGTTTTAAAAATAACTAGAATTTCCAATATATGAATTAGAATGGATTTGAATTGAAATTATCTTCGAAATATTTTGATATTGGATTCCGTGATTATACGGACATTGTGGAGGAATTTGGAAAATATATATATATATATATATATGTATATATATATATATATATCGTTATTCCCAATATGATATTTGTTGGTTTTAGAATTTGATACTGAATATAAGTCGGTATATTTTCTATTCAGAGCCTTGTATTTAATATCAAATTGGTTTTTGGGTTTGTCGTGAATGGTGTTTTAAATAACACTTGTTCTTTAACCCGATTAACAATGGAATAAGATTTTGGGTTTGTCGTGAATGGTATCTTTAATAATACTATTCTTAAACCCAATTGAGTGAAGAAAATTAGAAACTAACTGGAGATTAGCAAAGTTGAATGGTTTCCTGGGTATTGATCTGATGTTGGTTTCGGCCTTCGGGATTTATACTTAGGGAATTGTTCTCTTACTAATTTACGGTTAGAGACTGATAGGATGGGGTCTTCAGTAACACTGTTCTTAAACCCCGTGTGAAAAGAATAAATCTTTTAATTAAGATTTAAAGAAGATTTACCAATTAATTAACATTTAATTGGAATTGAAAATGGAATGTGAATTGGGTTTATTGTGAATTGTGTTTTTAACGACATTCGTTCTTTAACCTGATTTACAGTGAAATGTGATTTGGAATTTATAAATCTTTTTACTAAGATTTAATGAGAATTTTCCAAAGTAAAGTTTCCCAATTTAATATATTAAATTGGAATTGAATGGAATTCGATTTGATAATAATCGAAGTGAACCTCTGTGGAGGAAGACTGTTAATACATATGGAATTTAAAAGGCTTTGCCGTTATTCCATTTATATTATTAGTCGGATACGGAAATTGATATTGGTTATATATTGATTTGTTTTTCTGTGAAGATTCCATAATTAATGGAATGTGATTTGGTTTTATCGTGAACTGTGTTTTAAATGACATTAGTTCTTTAACCCAGTTAAAGACAGGATTACATGTCTAACATTGTATTTCGGACTTTATGGTTGATCTCTGCTAAATATACATCTGTTTGGTGGCGGAGAATTTATTCTCTTGCTTAACACCCTTCTCTAAAGCGTACGAGCTCAGAGGTTATATATCGGCAGAAACCAATAGTACGTTGTAGACTGTTGATGCGACATGTTAGTGTTTCCAAGTTAAATAATCATTAATATTGATTTTTGGAAAGATTAAAACTAAGTGGAGTTTTAACGAATCTTTAACTAGATTGAAATAGGAATTGATAATTCAAATTATCAAATATGGGAAATGATCGAGAATGGAGTATCACCAATTTTGCTCCTAGCAATAGTTAAATCTTTAATTATATTTGAATGTGAAATGATAATTAATTTTACCGATAACACCGTGGTGTTAGATATGGAGTATGACCAGTTTTGCTCCATGGGATGAATAGGTAGGGATTGGGAAATTAAACAAATGATTACTTCGGTAAGGCGCGCTAATCCCGACTAGTTTGGAAAACCTTAGTATGGTTTGAATTGATATCCAAAGGAAGATTAAAGAATAAATTTAAAGAATTTATCTTTGATAAAATTAATGGGAGCCTTTCCCAAAGGATATGAATATTTAAACAAAAGAATATTCATAATTGGAATGAGGCGTATGTTGTGTTTTTATAGCACTTGTTTATTATATATGCGAGTTATTCAGAAAGGCCGGGTTTATACCCATTCTGAATAACTGATTTGACGATAAGTGGGCGATGAAGACAGTGGTTGAAGACCAGAGGTCTTCACATCGTTTGGATGATTACTGATCTTTTGATTGTGCTGTACACCCAAGACAAGGTAATAAGTAGTGATCGTCCAGATGAACTTGGAGATCGACCGGATATGCGAGGACCTCTGTCCTATATTGGACATATGGGACGAGGAACAAGGTGCCTCCGGTTTCGTTTAGACCTAGAACGAACTTGTAAATGGATGTGTGTCTGACATTGGATTTTATTCTGTGTTGATTGATCTCTATTAAATATATATCTGTTTGGCGGCGGAGAATTTATTCTCTTGCTTAACGCCCTTCTCTGAGACGTACGAGCTCAGAGGTTATATATCGATAGACATTAGTCGCATGGCGTGAATTGCCTTTGTGGCATGCCGAGATGCAAATGATCAAGGATTCTGTTGAAAAGCAGAGTCTTGTGGTTGATGATCAAAGCGCGGCTTTAATATAGCATAGCTTTGTGTATAGCATTGATTCGCGAGTCTCACACCTCGGTATGAGTCAAAAACGGGATAAGGGACGGCAGGGAGTGCATGGCGTTTCTTTCTAGCTATGTGTGGTGTCTGGGTTTTGCAAGCCCAGACATTTTTATATTTTTACCTATGTGGTTGTTGGAATGCGAGGTGCCTCAGTTATATTGGTCTCTACGGAGCCGATGGATAGGTCCGATAGGACCGGGAAACGTGTGTTCAGGAATTATCAATCCACTAACATAAGTGTGGACCGGCCCTGCAAGATCCAGGGGTTGCCCAGAGTGTGCGGTCCGGAGACATTTGCTAGAGTGTCTCGAAGCGGAAAGGAGTACATCCCTTGCCTAGACTCATGACGGAAATCCAATTTCCAATACATGACATTTCGGTTTTGACTGTAGAGCCTAGTATGGCGACATGATATATGGTACCCATGCCGTCTAGTATTGATACATTTATATTTGAAGTTGTTTTGACACTATACACTTATAATAGTATCAAATGATTTATTTTAAACGTACCAAGCATGTTTGGCTATTATAAGGGAAAACCCTATCCTTCGGCTTGCGTTGCATTGTGTGATGGGACCTGGGTCTTATAATAGCTTCATTTTTCCAAAAAGCATTGTGTTTTTTATTCAATGCACTGGTATTCTTGGGAGGAAACCCGTTCCGTGTTGTACCGCGTGGTCCCTTGATTTACTTTATTTGTAAAGTAAAGATTTAATAACTGTTTTATTTCTCACACCAGTCACATGACTGACCTGGATTTTATTGTTCTAACCTAAACTCTGGGTGCCCCTATTTTCCACACGGACAGCTAGTAATTTTGGTTTAGCTGATTTATATTCATAGGATCCTGGTTTACAACTGAAGATATATTCGGAAAGCTCTGTATTCGTGTATCTGTTTCAATTGTGTTTTGTTTTATTTTTCCGCTGCATTGTAATTTGCAAATCTCTGATATTTATCAAATGTATTTTAATTGTTCATACTCTGTATATTCTTGTACTCTGATGTAAATTGTTGTAATAAACAATGAAACGTTCTTCTGTTTGTATTCTGATTTGTCGTGTTCTCAACTCAATATGGGCTTTCCTTTAAGGCGATGTTTGGGTCGTGTCATCTGAATCTGGCCAGACGTTTGGAAGTTAGTTCAGACGTCTAAAATTTGCTGTTGTACTGGTTGGTTGTATACGATGTCAACTTATTGCTTGATTTTCTTGTGCAGCTTATGGCCCTTTTGTTAATGAGACATGCCTTGAGCGTTTCTCGTGGCGACGATGATGACGATGCTTCTGCATATTTTCTGTAAGTAATTATATTCATCACACTACTTGTTCATGGCATTCATGTAGGATTAACAAAGTACATAAAAATACAAAACATAACTAAACCTCTATAATAATAACAATAAGATTTATAATAGTAGTAAATTAACTAAGATTTATTAAAAATTAAATAAACTTATTGAAATTAACTAAGTATTATAAAAATTAACTAACTATTACAAGAAATTAACTAAGTTTACTAATTTTACAAAAATTAAGAAGTTTAGTTTATAAAAGTTAACTAATTATAAAAATATAAAATATTAACAAGTATTTTATAATAATAATAGCAATTATTAAAAATTAACTAAGTATTATAAAAATTAACTAACTATCATAAAAAATTAACTAAGTTTACTAATCTTATAAAAATTAAGAAGTTTAGTTTATAAAAGTTAACTAAGTATATAAAAATATATAATATTACCAAGTATTCTATAATAATAATAGCAATAATTAAAAATTATGAAAGCATGACCAATTGCTAACATGAACACATGTGTATGGGTATTGGAGATGGGCATCGTTGTGCATTCGGCTATAATCAGAATATCGTTAGGCGCTTCTGAAGATTTCTCAACAATAAGACCGCTTGTGGCAACTGATTACGGAGAAAGCAGTAACTTTTAGATGTTCGTTTTGTTGGTATTCAGTGCAAACATATTTTATGGAATTTTTTTTATTTGTAGATATCGTGACTTTGTTCGACGGATGTTGTGTAAATTTAGTTTATGGTGTTATTTTTTTATGGAAATTATGTAAAGTTTGTTTATTGATGATGTCTTTGTGTATGAATATTGTGTTATATAATTAGTTGGTTGATATATGTTTACATGTTGTTGATATGTTTGTGTATGAATATTTTGATACTACATTATGTAAATGCTGTGATAGATCCAAAAAACGTTGTGATATGTGGCAAAACGCTGTGATAGTAAAGAACATGTAAACTTTGCTGTGATATGTGGAAAAACGCTATGATAATAAAGAACGTGTAAACTTTGAGAAATGCTGTGATTTGTGGCTAAAGGCTGTAGAAAAGGGAAGATAACAACATTTCTGAAACAATATAAAATGTTGTATAAACATAAGGACAACACCATTTGAAACACTGTAATATGTAAATTTTCTACAGCATTTTTGAAAACGTTGTGATATATCCAGGACCTATAACAACGTGTCGGTAGACAACGTTCATCAAAACGCTGTTATAGGCTATAACAGCGTTTTTTCAACGCTGTGAATAGACATATTTGCTGTAGTGGATCTTAAATCCAAAATCAATGATCTTGAATTAAGTTTAAAACGGTTTTAACTAGAGAAAAATCTTTGAATATGCTGCTGAAAAATCAATTTTCTTCTAGTAATAAAAATGGTCTCGAGTTTGGGAAAACAATTGATTTTGAAAAAGTGAATTCTTGTGATTTGAAAAGTCCTTCAAATTATTTCGAGAAGGGTCATTTTGAAAATTTGAACTCTGAAAATTCCAAAAGGTTTTTGAATCACAAACGAGATAAGAATTTGTTTGATAACAATCTATTTAATTCTTTTTGGATCCCAAATGGAAATAAAACAATTTTGACCAAATTTAAACAGATTTGGGTTCCAAAGGGCACAAAAGTAAATTCCAATGGATTGTTATACAAACAGGTTTGGGTACCGAAAGACGTGAACAAAACTGTGAGTCGTTTCACTAATTTTGTTAGACCACTCAATCCCTTAAACTACTAGGTCCCGGAAGAGGCTGAGGAACTACTGTGCAAAAGAGATTTAAATTCAAACTGTTCTTTGTTTCTGTATCATTCAAAGTTCCTTAGCCAAGTTCGCTGAGTTAGAGATTCATTTGCTCACATCGTATTCTTATATGATCTCTAAACTCATCATTATTAATATTTTTTTGTTTATCTCTCCTTCTATTTTTTTATTCTTCTGATTTTGTTATGCTGATGTGTAATAACTTCATCACATTTCTTTTGTTCCTCCTTCTGTTTTTTGCTTGTCTATTTTTTGATTTGAAACTGCTATATTGTTTTGAGCCTTCTTAACTTCAAATTGCAGAATTCATGGTTTTCTGGAAATTCGCTTCATTTGAATAAAACTCTTATGTTTTAATCATTTCCAGATCTTGAATTTAAACTTGTAAGTATCTGCAATTTTTTTTAAGTTTATTTTCTTATTTCTGAATTCCTAACAGTGCTGAAGCATTCTTGTTATATCTTGAACACTGTTAATTTGAACTTTAATTTTTTTTGAAGATCTAAAAAATTAATGAAATTTCACACATCCCTGTTGTTTTGAGGTTCTTCTAATTCACTTTGGAAAGACTTGAAAATTTGTACTCATTACAGCACACTACTATTTTTTAATTATGATAATTTCATTGATTTTTGGGTTGGCTTGGATATTTCTGATTTGAATAGCATTTGGCTTGATGGTATCGGAGCCAAGAAATTCTTTTCATTCATGATCATTTTTTGTTAGATATTTGATGGTTTGAAATCATTTGAAATAATTGATATTTTGAATCTCACACACCTCTTAGATTTGAAATTAGTAATCTTGTGTGATGATTCTTTGTATCTCAAAATTCACATTTATTCAAATGATTTCAAATAAACCGTTTTTATTTTGAATCATGAATTATCTCCCCTACTTGACGTAAATATTCTGAAAGTCTCTCTTGTGCTTGTGAGAAATAATTGTGAAAATTTCTTTGAATTTCTGATCCTGAATCTCACTCTTATTTCATGACCATTTGATTTGAATATTTGTTTGTTTGAAATTATTTGAAATTATTGATTTCGTGAATCTCACACACATCTTGGATTTGAAACTTATAATCTGGTGTGATCAATTCATTGAATCTTGAAATTATCATATTCCTTCAAGTAATCTAAAATAAACTATATTTCTAATCTTGGGTCATGAATCATCTCCTGTAACTGTCAAAATTCTCTTTCAAGTTTGCTTTGAAATTAGTTGTTGTGCTGCTCTGATAAAAGGAATCATTTTGAAAATGGTTTTTGATAACTGCTTGTTTTGGTATCATGTGTTTTTCTGATAAAAGGTTCAAAGATTTTCTGATTGACATAACTACTCTGAATTGAAAATCTTTCTTATGCTACATCCTGAAATTCATTCTGAAATCATGATCACTTACTTGGATATTGTTTTGTTTGAAATCATTTGATATTGTTTAATATCTTGAATCTCACACATTCCTTGGATTTGGTATTAATAACCTTGTGTGATCGATTCATTGAATCTTGAAGTTTTCACATTCCTTCAAGTGATTTGAAATAAACCGTTTATTTAAATCTTGGATCATGATTTGTCTTCTTAGACTTACTGTAAATTTTCAGAAAACTTTCTTGTGGAACTTATTCTAAATGTGTATTGCTGCTCTGATAGATGGAATGGATCTGAATTATTTGAATTATTTGCTTGGGCTTTGTGATTGGATACCGTTGTCTGAGATAGCTTTGTTAGCCACCAGGGTGGTATTAAAATCCCCGTTAGCAGAGAAAACAAGTGGTATCAGTTTGGAAATGCTGAAATTTTTTATTGATCTGATTCTCATTCCGTGTGTGTGTATATATATATTCCCTCTTGTGTTGTATATATCATTTTAAATTCCCTCTTGTAATTGATTTTTCAATTTTAAAATCAATAATTGATTATTTATTCAGAAATTGAAATGAATAACAAAAATAAACTGTATTTAGAGCTCATCAAAATTATTATCATATTATTGAAATTTTAATGAGTTGTAAATATGGTATATTTCACAATAGAGGAGATTTTATTTAAATTTTCATGATGATTGAACAGTTGTTATAATATCTTTGAATTGGCGGTTATTTCACGAACATCTCCTTTATCGACCATTATTCTGCCATCTACCATGATTTTATGTTAATGTGGAGAGTTTAATATTTTTTTAAATCATCTTAAAAAAAAGTTGAAATATTTGTGATGGAATTATGACTATATTATTTTTCAGAATTAGTGATAATTGAAAAGTTTCAAGAATCACGGTACAGTTAAGCATATTTAATAATGTGATTGATTTTAGAAATTTATTTCACAAACCATTTCTGTACCTATCACGTTTCTATCATCTGTATTGGTTTTATATAGTAAGGAGTTTTTTCTTTTGAAACAGAAAATAGTAATAATAATATAATATTCATAAGTGTTTCTCTAACCTAAAATTCCAAGCTCTGGTCATGTATGGTTATGAGATTGCTTATTTTTAAGCTGCAACTGGCCTCATTTAAAATTCCAAGATCTAGTTATGTGTGGTCAGTGTACTCTTAAATGAAAAGAAAAAGAAAAGGAAATAATTTGCTAAATAAAAGTTTTATATGAAATTCTCCTTGGTGTGTATAAACCAGCCTATCAATCCATTTTTCTGTTTTGTGAATTGTGTTAATATTTTATGATATATTATGATTTGTTGATTGGTAGCTATTGGGATTTGAGATTATTTTATTTTCTCACTTAAATGGAATTTATAATCGTTGTCCAAATTCATCACTATTTTTGTGCTAAAATTTTATAAAAATTCTTGTGAAATAATTGGAAATCATTCATTTTAAAACTCTCTTCATTCTTATAAAATTCATCGTAAATCCGTCATTCTACAATGTGAAATTTGCCGTTGATTCCTAGAATATTATGATTTTTGTTTGATTAATTGAGATTTATGATGAACGTTCTTCCTCTTAAGCTGATATTATATTTTTAGTCAATTTTTCATCACTATTTTAATTTCTGTATCCTTTTGATGATAACAAGAGGGGGAGAATGGGTTAAGATTTTGATCGATGAGTGGATATTCTATGAATTTTTTTAATATTGAAATTTCAATTATTGTTTTTCATTCATGCACATATCTTGGGGGAGTTTTGTTGTAGGGGGAGCATATAAATAGGGGGAGTTCAATAATTCACTATTAAACACATTTATTCCAATATTATACTCAAAATCTTATTTTTATGTTTGTCATCGTCAAAAGGGGGAGATTGTTGAATCTAACAATTCTATGATTTTTGTTTGATGATAACAAACATATATTTGTTATTATAAATATGTTTGTAATTGTACTGTTATACTACATCACATACAGAATATAATATTTATATTTAAATGGAGTACTACTGCACAATAATTTAAATATTCAAACAGTATTTTATTTAAATCTAATATTTTATTTCAACAGTACAATTTATAACTTCACTATTTGTACATCTCACGATAATACAATACATTTAATATTCAATTTCATTTACCCATCAGTTGCTCACTACAGTTCACTCAGTCACTCAATTATACAGTTACTCACTCATTTATACACTCATATACTTTTTCATAGCTTTGTACTCTATCTTCTGTTTGCTTCACTGTCGGTCCAATCTTCTGCTTACCTGTCACAGAAGAAACACACAGTAATCTGGAACAAAAATATTTTATATTCTAGCAATTATAATTTTATTTTTAAATTTTATTTGCCTCAGAATTTTTGGGTGTTTCACATCATTTTTCATGACTTGATCTGATTTATATATCCATCTATCTGTGTCTAGACAGCTTGTGATATTCACAGTTATACACTGTAAATACCACAAGGCAGACATCATCTGTAGTGCTCACATATTTACATACATACATACATACATACATACATACATACACACATACATACATACATACATACATACATATATATATATTGCATGTGCACTATACATGTATACACATACATTGTATGTATATACACATTTTTGTGTGTAGGGCAATATGCTTAGAAAGGGACCAATATATCGAATATGATGTGTTAGGTGAAGCTAGTCAATATTTTCATGCCACTAGTATCCATATACACTGAAGCAACAAATACAAACACAATCACATATATATATATATATATATATATATATATATATATATATACACACACACACATGTGTGTGTGTGTGTGTATACATATGCATGTATATGGTGATACATGCACCCTAATAGCAATGTATAAGCCCATACATGCACAAGTCGAGCTCATGTGAATTGCACAAGAACACAAGCCAGTAATCATATACAATGCAAGCATGAATATTCAAGTGCAACTCAACATGTATGTGTACACAAATACCAAGGCAACAAGTTCATCTCAACATGGCAGTGTAATGATGCTCAACAAATCAAGTAGTCGAGCAACAATGAAAAATGAACATGGCAATGAAACATCACAACCAAGACAAAAAGCATGGACCAAAATGGACAACAATGCAGCATGGTGGAACAGCAAGAAGGTCAAGCATCATGGTGCAGAAGTGAAGAACTACACACAAGTGCATGTGCATTCTCAAAGGCAACGAGTTTAAATGCAAGTTCATGGTTCATCAGTCAAATATATACATGCGGCAAGGATAGTATGATACAACTCGAGTTTTTCACATGCCATTTGCAGCTAGTGTTATTTAAGTGTTCGGGAACATTGCAACAATTACTGGATCATGACAGCTCATATGAAAAGAAAAAATTAAGCAATATATTAGCCAAGTCAAATTTTCAAAGTAGGTCAAAATTTCATAGTAGAACAATTTGGGCAAGGTTATTAATGTGCATGAATACAATTCTATATTTATTTTTCAGAAGCATGCAATGTTCAAAAAAAAAAACAAATCAGTTTTTAGCCAAAGATATATTTCCTGAAGTGAACATTCAATCTCAATATCACGCATATTTAAGGGGCCACATATTTAATTCCAAGTTATTGCCAAAAAATCTGAATATGGCAGAAAACCAAATTGAATTAGTAATGGCAACATTCACAACAATTCATCAATCACGCAAGAAATTAAAAAGCCATTGGAAGCACGTTAATCTTGCAACATAATGAAAGCCATGGAAAACCAACGTTCATAGCAAAAGGGGAAACAGGCATCTAGCATGCAAGAAATTATATTTCCAGAAATTACTCAACCTTTTGTGGTAACAGTTAATTTATTGGAAAGTTTGGATTCACATGTTTTCAATTCACAGCATTTAGGGAGGCCACAAATCTTATATAGATATCTCCAGAAAATCACCGTGTATAATTAGCAAGTAAACAACTCGGCAAAAACTGTTTTTGGCAAGAAATCATTTTTGAAATCAATCCATTCACTCCCAATCTCACATTCACAGATAATTCAAGAATCACGCAAGGGAGTTCAAGGGAACACAAACAACATGTTTTATTTTCAGAATTGCTTAAGTTAATCAAAGCCGATTGATTTCAAACCGTGGCAAAAAAATCCTTCAAGATCAAATAATCAGACCAAGGCAATTTAATGAAATCATAGAGTTATAGGATTCTATAACCCTATATATTCACCTACTCCATCATCGGATATATATCGATTAATCGAAACCACAAGCAAACAAAAAAAAATTCAAGGAAGAATAAAAAAATCAAAGACCTCACGTTTTTGGTTTTCAATCGAAAGCACTCCTAAATTGATTGACAAAGAGGAGCAGTCACTAAGCATCATCAGATTCGAAGCATCAAAGATTTAATTCAGAAACAAATGATTGAACTTACGATTTAAGGGATTTTGCAAAACCCTAATTTCACCGGCCATCAAAAGTAAATGGGAAAGCCAATATTTCTTTGAAGAGTGAAAGCAAATAAAGGGGTCGGTCATATTATATTGAAAAGGGGGTTTTAAGTTTGTTTTTATTTTATATTGTTTTGGGTTTTTTAAACTCTTGTAAAATTTTCGTTCAGTTTTCTAGTTTGTTTGTAAAACTAGGTCATCTAGTTATAGGGTTTTAACTAGCAGTTTTCTAGTGTCTGTAATAACTAGGGGTTACTAGCTTCCAGTTTGTAGCTAGGGGAAAATCTGATTTCGGGGACCATAATCAGTATCGGGTTTTGAGCATAGGATTATAACATGAGCAGGGTTTGCGAGTTTATAAGGTTTTGTAAGCGGAATATGTTTTAATACCTAGTAAAAATCTTGGGAATGCAGCAATAGGCTGGGTTTGCCGAAGCTGGGTAAAAATTGTGTTATTTACTTCTGCATTTATATTTATCTGTTATTATCTGTGCTGTGATATATTTTAAAATCTCAAATTAACTTAATAAACCCTATTCACCCCCCACTAGGGTTAATCTAGATCCAACACGTCGTTGTACTCCACTCAACATCATCGCGGCAGCCAACAAAAGTCTCTTTAATCATCACGATATTGGTATATTTAAGTATGATTTTTTAAAACCGATTTTGTGATTCTATTCGGATTTTATATGAATTTGAATCATCTTGTTTTCGTATTTCTGCGTAAACCCTAATTAAAATAGTCGATTTAAACCTAATTGCATTGGTTGATTTTATTTTATCCTGTCTGTGGATATCTGCCTGAAATAGTTGGTTTAACCCTAATTACAATGATTTAACCCTAATTGAAATATTGATTTAAGCGCTTTTATTATATGTTGTTTGAATTTTGTTTTGGTTTTATATACTTGAATTAACGCATGTTTTGTTATTTTTGTTGCTTTGAAATGATCAAATTCCAACTGCCGGATTTTTTATGTTATACAGTTTTATCTGTTTTACATCTTTGTGGTAAACCTTCTCTTAAGTTCATGTATGCATATCATAAACTTATAGAAGAGGAACTTGTTTTCTTTCGTAAATTCGCTAAAGAAGAAACAAGTTTTGCTAAAAAAAATGTTTGACTACATGTTGTTAATGATTTACCGATTTATAACTGATTCGATTTCCGATCAGATAGACAAAGACTATTATTGTGTGTGCCAATAAAATTACTAATGACTGATGATGAACATATGACCCAGAACTGCAAAAATACTTTTTAGGCTGAACATTGTATGTAGATACTACCGATCATGCATGCTAAGGAAATTACAACGTTAAATCATGTTGATATTTTAGTCTTCTTCCATAAAAAAATATATTAGACAATTTTCTTGGCTTCTCAACTGTACATATTTTGCACCAATTGCTAGTGCAATGGAAGACCCACCACGAAACTTCTATCCTCAACACCTGTTAAATTTTTACAAATCAATAGGTAACAAATGAGTAAAATAAATATATTTAAATTGTTCTTATATTCGAATGCACATGATGTTATAATCATTACATATGCAGTTTTTTCCAAAATTTCAACTGGTGTTATATATAGTTTTTTTAATTAACTATAATTATGAATATAGTTTCGATCTATTTAGGTATCCACGTTAAAATATTTGACAGGGTTCAAGCTTGTTATCTTTTTCTTAAAATTATATTAAAATCATGAATTAACAACACAATATTTTCATATTCTTTGTACTTCTTGATAATACCATGTATATTTCAACTATATGTTATACAAGCCTGGTAATTATTCGCATAGTGTACAAGGATCCTTTGGATTTGCATTCATTTTGCATGCACATGTCCAATCTATGCTTGGTTTGCAGTTTCGTTCCAAAAGTTAATGCATCATTTATAAGAAGATTGGATGTCTATTTGGGTAATAACTTCAACGTATGCTTATTTTTTTGATTACAACAGGTAACCCATTTATACGTCAAAAATTGGAAACTTATTTGTCTTAATATGTCGATGATGGAAAAAGATTGGGTTTTTTTAAACAGGTGATAAAGAAACCATGTTGAACTTAATACGTATTTTGAGAATTAGAACCTATAATCTAATATTAAAACTCAAAATTTTTTATGTTCTTAACTTTTGTCATAGAACTAGTATAGAGTATCGACAAGGAGCAATCAATTTCGTGCATGCTAAAAAGAGGAATATTGTTGGGTATTCCAGCCCATATTTGGCATAATTTTATGCAGGCATATTTGGCATAATTTTATGCAGGCATATTTGGCATATCTTTTTATGCAGACCATGCCTAATTTGTGGGTGAGATTTATTGGTTTTGTCTTTTTCCCAGATTTGTTGTGCAAGCATGCCTTTTGTGCAACAATATCTTTTCTTTTCAAAGACATTTGGGAGATTACTCACATTTTTGGTATGCACATTAAAAGAAAAGAGGGTTAATATAACCAGATCTGGTCACATAAGGCAATAGCAGTTTTTGGTCATTTATCATCTTCTTCAAGGTGTTTTGGTCTTCAAGATTGAGCTTTATTCTAGCTCAATTCACCGCTGGCCTGAAGTGCACACATAGGGTGTTCTCTTACACATTTTTCATCTCTTATTGTTTTTGGATTCCGGTGATTAGAAGCGAATCTTTTGTAAACATTTTGGGGTTGTTTTCCCTTTTTGGTTTATCAATAAGAGAAGTGGGTAGACTCCTTAAGAGGTCTCGTGGTTTTTACTCTTCACATCGAAGAGGTTTTCCACGTATAAAATCTTGTGTGTTGCTATTTTACTTTCATCATATCTTTTTTATTTGAATGGTGTGTTGATTAATTGTCTTGTGTGTGATATTGTGGGTGTAGCTTGAAGTAACCCCTAATCGATCCTATCTAATTGGTATCAAAGCTTGAGGTAGGTTATTTATCACACTATGGAGTCGAGCAGACATAGCTCAATGATTAAGTTGACATCAACCAACTATTCTATTTGGAGACCTATGATGGAAGACTTGTTATATTGCAAGGATTTACATGACCCAATTGAAACCGTCACTAGTTCGAGTGGTATTATCTCTAAACCTTCTAAACCCGATAAAATGGAAGAGAATGAATGGATAAAGTTGAAAAGGAAAACTTTAGGAACCATTAGACAATGGGTTGACATTAGCATTTTTAACCATGTGTCACAAGAGACTGATCCATATGATTTGTGGAAGAAATTAGAAGGTTTCTATGAGAGGAAAACCGCCCATAACAAAGCTTCATTGATTAAAAGGCTTGTTAATCTAAAGTTGAAAGGTGGAAAGTCAGTTTCTGAGCATCTTAGTGATTTCCAAGACATTATTAACAAGTTGACAACTATGAAGATCATTTTTGGTGATGAATTGCAAGCTTTGTTCTTATTGAGTTCTTTGCCAGATAGTTGGGAAACTTTAGTTGTGACCATTAGTAATTCAGCTCCAGATGGTGTGCTATCTTTGGATGTGATCAAAGAAAGCATGTTTGATGAAGAAATTAGAAGAAAGGAGATTAGAGTTGACAATTCACAAGCTCTTGTTGTGGAGAATAGAGGAAGAAGCAAGAGCAAAGGACCCAAAGGTCGTGATAACTCAAGAGGAAGATCCAAGTCTAGTGATGGAAAGAATCACTTCATATGCAACTATTGCAAGAAGCCTGGCCATATTAAAAAGTATTGCTTTCGTTGGAAAAGAGAACATGGGAAGAAGAATGATTTTCAGAAAGAAGGCGATGATAAAAATGTTGCAGCAGTAGCCTCTAAAAGTGATGATGATGTCACTTTAATTTGCGCAACTAGTGAATGTCATCATGTTAGCAGTACAGATTCTGAGTGGCTGGTTGATACAGGTGCTTCATATCATTGTGTTCCTAAGAGAGAGTATTTTTTGAATTATCAAGCAGGTGATTTTGGCAATGTCAAAATGGATAACCAGAGTTCAGCAAGCCTAGTTGGGATTGGTGTTATTCGTGTGAAGACTAATGTTGGATGCATGCTTACATTGAAAGGTGTACGCCATATTCCGGATTTGCGTCTTAATTTGCTTTCAGCTCATATTCTTGATCAAGAAGGCTTTCGTCACACATTTGAGAGTGACAAGTGGAAATTATCCAAGGGATCCATGACAATTGCAAGAGGCGAGCTGTGTTGTTCTTTGTACAAGACATATTTGACTGTATGTTTTGGTGAGCTCAATGCAGTGGAAGAAAAAGATTCTCCTAATTTGTGGCATCGAAGATTGGGACACATGAGTGAAAAGGGTTTGAAATGTTTAGCAGGTAAATCTCTTATTCCTGTCAAGAATACAATTTCTCTTAACCCTTGTGATCATTGCTTAGCAGGAAAACAACATAGAGCTTCTTTTGCTAGAAAGTCTACAAGAAAGCAGGCTAAGTTGGAGCTTGTACATTCGAATGTATGTGGTCCTATTGAGGTTAAATCCAATGGTGGCAACAAATATTTTGTCACTTTAATTGATGATGCTACTAGGAAGACATGGATTTACATTTTGAAGACCAAAATCCAATTGTTTGAAACTTTTCAGAAGTTTCATGTTATGGTGGAAAGGGAGACAGAAAGCAAGTTAAAGTGCCTTCGTTCAGACAATGGTGGAGAGTATACTTCACATGAGTTCAAGAATTATTGTGCACAATATGGTATTTGACATGTGAAGACAGTTCCAGGCACTACCCAACACAATGGTGTAGCTGAGAGGATGAATAGAACCATTGTGGAGAAGGTGCGATGCATGTTGAAGATGTCCGATCTACCAAAGTCATTTTGGGCTGAAGCAGTGAATACAGCAGTTTATCTGATCAACCGTTCTCCATCTATTCCACTGGGGCTTGACATTCCGGAGAGAGCATGGAAGGGATGTGATCCTGTATATACACATCTTAGAGTATTTGGATGCAAGGTATACATGCATGTGCCAAAAGACCAAAGATCAAAGCTGGATTCCAAGACTAATCCATGTGTTTTTGTTGGCTATGGTGATGAAGAGTATGGGTTCAGGCTATATGATCCAGAAAAAGGAAAGGTAGTAAGAAGCAGAGATGTAGTGTTCTTTGAGCATGAAAAAGGTGCAGAACTTTTGAGTGCAAGGTATCATACTAGCTCAGATTTTTTTATTGATACCACTGATGTTTCTTTGTCCCCTACTCGTGGTTTTGTTGAACTGCCAATACAGGTTGATCTTGATGCAACACATGAAGGTGTTGATGATGCACAGCTTGATGGTGCACATTTTGATGATGTTCATGATGAAGCTCAACCAAATGGAGAAGTGGCTTATGAGTAGGGGGATCAAATTGCCCCACAAGTGGATGATGCTCAAGTTAGAAGGTCAACCAGAGAACATAAACCATCTACAAGATAACCAAGCACAGATTATATCTTAGTTACAGCTGATGGTGAGCCCGAGATCTTCCAAGAAGTGTTGTCTAGTCGAGACAAGAATTTTTGGCTTGAGGCTATGAAATAGGAGATGGATTCTTTGATGAAGAATCAGACTTTTGAGAAAGTGAAACTTCCAAAAGGCAAGAAAGTTTTGAAAAACAAATGGGTTTTCAAGAACAAGAAAGATGGTGAGAAGATAGTAAAGCGCAAAGGTAGATTGGTAGTCAAAGGATGCAATCAGAAAAAGGGCATTAATTTTGATGAAATTTTTTCACCAGTTGTCAAGATGACTTCTATCAGAACCATTTTGGGTTTAGCAACAAGTTGTGACCTTGAATTGGAACAACTTGATGTAAAAACCGCATTTTTACATGGTGATTTGCAGGAAGAAATCTACATGGAACAACCTGAAGGATTTGAAGAAAAGGGAAAAGAAAAACTTGTTTGCAAGTTGAAGAAGAGTCTTTATGGACTTAAGCAAGTACCAAGGCAGTGGTATCACAAATTTGATTCATTTATGACAAGCAATGGTTACAAGAGGACTGTTGCACATCCTTGTGTGTATTTTAGAAAGTTTCCTAGCGATATCTTCATTATTCTTCTTTTATATGTGGATGACATGTTGGTAGTTGGACAAAACTTAGAATTGATTAGCAACTTGAAGAAAGGTTTGTCCAAGTCATTTGACATGAAGGACATGGGTCCTGCAAAGCAAATCTTAGGCATGGAGATTGTTCGTGACAGAAAAGCTAGGAAGTTGTGGCTATCTCAAGAAAAATATATTGAACGTGTGCTTGAAAGGTTCAATACGAAGCATGCTAAGCTGGTTTGTACACCACTCGCATCTCATTTTAAGCTAAGTAAGAGGGATTGTCCAACAACGGAGAAGGAAAAAAGCAAGTATGTCTTCTATTCCTTATTCATCTGCAGTTGGTTCATTGATGTATGCTATGGTGTGCACTAGGCCAGATATTGCAAATTCTGTTGGTTTGGTGAGTAGATACTTATCCAATCCTAGTAAAGTTCACTGGGATGCAGTAAAGTGGATTTTCAGATATTTGCGTGGTACTTCTAGATTTTGCTTATGTTTTGGAGGTAGCAAACATGTTCTTGAGGGGTATACAGATGAAGACATGGCTGGTGATATTGATAGTTGAAAATCTACCTCAGGTTATGTGTTTACATTTTCAGGGGGAGCCATTTCTTGGCAATCCAAGTTACAAAAGTGTGTGGCTTTATCTACAACCGAGGCAGAGTATATAGCAGCTGTGGAAGCATGTAAAGAGATGCTTTGGTTGAAGAGGTTCCTTCAAGAGTTGGGTTTGCAACAAGAAGAGTATATAGTATTCTGTGACAGTCAGAGTGCTATGGATTTGAGCAAGAATTCCATGTATCATGCACGCACTAAGCATATTGATGTTCGGTTTCATTGGTTAAGAAATGTGATTGAAGAAAATATGCTCAAGTTAAAGAAAATTCATACAAACAAGATTGGTGCAGATATGTTGACTAAATTGGTTCCAGGAAACAAGCTTGATGTTTGTAGCAAGCTTGTGGGAATGAGTTTCAAATGATGATTGAAGCATGCACATCTTCCCCAAGTTGGGCTGGAGGGGGAGATAGGAATATAAGAAGTGTAGACAAAAACTATGCCCTTGTAAAGATTGTCAAAATCTTAGTCGTCAAGATGACCAAATCATCGTTGAACATTTAATTATAAAAGGAATGGATTCTAAATACATGGGTAGTGTATGGTTTAACCGAGGTAAAGAGATTAATGTATAGAAGAAAATAAATATGTTTGATTTACATGATCTATTCAAGATGATTCACTATGAACATGAAGATTTTTTGAATCATGATTTTTTTATGACGATAAAGATAATGTTTGTTTTCAAAGAAAGAGGATGAGTTACTCAAGAACTTGGAAGATGCAGAAACTCCATTAATTATATCCTGGTTGCACAGATCACACAAAATTATTTGTCATCATCGTCTTGTATAATCTTAGGTGTGAGACTGGCTTCTCTGATAATGTGTTCGATAAGCTTTTAACCATGCAACATTTATTTCTGGCGAAGGACAACGTTCTTCCCAAAACCTTATATGAAGTAAAGAATTTTTTTAGACCATTCGACATGGGTTTTGAAAAGATACATGCATGTGAGAATGACTGTTGCTTTTTCACAAAAGAATATAAAGATTTAGAAACTTGTCCAAAACGTGGTTCTTTGAGATGGAAGAAAAATTAAGATACTGAAGAGGTTATATGAGGTATTCCAGTTAAGGTATTGAGATACTTTCCTATAATTACGAGATTTGGAAGAATGTATAAATATCAAAAGATGGCTGAAGATTCAAGATGACATTTTAATAACAAAAGCGATGGAAAAATGCATCATTCCGTGGATTCTATGACATGAAAAATGGTGGATGATAAGTATAAATCTTTTTCATCTGATCCACGCAATCTTAGGCTTGGCCTCGCTAAAGATGGATTTAATCCATTTTCCATGTTGAGTTCGAAATATAGTTGCTGGTCGGTAATGCTTGTGACATAGACTCTCTCTCCTATGTTATGTATGAAGAAGAAAAATATTATGTTAACTTTACATATTCGAAACCCGAAGCAACCCGGGAATGATATTGATGTATATTTGGCACCTTTAGTGGAAGACTTGCATCATTTGTGGTGCAATGGAGTTAATAATTATGATGCATTATATAAAACTTCCTTTAAACATAATGTAATTTTGCTATGGACGATTAATGATTTTCCGGCTTACAGAAATCTTGTTAAATGTCGTGTGAAGGGGGGAAAGCTTTCCCATTATGCGGTGTCAATTCCCATTCTCGTTGTTTGCATCATAGTAAAAAGAATGTCTACATGGATCATAGAAGATTCTACCTACTTTAGATCCACGATGGAAACAAAAGTCACTGTTTGATAACACTATAGAGAAAGGTAGTGCTCCTAGAATGCTTATTAAGAGAAACATTTATGCATTGTTGATGGATTATCCAAATGATTTTGGAAAAGAAAAAACAAGAAAAGTAAGAAGAGAATGTGTGTTTATGATACAAAAGATGAATATGATAATACTAATAATCTACAAAAATGGAGCTATTAAGGTGGAAAAAACATCAATTTTCTTTGATTTTCCTATTGGGAGGTTAGTGGTTAATTTATTTATTTTTCATTGTTTTATCAGGATAAAAACCCGATAATGCATTATAGTTTTGGTTTTCGCAAGAACTTCCATTACGTCACAATATAGATGTGATGCATGTGGAGAAAAAGATTGGTGAAAGCTTATTAGGCACAATGTTGCATGACAATAAATCAAAAGATGGAACCAACTATAGAAAGGATTTAGAGGATTGGGGAATTCAAAATCAACTTCATTCATAACCTCGTATGAATAAAACATATCTTCCACCGGCTCCACACATGTTGTCAAAATCGGAGAGAGAAAATATTTTTTAAAAGATTGTACGATTTCAAAGGACCGGATGGCTATTGATTAAATTTGAAAAATTAGATTTTGTCATAAGATTGCTAAATTAGCGGATTGAAGTCATATGATTACCATGTATTATTGCAACATTTGTTGCCAGTAGCATCGAGAGGATTAATGGCAAAGAATGCAAGAAAAACAATAATTCGCTTATATTCATTTTTCAACAAATTATGTCTTGGTGTTCTTGATAGAGAGAAGGTAGAACAAATCAATGTTGAGATTGTTGAAGTTTTATGTAAGTTTGAAAAGCAAAAAAACCACCATCTTTTTTTGATATAATGGTACAATTATCTGTTCATCTTGGAAAAAAAGCATTAATGTGTGGATCGGTTCATTTTCATTGGAAGTACCCATTCGAAAGATATATGAAGCGACTTAAAGATTATGTCAGAAACTATGCATGACTAGAGGAGTGTGTTATAGAATCCTATCTTACAGGAGAATGCATGATGTTTTTCAATGAATTTTAAAAAAAATCAGGACATATAGAGGAGAAAGAAGCTCGAAACGAAGATTATAAAAGCAGTGTAATACTTGAGGGACATCCAATTTCAACGTCCAAGAATGTTACATTGCCAGTAATAAGAAAGAAAGTGCTCACTTGTGTTAATGAATATAGCCATGGTGAAACCATTTATAGAGTAAGTCTATGTTATATTATTTCAATTATTTTGAAGTGTTCATAATGCTATATATAACTTATAAACAATTATTCAATACTAGTTTGCATTTGGAGGAATTAGAAAATTCAGACCGGTGTGAGAGAAAAATGCGACCTTACTTTGGGAAACACATACAAAAAGAATTTCTAACTGGATTAAAAGGAAAGTTAGTTATATTTCGAATATATTGTCATTTGACTATTAATATTACTATAAAATATACATGCTAAATGAAATTTTTTATAGATACCTATTACCTCCAAGGATCATGATGACATGTTAAAATGGATTGCTTTTGCCATGTCTTACAAAGTATATTTCATCAGTAAGCAATGTTTTCATATAAAATATCTAGGGAGAGAAACTCAGAATTGTAGGGTGACTTTTGATGCGACTACTATGTGTAGAGTAAGTGAAAAAGATATGTCCTAAGTGGTTGATGTGGTCACTTATTATGGAATATTAATTGATATAATCTTATTAGATTATCATTTGTTTTATATTCCAGTTTTTTGGTGTCGTTGGGCGTATAAAGGAAATGGAGTAAAAGTTGATGATGATGGGTTCACTCTTGTTAATTAACATCAAGCATCGTTTTCACGAGATCCATACATACTTGCATATCAAGCGAGACAAGTATTTTATTCAAGAGAGAATGATGTATATAATCGGTATGTTGTAATGAAAGCACCATCAAGAAGTTTTAATGATTCAAAGGATCGTGATTGCATCGAGGAAGATATCAAAGTCGTGGAAGATAACAAATAATCGAAATGGATGATGAAGATGTTAACTATGTTAGAGAGGATTGCGAAGGCATACTTGAGTAGATTATATGTTTATTTGCTGGTTGTTCAACAATTTTATCATTAGTTGGTTGTTCCTTTTTATTAACTTGTATTGTTCACGTACTGAAAGCTCGTTAATTTCCTTAACGAATGTTTGTTCATCCGTTGGTTGTTCCTTAATTTCCTGCTCTATTTTAGTGGCATATTAGGTAGCGTTCTTCGAAATGATATAGGTAATTATGACAGCTTTTTCTCTAAAATTATTTTCTTAATTGTTTGTTTAGAACAACAAGGTAATCAATATTTTATTTATTTTGAACTACTGGTTCACAAATATAGGCTTAAAGATAGTTATGAACGTATAAGTTTGAAGAATAACATAATTGAAGCATCAATCCAATAGTTACATATAGGTAAATAAATAAATGTACATGTTGAATTTTGAAATTTCAAAATGCGAATATTATTATGAAGATGTATTTGTGTTCTTATTTTACAATATTTGTTTTTCAAATACATATGGTCTTGAATGTTCATATAATCAGAATCGATTTTCAAGTGTGTATGGTATTAATCAGAATTGGTTTTCAAGTGTGTATGGTATTTAGTGACATCGGGGGGTACATCATTTTATACATAAGCATCTAGCAGTGTGTGTTTGCATATATGTTAGGTTTTAAAAGGTGTAGTACAAGATCCCACGTACATTTAATTTTTGTGTTTGTCAGGGTGGAGTTTTTATACGATCAACTCAGATATGTAAATCTGAAATGTACATTATGATTTTGCTCTCAAATGTATTGGAAGTTGGATAAAATTTTAATATATAAATATATGTTTCTTTTAGAGGTTTTCAATGTGAATTGATTTTAAGGAAAACATGCATTTTATTTGACTACAATTCAAAATAAAGAAAAATTAGAACTATATTTGTGTAGCCAATATGATGAAGAAAACCAAATTGCATTAAAAAAATGAGTATGTAGACCTGAACCTATGTGTGAGTAGTATGCATATAGGTTAGGTCTGTGGCAGGGTTTGTGTGTGAATTAAGCGTTGCATTTACATTTGTAAAGTTAGTAGCTCACGTTTCAACATTTGAGTGTTTGTGTTTTGTGCACTAGTGTGTGTCGGGATTACAATGAGTGCTTAGGCTATGGTAGGCACAAATGTACTGGTGTGCTTTATGCTTAGACCATATGTATAAGTTGTTTCATCTATTGTACGAAGGAAATGGCAAAAAGGTACATAGAAATACGTAACTTGTTGGTTTATATTGATATCCAGTATTGAAAGGAGTATTCAATAGTTATTATAGAATTCTAATTTTGATTTTTGAAGTTTGTTTCAATTCTATTTTCATATTTTATGACTGTCTTGCTTGGAAATTATGGATATTTGATGTATCATTAAGTTTTATAAAGTATATTTTTTATTTGAAAAAAAAGATGCAATCAAGCTCTGTACGTACTTGCCACCATAAAAATATTGAAGAGGAATCCCAGAAGCTAAATTCAAAGAAGAAGAACAATTCAAAGCCAAAACGTAAGATTCCAGCCACTACATGTAGAGAAAGCAAAGAACAAGAAGTCAATGCTAAGAGGCAAGCCATTGTTTGCAATGAAGACAAAGAACAAGCACTACATGAAGGAGGACTCCATTCTGACCCAAATGAAGGACTCCACTCTGACCCAATTGAAGAAGGACTCCACTCTGACCCAAATGAAGAAGGACTCCGCTTAGAAAAATGAAATCTCTCTTGAACAAAATGATGATGCTGAGGTGGAAAATGGGAGAGCAAGCGAAGCTGAAACCATAAGTACATCTTAGAAAAGAGGCGGTAGAGGTTCACCAAAAGCAAAAAGACTCCCGTTAAGCAATCATGATCGAATTGAAGTTGAGTTCAACGGTATGGATGTACCAATAGGGCAAAGGTCGGTATATTTATCCTCTTTTCTTAGTCCGCTTGTGCGAGGCCAGGTTTCATACACACTTGATGATTAGAGGAATCTAAGTGATTTAAAAATTGTTTTGTGGAAATCAATTCAGGTATCTATACAAATTGAAAATTGCTTTAAATATTTAACATGTTCAACTGCTTAGTTTGAAACTATGTTTCAGCCTCTTACTTGTGTGGTTCAAGTATAATGCTAGCACAGTTGTTAAGTATAATGTTACAGCAATAGCTTTGGGTTCCGATGTACACATGCATATGCATGTTAAGATGCAGAACAACATACCAAAGGTTCCTTATGAGATGCATTTTGTTTATTTTAGGCTAGATTTCCCCCTTGAAATAACACTAACTGGATTTTCCAAAGAAGTACAAAATATTTACATCCTACGCTTGTTAATTAAGTCTATTTTTTTATTTTGTAGATTTTACTTGTTTTTCAAGCTGACTAATGATTTTATCGTGTCAATTTAACTTAAGAATTTAATTGAACTGGTGTCATGCACCATTGAATCCTCTGCATTCTGATTAAATGAGCATTCTTATCTGTAAATTTCATTAAGTCACAATCATATAATTTGATTTTTTGATACATGCATCCCACTGCAGGCTTTCTTCACTATATTACAACTTCAGGAAAATAAAAGCTCAACTATGGCATTTTTTAAACACTAAACCGATATTTAAATACAGGTTTTAATCTTTATTATGTTTGTAACATTGCATTTTCAATTGTTAGCCATGATAATTTTTAATACTAAGGTACTTCATTAATCAATATTTTGTATTGTCATTCTGTAGGTATATTCAAAACATTAAGGTACTTCATTAATAGGACATCACGACTTTGCTCACTAATATATTGGATTCACATTTTTTTCAATGCGGATGTGCAAAGCTAATTTAATTACTAAACGGTAGAATTATACCAAGTATTTCAAAATGTTAGTTACCTTAAACTAGAATTTCAAAATGTTCAGCCGACCAAATCATCTTTTCTTTTAATTATTAAATTAATAATTTTGATTTTTCAATGATAATTATATTTATGAACATATAATTCAAAAGAAAAATTTGGATAGGAGAAACTAAGAGAAAAACCACTCTACCTTTCATCAGAGAGAGTTCATTATTTTGAAAAATGTTAACTAATATTTAAGGATTACAAGATATTGTTTTCAGAAATACAATGCGAAAAGTGAACACCTGTAGGATTCACATATCTGTTTTTGTTGTTTATACATTTGTTTGCAATTTGATACATTGCTACATCATGCTATTACAGTTATGGCTATAAAAATTGTCTGACGCAAACATATGGCTATTGTTCGATATCGTGTTTTCATATATTACTGCAGGTTAGATTTAAATTGGAAAAGGATTAGCAAAGAAAAGCCGTATTTCAACAAATGGGAGTAATTTGGAGATCCTCAAAAAGCAAATTGGTTTGAAAATTAAATAAAGCAGAGAACAAGGAGGAAAGACTTAAACTGGAACCTACCAACATCAAAAGCATAAACGAATGGAGAAGGCTTGTAAAGGTGAAAACAAGTCTGAAGTTTAAGGTAACATTAAAATGAAATTGTTTGGTTTAGTCATTTTAAACTTCAAATTCTTTAGTTCTAATATCTCATTAAACTCACAAATGTGATTTTTTTTCCAGCATTGTATAGTGTTTTACGGCCTTTAGAGATGGTTTTACATATTCTTGATGCATACATTTTACTTATGTCTTTAATTCCAATTGAATAAATCCATTCATTTTGCCAGTGTGAAATTGTCTCATTTTTTAAATATTTGCAGAATTAGTTGTTCATTTTACGAATAATCATAGAACTACAGATTATCTCTTCATTTTGCAAATTATTGCAAAACATGTTTTCAATAATAAATAAGAAAAATATCATACATTTGGATAACTTTGTTTTATTTGTAGCTTTCTTGTTTGCAAGTAGACCCTAACGATAATCTATATTTCCATAAACTAAGTGATAAATATTCGTCCCTTAGGGTTAATCAAGTTCCACACACATCTGTTCGTAAGGGAATGGATAGGTATACTATATGTATTTGTATTTTAGAACTCCTTATAACAACCTATGTCTTCTGTTATCATTTCCAATTGGACGATCCATTAATTCAATTAGAAGAGGATGCTAAATGGATAAATGTTTTCAATTTTCACTGGAGACTGGGAATCGACGGACTTTCCATAGGACCCATTTTATTAACAGGATTTATCACTACTTTAGCTACTTTAGCAGCTTGGCCTGTTACTCGAAATTCACGACTGTTCTATTTCCTAATGTTAGCAATGTACAGTGGTCAATGACCGATGACATGGTTAATTAATTAAGTATAGCATTATTTAATAATACTCCATACCTGTCAGTTTATTTATTTAATTTTATCCTAAATTTAGCAAAAAGTAAGTGTAGATCCATCGTCCATAATTAGAGCCGATGTTTGTATTAAATCTCACATTAAAAAATGGTGAAAGTGGAAGCTGCAAATACTATTGTAAGATTTTTTTTATTTTATCGGTATATAAAAAATTGTGCGAATGTATGATAATTTTACCATTGTACATTATCTATGTGTATTTATTTATGTTGGCGGAGATTTAAAATTTTGGTAGCCTACCACAGTCCAGCTCGTCACAGAAGGTCAATGGAGATGCTCTTGTACGTGTATTGGGACAAGATAAACCAGGACAGTTAAGGGCATAGGGAAGGGGTTGCACTTTAACTAAGCTAGTTGTGGCCCAGTCCAGAGGTAAACAAGTATCTTGGTGTCAAGAGGAAATAAAAAAATTGAAGAGTATGATACAGTTGCTGGTGGATGAGAAGGTAAACTTATAAAAGTAATTTATAAATGTAAAATTCAAAATTCAAACACCATATAATTTAAAATGCTAAAAAGAACAAATTTATTCTCACTCACAAACTTATTTCCACATTTTATTTTATTTGTATGCCTATCATTCAAACTTGTTGGACTGATTCTAGTGTCATTTTAAGTATTGTACGCATCCACTTGGGTGCTCCTAAGATTAAAATATCATGATATTACTGTTTTATTGCAGGGTAAAGAAGGTTCGAGCAGGAGCACACCTGAATTGGTAAGATAATAATTATATTACTCAAGAAACAACATTTAGATTTAATATATTCTATTACCACATTTTATTTAATTTGTATGTTCTCTGCCATTCAAACTTGTTAGACTGATTCAAGTATCATTTTAAGTATTGTGTACATCTACTTGAGTGCTCCTAAGATTAAAATATTCTGATAATAGTGCTTTACTGCATGGTAAAGAAGGTTCGAATAGGAGCACACCTGAATTAGTAAATGTAGTAATTACATCACTCAAGAAATAACATATAGATTTATATTTTTATCCAGTAATTGCTATAATTTAAGGTTGAATAGTTGTAGAGTAGTGACGGTGTATGTTCGATGTTGAATTGTGATGGAACCTCTGAAGTTGTTGCCAATGGGAGGGTGTTGTTCAAGGATCCAAATGAGGTTGTTAATGGCATTCGTTTTGGACAAAATGTTGTGAGCATTATTATAGATTTCGTGGACAAACCAGATATTCATCTATGGAGACCTACACCTGAAATGACAGTATTAGCAGATGCTTATAATAAGGTAGTAGCTTGGCCATTAATTTGTATTGAGATAGCGTCACGATCACACTTGAATGGAGGCAGTACGGTAAATTGTACACTTAAATGGAGCAACATATTTGTGAGCACACCCCCTCGTAATCCATATTTATTTGTTAAAATCTGAACAAAAAATTAAAATGTATTCATTGTTTTAGTCACTGCTCTCCTATTCATTGTTTTGCACATTTTCGAGCACACCCTTTTGTAACATATAAAGATTGTTCTACATTAACCAAAAAATTTCAAACTCATATTTAACCACAAATGGTTCGTTAAAGTAGTGTGCGCGCGCCCCCACATAGGTATGTACATATGTATTAATGCAAGATTTAGTGATGGTTGTTTTTAGATAGCATACTGAAAACTTGAATTGCACTTATCGTTTCTGGAGTACCAGCAACGTCCAACACGACAAATGCAAAATTTATGATTGGAATGAGGGTGAAGGGATAGTTGTTGAAAGAAGAATCTATGCCACATATCCACAATGTATTATTAATGGTATTCTGCTCGGTTCGTCTACCGTTGTGATTTGGGTGGACAACGTAATAAATAAAGAAGCTTATTTGTGGCAACCCACATCTGATATGTCTTGCATTAGAGATGTTGAGTGGCATGGCCAAAATCAAAAATTAAAGTTGATAAAGAAAATGTAATTGAGATTGTAAATTGTGCGACTTCTCCCATGAAATCCACACCCATAGTCATGAAGAAACCACATGTAAATATTAATTTTCAAAATCGAGGAAATTATATGTGGATGAAAATTTATTTATTATGTGTGTTTATATTCTGCATAATAATCTCTTTTTTTCAAGCTGATTCCAACCGTGACAAAAGATAGCAAATGCAAGTTGATTAATGTGGATGAAACAAACGAAGTAGTGGCTGAAGGAAGTATTGCATCAACGAATCTCGCACCTTGTGGGACTTGATGCTGCAAAAGTTTGGGGTGAAATTGTGAGAGTTCCAAATGCAAACCTATGGAGACCAACATCGATGTTGACATGCATAAAAGATGCTTTTAGCGTTCCTATAGCTAGGCCAACAAAAAAAATCATCATGGAAACAAAACGAAAGGTATATAAATATTTTTTAACATTAGGTGTTAATTTTATGCATCACCATTGTAGTATGCATAATATATGTATAATGTATTTACTTATTGTTTTATAATCATCAGATCCACACACGCTTTTAACCGAGTCACACCTATGCCATTCAGTCACACCTACGTATTTTATATGTTTCACTCACATACCTCTCTGATGTCAGTTTCACTTTAGACCTGTATAGTTCTTATATGCCATATATTTGGCCAACTTTGGTTTCATTCACTGAGACCATACAAACCATAATAAAATGTTTCACTATTCATATTCTGCCTATGTCTTTTATCTTTGATGTTTCTTGATTGAGATGGACTGTAATAGGTTGCTGGAATTTCGATATTGTAGTAGTAAAGTGTGCTGATGATGGTGTGTGATGATGCAGTTCGTTGGTGATTATAGAAGGTGAGTGAAAATGAATGTTTTGGTTTTACGTGGTGTTATTCGACTGGTGACTGTGGTTGGTTTGCAGGCGGAGTCCAGATTGTCTTACATGTGGTTGAAGGGGTTCAGTGAATTGCATGTGTTATAGTGATGAAGATTGGGCAGTTGTCGCTTTAGGCTATTTCCAGAGAATTTGGTAGTTGATGATTTGGGGAAGTGGTACAGGGGTATGGGAGCATTGAGGGGTTGTTGGTTTGATTCAAGTGTCATGCGATTAGTCTGGTTGCAGTCATGATTTGAGGATGAAGGCGGAGGAAGGGATGGCGATCGATCAGGTTGAAGTCGTGGGTGGTTGATGTGTTGTTGGATGCGGTTCAGGTTTCAATAATTTTGGGGGTTAACCGGCTTTTTGGGTTGGTTCCCAAAAGTACACAAGACACGCTCGATTCAACGCATCGCGTGGAGCTAAGGCCGAAAGGGATGCTTAGGAGTGAAGGAGACATGGTTGAAGAGGGACCGCGCCGCTAAGGACCTCGCGCCTCCATCAGCACATTTCCGAACCAAGGCCTCGAAACTCCAGGACTCACAAGCCAGGATCTCGAGCCCCCAAACACCCATTCAGACAGACCTCGCGCCTCTCGGAACGGGAGTTTCGGGTGCGAAATCTGCACCCCACAAGGTGTGAGATTCGCACCCAGCAAGGAGCGAAATTCATACCTCAGGGTGCGAATTTCTCACCCCATGAGGTACGAAATTCGTACCCTTCGGGGTACGAATTTTGTACCTTCGAAGGTTATGAGACTCGTGCCCTGCAGGGTGCGAAATTCGTACCCTGCATGGTACGAATTTTGCACCCCCTGCGGAAGGGTGCGAAAAAATCGGGTGTGCAGGCCTGAGATGCTAAATTCTGGGTGTGGTCCCCTATTTCTACCTACTCCCACATACTCCTACCTAACCCCTTTCTTATAAATACCCCATTACTTCACACTTGAAATGGGTTGGAATTTGTGAGCTCAAGATCTCTAGAGAGCTACTTTAATGGAATCTCCTGTTTGAGGAAGAAGAAGGGCAAAAGTGTCTTTTTCCTAGCATATTAAAGATATGATAATTATGACATCATATGTGACAATGATGATATCATGTCTTAGAGGTGACATCATATAGCCTTAGAGATGACATCATATAGCTTAGAGATGACTTCATATAGCTTTGAGATGAACGTAATGAGATGTCATGTGATGGTCTCAACCTTGTAACCTTTTGTGATCAATAATATTCCAACAACGCTTCAAAGTGGACGTAGGCCCCTCACAAGGCCGAACCACTATAAATCTCTTGTGTTATTTACTGCTTTCCGCTCTTGTCAATATGGCTAAGTTAATTATTCCTAGTAATTGGAATTTTTGGTGTTTACGACATTTTTTGCCATCAACATTTCGTGCTTTCACTAAGAACTCGGATTTTTGCGCTTTTGTCGCGCGTTGCCATCTCAACCTTTGACGAGCTTTAGGTCCCTCGGCTTAATTTGCCGCTGAGTCCGGTTATGATGGCAAAGCGACCAAAGAACGCAATGGTCGGTTCTTCAGCCACAGCCGAGGCCGGGACATTCCAACAACCTCAACCGGCGGATATCTCGTCCACTAATGAAGATGTCCCTCCTATTGTGGACCCCGAAGTGCCCGCAACACAAACTCAAATCCGTGCGCGTAATTAAAAATATGAAAAACTGCAGTCGAGCTCAATTAATCATTAAGGAATAATGTCAACCTTATGCGGCAACTTCAAGAAAGTCAGCGCGTTGTCGCTCGACTTCAGCTAGCTCAGAACAATGCTCGACCCCGACCAACGGCCTCAGAAACATCATCTTCCGAGTAGAAGGGCCCACATCAAAGAAGGAGGTTTAGTCTAATCAACAACGTCGTCGTCTGCACTAACGCCCTCGACAACGGCAATAGTTATGCCAATGGCAACGGCGACCAAACTATGGTCACAGTTAGCGAGGAGGCATAGTACTGAGATCGCTCTCACTTAATCATCAATGACGGACCGGGTCCAAACAACCAACCCATTCCTCGACAGAATCCAACAGATCGAGTCTCCAATCCTGACAATGAACCTACTCTTTCAGCAGAATAGGATCCGCGTCGACCCGCTCCGCCTCATCGTCCGCACCAAGGCCCGATCATAGATGTCGAGGACATGGAAGATGATGACCCGGACATTCGTTATAGAAGACACCCTCGCAAAAGAACCCCAGAACATCGTCAAAACCCTTGGATCCCGATGGCGGATCCTCATCGAACTTATCTTCCCGACATGGTCTGAAGAATCATGAGGGAAATGCGAGGAAATGTGCACGATTCATGGGAAGCGTACATTTTGTGTAACCCCTTCACAAGAAGGGTAAACAAAGCTGAATGATCGCGACGCTTCAGCATGCCACAAATGTCGCTCTATGACGACACTACTGACCCCTGTTCCTTCCTAAATCGATATGAATGGCAAATGGGCTCGAGCCGCAGCAATGATCCGGTCAAATGCAAGTGTTTCCTAGTCTTCTTATCAGGAACTGCTTTGTTATGGTTCTCTCGCCTCCCACTTGATTCTATTAACAACTTCGGCCAGTTAGCGATACAGTTAGTGAAGCAATTCAGGATGCATATTCCAACTCCAAAGAATGCCCTCGCTCTTTCCAACCTATACCCAGGGCCCGCTGAGTCGCTCAAAAGTTACCTCTCCAGGTTCAATGTCGCCCTCGCCGAGGTCGAGGATCTGAACCCTCGTACTATACTCTTCTAGTCAGCAAAAGGCGTCCTACCTACTTTCGAGTTCGGGGCATGGATTGATCGGAAGGAGCCAAAAAGCCTCGATGCTTTCTACGAGAAGGCGGGCAATATTTATGCCAAGAAGAAGATAGGCAGAACCGACTCTCCGATACGAATCACCCCAACGACTCTCAAACATCCGCTACAAATAACACCTCAGGGAAAGGCAAACGGGAGCACCATCTGATCAGAACAAGGGGCGGGTCCTTCCAGACAAAGACCCAATAATGGTAGGCAAGGTGGACGAAATAACAGTCAGGCCCCGACCGAGCCAAGGAGGCCCGACCCTTACCAAGCCTACGAGACATATACCCCACCAAACGAGGACCTAGAAACAATTTACTTGGAGACACGCAAGACTTTTCCATATAAAAAGCCGCGCACCAGGGAATCAACCGATCTCGAGAAGAATACAGGAAGATACTGCCGATATCACGACGTGTATGGGCATAACACCAATGAATGTTGCTAGCTCAGGGATGCAATTGAGATGCTTATCCGCGAAAAGCAACTTGAGAAATACATCCAAGAACCTTTTCCTTCTAAAGAAATTCCAAAACCTTCGGCATCGGCGCCTTAGGCGGCTGCCAAGGCAGCTCTAGGACCATCTAATCGGAAGCAAGTGATCATGATCAACACCATATGCGGCGGACCTTATCCCACACATGATAGCTTTCGAAAAATTGAAGAGCATGTGAGTTTCATAAAGCATGCTCCCTATGAGGCATGCTCCGCTCCTGATGAATCCGTTCCAGCTAAGCTTCAGAAAACTATGCGGGGCGATATTGTTTTTTACGAAAGGGATTCTACGGGAATTGAAATCCTGACCACCGACCCTCTGGTTATCACGACCCAGATTGGTGTCGCCTCCGTCCGAAGAATATTGGTTGACTCGGGAAGCTCGGTCAACATCATCTTCAAAGTTGCTTACGACTAGATGAAATTAGAAGCAAAGGATCTCAAACCATGCCAGGCCTCGATCCACAACTTTAACGGAGCTTCCAGTTGCCCGGTAGGTGTCACTGACCTACCCGTCGACCTCAGAAATGGGGACCAAAGCCGAGTATGAATGCTCACCTTCGTGGTTATTGACATCATCTCCCCATACAATGTCTTCTTCGACAACCCTTTCTCATAGAATTTCGGGTCTGCATGTCACCGTGGTCCCTCCTAATGAAATTCTCGACAGAAAATGGCATTGGAACAGTTAGGGGCGACCAAGCCAATGCTAGAGAATGCTTTCCAATAGAATGCAAGAACGCGTGGAACAACGATAAGGGCAACACGGTGTCCACGCCTTTTTGCGCCAAGACCGCCTCCACATAGCAATCAGCGGCGTCTGGGCCTTGGGTCAGGTGCCACTGTCGTCTTTCCGATGACCTCGACCACCGGAAAGACGAAGAGCCTGAGTACGAGAGGGCTACTCCGGTTGAGCCCACGGTGGATGTTCCACTCAATCCCGATGATCCATCAAGGTTGCTCAAGATAGGATCGCAACTCCATCCCACAATCAAAGAAGATCTTGTGGATTTCTTGGAGGCCAATTTAGACGTGCTCGCATGGACTCACTCCGACATGAGAGGCACCGACCCTGCAGTCGCTTGCCATTGTCTAAGTATCGATCCAGCAATGCCTCCTATCAAGCAGAAGCTCTGCTTTTTGGGACCCGAGAGGTCCAAAGCACTCGAGGAAGAGGTGGACCGGCTACTCAATAACAATTTCATCCGCGAAGCCGACTATCCCGAATGGGTTTCCAATCCAGTTCTGGTCAAAAAAGCCAACGACAAATGGTGAACGTGTGTCGACTTCTCCGACTTAAATAAGGCATGTCCCAAGGATAGCTTTCCACTCCCGAAGATCGATCGACTTGTTGATTCAACTGTCGGATACCAGCTACTATCTTTCATGGACGTCTATTCAGGCTACAATCAGATCACAATGAACCTTCATGACCAGGATCACACCTCTTTCATAACAGACCTCGGACTTTACTATTATCGCGTCATGCCCTTCGACCTCAAGAATGCCGGTGCCACTTATCAGCGAATGGTTAATTAAATCTTTAAAAACCAAATTGGAAAGTACATGGAGGTGTATGTGGACGACATGTTGGTAAAACCTAAAGTATTGAGCGATCACGTCCACGACCTCTCTGAAATGTTCAACATTCTCCGCCGATACGCATGAAACTCAACCCCCTGAAATGCTCCTTCGGAGTCGCCTCAGGAAAATTCTTGAGTTTCATCGTCAACACCCGGGGAATCGAAGCCAATCCAGAAAAAATTCAGGCAATTCGGGACATCCGAATCCCCAAGAACATCAAGGATGTCCAAAGTCTAAACGGAAAGGTCGCCGCTATATGTCGGTTCATCTCTAAGGCCACCGACAAGTGCATTCCCTTCTTCGATCTACTTCGAAAGGGGAAATGCAATTTCGAGTAGACCCCAGAATGTGTTTTCGCATTTAAGGAACTTCCGTATCACTTAGAGCGACCACCTATCTTGTCTAAGCCCATATATCATGAGGACTTATACATTTATTTGGTTGTTTCTACACAGATAATCAGCTTGGCATTAATACGCCTCGAAGACCGCACCCAATGGCCCGTTTACTACATAAGCAAAAGGTTGACGGGGCAGAGAAGAATATCTGAAGCTGGAAAAGCAGGCATTCTGCTTACGGATTTCTTCTTGGAAGATTCGACCATACTTCCAGTCTCATCCCATAAGAGTCTTCACCAACCAGCCACTACGGCCAATCCTACAGTGACCCGAAGCATCTGGACGGCTATTAAAATGGAGTATGGAGCTGAGCCAATTTGAGATAACATTCGTCCCCCGCCGAGCCATCCTCGGTCAAGCTCTCGCTGATTACATAGTGGAATTCACTGCCGTCGAGGATACTCCTGCAGAGAACATTGAAGCTCCCAACATTCAATGGAAGTTGTTTGTGGACGGCTCCGCCAACAGGAAATGCTCCGGAGCCGGAGTCGTGTTTGTCACCCTTGTAGAACGCCTGATATGCTACGCATTAAAACTGAAATTTCCTGCTACCAACGACGACGTAGAATATGAAGCCTTGATAGCCGGACTTAGAATCGCGATCGAGCTCAAACTAAAGACAATCCAGATTTTCTCTAATTTACAACTCATTGTGCGCCAGGTGCAAGGAGAATATCAGGTTAATGGGGAACGACTCGCCCGATACATGACCCAGGTTCAGGAATTACTCACCCACTTCAACCACTTTGTCATCACACACATTCCTCGAGAACAGAAACAAAAAGCATATTCACTAGCCAAACTAGAAAGCTACGAGGATCTGTAACTCTTGGGGTTCGCCCCTGTCGAAGAGCTCAACTCCCTAGTATCAAGCAAATGCAAATCGAGGCGGCCATGAATGCTGAATCCGAACTTGAGTCTTGGATGACACCGATCAAGGATTACCTTCGAGTGGGACCCTTCCGGGAAGCTACGAGGAAAGGTGATCACTCACCCACCAATCGGCTCGCTATCTTCTTATGGATGGGGTGCTCTACCGTAGAGGTTTCTCTGTCCCATTGCTCAGATGCATGCCCATCATGATGCCACCCGAATGCTCGCTAATGTACACGAGGGTGAGTGCGGTGACCATACTAGAGGACAAACCCTGGCTAGAAAGATACTTAGACATGGTTAGTATTGGTCCACGCTCGATCAAGAAGCTGCAGACTATGCTCACAAATGCGACAAATACCAACGCTTCTCAAAGATCCCGAGGGCCCCGCATACAGAATTGACACGAATGATCAGCCCATGGCCATTCGCCATGTGGGGGAATCGACATCATTGTAACTCTCCTATTGGCCAGAGGTGGGGAACGATACACTATCGTCGCAGTTGATTATTTTACCAAATAGGCAGAGGCCAAAGCCCTCGCCACAATCACCACCAAGAAGATGATCAACTTCGTTGTACGCAACATCATTACTTGATATGGGTCCCTCAAGCTATCATTTCCGACAATGGCACTCAGTTCGAAAGCGCCAAATTCAGAGCCTTCTATCAGTGGCACATCATCGAAAAAAGATTCTCGGCGGTGGCTCATCCCCAAGCCAATGGGAAAGTCAAGGCGATTAATAAGGTCATCAAATCCATTATCACGAAATGTTTAGAAAAGGCTGGGGGCATGTGGGCAGACGAACTTCCTCAAGCCCTGTGGGCCTACCGAACCACCCACAAAATAGCGACCGAACACACTCCTTTTTCCCTTGCCTACGGATCTGGAGTCGTTATTCCCATTGAGCTCAAGTTTCCTTCTCATCGAGTCACTTATTTCGACCCAAAGACAAACCAAGATTTACTTCTGGGATTACTCGACTTGCTAGAAGAGAGAAGGAAAGAAGCTGACCTCAGAGCCGCCGCCCAACTACAATGAGTCGCCCGATACCTCAAATCCAGGATCCGCCGTAAGGACCTCAACATCGGCGAACTCATCTTAAAACGGGTGTTCCCTCCACCAGCAGGTCTCACTCCTCGCTGGGAAGGCCTGTACTCCATACAACGAAGGCTCAGCGATGGAACTTTCAAACTCACAACCGTGGACGAAGTCGAACTCCCAAGGGCATGGAATAGTGAACATCTCCGCTGCTACTTCACATAACTTAATGCATAGTTGTTTACGCTTTCCAATGATGTTTTGTTTTCTAACAATTCAAGGCATTGTAAAGGCTCTTACTGCCAAAGTTATTAGTAGAAATGATGTTCAACTTTCTATCTCTTTCTTGTGTTTACTCTGTGCGTGACACGTTTGATTAATCTTGACAACCAGATTGTATGTGAACAATCGATTGCCGTATCGTTCCCCGAGCGCGGGAGCCGGGACCACCATCCAAACCTCGAGCCAACCTTGAGGACAAACTACATTGGCTACGACCGGCACCCTGAGCACGAGAGACGGCAACACTACTCGAGTCGTCGGCCGGTGGTGTGATTGAGTATGAATAACCACTAACTCGAACCTTGTCATGGTGCCGAGGATAAATTGTTCCGCGCCCAAGTCCCAAGCGACTTGGGGCCACCCAACAGCCAGCCAGGACTAATGTAAATTTCTCCCATGGCTACGGGTGCCGGTCAAATCTTGGTGCAACACCGAGACCGGCCTTAAATCATTTCTTCCCCGAAGCTCTCAAGCCTAAGGGGTAACCCATGACCACGACCGGAGCCTACGGGCTGATGATCTGGGCTTCTCCTTTCAGGCGAATAAACGACGTTTGCGACTCGCCTAAACCCGATGAACGACAGGAGAGCCACACACCGGACGGACTGCATAACACGACGTTATGCGCCTTCGCTACACTTAGGATTAACCCCAGGCAACCCAAAACAGCGGGCACTCAGCCTGGCTTTGCAAACTATGGGTTTCCTGAGTTGAGGGAAATTTACTAGAAGCATGCGCTTAATCACGCCCCCTCTGGAATAATCAACCCAGAGTGCAGCGCCCCGATCGCTTTTTTGTTAAGTGTAATGATAAGTATGCTTATGCAAGTACGGGATGCTGGAAAACATAAGAAGAACATTCGAACACTCGATACAAATCGCGATCTTTACTAATTCATATTCAATTTCCACACACACACACATTAAACATACTACATGTCTAACATCTTTCTTTCTAATGACAGGGTATACGTGAAAACCACACCATGTCTTGAAAAACCAAAAGTGAGGGTCATACTTGCGTAAACTATCAGCCTACACTACCAAAATAAGCGGTAACTTCTACTTAAGTTGCTAACACTAATCATGTCTTTTCTTTTTGTCCTTGTGTTTCTTCTTTGCAGATTCAGCACTTGACGGTTCATCCTTCGCGCTGGGCCTCTTCTTACTAGATTTGCCCCTTCCACCTCGGCCCTTCTGGGAAGTGGTCAATTCATGAGAAGCCGAGAGACGTTCTTGTCCGCACCATCCTTGCTAGAGATCTCGGTGAGATCAACAAGGGCAGTATGTGGCATAGGCATAGGGGAACTTCCGACAGAAAGGCCTACTACAACGTCACTCTTCTCTGGTATCTCCTTGCCCTCTTACTCAGCCTTTTCCCTGGCCTCTCTGGCGGCCCATCGCTCAGCAAGCTTCTGGGATTTATGCGGCGTGATAGCACCATACTTGGTTTTCTCAAGGGACTCGGTGGCCCCCTGCTGGACTTCCTCATCCTCTCTTTTCTTCCGGGCCTCATCAGCAACCCTCTTCTTCCCTGCCTCCTCATCGACCCTCCTCCGTGCGACCATTTCAGCGGCTCTCGCATTAGCATCCCGTTTGGTCATCATTAGGACCTCCTACCTGGCAGCCTCGTCATGCCTCCGCTTCTCCTCCACTTCCTCGCTTTTAGCCACCATCTTGACTTGTTGCGCCTCCACCATGGTCGCCATCGAAGGCACATCGGCTTCCACCGGACCTCTGGCACGAGAACTTTGCCCGTCAGCCACTTCTCCTTCCTCAATAAGGCTCTCATACATGCTGGGTGTTATCCTTATATCCGAGAAGGTGTCAAGCTGATCACCGCCTTCTCCAAATTGCACTCCCATAGGTCTTAGCCCAGATTCGGTCGCTTGCGGTATAATGGGGGTAGGGCCCGAAGCCGTGGTCAGTCCAGGAAGTGCTGTACAGTAAAATCTCAACCTTTTAGTCTGCAAATTCGGTAATTACGTCATCTTCAGGGATGCATGGCAATTTTTTTACCTACGGTCAGTGATGGTGTAGAAATGACAGGAGGGGTTCTTGTTGTGGCAGGCAAAGTGAATCCGGTCTCTCCTAGCTTCGGGTGCTCAGGGTCATACTCAGTTGAAACCTTAGTCGAAGCTGCTGGATCACTCACCATAACCGATTCAGGGCCAATGGCCGATAGGAGCTTCCCTCTACAAATGTCTCCGCTATCGTAACACTGTCAGTCATGGAAGTTTTCCCTTTCTCGGTAGTGAGCCTCCCCAACCTCTCTCTCGGCATCCTCAAGCAATAACCTCTTACCCTCCTCTAGCTTCTCGCGCTCTTCAGCGGCCAAGAGATCAATCATGAGTTGTCATTCGTCCAAGGACCCGACATCCACTTAGCGCAAATAGGCCTCATACGGAACCAACCTCTCCTAGGTTCGAGCTAATTCACGGGAGTAATCTTCGACCCACGAAAGCCCATTGAATCTCAGAACTTTGACATACATGTTTCGGATATCTTCCTCCATAGGCGATTGTACCTGAAATTATGTATCCTCCAGCTGCTCTCTTAGTTGTTCCACCTCTCTCAGATGTGCCGCTCTCAATCCATCCATCGTGCCCAACACATCCCGATTACTGTCCTTCTTGGCCTTTTTCATCTACTCAAGCTGTCTCTTCAGGTTGTCATTCTCTGCTCTCAAAGCATTATTATCATTCTGTAGCTCGGTGATTCTCGCATTATCTTTCTCCAAGTCAGCGCATGCTTGCACCGTCTCAGCCTTGTCCCTCTTTAGGGCCGTGTTCTCGGTGGTTAGATCAGCTACATTTTCCGTGAAAATGGAATGGGAGTGATCTGCCTCCCTCTTGAGTGTCTCGTACCCTTCTTTCATCTCAGCTACAACAACGAGATTCACGAGTTAGAATTTAAAGGAACGGAAATGGACGACAATATGCCCACGGTACAAAAAGCTAACTCACCTATTTCTACGTTTAGACGAACGACAGTGGTCTGCTCAGCATCGATAGTTAACTTCTGATTGGGGAGTTCCATGTTCTTCCTTTTGATCAGCTCCGATAGATGAAAGGAATAGGCGGTAGGCTCGTCGGTCTGATGATACGCTTCCTTCACATGCATTCAGATCACTCCGGAGTCCCTAGCAGGAGGCGTGCGGAGATCCGGAAGGACTGTCAACTCATCAAAGTAGTGTTGAGGGAAAGTCGTTTTCAACCATGCCATCCGTTCCTCCACGGAAAGCCTTTGTTTCTCAGAGGCCGCTAGTTCCTGCGTCCCGGTTACGGTCGCCCTCTCCGGTCTTGGTTGCCGAGCGGTGGCTCCCTCTCTTTCGTAAGCGGGATAAGGACAGGAACCGCTAAACTTGGAGGAGCTGTCGAAGACGGACACTGAGAGCACCCTAAGTTAAGTCGACAGTCTCCCTCGGACACCCAAATCGGAGGGGAAGGAGGAGGAGTCGGAGATCGTCGAGATCGACTCCTACCTCGGTGTTCACTACCGCGACCAGGCAGGGGAGAGGGGAGTATCATACAAGCTGGACCCTCTTCTAAAGCCCTAAAAGAAAGGATTCTTAGGGCGTTAGCGACCCCCATGTCCATAACCTCGTCATCCACGCCCTCTAGCCATATCACCTGTCAAAGAAATGAAACAAATTCAGTTGAGTCGCATGCTCAGGTAAGCCGCTATGTTATGTAGTGTTAATGAGTGTATGCCCTAAGTGTTCTCTCAATAGACCAGGTTGTGATTCGCTTGAAGGAGTTAACCCCTTCGCGGCAAGAGCTAATTCGTCCATGCTAGCCGGAGTAGGCCACGGGGATACTTCTAGGTCAAGTTTATTTAGGCCATCGAATTGACACTCATCCTCAAGTGGGGTCGCGACTCCAGGAGAAGTCACTGGAGACAATGGTCTAATCGACACTCCCGCCCCCTCCCCTCCTGCCGGGGGCTGGATGAGAACGTTCAACGGGCCCTCATCTTCAGCTGCGGCCTCCTCACCGCGAGCCCCATCTCCACCGACGTCTCCCTGGAACTTGAAACCTTTTTCGGCCTGGGCCCAGCAGAGGGTAACTTTCTTTTCTGACTAGGGGTCACGGGGCTTTTCGTCACCACCTCTTTTGGCACACTGCTTGCCACTGCGGGCCTAATTATTGCCCGATCATCAGGAAGCAACCCCCGCATAGCGAAGGCACTCTTGGCTTGTCACAGTGTCAGTTTTGCGATACTCTTTGAGAATTGCCCGCGAGGCATTAAGACGCTGCTTGTACTCTTCACCGGTGGGTGCCTTTGGATTCCCGGTCGCAATCAAAAAAGAATAATAATGAGACACAGGCTCTAAGAACTTTATAGTAGGGATTTGTTAACCCTCTTTTTGGCAAGAGTCTCAACGAACAAGGCCCAAGCCCAAACGCACAATCAGATACAAGTCGCGCTTCAGGAGGCCTAGCAGGGGCGCAACTTAGAGCAATGGCACATCGGCCCAAATCCAACTCAGTTAGATTGACTGTTCATTACCGGAAGAATCGCTCACCAGGACGACCGAGTTTCTCGCTTCCAAAAAGAACTCGTCGACTGATTATCTCGGGCCAGCGAGGAAGATATCTGCAGAGTTAGTCCACCTAATATCCCGACTTTCAAGGCAATAAAGGCGGCCAAACTATATACGGACAAAGCTCTACTTTTAATAAACCTCTCCGTTGATGCCACGTCAGCCACAATTTCCGATGATACTATTTATGAACAGTGGAATCAGTCCTTCAGCCGCAATTCAAGCCAATAGATGAATTCCACGTGTCCAGGCCTTCCCGGAATGGCCGGACCATACCGCAACAACCAAAGCTGCATTCTCCGCCTATAAATATCCCTAAGCTGGAAGAAAAAAAAGACTTTTGGGGACTTTTGGTCAGACGACTTTCTCCAAGCTTTTCATCTTTACGCTTCTCCATAATTCCAATCTCTCTCAAAAAGAAGAAGAAAAGACAGTCATTTTCTTTCTCTTCTTCAAACAGAAAAAGCATTGTACTTGTAATAAAAAAAGAGAAATAATGTATAAAGTGGATGTAGGCATCGTCTTTGCCGAATCACTATAAAAATTCTGTGTGTGCTCCCCACTCTTTTACTTTTTATTGCTTTTTTAATCTTTATCCGTGTGTTGATCACGCGATTGGGGGTTAATCATCACTAGTAACCAAACTTTTGACGTCAACACTTTGGCGCGTCAGGAAGGGGAAACGCATCGACATCGTCATCGAACTCCTGCTTATCTCAGGTCATGGCAAATAAACGAAAGAAAGATGCAACATCCTCTCGTCCCGCAAACACTCATGCAGCCGACACCGATGCTGCAGAAGTAAGCCACGAAGTTTCCTCTCATGACGACATGTCTCGATTCCTTACCTGGGACGACATGGATAAAATCATGGTCGAACTCAGAGACCATATAACATCTCTGGGTAAAGTCCTCGAACGACAGCAGCAGGTGATGGATCACCTTCTCGGTCGATTGGAAACAGTGTTGAATGCTTCAACATCAATTCCTCCATAGGTCGAGATTGGGACAACAGCTAACCCTCAGTTTACTGAAAATCTGGCCATCGATCGGGCTACACCTTTAGTTCATCCTGGTTTGACCCCACCAATCAATCAAGCCCAGCCAGGAGTATCACTTCCGGAGACCAACGCGGTTGTGGCCACAGAACATCAGGAGACGGATGATCAAGATCTAGGTTGTCTGGCAAATATGCCTCCGCTCTTTGGAACATCTCGACCTATCGAATCGGTCGAGCCACCACTGGGTCCCTTTGAATCAACGCCATTCCCATTACAACCCGGGATATTACCACAGACCATCCTAACCACTCTTACTCTTCAACGAAGAGTTGGAGTAACCTTCCCTTCGAACAAGGGAAGCCACCCTGTAATACCGGCCCTCACCGTAGCAGAAGAAGACGCTACCGTAGACCCTCCTAACCTCGCTTCAAGCGGAGGCAACCCTGGCATCCGAACAGCACATGCTACGCTGGATCATCCTAGACCCTTTGCGACGGGCATGGCTCAACCCACAACTCATCAGGTTCCAGAGGGGCCATTCTGCCCAGAACCACCCGCCAGATCTCAGCTTCCCTCACACCTTCACTCAGTTCTCGGAGGTCGAACTGCCGCCCTTCCGAGCATGCTTTTACCGGATCCTCGCTCAGAGCCTTCTCAGGAGGAAGAGCTAAGTTCATGGCAATGACTCCTCGGAGATGGGAGCCAGCTTGCAAGCATCGTCCGACGCTTCACTCGGGGCAATTCTTCGCAGCATAGACAATGTCAATTGCAGCCCTTTCACTAGAGAAATCAGAAATTCTCGAAATCCTCCGGACTTCTGGTTCCTAGCCATCGAGCAATACAACGGTCGCACTGACCCAACCTTTCACCTCATGCAATACATGCGACATATGGAAGTACTTGGTGCATCGACCAGCTTCATGGCTAAGTGCTTTCCTCTCTTTCTCACAGATATAACCGGAATGTGGTTTCGGTAGCTAACAACGGAGTCGATCAGCAGCTGGAATACTCTGGTTACCCGATTCATTGAACAGTTTCGAGTGCATATCTCTCGACCGAAAAGTGTCATGTTTTTATCTACCATCAAACAGCGATCCGGAGAGAAGCTAATATCCTTCCTCGAAAGATTCAATGCAGCTGTAGCGTCTGTCGATCGGCCCGAGCCATCGATGGTGCTGATGGCAGCCATCGCGGGAGTTCAGAAGAGATCAGAATTCTCAAACTCCTTAACCAGAGATCCCCCAAAGATATAGATGATTTTTACTCCGAGGTCGAGAGATTCCTCCGACAAGAGGATGTCAGCCTTGAAATGGAGAGCCTTGAAGTTTTAGTGGCCAAACAACAAGGTCCACTCAACGGCGATGGCCAGAATAAAGAAAGAGGAAGGGCCTTGGAAAAGAGTGAACGCAATGTGCGACCTCAAAATGAAAAAAGTATGATCGATATACCGAGCTCAATTCTTCTTTGCTCGATATCTACCTCGATATACGCGAGTCCTTGCCCACTCCAAGACCACCTCGACGAGAACCGACCAAATGGAACTCTATTCTGGCAAGCATTGTATATTCCACAACGTAGCTGGACATAATACAAATGATTGCCGACATCTACGCGATCTCATCGAAGGACGAGTCAGAAAAGGGGAACTCGCTGAATATGTAAAAGATCGCGCCCCGGCCATGCCGCCGCGACCTTCTGCTCAAGCTCCTCAAGCTGGTCCGCGAGCTCCTAGAAACGGAAAGGACCCTGAGACTAGCACTCGCGGCATTATCATTAATTAGATTTTTTAACTTTTCTTTCGATGTATTTTTTTAATTACAAGGACGCCTTGATATGCACATAGGATTTAGCTCTTAAGAATGCTCTGTAATTAATCGTTGTCCCCGTAGAATTTCTTTTCTTTGTAATAATTGCTTAGCAGTTATGAATTTCACTTTTTGTAAAAGTAGATCATGTTGTGAAATCTCTAAACCGAGCATGGATAACGCTCGCCCCCCTGTTCTGTGTGGACAACGCGAAAGCCCACCACCATTTCAAACACCTACTCCATCAAGTGAGTGATGTTACATTTTCTAAACACGAGTGTGGACTACACTCTCTTTTCTTTACACCACGAGCATGCATAGCTCATTAAACTAACTAACCTAACACGAGTCGAGCATAAGAAACACTTGCCCTAAGCCGAGCATGGTTTATGTTCGCCACTAAGCCGAGTATGGTTAATACTCGCCCTCTCTAAGCCGATCCAGATTAGCGTTCGCCAATAAGCCGAGCTTGGTTTATGCTCGCCCCTAAGCCGTGCATGGTTTATGCTCGCCACAAAGCCGAGTATGGTTGATGCTCGCCACCCTCTAAAGCCAAGTGGAATAAAATGTTCGATCCGTCACCCTCCTCTAAAACAAGGATGGTTTGTTTTGTATTTGCAGGACCCAACTCTCGTACAAATGGAAATCATCATCTCGGCCTTAATACGGTTCCCGATGATTGTAGTTTTTCTGGCCTTAATACGACCTAGTGTGGTCGTCGGGTTTCTGGCCTTAATACAACATCGGACCATCAGTTTTCTGGCCTCAATATGGTCCGGCGCGACCATAGTAGTTCGAGCGTTTGTGCTTTAGTTCGAATTTCAGAACACATCTCCCTCTGTCGATGAAGATGCATTCTGAGGGGCAAAGTGTTAACCCTCTTTTTGGCAAGAGTCTCAACGAACAAGGCCCAATCCCAAACGCACAATCAGATACAAGTCGCGCTTCAGGAGGCCCAGCAGAGGCGCAACTTAGAGCAATGGCACATCAGCCCAAATCCAACTCAGTCAGATTGACTGTGCATTACCGGAAGAATCGCTCACCAGGACGACCGAGTTTCTCGCTTCCAAAAAGAACTCGTCGACCGATTATTTCGGGCCAGCGAGGAAGATATCTGCAGAGTTAGTCCACCTAATATCCCGACTTTCAAGGAAATAAAGGCGGTCAAACTATATACGGACAAAGCTCTACTTTTAATAAACCTCTCCGTGGATGCCACGTCAGCCACAAATTCCGAGGATACTATTTATGAACAGTGGAATCAGTCCTTTAGCCGCAATTCAAGCCAATAGATGAATTCCATGTGTCCAGGCCTTCCCGGAATGGCCGGACCATACCGCAACAACCCAAGCTGCATTCTCCACCTATAAATACCCCTAAGCTGGAAGAAGAAAAAAAAAAAGACTTTTGGGGACTTTTGGCCAGATGGCTTTCTCCAAGCTTTTCATCTTTACGCTTCTCCATAATTCCAATCTCTCTCAAAAAGAAGAAGAAAAGACAGTCATTTTCTTTCTCTTCTTCAAACAGAAAAAGCATTGTACTTGTAATAAAAAAAGAGAAATAATGTATAAAGTGGATGTAGGCATCGTCTTTGCCGAACCACTATAAAAATTCTGTGTGTGCTCCCCGCTCTTTTACTTTTTATTGCATTTTTAATCTTTATCCGTGTGTTGATCACGTGATTGGGGGTTGATCATCACTAGTAACCAAACTTTTGACGTCAACAGGATTGGAGTTCGAAAGTACTTACTCCCTTCTATCCACCTCCTTGCAAATCCAGGAGGGCAGTGCACAAAGAACCACTCTTGCTTGAACACTAACGGCCTGGGTCACTTCCCGACAAATAATTTGGTGGCGGCTGTCGCTTCCGGGAACCATTGGGAAGGCGATCCGCTAGACATTCTCCTCAAATTGAAAAAATACCGAATGACCTCTCCGATGGGTTCCATGTGCAAATACTCTCGGTAGAGAACGTAAGTGCCTAAGAGTGAGGAATAAGCATTCGGGTGCAGTTGCAAAGGTGCGAGGCGGAAATAGGATAGCATGTCCCAGATAAATTCATTGGCTGGGGGCACGCATCCCGCAAAACAAGCTTGCCTATTCCAAGCAGTCAAACCCTAGGGTTGTGCGTTAGCTCTGCCACCCTCTTCCGGTGTATGGGCGTCACCCACCGGTATATTGAACCGCTGCACCATTTTCCTAACAACTGTAGCGTCTAGGCATAACGGTATCGAGTCTGTCAGATTTTCCAAGATAACTGCGTCGGGCAGCATATCCGGGGCCATTGGAGCCACCGATGCATCCTCACCAATAATATCCACGTTCTCAACCTCTTCATTTTTGACCAGAGAATGTTACCTCTCAATTCATTCCCCATGATCAGACACTTCAGGTGAAATGGCCTCTTTAGAAGGAACGGATCCTTCGGCAGTCTCAAGCTCACTGCCACTCGAGCTACCACTGTTGGTAGAATTAGATATATTTGACGATGACGGGGAAGCCTCGGCTTCCAGGGTTTTCTCAGCCTTTGATCTTGTCTGCATCGCTAGTTATACTTTAACGCATTAGTGTTAGACATCAAAGTAGAATAACCTGTACCCCTCGTATTGGTAAAAGCTAAACGTGCACGTGCAGTGTTATGCAGAATTAAGGCACACGGAATAAGCTCAATATAGTCCAAGAGTTCGGTCATAGTTCGAATATATGCTCTATGCTATGTGGAAAGCCATAATGTACATAATAACACAATTACTTAGGCGACGCGGAGGATCAAAAGACCGAAGGCTCGAAGCCCGTCTTTGAGGTCCAAATGCTCGAACTCCCATACAAGATTAGAATGCTCGAACCACGACAGGGTTCGAAAGCTCGAACCCCCAGGGGGTTCGATTGCTCGAACTCCGTAAGGGTTAGAAAGTTCAAACCCCCCAGGGGTTCGGAAGCTCGAACCTTCCAGGGGTTTGAATACTCGAACCCCCTAGAGGTTTGAATGCTTGAACCCCACCGAGGTTCGAACGCTCGAACCCTCTAGGGGTTCGAACGCTCGAACCCAGCCAGGGTTCGAAAGATCGAACCCCAGAGGTTTGAACACCCGAACCGCAACAGGGTTCGACAAATCGAACCCCCAAGGGTTCGGATGTTTGAACCCAGCAGGGTTCAAAGGCTTGAACCCTAGCAGGTCTCGAAAACTTGAACCCCAGCGATGTTCGAACGTTTGAGCCACTGTAGGTTTGAACACCCGGACCACCTCAGAGTTTGAGGCTCCCGTCCGCGCTCGCTTTCCAGCGCCTTCCTCTCCTTTGTGCACACCTCCAAGACCCTCAAAACCCACCTAATTGTCGCGTTCAAATTTTGAAGTTCTAGGGAATCGGAGCTTTGTAATGGCGTCTGACGTTGAAAATTAGAAGGAAGAAGTGAAATGAGAGAGGGGGGAAATTTATAATAAAAAGGCAAAGTCCCTTGGTATTCCACGGAATCTTGAACCCATGGATTGAAAAATCGAAACCCGACGGTTTAAAATTTCGAACCCTTAAGGTTCGAAATTTCGCACCCTGGATGCAAAAGGACGCACCCTTAAAAAAAGAAAAAAGAAAAGAAAAAATCGAACCCCCGGGTTTGAGACATCATCCCGCTTGCTCATGTACACATATTCCATGCGTATACCGACCCCCACGAACACGCAGAAGCGACACATTACGAATACTTAGCAATGTGAGCACGGCTCCACACCAGCAACGACTCGCTCGCAATTCCACGGCAAACGAGCTTGTGAACTAAAGTATGTTTTCCCTTAACTTACAAGATAAACCGGCAACTCAATTACAATCTCAACCAATCCAAAGCACATCATGTCAAGATAAGACGTACTTTGAGGGGAAAATGTTAACCAGCTTTTTAGTCCGGTTCCCAAAAGTACACAAGACATGCTCGACTCAACACATCGTGTGGAGCTAAGGCCGAAAGGGATGCCCAGGAGCGAAGGAGACAGGGTTGAAGAGGGACCGCGCCGCTAAGGACCTCACGTCTCCACCAGCACATTTCCGAACCAAGGCCTCAAAACCCTAGGACTCACAAGCCAGGATCTCGAGCCCCCAAACACCCATTCAGACAGACCTTGCGCCTCTCGGAACGGGAGTTTCGTACCCCTGGAGGTGCGAATTTTGCACCTCTAAGAGGCGCGAGATTCGCACCCAGCAGGGTGCGAAATTCGCACCCCACACGGTGCGAGATTCACACCCAGCAAGGTTTGAAATTCATACCTCAGGGTGTGAATTTCGCACCCTAGGAGGTACGAAATACATACCCTTCGGGGTATGAAATCGAACACTTCGGGTATGAATTTCGTACCTCTGAAGGGTACGAGACTCGTTCCCCGCAAGGTGCGAAATTCGTACCCTGCATGGTACGAATTTCGCACCCCCAGGAGGTACGAATTTTGCACCCCCCGCGGTGCGAAATTAGCACCCCCTGGGGCAAGGTGCAAAAAAAGCAGATGTGCAGGCCAGAGGTGCAAAATTCTGGGTATGGTCCCCTATTTCTACCTACACCCACCTACTCCTACCTAACCCCTTTCCTATAAATACCTCTTGACTTCATACTTGAAAGTGGTTGGAATTTGTGAGCTCAAGACCTCTAGAAAGCTACTTTAATGGCATCTCCTATTTGAGGAAGAAGAAGGGCAAAAGTGTCTTTTTCCAAGTATATTAAAGATATGATAATTATGACATTATATATGACAATGATGACATCATGTCTTTGAGGTGACATCATATAGCCTTAGAGATGACATCATATAGCTTAGAGATGACATCATATAGCTTTGAGATGAATGCAATGAGATTTCATGAGATGTTCTCAACCTTGTAACCTTTTGTGATCAATAATATTCCAACAACGCTTCAAAGTGGACGTAGGCCCCTCACGAGGCCGAACCACTATAAATCTCTTGTGTTATTTACTGCTTTCCTCTCTTGTCTATACGACCAAGTTAATTATTCCTAGTAATTGGAATCTTTGGTGTTTATGACATTTTTTGCCGTTAACATTGGGTTTACCTCTTTTTTTGGAAGACGGTAAGTGATTATTCTCTGGCCGCGGGGGTTGCGAATGAAGGATTATTGGTGGCGAGTGTTCAATGGTGAAGGAGAGATGTTGGAAAGTGCTAAACACTTTAATTTGAATGAGGAATTTTAGGTGTGTCAAAAGTGATTAAATTGTGATGATATGATGAACTGGTGATAGAGGTGAATTCAAATGTGATGAAGATGTAGTGCAGATTTGGGGTAGATGAGGAAGCTGGCTTTGGACTAGGAGATGATGATGGTCGATGTGGTGGTTTGAGTTTTAGAGAATGGTGAGTGTATCCGAAGGCAAAAGGGAGGACGTGTTTTGTGTAATTGGTCATTTCTACAGCGAAAAGCGGTGCTGGAGGTTGATAATGTGTGTGGTTCCATGGTGTTTATTGGGGAGTGAATTTACATAAAGGGTAGTTGGCTGAAGGATGAGATAAGGAGAAGGTTGCTTGGTTTGATGGATGTTCTTGTCGCGGTCCGAGATGAGGGTGAATGGTGGAGTTATTGTTGTGTATGATTGTTTCCAGTTTGTTCAGTAATATTGGCTCTGATCGAAAAGGGTTTTCTAGTCAGATTTGATGTAGTGGGGATGCAGAAAGAAGCAATCGTTGTATTGGGTGTTTAACTGGTGGAGATTCTAGTAGAATGTGCGGAAGGCAGTTTGGGTTGTCGGGTTATATACCAAGTTATGCTCAGTCTTGATTATTTTTGTTATTTCTCGATGTTACTAAGTGTATATAAACCACTTTATACAGCTTGAGTATGTTCACAAACACATACTCGATGTTGCTTCGTGTTTATAAACCGAGACATTCTTACACATCAGTATTTGTTAACTTACTATAACACATCAGTGTCTCTGTCTTGATTATTTTCTCATTATATATAATCCTGTCATTATTTTCTCAATTTGGATTATAACTTGAGTTCTATTATTGATTTTATTCTTTATAGGTAGATTAACGTTTCTAAAGAAATAAGCAGTAGCAGCACTAGTTTATGGTATTTGTTATGTAGTTCGGTTGTTTGTTATGCTTTTTTATGTCAGCTGTTTATGGTAACTTTGTCGCAGTACTAGTATGACTTGTTTATGGTAGTTCGGTTGTGTAAGTGTATGGATAACCTTTTGTCTTGACGCTACTGTTCGGCTGTGTAAATATATTGTGCTTTGGTACTATTATGACTATTATGGTATTGTTTATGGTACTTTGAACGTATACATGTATATGTATTTTGTGGTTGTTTAATATGTTATGTTTAAATTATGTATATGTTTATGTATTACGTTATTATATAAGTTTTAAACAAGTAGAATTGGAGGCGAAATCAGAGGTAGAGGTGGAATATCGTGAAATAAAATAGGAAAATACGGTGGTAGGGAAAGCGCTATGAATTTTTTGTAGCGTTCAAAAAGCGCTACGAAGCCATTAATTGTTTTAACGAATTAATTTTTGTAGCGTTTAATAGTCGCTACAAAACCAGTAATTGTAGTATCCAGTACCTTTTCGGTGGCATTTAAGAAACGCTGCATAAAATATGCCGCAAAAAATAGTAATTGGCAAAGGAACACCTTTCTGGTTAGAAATACTTCAAAAAATAACTTTCGTATCGTTTAAAAAACACTACCAAAAATAGGCATTTGGTAGAACTACAACAAAAAATCAAGGATTTTTAGTTGAATGTTTTCTCATGGCGTTTATTGAAACGCTACCGATACTTTTGGTGGTGGTTTTTGTGCGCTACCAAAAGTGAATTTACATGTAGTGAGAATCAAAATAGAAGAAGTTTGGTATAATTCTCTTTGAAATTTGGCTAAGTATAAGTATAGAAATTAAGAATTTAATAAGTTTAACGTGAGAAGATAAAGGAGGAAGAAAAGAATGAAAAGTTAGTTAAGAATTCGTTTTTGGAAGCCTATTTGTAGTCTCCCAAAAGTCAAATCTGTAACACCCGACCTCCACTAGGATCACTCCTTAGAATGTACTAGCTTTGGAGGGGCGTTATTGTGAAGGTAAACTTGCACAGAGATATCACAAGACAGAATAAATATAAGTAAATATAAGTAAAGCAGCGGTAGCAGATAAAAACCCATCATCATCATCTCAGAAAACCAACATAGTCAAGTACATACTATCAAAATGTCATAATCCAAAATACAACATAAGTCTAGATACGTGATAACAAAATACATGGTAAAACATCAGTACTAATCCCCAGAAATAAAAGATAAGCCACAGCTAGCTCAGATCCATACACGAGCTATCCAACAAGCTAGTCAAAGATCCACTAAGCAGATGTAGCCCCTCCCTGAGAACCTGTGGGGGGGGGGGGGGAACGGAAGAAAAGAAGCGAAAGAAAACAGGTCAGTCAAAAAGACTGGTAAGCCCTACTACGGTCAATCTATAAACTAATAAAGTTAACAGTATGATGGAAACTGAGATGAACATACTGGCAATAGATAAAGGTGACATCACATAGACGAGATTAAACTTTGCACCACAGTGTACTGGCAAACCCACAAAACAGATCTTGATCCCTTAGCCCAAACTTTGGCCCAATAACATGAAGTGACCTTAGTATAAGGCCCAGCCCAACGGTCTAGTCGATCGGCTCCCTATAAACCTAACACGTCAAGTGTTGGTGTCCATACGGCCCACATGGATGTAGTCAGACTGTGCTGGGTCCACCTTCGGGTGTATCAAGCCCTCGGGTGTCAACCCCAGACACCTAAGCAATAATGCACAGTCTAAGCCTACTGGTACCCGTGCCTCGAGTTTGTCCAACATCAGACTACGTGCACGTCCGTAGCCCGCCGGACCCGCACCGCTGTACCACTCAGCCGTCGCTTTGGTCGCTTACATCAGTCCAGTAATCGTGCCCCGCCCTAGCCTAGCCTCTAGGGTTGTGAATGTAACACCCCACCTCCGCCAGGGTCACTCGCAAAGGAATGCACTAGCTTTGGAGGGGCATTATTGGTAAACGTGCATAATGATATAGCAAGGCAGGACATGACATATATATATGTAAATAAACAGAGTAAGTAAATAAAACAGCGGAAGATTTTAAAACCATTTCAAAAACAAGTCTGGTACATCAAAATGTCAATTTCCCAAATAAACAAGTCTAGTACATGAAATAACATCATCTGAAACTGAAAAAGAAAACATAATAGTAGCTATCCCCAAAGTGGAAGAAACCATAGCGAGCCCAAGTCCAAAGCATACATGAGCTATCCAAGAAAGCGGCTAAGATCCAAGCTAGGCTCCTGTATTCCCTCCCTGAGAACCTGGGGGGGGGGGGGGGAACGGAAGAAAAGAGGCGAAACAAAACGGGTCAGTCAAAAAGACTGAGTAAGCCCTGCTACGATCAGTCTATAAACTAATAAAGTTAACATCATGATGGTAACTGAGATGATCATAGATAACAACATACTGGCATGATAAATTTACCACAAGATAGATAGAGGTGTCTTCGCATAAACAAAGTTAAGTTTTTGCACCACGGTGTACTAGCAAACCAACATAACAGGTATTGATCCCTTGGCCCAAGCTTTGGCCCAATAACATGAGGTGACCTTAATACAAGGTCCAGCCCAACGGTCTAGTCGATCGGCTCCTTATAAACCTAATACGTCAAGTGTTGGTGTCCATATGGCCCACGTATGGTTGTAGTTAGACTGTGCTGGGTCCACCCTTGGGTGTATCAAGCCCTCGGGTGTTAACCCCAGACACTTAAGCAATAATGCACAGCCCTAACCTACTGGTACACGTGCCTCGAGTTTGTCCAACATCGGACTACGTGCACGTCCGTAGCCCGCCGGACCCGCACCGCTGTACCACTCGGCCATCGCCCTTTGGTCGCTTACATCCTCCAGTAATCGTGCCCCGCCCTAGCCTAGCCTCTAGGGTTGTGAATGATACCAAACTGGGATTACTGTTAGAACAGACCACGTTGCTAGGGTTTTCCCAAGAGGGTTAAGTGTGATTTAACCCCTCACTAATCATGGATTAAATTAGTTAAGTGTAATCAACGGTTCACCACTTAACCCCATCCAATCCTTTGTATTCCCAAATTGATTAAATTGGTTAAGTGTAACTTAACCCCATTTTCATCCCTTGAATCCCCAAATTGGTTAAGTATTAGTGGACCCTGACTTAACCCTAATCATGAGGCATTAATTAACTTAATGCACCTTAACCTCTCACATTAGACCTTGTTGTGGTTACTAGTTAGGCCGGGCGGGTCCGGGTAGCTTTACACCACAACTTGGTCTAACCTCGGGTCTTGGCACCCCATGACCAACTTCTCACATTGGGTCCTATTGTTTGTAGCCACTAGTTAAGCCGGTCGGTTCCGGGTAGGATTACGCTACAAACTCAACCCAACCTCGAGTTGGCCACACTTATGTTTTCTAAGTGTCATGTCCACTTTATTTCAAAACATAATCACAAGTCAAACAATTACTTGGGTAGACCTAACTTAATAGGTAAATTCCCAAGGGGTAGACCTAACTTAATAGGTAAATTCCCAATCTTATATTTTTCATGTATTTTAAGTTTACCCAAAACCCCCAACGTCATTCTATCGCTTACATATTCGTAGTAACGCATAAAGGATAGGAAGAGGGAACTTGGCACAACATACATGACAAACTTGCACAACGATCATGCATAACATGTTAGACTTGCACAACTTAGCATAGTGAACTTGCATATTACCATAAACATGCATAACTTGTCAAACATGCACAACTTGTCATTTTAAACTTGCATAAACATGCACAACTTGTCAAAACATGCACAACTTGTCAAAGCATGCACAACTTGTCATTTTAAACTTGCATAAACATGCACAACTTGTCAAAACATGCACCACTTGTCAAAACATGCACAACTTGTCGAAACATGCACAACTTGTCATTTTAAACTTGCATAAACATGCACAACTTGTCAAAACATGCACCACTTGTCAAAACATGCACAACTTGTCGAAACATGCACAACTTGTCATTTTAAACTTGCATAAACATGCACAACTTGTCAAAACATGCACCACTTGTCAAAACATGCACAACTTGTCGAAACATGCACAACTTGTCATTTTAAACTTGCATAAACATGCACAACTTGTCAAAACATGCACCACTTGTCAAAACATGCACAACTTGTCGAAACATGCACAACTTGTCATTTTAAACTTGCATAAACATGCACAACTTGTCAAAACATGCACCACTTGTCAAAACATGCACAACTTGTCAAAGCATGCACAACTTGTCATTTTAAACTTGCATAAACATGCACAACTTGTCAAAACATGCACGACTTGTCAAAGCATGCACAACTTGTCATTTTAAACTTGCATAACTTATTAAACATACAAATCATGGCTTAGCAAACTTGCATAAACGTGCATAACTTAATAAACCTATAAATCATGGCTTAACAAACTTGCATAAACATGCATAACTTAATAAACCTATAAATCATGGCTTAACAAACTTGCATGAACATGCATAACTTATTAATCTTGCAAATCATGGCTTAGTATACATGCATAACTCAATAGATTTGCAAATCATGGCTTAGTACCCTTGCATAACATGCACAACTCAATAAACATACATAAACCCCAATTTTCATCACACATTAACTTTAGAGTTTCCAAAATGAAGGTAAGAGGGCTTACAATGCTTATGCGGACTCAAATGAGTATAACAAATGCAAGAAACCCCTTATGCAACTAATTAAGACCCCCAAATGCAAGCAAACTTGATCAAGACTCCTCCTTTATGATGCCAATAGAAAAACAAGCCTTTAATGCAAGCTAAGGAGGATCATACAAGCCTAAATACCCTTGTATGCATGGAAATCTCTTAGGGATTTGTTTAGGAATTGTATGAAGAGGGTGGAGGCCATGAGAGGATGGATTTTGGCATAGTTTAGTTACTAGGATGAATAATGAATGATTTAGGGTAGGTTAGGGTCTTATTTATAGATTAGGTTAGTGATTTGAACCATAGGATTAACCCTAGATTCAATTAGGGCCCTCAGATCCCGGAACTCTCCAGAAACAAGCCACAAGACCCAACCCCAATCAGAAATGGTGCACCAGGCTAAGCAGCCCGTGCACCCCCTGTCGACAGGGCAGTCGACATGCCTAGACCCCTGTCGACAGGCCTGTCGACATGGGGTCCTGGGCGGGAATTTTCCCCGCCTGCCCAGTTTGCCCAAACCCTAGTTTTTAATTTCAAATTTAAATCTGTTTTTACTTAGGAATTTTCTGCAAACTTCAATGGGCCTTAATTGGGTCATACGGACTCCGATTTTCGAAAACTCGGACTCTATTTCGCGTATTTTTCCGAGACGAACGCAATGGCATAGCCCGCTTCCCTTGATTTAGATTTTATAATTTAATTCTGCCTCAATTTATGTTATAACAGATTATTGAAAATACGGGTTGTTACATTCTCCCCTCCTTAAAGGATTTCGTCCTCGAAATCTTCAAGTTGGGAAGAACGTATCCTACCATCCAATCATCCATCTACTCAAAGCATCATCCACGAGCAATCATTGTCCTTAAAAGATTCTAAATGTGGTATGAACATATGCAAAAGTGTGTGTATATGTACTTATCTAATGCAAAGATCAGGCGGTTACTGATACAGTAAACCTCCTTAATGCATATGTATGTCTTATCTAATGCAAAGATCAGGTGGTTACTGATACAGTAAACCTCCTTAATGCATATGTATGTCAGTGAAATGAATCCATATGTATGCAAACTCCTAAATTCATAGTATCTATATGAGTGCACATAACATTCACCCATATGCAACATCCATGTGATAACACACAATTTCCATCCATGAATAAGCATAAACACTCATGCATATGCAATATGAGGAGTGTGCGAGCCGATCTAGTGCCTAATCGTGTATAATGCATCCACGAGCAACCACTTGCAAACACTTGCAACCACTTGCAACCATCAAGCATAACATGCTTCAAATACATGTTTCAACCAAAAGGGTTTCTACCTAAGGTTCTCATGACAAGATAGACACGATGAACTAGATAAGCTAGATAAACTAGATAAACTAGATAAACTCCTTTTTGGATTACAAGAAATCCATTCAAACTTTGACATATAGTACTAACCGATGAGTCTTAATCCCCTTATGGAGTTTACAACAGAAATAAGATCGAGAATGGGACCGAGAGGGTATATATACAAAAGATAATTTTGCAAGCAAGCTTCACAGAAAAACAAGGATCAAGGATGCACTCTTAAAAAGAGATATGATGCGCGTATCTAGTCTTCACTCTTCTTAGTCACGTTTCCTTGAGCTTAACTCAACTGTGCTTTGACTATCTTTCACTTCATGATCCCTTGGCTTCCTAACTCCTATTTCCCAAATTCGAGTTGGAACTCATTTCACTATTTCCTCTCGTCTTTCTTTTCCACTTATTCTTCTTTCTGTATACTTGGCTTAAACATACGATAACCTCATGATTTCATGCAAGCTCTCCAAAATTCACTAGTGAATCCTGGATCTCGCCTACTTACTATAAAGTATTTCACGCGGCAGAACTTTCCTTGAAAATACCAATCCACGTTACCAATTGCCCTTATAAACGTGATTTTCTATAACTCACGCTTAATCGAAATGAACCCTCTGCCTATGAGTGATAGGTCATACCTAGATTCAATTGCCTACCCATGGCTTCCTGTAGGCTATTTCAAAACTGGCCAACTTCTTGAGGATGAACCGTTGCTAACCATGATGCAATCCTCTCGCTCTTCACCGGACTGAGATGAGCACCCCTCGTGGGTCTACCTATTATGATCCACCTACCCGTATTCCTTTTCTTTGATCTAGGTAGTCTATCCACATAATCTATCGAGATGTTTTCACACTTCCCTTGAGGAACTTCTAATGGAGGTAATGGCCCACTGGGCTTCTATGACTTGGCCTCACCCTGGTGGCACAACATGTATCCTGAAACCAACTCGGCCACCTCCTCGAGTGATGCGCATCTTCAAGAACCTTCTTTACCAAGTCTTTCACTCGAGGAGCACATAATCTCTTGTCGCGCCTTAGTCATCCTTTATAATATATCTAGCGAGGTGACCTAACATCTCGCCTCGAGTCGACTGGTCCATGTTCTTGACTAACTGCGGGTCTTCTCCCTGTGAAACCCCCTTCTTGATCCAGAAGAGTAAGTCTAAGCCCCCAGGAATGCCAGCTAACTAGCCAAACGGAGGAAGCTTCTTACTTCAATTGCCCTTCTCAGAGCTTTCCGGTCTCAAATCGCAACCACTTTAGCGGAATCCACCGCTAAGCCTTACTTAGGAACTATATGCCCAAGAAATCCAACTTCTTTCCTCCAAAGTGACATTTGGAGATCTTGACCTTCAACTGGTGGCTCTAAGCGTATCCCTCTCCTCCTTGAGGTGTATAGCATGTTCTTCCTCGTTCTTTTGAGGAGATCAAAATATCGTCTATGACGACCGTGACAAACTTGTTCAAGGACTCCCTAAACACCCTACCCATCAAGTTTACGCAATACGCGGGTGCATTAGTCAAACCAAATAGTATGACTAGCCATTCTAAAAACCCATCTAGAGTCCTAAACGCAGTCTTGTCAATTCCATCCTCAGCCATCCTAAGCTGATGGAATCTGGTAGCTGGATCAAAAGAAAACAGATGCTCCTACAAGCTGTTCAAACAAATCATCAACCCTTGATAGCGGTTGTCTATTCTCCTCACGATAATCAACACATAAGCGAAGCAAACTGTCCACATCAGTAACGAATACTACTGGAGCACCCTACTCGAAAATGCCTCGTCTCAGGAAGTTCTTCTCAATCAACTCCTTGACTTGCTTTCTTAACTCTCACCTCGTGAGGTCATGTGCCTAACCGGCCACGAAACTGGCTTGGTATTACCAACCAGATAATGCGGAAATCTATCCCACGTCTAAGGGTAACCCCTTCACTTTCCCCAAGATATCAGAATGTTCTCGGACCACCCTCACAGATTGCAAACTATCGATAGATGAGTTGAGGGACTCAAGATAACAATTATGACGGGACCCATAGGGTTGCTAGAAATTTCTAGGGTATTACCGAGGCGAGTCATGAGCCTCACACCCCTATACACAAAAACCCAGAATGGCTTCAAAACCGGACAACCATTCCCTGCCCAAAACCAACCCATATCCCCTGAAACCGAGAATATAAACATCCCGCGAGAATTCTATACTTAAGATAGGAATTTTCAAATCCACTCAGACCATAGACAAACGGGCAGAACCCCCAATTGGATTTGAAACACATACGGGATCATCCACTACACTAGTACTTAGGTGCAAAACTTTCAACTGGTCAGATGAAATAAAACTATGCGATGTGCCAGAATCAAACAAAGTTCGAACAGGAAAATCAGAAAATGTAAACAAGATTTCCACAGAAACACTACCTCTATCCTGAGCTGGAAGAACGGGGTGGAGGGGATGAATTCGCCCTCCAGATAGCCCTGTATACTGAGTCTGACCTTGCCCTTGCTTCCTTGGGCAATCCTTGCTGAAATGTCCAAACTCACCACAATCAAAGCATTCGCCCCGCTTTCTCTTCTCCTTTTTCCTACATTCCCTGGCTATATGTCCAACTTTACCACAGAAGTTGCATTTCATATTCCCTCTTGGCTTGTCCTTGCGGTTGTTGTTATCCTTGCCCCGTTTCCCGGAATTTACTCTCTTGTCTTGAGACTCATTCGCCTTGACCTCCTTCTTGTCATTGTTATCTTCTTCTTGAAGTAGGGCCAAATTCACCAAATTCTCGAAAGTCGCCCCCAAGGGTATATGAGACAGGGCCAAATCACGTAATGGCTCGTTTAATCCTAGAGCAAAGTGTAGGGCCTTCTTCTGAGCTGTATTAGCCAAGTCTAAATCGTCCTGAGCCAGTTGATTAAACTTATCTATGTATTCCCTAATCGTCATGTCCCCTTGCTTCAGTGATAAGAATCTTAGTCCAAACCTTCCTCTAAAGTCATCCCAAGTCTCAATTGGACTAGTAGCGGTGGTGACTACCCACCAACGTGCAGCTTCTTCCTTTAGCAACCATACTGCTAATAAAACTTTCCTACGGTCACCCATATCAAAGGAGGCTAAAAGATCTTCGGTCTCTTTCAACCAATTCCTTGCTTCTACAAAAGTCTCGGTTCCATTAAAATTCTTGCCACCCATCCTCTTAAAGTTCTTGCAAGTTTCCGCGAAATCCGCTTGTGGAGGCTGAGGGGGAAGAGGAACATCAGCTACGGGAGGAGGAGGAGGAACAGCGGCCTCGACTGGGGAGACAACATTAGGGACACCCGGGACCGGTGTCGTGACTTCCAAGTACCGACGAAACCAATCGGGTATCGTTACTCCTTCGGGCAAGATGAGATTATCAGACATGCTGGAAATGAAAGGAAAAGAGTTTAAACGAGGAGTCAAAGAATAGTGCTGATGGCTTTTGGGGAATAGCCTTTTAAAAATAACTAGACTTCTCTTTGGAAAATACTTTATACTTGGTTTTGAAAATAGTTTTTCAAAAGTTTTTAAAACCTCTTTATCCCTTCTCGTAAACCATATGCTCTGATACCAAATGTAACACCCCACCTCCGCCAGGGTCACTCGCAAAGGAATGCACTAGCTTTGGAGGGGCATTATTGGTAAACGTGCATAATGATATAGCAAGGCAGGACATGACATATATATATGTAAATAAACAGAGTAAGTAAATAAAACAGCCGAAGATTTTAAAACCATTTCAAAAACAAGTCTGGTACATCAAAATGTCAATTTCCCAAATAAACAAGTCTAGTACACGAAATAACATCATCTGAAACTGAAAAAGAAAACATAATAGTAGCTATCCCCAAAGTGGAAGAAACCATAGCGAGCCCAAGTCCAAAGCATACATGAGCTATCCAAGAAAGCGGCTAAGATCCAAGCTAGGCTCCTGTATTCCCTCCCTGAGAACCTGGGGGGGGGGGGGGAAACGGAAGAAAAGAGGCGAAACAAAACGGGTCAGTCAAAAAGACTGAGTAAGCCCTGCTACGATCAGTCTATAAACTAATAAAGTTAACATCATGATGGGAACTGAGATGATCATAGATAACAACATACTGGCATGATAAATTTACCACAAGATAGATAAAGGTGTCTTCGCATAAACAAAGTTAAGTTTTTGCACCACGGTGTACTAGCAAACCAACATAACAGGTATTGATCCCTTGGCCCAAGCTTTGGCCCAATAACATGAGGTGACCTTAATACAAGGTCCAGCCCAACGGTCTAGTCGATCGGCTCCTTATAAACCTAATACGTCAAGTGTTGGTGTCCATATGGCCCACGTATGGTTGTAGTTAGACTGTGCTGGGTCCACCCTTGGGTGTATCAAGCCCTCGGGTGTTAACCCCAGACACTTAAGCAATAATGCACAGCCCTAACCTACTGGTACACGTGCCTCGAGTTTGTCCAACATCGGACTACGTGCACGTCCGTAGCCCGCCGGACCCGCACCGCTGTACCACTCGGCCATCGCCCTTTGGTCGCTTACATCCTCCAGTAATCGTGCCCCGCCCTAGCCTAGCCTCTAGGGTTGTGAATGATACCAAACTGGGATTACTGTTAGAACAGACCACGTTGCTAGGGTTTTCCCAAGAGGGTTAAGTGTGATTTAACCCCTCACTAATCATGGATTAAATTAGTTAAGTGTAATCAACGGTTCACCACTTAACCCCATCCAATCCTTTGTATTCCCAAATTGATTAAATTGGTTAAGTGTAACTTAACCCCATTTTCATCCCTTGAATCCCCAAATTGGTTAAGTATTAGTGGACCCTGACTTAACCCTAATCATGAGGCATTAATTAACTTAATGCACCTTAACCTCTCACATTAGACCTTGTTGTGGTTACTAGTTAGGCCGGGCGGGTCCGGGTAGCTTTACACCACAACTTGGTCTAACCTCGGGTCTTGGCACCCCATGACCAACTTCTCACATTGGGTCCTATTGTTTGTAGCCACTAGTTAAGCCGGTCGGTTCCGGGTAGGATTACGCTACAAACTCAACCCAACCTCGAGTTGGCCACACTTATGTTTTCTAAGTGTCATGTCCACTTTATTTCAAAACATAATCACAAGTCAAACAATTACTTGGGTAGACCTAACTTAATAGGTAAATTCCCAAGGGGTAGACCTAACTTAATAGGTAAATTCCCAATCTTATATTTTTCATGTATTTTAAGTTTACCCAAAACCCCCAACGTCATTCTATCGCTTACATATTCGTAGTAACGCATAAAGGATAGGAAGAGGGAACTTGGCACAACATACATGACAAACTTGCACAACGATCATGCATAACATGTTAGACTTGCACAACTTAGCATAGTGAACTTGCATATTACCATAAACATGCATAACTTGTCAAACATGCACAACTTGTCATTTTAAACTTGCATAAACATGCACAACTTGTCAAAACATGCACAACTTGTCAAAGCATGCACAACTTGTCATTTTAAACTTGCATAAACATGCACAACTTGTCAAAACATGCACCACTTGTCAAAACATGCACAACTTGTCGAAACATGCACAACTTGTCATTTTAAACTTGCATAAACATGCACAACTTGTCAAAACATGCACCACTTGTCAAAACATGCACAACTTGTCGAAACATGCACAACTTGTCATTTTAAACTTGCATAAACATGCACAACTTGTCAAAACATGCACCACTTGTCAAAACATGCACAACTTGTCGAAACATGCACAACTTGTCATTTTAAACTTGCATAAACATGCACAACTTGTCAAAACATGCACCACTTGTCAAAACATGCACAACTTGTCGAAACATGCACAACTTGTCATTTTAAACTTGCATAAACATGCACAACTTGTCAAAACATGCACCACTTGTCAAAACATGCACAACTTGTCAAAGCATGCACAACTTGTCATTTTAAACTTGCATAAACATGCACAACTTGTCAAAACATGCACGACTTGTCAAAGCATGCACAACTTGTCATTTTAAACTTGCATAACTTATTAAACATACAAATCATGGCTTAGCAAACTTGCATAAACGTGCATAACTTAATAAACCTATAAATCATGGCTTAACAAACTTGCATAAACATGCATAACTTAATAAACCTATAAATCATGGCTTAACAAACTTGCATGAACATGCATAACTTATTAATCTTGCAAATCATGGCTTAGTATACATGCATAACTCAATAGATTTGCAAATCATGGCTTAGTACCCTTGCATAACATGCACAACTCAATAAACATACATAAACCCCAATTTTCATCACACATTAACTTTAGAGTTTCCAAAATGAAGGTAAGAGGGCTTACAATGCTTATGCGGACTCAAATGAGTATAACAAATGCAAGAAACCCCTTATGCAACTAATTAAGACCCCCAAATGCAAGCAAACTTGATCAAGACTCCTCCTTTATGATGCCAATAGAAAAACAAGCCTTTAATGCAAGCTAAGGAGGATCATACAAGCCTAAATACCCTTGTATGCATGGAAATCTCTTAGGGATTTGTTTAGGAATTGTATGAAGAGGGTGGAGGCCATGAGAGGATGGATTTTGGCATAGTTTAGTTACTAGGATGAATAATGAATGATTTAGGGTAGGTTAGGGTCTTATTTATAGATTAGGTTAGTGATTTGAACCATAGGATTAACCCTAGATTCAATTAGGGCCCTCAGATCCCGGAACTCTCTAGAAACAAGCCACAAGACCCAACCCCAATCAGAAATGGTGCACCAGGCTAAGCAGCCCGTGCACCCCCTGTCGACAGGGCAGTCGACATGCCTAGACCCCTGTCGACAGGCCTGTCGACATGGGGTCCTGGGCGGGAATTTTCCCCGCCTGCCCAGTTTGCCCAAACCCTAGTTTTTAATTTCAAATTTAAATCTGTTTTTACTTAGGAATTTTCTGCAAACTTCAATGGGCCTTAATTGGGTCATACGGACTCCGATTTTCGAAAACTCGGACTCTATTTCGCGTATTTTTCCGAGACGAACGCAATGGCATAGCCCACTTCCCTTGATTTAGATTTATAATTTAATTCTGCCTCAATTTATGTTATAACAGATTATTGAAAATACGGGTTGTTACAGTGAATGATACCAAACTGGGATTACTGCTGGAACAGACCACGTTGCTAGGGTTTCTAAGAGGGTTAAGTGTGGTTTTAACCCCTCACTAAACCTGGATTAAATTAGCTAAGTGTAACCACTTAACCCCATCTAATCCTCGCATCCCCATTATTGGTTAAGTATTAGTGGGCCATGACTTAACCCTAATCATGAGGCATTAATTACTTAATGCACCCAACCTCTCACATTAGACATCCGTGGTTACCTGGGAAGATTTACACCACGTCTAGGTCTAACCTCGGGTCTTATGGTGCAACATGACCAACTACCTACATTAGACCCCACGTTGTGGTTACCTGGGAAGATTTACACCACAACTAGGTCTAACCTCGAGTTGGCCATATCATGTTATCTAATGTCATGTCCACTTTAGAACATATTTACAAGTTAACATATACTTGGGTAGACCTAACTTAATAGGTAAATTCCCAAGGGGTAGACCTAACTTAATAGGTAAATTCCCAATCTTTTAGTTTCATGTATTTTTAAGTTTACCCAAACCCTCCCAACGTCATTATCTCGCTTACATATTCGTCATAACGCTTAAGGGTATAAAAGGTAACTTGGCATAACATACATGATGAACTTCACATATTTTGATAAACATGCATACATGTTAAACTTGCAAATCATGTCATAGTAAAGTCGCATAAACATGCATAGCTTATTAAATATGCATAACATGGTAAGGTGAACATGCATAATCCATTTAAACTTGCATAACATGGTAAGATGAACTTGTATAAGCATGCATAATCCATTAAACTTGCATAACATGGTAAGATGAACTTGTATAAGCATGCATAATCCATTAAACTTGCATAACCTGGTAAGATGAACTTGCATGAACATGCATAACCCATGAAACATGTAGAACATGACATAATAAGCTCGCATAAGCATGCATAACTTGTGAAACATGTGAAACATGGCATAGAAATCTCGCATATGCATGCATAACTTATGAAACATGTAAAACATGGTATAGTGAGTTCGCATAAGCATGCATAACTTATGAATCATATAAAACATGACATAGTGAGTTCGCATAAGCATGCATAACTTATGAATCATATAAAACATGGCCTAGTGAGTTCGCATAAGCATGCATAATCAACTAAACTCACATAAATCTCAACTTTCACCAAACATTAACTTTAGAGTTTGTAAAGTGAAGGTAAGAGGGCTTACAAATATAAACAAGCCACAAATCCACCAAATAAGATGAAGAAGCCCTTTTAAAAACTCAAAACAAAGCCTCAAATAAGAAAACCCTTTTGCAAGATCCCAAAAACACAAACTTAGCAAATCAAACTTGCTACTTAATGAAGTATGCAAGTTATTAAGCATTCATACAACATAGAAAAGGTTGTATGATCATCATATCTTCATAGGATTAAACTTTGAGGAAGGTGGAGGCTAGGGATTTTAGGTGGAGGCCATTTGAGGTTTCAAATTGACATAGTTTAGTTGCTAGATTGATTAATGAGGCTTTAGGGTAGGATTAGGGGTATATTTATAGAAGATTAGAGTGTTTTTAGCCCTAGGATTAACCCTAGATTAGGTTTGGCCCGTCAGATCTCAGAATTCTCCAGAACCAAGCCACATGACCCAACCCAAATCAGAAATGGTGCACCAGGCTGAACTGCCTGGGCACCCCCTGTCGACAGGGCTGTCGACAGAGCAGTCGACACCCTGGGTGCCCTGTCGACATGCCTGTCGACATGGGGCCCCCTGGCGGGAATTTTCCCGCCTAACCCTGATTAGCCCTAATCCTTGATTTTAATTTGAAATTTAAATCTGTCTTTACTTAGGAATTTTCTGCAAACTTCAATGGGCCTTAACTGGGTCATACGGACTCCGATTTTCGAAAACTCGGACTCTATTTCGTGTATTTTTCCGAGACGAACGCAATGGCATAGCCCGTTTCCCCTGATTCTGATTTTTGAATTAAATTCCGCCTCGATTTATGTTATAACAGTTTATTGAAAATACGGGTTGTTATATTCTCCCCTCCTTAAAGGATTTCGTCCCCGAAATCTTCAAGTTAGGAAGAACATATCCTACCATCCAACATCCATCTACTCAAAACATCATCCACGAGCAACCATTGTCCTTAAAGGATTCTAAATGCTGTATGAACATATGCAAAAGTGTGTGTATATGTACCTATCTAATGCAATGATCAATGCAAAACATGTTAGTGAAATGTATCCATATGTATGCAAATCCCTATCATAATGTATAATATCTATATGCGTGCTCAACCATACACCCATATGCAACATCCATGTGATTGCATACAAAGTTCGTCCAAGAATAAGCATAAACACTCATGCACATGCAATATGAGGAGTGTGTGAGCCGATCTAGTGCCTAATGTGTATCATGCATCCACGAGTGACCATTTGCAAACACTTGCAACCACTTGCAACCATCAACCATAACATGCTTCAAACACATGTTTCATCCAAAGGGTTTCTACCTAAGGTTCTCATGACAAGCTTAGCACGATAACTAGATAAATATGGATTAGCAAAGAGAAAGATATACTAACAAAGGGAAGAGATTGAGAGTGTACCCTCAAACAGGAATGGATAAAGCCCACGCATCTTCTCCTCGGTTTCCCAAGTTGCGTCCTCTTCGGCTTCACCCCATTGAACTTTCACCAATCTGACCTCACGATTCCTTAGCTTCTTGGTCTCTGTCCCCAAGATACGAATCAGAGCTTTCCTTAAAGTTGCTTCTTTCTCTACCTCCACGTCTTCAAGCATGCTAGGCTCAACCACCTCAGCGGACTCATGCAGGCACTTTCGGAGATGCGAGACATGAAAGACATTATGCACTCCGGACAACTTCTCGGGCAATTGCACTCTATAAGCCATCTTCCCAATTCTCTCAATGATGGGGAAGGGTCCAACAAATCTCGGTGCTAGCTTCCCAACAGCTCCAAATCGGACCACATTCCGCAAAGGAGAAACCTTCACGAAAACCTTGTCCCCAACCTCAAACTCCAATTCGGACCTTCGCCTGTCAGCATAGGATTTCTGCCGGTCTTGGGTCGCTTTCATCCGTCTTCTAATCAACTCAACCTTCTCGGATGTATCCCTAATCATGTCGGGTCCAAGTATAAGCTTATCCGTGGATTCCCACCAACATGTAGGTGACTTGCACGGCCTCCCATATAAAGCCTCAAAGGGTGCCATCCCTATGCTCGTCTGATAACTGTTGTTGTATGCAAACTCGACAAGAGGAAGATGGTCTTCCCATGCACCACCAAAATCCAGGATGCAAAGCCTTAACAAGTCCTCAAGTACCCTATTCACCCTTTCTGTCTGGCCGTCTGTTTGTGGGTGATAGGCCGTACTCAGGTTCAATTTCGTGCCCATAGCCTCCTGCAAGCTGTTCCAGAACTGACTAGTAAAGATGGGGTCTCGGTCACTGACTATGCTGGAAGGGACTCCATGTAGTCGCACTATCTCACGAAGATATACTGATGCTAGTCCAGATGCGGTCCTTTTGCTCTTCACTGGGATAAAATGAGCACTCTTCGTGAGCCTATCCACAATGACCCATATGCTCGTATTCCCCTTCCTGGACCTTGGAAGCCCATCAATAAAGTCCATAGAAATGCTTTCCCACTTCCATAGCGGGACCTCTAGCGGATGTAATAGCCCACCGGGCTTCTTTGACTCAGCTTTTACTCTTTGACAAATAACACATCTCGAGACAAACTCCGCCACATCCTTTTTCATTCCAGGCCAGAAGAAAACGCGCTTCATGTCCTTATACATCTTATCACCACCTGGATGTATAGTCATTTTGGAGCGATGCGCTTCCTCAAGAACTTTCCTCACCAAGTCTTCTACCATCGGAACACAAAGCCTTCCATCTCTCCTCAGCCAACCCTTATCGTCTATAGAATATCGAGCAAGGTGACTAGATGTCTCCCCTCGAACCAGCTTGTCCATGATCTCAATTATCTGAGGGTCATCCTTTTGTGAAGCCCCGACTTGATCTAGAAGGGTAGGCCTGAGCTCTAAAGATGCCAAGGAACCGGTCTCCGACTCCATTGCCAAAGAGAAATCAAAGGTCGCCAAGAACTCTAAATTCTTCATCTCAACAAATAGAGGACTTAGTGTCAACCTTTTCCTACTCAACGCATCCGCTACAACATTCCCCTTGCCAGGGGTATAGGATATCTCAAAATCATAGGAAGCCAAAAATTCCATCCATCTCTGCTGTCTTAAGTTCAGATCTTTCTGCGAAAAGAGATACTTCAAAGACTTATGATCAGTATATAGCTCAAATCTCTCTCCCAGAAGATAATGACGCCATGCTTTGAGCGCATATACAATCGCTGCCAGCTCTAGATCATGAGTGGGATAATTCCTCTCATGCACCTTATGTTGCCTCCCACCAAAACATATAACTCTGCCCTCTTGCATCAGAATGGCACCCAATCCCGTGCCACAAGCATCAGTGTACACGGTAAATATCTTACCACCATCGGGTAAGGCTAGAACTGGTGCGGAGGTAAGGGCTCTTTTGAGTCTCTGAAAAGCAAGCTCACAATCCATATCCCAAGCAAAGACTAAGTTCTTCTTCGTCAACTTAGTAAGAGGAGCGGATATCTTTGCGAAGTCCTTGATGAACTTCCGATAGAAACCCGCAAGACCCAGAAAGCTTCTCACCTCGGTTGCATTCCTTGGAGTCTTCCAATCCTGAACTGCAACCACCTTAGCGGGATCCACCGCTAAGCCTTGCTTGGATACGATATGCCCAAGAAATCTGACTTCCCTTCTCCAAAAGTGGCACTTGGAGAACTTGGCTTTTAACTGGTGTGCTCGGAGTGTGTCCATCACCTCTACTAGGTGCCTCGCATGCTCTTCCTTATCCTTGGAGAAGACCAGAATATCATCAACAAAGACCACGACAAACTTATTCAAGAACTCCCGAAACACCCTACTCATCAAATCCACAAAATACGCGGGTGCATTCGTCAAACCGAACGGCACAACAAGCCATTCAAAGAATCCGTCTGGAGTTCTGAATGCAGTCTTGTCTATACTGTCTTCAGCCACTCTGAGCTGATGAAAACCCGTAGCAAGGTCAAGCTGAGAGAAAACAGAAGCACCAACAAGTTGATCAAAGAGATCATCGATCCTTGGTAACGGGTGTCGGTTCTTCTTAGTCAGCTTATTCAATTCTCTATAATCCACACAGAGTCGAAGAGAGCCATCTGCCTTAGTTGCAAACACCACAGGCGCTCCCCATTCGGATATACTCCTTCTGATGAAGCCCTTCTCAAGCAATTCTTTCACTTGCTTGCTCAGCTCTCGTCTCCCATATGCCGAACGGGCAAAGAAACAGGTTTAGCATTATCTACCAGATAGATGCGAAAGTCAATCTCTCGTTTAGGGGGCAACCCCTTAACTTCTTCAAACACATCTGGATAATCTCGGACCACCCTTACAGACTGAAGGGCCTCCTCTGATGAGTCGAGAGATTCTAGGTAGCATAACATGACGGGATTCTTCGGATTGCATGAAATCTCTAAGGTGTTGCCCAGGCGAGTCACAAGCCTTACAACCCTATGCTCACAATCCAGAATGGCTCCATATCTAGACAGCCAATCCATGCCCAAGATCAATCCGTATCCCCTGAAACCTAGAACATACGCACTACACAAGAACTCAACGCTGAGTATAGAGATCCTTAGATCCTCACATATCATAGATAGATGAGCAGAACCCCCAATGGGATTCGAAACACAAACGGGATCATCCACTAAGCTAGTACTGAGGTGCAAGCTATCAACAAGATCAGATGAAATAAAGCTATGTGATGCACCGGAATCAAACAAGGTACGTACTGGAAGATCAGAGATATAAACAAGGTTCTCAACAGAAACACTACCTCTCTCGGGAACTGAAGCGGCATTGAGAGCATGAACTTGCCCTCCTGAAGATCCAGCCTGTCCTTTCTTCTTTGGGCATTCTTTGCTGAAGTGCCCAGTCTCTCCACAAGAAAAGCATCCACCACTAAGCTTCCTTTTCTTCTTCCTGCAATCCTTAGCAAAATGCCCAGCTATGCCACAGTAATTGCACTTCCCCTTGCCTTTGTTGTTGCCCTTCTTGTTCTTATTCTGATTTCCTTGACTGCTTTGACCTTGGTTGCCTTTGCCTTGAGAATCAGCCTTCTTTGCTTGAGTATCGCCCGACTTGACTTCATTCTTTCCCTCTCCCTGAAGCAGAGCCATATTGACCAAACTCTCGAAAGTGGCTCCATGCGGAATATGTGACATCGCCAAGCCCTGTAGCGGCTCATTCAATCCTCTGGCAAATCGAAGAGCCTTCTTCTCCGGGGTGTTTACTATATCCAAACCAAAGCGGGCCAGCTGATTAAACTTGTTCACATACTCCTTGATCGACATATCACCTTGCTTTAATGAAATGAACTTCTCCATTTGTAAATTCGCCTCGGCTGAAGATAGAAACTTGGTCACAAATCTAGCCCTCAAATCGGCCCAAGTCTCAACGGGCCTCGTCCCATTGGTGACCTCCCACCAATAGGCCGCCTCATCCTTCAAAAGCCATACGGTCAATAAGATTTTCCTCTCGTCATCAATCCCAAAGATAGCAAACAAGTCCTCCGTGTCCTTCAGCCAATTCCTAGCTTCAACGAAAGATTCCGTGCCTAGGAAATTCTTGTCTCCCATTGCCTTGAAGTCTTTACAAACCTTTGTAAACTCAATCTGAGGATGCTGAGGGGGAGGAGGAGGAAGAGGAGCCTCAGCAACGGGAGGAGGAGGAACATTAGCAACGGGAGGGGGAATATTAGCTGCTGGAGGAGGGGGAGCAGGAACCACCGGAGGAGGGATATTAGGGATAGGATTCTCAACTACAGGAGGAGGAGTGGGAGTAGGGTTGGCGGGACCAGCTGCCGCCCTAGCTTCTAGGAGTCTCCTATACCAGAGTGGTACGTTCACTCCATCTGGGATGTCAAGATTCTCAGCCATACTGAAACAAAAGATAAGATAAGATTAGGTCAAGGGAACGAAGGATAACGCTGATGGCTTTTGGGGATTAGCCTTAAAATAATCTAGACTTTATTTTGGAAAATACTTAATAGGTTTTTGAAAATAGTTTTTCAAAAGGGTTTTTTTTTTCAAAAGTTTTGTTCAATCTCGTTAACCTCGTGCTCTGATACCAAAATGTAACACCCGACCTCCACTAGGATCACTCCTTAGAATGTACTAGCTTTGGAGGGGCGTTATTGTGAAGGTAAACTTGCACAGAGATATCACAAGACAGAATAAATATAAGTAAATATAAGTAAAGCAGCGGTAGCAGATAAAAACCCATCATCATCATCTCAGAAAACCAACATAGTCAAGTACATATTATCAAAATGTCATAATCCAAAATACAACATAAGTCTAGATACGTGATAACAAAATACATGGTAAAACATCAGTACTAATCCCCAGAAATAAAAGATAAGCCACAGCTAGCTCAGATCCATACATGAGCTATCCAACAAGCTAGTCAAAGATCCACTAAGCAGATGTAGCCCCTCCCTGAGAACCTATGGGGGGGGGGGGAAACGGAAGAAAAGAAGCGAAAGAAAACAGGTCGGTCAAAAAGACTGGTAAGCCCTACTACGGTCAATCTATAAACTAATAAAGTTAACAGTATGATGGAAACTGAGATGAACATACTGGCAATAGATAAAGGTGACATCACATAGACGAGATTAAACTTTGCACCACAGTGTACTAGCAAACCCACAAAACAGATCTTGATCCCTTAGCCCAAACTTTGGCCCAATAACATGAAGTGACCTTAGTATAAGGCCCAGCCCAACGGTCTAGTCGATCGGCTCCCTATAAACCTAACACGTCAAGTGTTGGTGTCCATACGACCCACATGGATGTAGTCAGACTGTGCTGGGTCCACCTTCGGGTGTATCAAGCCCTCGGGTGTCAACCCCAGACACCTAAGCAATAATGCACAGTCTAAGCCTACTGGTACCCGTGCCTCGAGTTTGTCCAACATCGGACTACGTGCACGTCCGTAGCCCGCCGGACCCGCACCGCTGTACCACTCAGCCGTCGCTTTGGCCGCTTACATCAGTCCAGTAATCGTGCCCCGCCCTAGCCTAGCCTCTAGGGTTGTGAATGATACCAAACTGGGATTACTGCTGGAACAGACCACGTTGCTAGGGTTTCTAAGAGGGTTAAGTGTGGTTTTAACCCCTCACTAAACCTGGATTAAATTAGCTAAGTGTAACCACTTAACCCCATCTAATCCTCGCATCCCCATTATTGGTTAAGTATTAGTGGGCCATGACTTAACCCTAATCATGAGGCATTAATTACTTAATGCACCCAACCTCTCACATTAGACATCCGTGGTTACCTGGGAAGATTTACACCACGACTAGGTCTAACCTCGGGTCTTATGGTGCAACATGACCAACTACCCACATTAGACCCCACGTTGTGGTTACCTGGGAAGATTTACACCACAACTAGGTCTAACCTCGAGTTGGCCATATCATGTTATCTAATGTCATGTCCACTTTAGAACATATTTACAAGTTAACATATACTTGGGTAGACCTAACTTAATAGGTAAATTCCCAAGGGGTAGACCTAACTTAATAGGTAAATTCCCAATCTTTTAGTTTCATGTATTTTTAAGTTTACCCAAACCCTCCCAACGTCATTATCTCGCTTACATATTCGTCATAACGCTTAAGGGTATAAAAGGTAACTTGGCATAACATACATGATGAACTTCACATATTTTGATAAACATGCATACATGTTAAACTTGCAAATCATGTCATAGTAAAGTCGCATAAACATGCATAGCTTATTAAATATGCATAACATGGTAAGGTGAACATGCATAATCCATTTAAACTTGCATAACATGGTAAGATGAACTTGTATAAGCATGCATAATCCATTAAACTTGCATAACATGGTAAGATGAACTTGTATAAGCATGCATAATCCATTAAACTTGCATAACATGGTAAGATGAACTTGCATGAACATGCATAACCCATGAAACATGTAGAACATGACATAATAAGCTCGCATAAGCATGCATAACTTGTGAAACATGTGAAACATGGCATAGAAATCTCGCATATGCATGCATAACTTATGAAACATGTAAAACATGGTATAGTGAGTTCGCATAAGCATGCATAACTTATGAATCATATAAAACATGACATAGTGAGTTCGCATAAGCATGCATAACTTATGAATCATATAAAACATGGCCTAGTGAGTTCGCATAAGCATGCATAATCAACTAAACTCACATAAATCTCAACTTTCACCAAACATTAACTTTAGAGTTTGTAAAGTGAAGGTAAGAGGGCTTACAAATATAAACAAGCCACAAATCCACCAAATAAGATGAAGAAGCCCTTTTAAAAACTCAAAACAAAGCCTCAAATAAGAAAACCCTTTTGCAAGATCCCAAAAACACAAACTTAGCAAATCAAACTTGCTACTTAATGAAGTATGCAAGTTATTAAGCATTCATACAACATAGAAAAGGTTGTATGATCATCATATCTTCATAGGATTAAACTTTGAGGAAGGTGGAGGCTAGGGATTTTAGGTGGAGGCCATTTGAGGTTTCAAATTGACATAGTTTAGTTGCTAGATTGATTAATGAGGCTTTAGGGTAGGATTAGGGGTATATTTATAGAAGATTAGAGTGTTTTTAGCCTTAGGATTAACCCTAGATTAGGTTTGGCCCGTCAGATCTCAGAATTCTCCAGAACCAAGCCACATGACCCAACCCAAATCAGAAATGGTGCACCAGGCTGAACTGCCTGGGCACCCCCTGTCGACAGGGCTGTCGACAGGGCAGTCGACACCCTGGGTGCCCTGTCGACATGCCTGTCGACATGGGGCCCCCTGGCGGGAATTTTCCCGCCTAACCCTGATTAGCCCTAATCCTTGATTTTAATTTGAAATTTAAATCTGTCTTTACTTAGGAATTTTCTGCAAACTTCAATGGGCCTTAACTGGGTCATACGGACTCCGATTTTCGAAAACTCGGACTCTATTTCGCGTATTTTTCCGAGACGAACGCAATGGCATAGCCCGTTTCCCCTGATTCTGATTTTTGAATTAAATTCCGCCTCGATTTATGTTATAATAGTTTATTGAAAATACGGGTTGTTATAAAATCCTTTCAGAATAGTTTTGAAATAAAAAAACACAACTTTTCAAATTTTGAATTTGAAATCCAATGATCACCATGTTGATATGAGGGTTACTATGTCGACATGCCTTTGAAAAATAATTTTTTTCAAATCAAGGCACATCTTGTTTAAATAAATTCTGGTGAAACTTGAGTAAAAACAAACTATTTTCTTATATATTAAAATAGAGTAATTTATATATTAAAAACATATAAAAAGGATCTTAAAACATATATAAGAATTACTTAAAACTATAAAAGAATGATATAAAACTATAAATATAAATATAATAAATACTTTGAAACTTAAGATATAAATATAAGTAAAGGAATTAAAGCCTTAAATAAAACTTAAGATATATTTGAAATTAGGAGTTAAAATATGTTTAAAAGCTAAGAAATATAGGTTTGAAAAAGAAGTAATTTTGAAATAAGTTTGAAAATAAAATAAGAAATTTAAAATAGTGAGAAAAATGGAAATAAGGATTCTACACTATTTCAAAGTTTTAATAAGAAACTGAGACTCTGTTACTTTTTATTTCTTGAACTCTTGTTACTCTTGAGTCATCTATCTTGGATTCTTCTTCATTGAAATCTTGATTCTTGAAATCCTGATTCTCTAAACTGTACAGTCTTCAGTAATTAGTACCCGCATATACTTCCTGTATACACACATGTGTGCACGCACACACACACATACATATATGTATTCTAGATAATAGTATTAGTATATATTTTATAATAATAATAGTTAAACAAGGTTGTTGTCTTCAAAACCATCATCATCAACATCTCAATCCCCAACAAGACGATGTGATGTCACATCCCGAGAATCACACTAACAAAGGGCATTAACAAGTATTGTCGTCTGCTAGTGCAGAAAATAAGGGTAGTGTAACTCTCCACCCTGAAACCCACCCTAATAAAAATAATTAATGAGTAATGTTGTCTATTATATCAAAGAATAGGGTTAATTAGAAGCGACCATCCACAATCTTCTATTAGACGAGTACAGAATATTTCAATTGGTGTATATTTTACTTTTCTTTTCTTGATGAGTACTACGTCAATTGGATGTATAATTTGTTTTCTTTTCTTATCTCGACTGGATTGACGTACTCAATTCATCTAATATAAAACTACAATGGCTAAGGATTGTATTCATAACAAGTCACAGCATATCACAGATAACAAATACAGAACAAATACATATAGATACAACTACAAAGTACAAAATATACATGTACTACATACTTGAATGGTTTCATAAACCATTCATCAATATATATACATTTGACACAAATACATGACTGCACAACTAAGGTAATAGATCCAAAGGAATATCCCAATGTATTGGCTAACCTTGAGCGAAGAAAGAACTTCAGAGTCAGAAAAGTCAGTGTTTATTGACTGAAGGATTTGCGTAGCGCGAATCAATCTCTACCAAACTCGTGCTAACCACGTGAAATCTTTGAGTACCTTCGTTCAGTTGTTGGTCAATCATAGGTTTAAACCACCAATACGAATGACTTTCCAAACGTCCTTATGAGATCTGGGTACACCAATATTAGAATATTGAAGATTTGTTAAGAAAATTTGATCAACTGCAACTAAAACCTGGAACAACTCGATTTGACCCGAGTATAAATACACGGGTTGGTCTAGCTTAAACATATAAGTGGTTATAAGACAAGTGAATTATGAAGTCATATAGATAAGAAATTCCTTTTATAAAAGGATTAAGTAAATCCTAAATCGATAATCAGTCCATGAGATAAATACCACCAAACTCTTCTTACTCCGAGAAGAGTAGTAAAAGATGTCAAAAAGAACAATGGGTCACAAGCAACATGATAATGATATAACGAAGTTCGCTACAATTAATAAGTGTTAGCTTTGAGCTAAACATGTATGTCATTTATTTAGTCACAAAGGACCTCAAAACACATACATTAAATTATCACCAAAATACTCCATATACTGCATAATAAACTCGTAAGTGTTTAATTCCACAAAAGCGATCATAGATCTCAAATTAGCCATAAGGCAATAATGGAAATTCACCATAATATAACATCAAAGATGGATACAAAACATTACAAACACCAAACTACAAAATGGATCCAAAATATTAAATTTTTTTGCAGGTGCTTTATAAATGAGACCGCCCCGAGCTTGTGACAAGCACTATATACGTATTTAACATTTATTACTATGACCAGCGTCAGTCTAGTATATTTCACTACGACCTATCTTGACCGAGTGACCCGTTTGGTCGAGTGTAACTTTACTACAACCCATCTCAGTCGAGTATAGCCTCAATACGAACCGTCTCGATTGAGCATAACTTCACCACGACTCGGGTGTACTGACCACTTTGGCTAAGTGAATACGTATATATAAGAGTCCATCAAATCTAGATTCACATCGAAGCAAGTACTAGCACCATCAAAATGTGTCATAGACTTCCAAACAGTAACTCGAAAAGTGAACAAGATAAATCTCATACTGCATGTTTCACTAATCGATTCATCACAAGTTTTTCCATTTCACACCGAAAAATAACAATAATAGCCCAATGATCTGGAATTAACCGTTATAATATGCCTTCGTGTTTTATACCATGAGGTTTACTAAATCGTTTAGTCACAATCTCATCTTCTCGAATGGTGCAAAATCATATGATTTTATATGTGGAAGTAATTAGTTTGATAAGCAAGTTTGTAAAATGATTTAGAAAACATTTTGAGTTATTGCCTCAAATTTTGTATATTATGGAAAATAAGTTTTGTACTATTACCTTGAAACGATTATAATTTATGAAACCAATCCATAAGATAATTTCATCATTTCGAGGCTATATACACATTTAGCAAATTTATTTTAGAAATCATGTTTTTAAAATGTGCTTATTGTGGAAAACCAACATAGCATAATAAAATGTACACCGAAATTCATCCATAACATTCACAATACTCCAAAGTTTGGGCATTATGGAAGCCACAATAGGATATAATAAGTTCATGCACTTGTTCTTGAAATTTAGACAAGGATACGAAGTAAAACTATGCTCCTTTGACTCAAGGAAAGCACTAGGAAGACACCAGGCTAATTCAAGCAACCTAGAAAACTCGGCTACGTGATTTTCACTACCTGTGTTGACACAAGCAAGCCCTTATGTTGACATAGGTATTTCCTATGTCCAGTTAGGACTCGCAAACTGCTACAGGCAATTCGCCTGTGACGATCTCATTTTCAGGCCAACTTTCGAATATGTTTCAACTTGAATTTGGACAAAAAATTTGCAGATGTAAAGATCAATATATAGATAACAAGATGGAGAAATAAAATCAAGCATCTGACATAATATGGAAGAAAACCACGCTCTCAAACATGGACTAAACTCGGTTTTGCAACAAAAATTTCTCAAACAATAGAAACTGAGTTGTAGTAAATAAATTTCTAACCAAATTCATCACAAATGAAAATAATACAAACATGCATATATAATTAAGCTTGAAAGTGTGAGTTTAGTAACCCACCTTGGCTAGATGTTTAAGGTTTTAACCTAGATTTTGATTGAGAACCACCACTATAACCTCTAGAGTGCTTGAGAAAACCATGCAAATCCAAAACTTCACCGCCTCTTTCTTCCTTATTTCTGAAATCATTCCATAGATGATTTGCATAGTTTTGTTTAATGATGATCAGCCTCTCTCTTCTCTTTAGTATTCTCAGGAATGTAAGGAGGATCTAGATTTTAGTTTTCTTAGAGAAGAGGAAGCCATATCTTTTGTCAGCATAGGTTCAGGAAGAAAAGAAAAAAATTCCATTAGTAGGAAAAAATGAGGTACGCATGTTTCTTTTGCCTCTTTTCAGAAATTCTCTTTTGGGCTTGGGTTTTAGACCCAAAAACCTAATAAGCTCAAGTGTTGCATATTTAAAGTGTAAAAAATTATCCTTAACAACATAACATAATAAAACAACTTAACATATTTTAACAGCATACACAAAAAACATAGTTATGTTCATTTTATAAAATTTTAACGCATATGTTTAAAACATTTTAACCATTATTTTAAGTAACACACTCTAAAATTCACATTTTACACTTAAATCATCCAACCCAACATTTTTGAGTTCTAAAATTATATAAATTTTCATTATTTTAACACAAATAAATTAATATAATCATATTAAAATTATTTTGGCATAGAATATAGATTTCCAAACAATATCTATGCCCTTATACTTTTATTTACGACATATATAAACTTAAAGGCACATTTTGCAATAATAATCCATCATAGCCAATAATTCGCCAATTCTAACATTTACACTTATTAAAATGTTTTTAACACAAATTTTCACTTAAACACATATAATAAGATTCCGAACATGGTTTCTAAACACAAATTTTATTTTAATCTACAATTCTGACAAATTATATTTGCTAAACACAATAATATTTTTTTATTAATTATCTTGTTAAACAACTAAACACTTAATATTGAAAATATATTTTCAAATAAAAAATTGTTTGTTAATCAATATTTTATATTTTCAATGTTCATTGGAACCACTAAATATAATTGACAAATTCTTTATTTTCACATCTTAATTTGTTATACGAGTTAAGGTCGTGAAATCGTATTTTATTCTTCTTAGTTTAAAGTCACAAAACATATTCTAATCTATTACAACTAACTAAGAGCGACTATCTGAAGTCTTGTGTTAAACAAGTATTAAATATGTTAATTTGGTGCTCTATATATTTTTCTTACCTCAAGTGGATTGACGTACTCAATTCAAGTTTAGCACAATTTTATGATGGCTAAGGACATATCCAGAACAAAGTATAATAACATCAAATGTAACAATCACAGAATAACAAATTCACGTATATACATATACAGACACACTATAAGTACATCAGACACAAGTCACATAGTGATTGGTTCTTATGAACCATACATACAAACGAGTTCACTAATAATATATATAACAAGGTATGCCTAAAAAAACTATAAAACTTAAGCTAATATCAAAAGGGCAATAAGATGATTCATGGAAAAAGCAGGTAAACAGGAATCTATGAGGAGTGGCTAACCTGTAACAACTCGGTCTGACCCAGATACATAAAATACGCGGGACAATCTAGCTTAAACAAGATTATTAGTACATGATACGTGAAGGATATGTCACAAAAGAGATAAATCCTCATAATAAAGGAGGAATACACTAAACTCATAACAATGTAGGATACTTTGGATAGGTTTACTGACTTAAAATCAAGGTTCTCATGTAAGATAATATCCACCCATCACAATTAATTCCATCTACTTAATGACCAAAGCCTAAGGCTAAGATAGCATAAGGAAATCTCAAGTCATATAAAAACATGCGATGGAAAGCACAAAATTAAACACATATAATTCGATTAGGTGTTCGACACACTAGAATGTAGTCACCATGTAATAAAGCATAAAATAGTAGTTCTGTATAAAACCAATATTCACAAGATGGTGAAAATAATATAAACACCGCAAATTCTAGAAATCAAGGAATGATTGAAATCTGAAGAAAAAAAACACTACATCACACAGTTTAGATAAAAAAGGATGGGACTCAGCCATGTCTGCATGTGCACCACACTGTAATGGCCGAAGCCTGCCAAGTACTACTCACATAGTTTTCCACATAGTTTTTGGTGCCTAACTTAAATGATTCAAAGATCTAAATCGAGTAACCCATAGGTCTAACGCAAATAGCCCAAAAGCCCAACATAGTTGAACTAATGGTCTAACACAAATTGCTCTCATGGCCTAGTACTGGTAATATACGTGACCCAAAAGGTCCCACACAATTCCAAAATGAGTCATAAAATTCCCAAAAGTAAACCAAATAGTGGTAACAACACATCACATACTATATGTTCTCACTTATCTATTTACTACAAGATAGCCAATTTCACATACAAATAATTTCAATTGAACGAGTCAAGAATTAATAGACATGGTATACCTACGTACCTCATACCCCATAGTTTATCATATCGTTTAAATTACTTTCTCATTCCCTAAAAGAGTGTAAACGTGTAGCTTTATATAGGAAATTCTTGTTCAAGAAAACGAGTTTAAAAATTATTTTCTAAAACATTTTTTTGAGCTAAACGGTTGTGTAGTGCGGGATTACACAACCGATTAGTAGTAATATAACATATAGATAAGGTTGGTCAACATGCTTGACCGATAGCCACAAAATGAACAATACATTAGTGATTAAGTAGTACAATAAGGTACACAATACAAAATCAGAGGTACACAAAATATATTTATATTGAAGATTATGTTCATATAAAATAGTTTCTGAATATATGTGTATATATATATATATATAATTTTATAAATTGATTTCGCAAAAATATTTATTTAGAAAATCTTTTTTGCATGAAATCAGTAGAAATCAATCAAAATTCAACTACATCAACATACACAAAAACACACAAGATAACCCGTAAAACCTAAGTTCAGATCGACGTTAACATTGGCTTGTCCAAGGATTAAGCCTCCAGAAAACAAATTAAAATGTTGCAGCGATTCATCATAAAAACCACCAGAAATAAAGAAGCAAAGCTACACAAAACACATGTCAAAAGGGCACAACCTAGCCTTTTTTTACACAAGCCATGTCGGCCCTTGCTCAGGTCAACCGTAGAGTTGACCTAGCATGGTTCAGGGTCGACCTATAGTTCAACCCTACTAAAACCACTGTAGACCTTAGGTCATGATTTCGACAGGCTTGATTGCCTTCTTCACACCCATTTTTAGAGCAACTTTTGAACAGGTTTTACATGAATTTTAGACATGAATTTCAACATGCACAAAGAACAACATGCAGGCTTTAAAATGGAAAAGATAACACAAAAATCCGATATAATTCAAAGAAGATATATATCCCTAAAGATTAACACAGAGAACGAAATTGCTATAAGTATCAAATTTCAAATAATTTGCTTATAATACAACAAATCAAACAATAAACTGGAAAATTTCAACATGCAACCAAGGATTAAGCTATAAGCGTGAATATGAACTCACCTTCCGTGGATTTGCAATGAATTTGGCAATGGTTTACTTGAATTTGCTTGTAAAATTAATAATTTTGAATTTGAACGTAGGAGAGACATGCAATAAGAAACAAAGATTTACAATGAATCAGTTTTCTCAGATCTTAAGAAATAGAGAAAAGTTTCCTGGTTTTTGCATAAATTACCTGTTAGAGGACAATTTTGCCAATTTTCCTCATCTTTAACTTAAATTTGGAGTTTCGGTTGGAGGATTAGTGAGAAGGATGTGAATTTCTTATGTGGCTTGCTTTTAAGAAGGAGAAGATGTCTAAGAAAGATTAGCGCATAATTTCCTTTTTATATTTTCTTATTTCTGCTAATTAGTTTGGGTATTGGGCTTTTCTAGGATCCAATAGCCTAAGCTTTCTTCAATTTTAATTTAATTAGGCCATTTGCACCAACTAACACATGTTTATGAATATAATGCACTATTTAACACAATTTGTTTACATTTTGATATTTTTTTAACTTAATAAAAAATATTACAAATACATATATATAATCCTTTTAAACATAAGTTTTATCATAAACACATTAAATTCACATTTTTGTTAAAATGTTTGTTTTTACATTTCTTTTATTTAAGATTACATTATTTACAACTAAGTTTATGAAAAAAGACAATGTTTTGCACCAAACAAATATTCAAATCATATTAAAAATATTTTAACATCGAAATATTGATTTTTAATCAATATTTACATTTTATCTCTTCATTTGCAACTCAATCAGATTCAAAAATATTCCTTTTATAAGCAAAATTTACCATTTACAATTGTTAATGATATTTTTCGTTAACACCTAAAATATAGGGTTATGATAGGAGAACTAGGGTATTCTAGTCCTTTTAAACTTGATTGAATTCACTGGATATCAAGATCCTAAGCCCGAAGATTAGTTACTATTCCTTCAAGAGGTGAGTATCACATTTATAAAACTTAAGGACCAATAGTTACCTCGGAATAGGGCTTCAACAATCGTTAATAATTAGAGCTAGAATATGCATTAAAGGTAGTTTGGTAATTGTTGAGAATGTTAGATTGGGGAACATTGATATTCAGAAGCATAATAGTATATAATATAATATGCGAAAACAGTAAAGAATACAGTAATTTATAGTAGTTCAGTTCGGATTGAACCTACGTCCACTTTAATGGCTTTGTCGATTTTATTATAGAGGAGGTTACATGAGAAATCCCCAATTTGATTTCCAAATTAGGGTTTGAGCTCTTAGAATAGAACATGATGTTAGAATATAGAAGGAAAATCTGATCCCATCAAATGTGACCCCTAGAGTCTTATTTATAGGCAATTTGGTCCCTCTTTGGTAACATTCGGGTAGGAAACCCAGTTTCACCTCAACCTTTCGATATTGGCTCATCTTAGTAGCTCTTGATTTTAAGACCCATAGCTTCGGTCTGTGTTTCGATGTTTCAATGTCGTGGCTTCAGTATCAACCCACTGTCATGTCCCTTGTCTTAAGTGTTGATGTTATAGAGGTTTTGGTCCCGGTACCGCATAAGTGCTTTGGTGCTGGCTTAGTTGTTTTTTCTTCTCTTTGTATTTGCCTTCGCCTTCAATCATACTAGCCATTTAGCTATCGGTTCTACCCTTGTTGTTAGATCTAGTATTTGTTCACCTTGCACTTCGGTATCTGTATCAAATCTACAGGCATAGGTAGCTCCATCATGCTTATTCCCAGCATCTTACTTTCTTTCATGAGTTTGGCTTCGGCTTTGTGCCCTCGTCTTAAGTATTTGGGGTTAACTCACTTGTTTTCCTTTCTTTGTATTTGGTATCATTTTCCATGATACTAATTACCAGTCATTTGGTTTTGGTCTTGTCGCCTTTGTACTGAATGTCAAGTCATAATGCCACCTTTGAGGCTCCGGTATCAAATTACTTTAGTATCGTCCTGTTTATCTGATGCCTTTATTGCCTTAGTACTATCCTTATTCTTTGACCTTATCCTCCATTTGGTATTAGCTTACTATACTTGCCCTCCTGTCTTGGTATTGACACCAAGATGATTGCTCATCATTTGTTGGTGCCGACACCATACCTTCATTTCCTTCTCTTGCTTTTTAAGTATTGCTGTTGTGGTTGTTCCTTTCTGAACCCTTTGTTACTGGTGCCGGTATTGTTGGCTCTCTCTCCATATGTTTTGATGCTGGTTTCATAGCTTTTATCCTTTTCCATATGCGCTTCTAGGTTTTGCTTCCATGCTTTTCCCCTTATTTCTCTGGTGGCGCTTCCAACGATACCAGATGCTGGTACTCGGCTTTGTCCCGAACCCTCCTTCTATTGGTGTCGGCTCGATACCTTCGTACTCCGGTATCATTAGACTTCTCTCAGGTCTCTATTTTAATGCTGATTCTTTTGGCTTCTCCTACATATCTTGGTATCGACTTTTTTTCTGTTGGCTTTTCCTGAACCTTTACCTTGGTAATGGTTTCAACATTTCTTAGGCTTCTACTTTGGTGCTGTCTTTGCTTCCCCTCGGGTTTTTCCTACTTGGCACTACCTTCGTCGCTTCAAGCCCTTTGTTTCTTCTGGTTTCAAAGCTTCCACATCTTTATATTTGGCCGGTGCAAATTTTGGTGTCAACAACAATAATTTACAAAATTATAGCTTCATGGCAAATAAAATCCCTCAATACATGTTTTCGTCACCAATTCACATTTTCAAAGTTTTGGAAACTTTATTTACTTCATATTTAAATTTATTCAACGTATTTACATTGAACTGAATCCTTTATTGTTTTATTCAAATCAATACAACCTTAAATTCAACATACTTCAATCTTATTACTTAAAGTAACCTGATCTTTTAATATACAAGATAACACGAATCTCAAAGTTATTCAACTTGTATGATTATACAAGTTATCTTCTCAAAATTCAATTATTTTCTAAACTAACGAATTATAATACCGTTATAATTTGTTTTACCAAGATACCCAAAACTAGGGTTGTTACACGCTCTCCACTAAAGAAATTGCATCCTCGTAATTTCCTTACGTTATTACACATTTTTTGTTTCAATTTCAAGATAACTCTTTGTTGTATTTTCCTTTTAAAAGGGTTATACTTTAAATGCTTTAATATAAGGTTTTCAAAACTTTAGCATTCATCCCGAATATAAGAAATAATATACACAATAAATGAAATTCTCACACTTATCGTTTGCTTAGCATATAGTTTAAAAATGCACATTCAGCTTCTTAGTTCTTAGTAAGTTATCGACAATGCCTCATCATTTATTTATAACTAATCTCCCGAACGAATGACTACCTATTTTTGTAAATCAAAACGACCTCTCCATTATCTTTCTCGCTTAATATTAAGGCTCGATAGATGCATATATCATCAAAATATGGGATTGTGTTTTCTAAAATAATGCTCATGCTCAAGATATTTATTCTTTTAAAATTTTTCTTTATACATAAGTGTATTCATGGTTATTATTTTCTTTCTCAAAACATAATTCCACCTTAAAACTATTACTTTAATTTGTCATAAAATGATACTAAGCCACTAAGTTCTTAATGCATTATTCCATCATTTGGCTACAAAATCGATATAATATCGATGTTGCCTTGCCATATTCACTACTTCATTAATTCATTTAATGGCTTAACACTATTTCAACCCAAATATTTATTTTCAACTAATTATTTTTTCTTTATGTCAAAATGTCTCATACGACATTTAAAAACCCCCTACCGATAACATGGCGTCCTATATATTGATCAAAATCCTTAAACTACGTTTGGACAAATCGACACAATAAATAATCACAAATTTCTGTTTGTTGTATTAATTCTATTATTGCTAACATTCATTTATTGTATTCTCAAATAAATACAACCAAACATTTTTATTTTTAATAACTCATCCACCATACATATATATACACCCTCCAATTAATCACGTATGTGAATTATTAAATTCCATGCTCAGCCAAAACAGTCTACTAGTTTATGTTGCGCACTTTGATTAATTTTAATTTATTCACTTTTATTATCCCGATATAGGTCTCTACTTTTTATCTTGCTTATTAGTTCATTCCTATGGGATTCAGACTCACCAAGTTGAACATAAAGAATAAGATTTGGATCTAGCCTTTGAGCATTAACAATACGATCCCATAGCCTAAGACGAGCCTTAACATTAAATAGTAGAGAAAACGTCTCTTATATGAGGGAATGGTCACAAATAACATGAACAAGTAAAACTTCTAGTTCCTTCGAATGGTTCCTTGTTTTCCTTGAAATACATCCTCATTGGAGGACGACTAATTGGCTAAACACTAGGAATAGGATTAATATGCATCTTAGTTGCCCACTTGGGTGGTAATCCCTAAACAGTCTCAGACACAAAAGAAATTTTTTCAACAACATAAAGTCAAGACATGTCACCATTATCTTGAGTTTCAAGAGAAAGCAACGGAACTTCAGAATCACAATCAGCGCCAAAAGTACAGGAAATAGATGACTACTTAAATCGAGATGGAAAAGATATAAGGTTCTTTCGGAACATAGGATCTGCTTCAAATCGAATGTCAATCCATTTCCAAAATCATATAGAAACCAAGATAATGAATTACATGATAATTTACATGAGAAGAGAGATCATAAAGGACAATCTCAATATTTTCATAAAGCATACATGTTGCTGCTCCTCCAATAGGGTTTGTAATATATAAAGAAGTCATAGGGTATTATACATCTAAGAGGACACCATCTACCAATTTCTTGGACATGAATGAGCGTGACACACCCGAATTGAAGAAGTGTCGAATAAAGAAATCACAAAATAAAATGGAACCTTCAAGTATGGATGTGAAGGTACCTCTAGGTTGAGAAGATCTACTCGAAGCATCCATCATATCAATGAAACTCCGGGGAACAACATGGACAAATGTCCCTCGTGCTTGCAAACATAACAGATACGGGGCTTACGACAATCTCTAGACAAGTAATTACGTGATCTACAATTGTAGCATGTCCTTAGTCTATGATGTGCTACATTGGAATGGTAATTAAACCTATTTCTCTTCCTCTTGTTGAGTTGAAATGATATGTAGTCATGAATAGGATATCTCTTATTGTTCGGATTTTCCTGAACTTCTGACTCATCATTTGTACCTTTGTCTTTCTCAGCGGCTTTGTGATGAAGTGACACATCAACTAGTTCCTCAAAAGAAATATTAAATTAGAGTACCAAGTTCTTTTTTCACATACTTCCATAGACCACACAAAAACTTTAGATTCTTCTTAGACCATAACCAACCATCCGTTCTGTTCACTTCATTCTCTCTCTTATTTTACAACTAAACAAGCCACATGACACCCAGAGAGAAAAACTAGCCACGAATCTACTTAAATAATAACATTAAAAAAATATAATAAAAATTTATTTTTTGTTTATAACGGCAAACTCTTTGCCGTTATAAACATAAAACACACCAGAAACCATAAAACGGCAAAGACTTTGCCGTTATAAACTTATAACGGCAAAGTGTTTGCCGTTATAATCTTATAACGGCAAACAGTTTGCCGTTATAAGAACCAGTCTCTGTTGGGTGAACCAGCCACGGAGGAGCTCAAAACTAGCCACAGACCAGCCACGGGTGAGTGAACAAGCCACACCTGGTTGCTCCGTGGCTTGTTTAGTAACTGAACAAGCCATTGTTGGTTGTGCTCTTATATGACATACTAATGTGCTCGATACCGTACTTAGACAAAGCTTATAAGGAATAAACATACTAAAAAACAAAACAAAAAAAATCCTTGCTTCAACTCAAGGAAATGACGGGATAGAAAGGCCTTCTCAGATTCGGGAAAAAATTGAAGCTTGAATCCTTCCTTAAACTGCTTTCAATCAAGATTGGTCTCAGCAACTTCGGCTATAAGAAGCTCATACCAAGCTAGTGCACGTTCTTGCAATATGTTCGATGCTATAAAACCATGATGGTAGTCACATAAATCATGCAAGAAAAGATGCACTCTCATGCATGCAACCATGCTTGAACCTCAAGAACAGTCCCAGAGCCTTTGAAAGGCTTGCCTCATAAATGAAAGGAATCACTACACATGCGCGCAGAAGTATTCTTACATAGAGGAGAAAATTGACTAGGAGTTGCAGGCTACGTACTATGAAATAACTCCATAAACTGCTCGACGGACTGTAGATGCCCTCTGGATGTGGGAAATTAGACTACGAGAGCACCAGAGACGTCGCCACTGCTTTTATCAGCCATACGCTGAAATGTTAAGAGAAGATTTAGATTACTAATAGGGCAAGATATAACTAATTGAATTCAACTTGGAATACTATATAATTAAACTACATTCCTAGACGTGTTCGTAATTTATATCTACCTCTAAGGACACGATAGGATTCACGACATGATTGGGAATAGCCATAACTGGAAACTATGTTAACTCTAAATGTACTGTAATACTTATTATGTCCATGTTTATCACATTTTGTTTTGAATTCCTCTTCGATACCATATTGTGACGCTGAACCTCAAGACCTACACTAATGAAGAGCATTAACAAATAATGTCGTTTGAGAGTGTATATAATAAGGCTAGTTAGGAGCTACAATCTGTAAGTCTTGTATAAAATGAGTATCGAATATGTCGATTTAGTGCTTTACATTTTTTCTTACCTCAAGTGGATCAACGTACTCAATTAAAATTTAACAAAAAACTACACTAGCTAAAAATCAATCCAAAACAAAATATAATGCATCATATGTAACAGTCACAAAACAACAAATACACATATTTACATATACAGATACACCATAAGTATAACAAATACAAGTCATATAATGATTGGTTCTTGTGAATCATAAACACAAAAGAGTTCACTAAATAATATATATAACTAGGTATGCCTACAACAACTACAAAACTTGAGCTAACATAAAAAGGACAATAAGATGAGCCATGATTAAAGAAAGCCAGAATTTACGAGGAGTGACTAACTTGTAAAAACTTGGTCTGATCCGAGTACATAAAATGCACCAGTCAGTCTAGCTAAAACAAGATTATTAGTGGATGATAAGGGAAGGATATGTCACATAAGTGACAAATCCTCACAATAAAGGAGGAATACAATAAACTCATAACCACATAGGATACATGAGATGGGTTAACTACCTTATAATCAAGATTCTGATGTACGGTAATATCCATTCATCACAACTATTTCCACCGACTAAATAACCAAAGCCTAAGGCTAAGGTAGTGTGAAGAAATCTCAAATTATATAGAAACATACGATGGAAATCACAAAATTGCATATGTATAACTTGATCAGGAATTTGCCACACTAGAATGTAATCACCATATAATAAAGCATCGAATAACACATAAGTTATCTATAGTACCCAATATTCACAAGAAGGCGAAAACTTTATAAATATCACAAATTATAGAAATCAAGGAATGATTGAAATCTAGAAATACACCGCACACCACACAGTTTGGATTAAAAAAAGGCGAGATTCAGCTATGGTTGCACATGCACCACATAGTAATGGTCGAAGCACACCAAATACCAATGCTTTTCCATACAGTTTTTGGCATCTAATGCAAATGACTCAAAGGTCTAAATCGAGTGATCCAAATTCTAACGCAAATGACCCGAAAGCCCCCACACAGTTAGCCCAATGGTTTAATGCAGATGCCCTTATGGCTTAGTACTGGTAACAAACGTGACACGAAGGTCCCAAATAGTCCCAAAAGCAGTCATAGACTTCCCATCGGTAACCTACCATAGTGTACGTTCTCGCTTATCGGTTTACTATATTCAGCCAATTCCACACATACACAACTTCAATTGAACAAGTCCACAACTAACCGATATAATATATCTACATGTCCCATAGCATATGGTCAATTATGTCATTTAAATCACTTTCTTTTTCTCTCAAATAGTGCAAAAACATGTAGTTTTATACAGGAAATACTTTCACTATAGTATATTTTTGAAAACACTTTGGAAATCATTTGTACTAAATCTCTTTATATTGAGGGTTCTATCCATATAAATTTGTTTTTGAATATATACATAATTTCATAAATCGATTTTCTGTAAATATTTATTAGAATTTATTTTAAAAAATGCTTTAGAAAAATGTGTGGATGAAGTCTGTAGAAATCAATAGAAACTCAACGAAATCAACACACACACACAAAAACACACATGAAAACCCGTCAATCCAAAGACTAATCGACATTAATATTGACTCGTTCGTAATTGGATTAAGAATCTAGAAAACAACTCAAAATGTTGTAGCAATTCATTGCAAAAACCAACATAAATCAAGAAGAAAAGTTACACAACACGCGGGAAAAGGGGCATGACCTGGCGTTATTTTTCTAAAGGCCGAGTCGACCCATTATGTTGCTTAGGTCGACCCGAAGTCCGACCTAGCTTGATTCAAGGTCAACCTTACTAGAACGACTATCAACATTAGGTCATGATTTCCATCGGCTTGATTTTCTTCTTCGTATCCATTTTCAAAAAAAAAAAAAATTGAATAGATTTTAAATGAATTTTGACATGAATTTCAACATGCACAAAGAGCAACATACAAGATTTAGGCTAAAAATAATAATTCAAGAATCCGACATAATTCAAAGAATATATATAACCACAAATGTCAACACAAAGCATGATAGTAATATAAATATCAAATTTCACATATTTGCTTACAATAAAGCAAAATCAAAGAACAAATTGATATTTTTCAATATGCAACCAAGGATTAAGGTAGAAGAGTGAGTTTGGAAGTGGTTTACTTGAATTTTCTTGTAAAAAGATAGTTTTGAGTTTCTGGAACATGTAGAATGCATGAGAGACATGCAAAAAGAGACACAGATTTACGATGAATTAGTTTTCTAAGATTTTAATAAATAGAGAAACAGTTCTCTAATTTTGACACGGATTATCTGAGGATAGACTTGCCAATTTTCCTCCACTTTAATCTAAATTTGGAGCTTGGCTTGGAGGATTAGTGATAAGGATGTGACTTTCTTCTCTGATTTGCTTTTAGGAAGGAGAAGATGTCTAAGAAAGGTTAATGCATAATTTCCTTCCGATATTTTTTTTTTCTTTCTCCTAATTATTTGGGGGTGTTGGGACTTGTTAGGACTTAACAGCCTAAACGTCGTTCAATTTTTATTGAATTAGGTCATTTACACAAACCAGTACATGTAACACCCCACCTCCGTTAAGGTCACTCACAAAGGGAATGCCTTAACTTTGGTGGAGCATTTTAGTAAACAGAACAAAAACTTACAAGACAGATAAAACAGTACTTGAAAATTTTTAACTTTATTACAGCGGAAACAGAAATCAATATGGTTACATCCTTTCAAGTCTCAGAATTCAAGTACAAAATATCAGTCTTGTACAAAAGCCTTCAAAATGCATGGTTTAAAATCATAATCCCCATAGAACGGAAGCTATACAGAGCCCAGACATACTTTAAGCACTTCAAGCAAAGAGAAATCCGGATCAAGCTAAAGTATTCCCTCCTTGGATAACCTGGGGGGAAACGGAAGAAAGGAGACGAAACAACAAGGGTCAGACAAAAAGCCTGGCAAGTCCAGTGACTTTCAGTATATGAACAGATAATAATAATAATAATATGACATGAACATAAAACTGGATGAGGGAACTGTAACAGGTGTAGCAGATATAACAGAAGAACAGAACGACATAAACTATTGCTTTACACTTCTCTGCACTAATACTAGTATAACAGAATTAGGGGTCACCCTAATGTCTAAACTGAAACAGAAACGGGTACAGAATAATTTAACAGAAACAGATTGCTAATAATGGGCCTTTACTACCCGATCAGAAACAGACAGAAGTAGAAACAGATTAATCCCTATGGAAACAGAATGTAGAATTAGGTGTACACTAGTAATGGGCCTTTACCACCCGAACAGATGGTACCACACAGAAACAGACAGGTGTTACCACCCAATAGAAATAGACGGTACCAACAGAAACAGACAGAACTAAGTGTACCCTAAAACCCTACCCCAAGCGATCGGCTCCCTAATACATAAATATCCTGTGTCGGCCCCACAGTAGGGTGTATCACTCCCTAAAGTGACAACCAATTGGCACAGACCTATTTACAGATGTCACGGCGTCTTACATCCTCAGAGGCAGACCGGGATCCATGCACGCACATGACCCGGTTGGAACGCACCATCAACACCCCTCGCCATGATCAGAATGAACCGCTTATAATTAGTTCAGTAAGCGTGCCCGGACCCTACCTACTGTTGGGTCAAAGTTTTGATACCAGAAAGGGTTACTGACTAATATGGGTCCCAAACAACAGATGACACAAGTAATTCCCCTCCTAACCTTGTGTCCCCAGACTAACAGATTTCAGATTAACTTGTTTAGAAGTTCAGACATACAGAGTTTAGATCAACTAGTTTATAGATCAAACAAACAAATTAACCGGTTTTCAGACTAACGGATCAGATGTTCGGATTAACAGGCTTACAGATTAACTGGTTACAGATTAACAGACTCACAGATTAACTGGTTACAGATTATCTAACTTTGTATTGGGCCTACGGATTCACGAAACGGGTTTATCAGATTCATTGGTCCAATTGGTTTAGCCTTACCCAACACGTTTCAGACATCATAATTATCTCAGATTTTCATTAATTAAATATTAATGCCCAAACCTCTCACATTAGACTGACAGTTTGCGGCTACTGGTTAGGCCGGTTGGTTCCGGGCAGGTTTCTGTCGCAAACTGAGTCTAACCTCGGGTTTTCAAGCACGTTATGACTAACTTCTCACATTAGAACCTATTGTTTGCGACCACTGGAATATGCCGGGCGGTTCCGGGCAGAATTACGCCGCAAACTCATTCTAACCTCGAGTTAGCCATGTTTATCTTTGCGGCCAATTAATTAATGATTGCCCATTTATACCCATGCCTAATATACATGTCAATTATTCATAACTATAGCCAATTCAGATTATGTTAATAGCGGACTAATTATATCAACTCAACAGATATAGCAGATAACAGATTTCTCAGACTAGGCGACTTAGCAGATTAAGCAAACTAGCAGATTTAGCATTTTCAACAGACTTAGCAGATGGCAGATGAACAAATCTAGCAGACTAGATAGTAGAGCAGAACTAGCAGATTAAGCAATATAACAGAACTAGCAAATTAGGCAATGTAACAAAACTAACAAATTAGGCAAGTATAACAGATTTACTCACTTCTTAAAGTTTCACAAATATATCTTGCCTAATTATAAATCTTGCCTAAGTTCACATGCATAAATAATAGTCGTGATGCACAATATAATCATATACCCCATGTTTGCATTACATTTACATAGCATAGATTATGGTCATAATTTACCATATATCATATGTTTCAATTTTTATTAAACTTGCATAGTACAGAAGATCCATATATAAATTATACCCAATATAGCCATAGATTACTATGCATGTCATATATCCCAAAGATCCCCTACTTAGGTGTTTATTTACATAATAGATATCCTACTTCCATGTAAGTCTTTATACCTAAGCCATATTCCCTTTATCTCAAATTATATGTTCAATACAGTCTACATTTATGTCCAATTATATACCTTTTTATGTCGTGTCCACAAATCATATGTTCAATATCTTTTTATGTTATAAACATAACATGTCAAATCATCTCAGATTTATGTTCTAGCTACAGTCCATGTTCTTTCCTCAAATCAGTCACCTATTGGCCATGAAAAATTCATGCATCATTCATTTTACTGTCCCAAACAATTTAGCGTAGGTCAATCTCTTATGAGATTGGCTCAGGCTCGTGGTAGCCTGGCTATAAAACAGAAAGAGGAAAGAGGTACAGAATAAGATAAATCAAATTTGAACAGAACAGATATAACCTCAGATTCAGATTTAGAATTCATGTCACAATCAAAATTAACGTTTATAGCGGAAAATAACTGTACTTGCCTTGATTGGGTTAAAGAAAGAACTTTAGTTGTTGCAGAATTGTAGCAGAAGCTTTAATCTCTAATTTGAATTGAGTTGCTTAGGTTGATGTTGATTAGCTTCTAGTTTTGATTTCAGCAGAGTAGCGAAGCCATTTTTATTTTTATTAGAACAGAGGCAGAGAAGAAGCAGAATAGAATTGTGTGTAGAGGATGCTGGGTTTGGGGCTGTTTAAATAGGTTTAGAGTCATGAATCTGGTCAGAAATTCGGGCCAAAACATCAGAATGCATCAGGTCAGAAAGCAGGTTCGGGAGGTAGGTCGACACTAGGGTCGACTCTAGGGTCGACCCCCCTGGGGGCAGGTCGACTCTAGGGTCGACCCCCTGGGGGCAGGTCGACTCTAGGGTCGACTCCCCAGTCGACCTGGTCTGTGCTGTTTAATTTTTTTCTGAACTTTGGAAGGCCTTAACTTGGTCATATGGACTCCGATTTACGAAATTTCAGACTCTATTTCGCGTATTTTTCCGAGGCGAACGCTATGGCATAACCCGTTTCCCTTGATTTTGATTTTATATTTTAATTATACTCAGAATTGTAATTCTTAAGTTCACAGAAAATACGGGGTGTTACATTCTCCCCTCCTTAAAGGATTTCGTCCCCGAAATCTTCCAGTTAAGAAGAATGTGTCCTACCATCCAATCACTCATCTACTCAGTCATCATCCACAAGAATCCATTGTCCTTAGAAATTTCTAGTGCTGTATGAACATTTGCAAAAGTGTGTGTATATGTTCCTTATCTAATGCAAAGATCAGGCGGACTACTGATTCAGTTGACCTCATTAATGCGAATTATGTCAGTGCCATGAGTCCAATATGTATGCAGTTTTCCTGTTTGATACATATCATTTCTATATGAGTGCACAACCATCCACTCATATGCAACATCCATGTGCTGATTCAACCAATTTGCATCCATAAAAAATTAAAATGCTCACACATCCATATGCAGTATGAGAGTGTTTTCGAGCCGATCTAGTGCCTAGTGTGTGTATATGCGTCCACGAGCAACCACTAGCAACCACTTGCATCCACTTGCAACCATCAAACATAACATGTCTCAAGCACATGTTTACACCCATTAGGATTCCAATCTATAAGTTGAACACTCGATCGATAGTATACAGTCGAGGAAGCGAGTACAGATAAAACAAAAACTTGATTCCTATCAGACATTGGTTGAGAAAATAATTCCCCTAAGTGTCAACCCCGAAGACCGAAATCAACATCAGATTGACACCCAGAGGGTTACCCTCTTTAGACAATGTCAAAACTGGAAATCTTATCAGAAGTATTCAGATATTTACAGACTACTGGTACAGATCAGGTTCCCTAATGATTCTTCGGAAACTAAGCATGATAAAAATCATATCCCACAAAAACTCAGAATGTATGTGTCATACTTGACGTATAACACAAATATCCCTCAAACCCCAATCTTAAACAGATGAGCCATAACCCTTATGGGTCTGAGTCTACAGCGAAATTCAGAAATAATACTAGTATTAAAGTGCAGAGTATCGATTACAAAATCAAAATACCAGAATTAGAAAAGGTCTTAACTCCATAATCAGATAAAGAAATTAAACCTACTATAGAAATTTTCCTATTTCTATCCTAGCCACTAGCCTCGAGAGTGTTTGCCTACCCTCCTTGCCCTCGTCTCTTCGGGCAGTCCCTAGTGAAGTGCCCCATCTCTCCACAGTTGAAGCAAGTGCCTTTCCTTTTTCTGCAATCCTTGTTCAGATGAGTCGAGCTCCCACAAGTAAAGCACTTTTTCCCCTTCTTATCTTCAGTCTTTTCATCCTTCTTTTGTGTTTCCTTTTTGGGCCCCGCTTTCTTATTCTGTGGTTCTTCCTTCTTTGTCTCCTTCGGGCCCTTGTCTTCCTCGTGCAGTAGTGCCATGTCCACCAATTTCTCGTAAGTCGCTCCCATGGGTACATGGGTCATGGCTAGGCTGTGCAGTGGCTCGTTCAATCCTTTAACAAAGCGGAGAGCCTTTTTATGCTGAGTGTTGACTAAATCCAATCCGAACCTAGCCAGTTGGTTGAACTGGTTGACGTATTCCTTGACCGTCATACTTCCTTGCTTGAGAGATAAGAACTTTTCCAATTGTAAACTTCGTTCAGCTTGCGAGAGGAATTTTGTCTCAAACCTTGTTCTGAAATCCATCCATGTCTCGACCGGCCTCTCGGCGTTAGTGACTTCCCACTAGTAGGAAGCTTTGTCTTTGAGCAGCCATACCGCCAACTGTACCTTCTGCCTATCATCCACCTCGAAGATAACGAATAGATCCTCAGTTTCTTTGAGCCAATTCCTCGCTTCTACGAATGATTCAGTTCCTTTGAAATCCTTCCCACCCATGGCCCTAAAATCTCTATAGATCTTTGAGAAAGCAATTGCACGAGGAGGGGGTGGGGGAGGGGGATCATTTGCTGGACCTGCAGCGGCGGTCCTAGCCTCAAGATATTGACGAAACCAACCGGGTACATGAACACCCTCTGGTATCTCAGATGCTTCAGACATGCTGAAACAAAAAAGGAAAGGTTCAATACAAAAAGGACAGAAAGAAAGATATATGGCTCTCAGGGATTATGTTTTTCAAAATAAGCTTTATTTTTGAAAATACTTCCTTTCAAAACCTTTTCGAAAATAGTTTTCAAAACTTTTTATAAAATCTGGTAACCTTCAGCTCTGATACCAAGTGTAACACCCCACCTCCGTTAAGGTCACTCACAAAGGGAATGCCTTAACTTTGGTGGAGCATTTTAGTAAACAGAACAGAAACTTACAAGACAGATAAAACAGTACTTGAAAATTTTTAACTTTATTACAGCGGAAACAGAAATCAATATGGTTACATCCTTTCAAGTCTCAGAATTCAAGTATAAAATATCAGTCTTGTACAAAAGCCTTCAAAATGCATGGTTTAAAATCATAATCCCCATAGAACGGAAGCTATACAGAGCCAAGACATACTTTAAGCACTTCAAGCAAAGAGAAATCCGGATCAAGCTAAAATATTCCCTCCTTGGATAACCTGGGGGGGAACGGAAGAAAGGAGGCGAAACGACAAGGGTCAGACAAAAAGTCTGGCAAGTCCAGTGACTTTCAGCATATGAACAGATAATAATAATAATATGACATGAACATAAAACTGGATGAGGGAACTGTAACAGGTGTAGCAGATATAACAGAAGAACAGAACGACATAAACTATTGCTTTACACTTCTCTGCACTAATACTAGTATAACAGAATTAGGTGTCACCCTAATGTCTAAACTGAAATAGAAACGGGTACAGAATAATTTAACAGAAACAGATTGCTAATAATGGGCCTTTACTACCCGATCAGAAACAGACAGAAGCAGAAACAGATTAATCCCTATGGAAACAGAATGTAGAATTAGGTGTACACTAGTAATGAGCCTTTACCACCCGAACAAACGGTACCACACAGAAACAGACAGGTGTTACCACCCAACAGAAACAGACGGTACCAACAGAAACAGACAGAACTAAGTGTACCCTAAAACCCTACCCCAAGCGATCGGCTCCCTAATACATAAATATCCTGTGTCGGCCCCACAGTAGGGTGTATCACTCCCTAAAGTGACAACCAATTGGCACATACCTATTTACAGATGTCACGGCGTCTTACGTCCTCAGAGGCAGACCGGGATCCATGCACACACATGACCCGGTTGGAACGCACCATCAACACCCCTCGCCATTATCAGAATGAACCGCTTATAATTAGTTCAGTAAGCGTGCCCGGACCCTACCTACTGTTGGGTCAAAGTTTTGATACCAGAAAGGGTTACTGACTAATATGGGTCCCAAACAACAGATGACACAAGTAATTCCCCTCCTAACCTTGTGTCCCTAGACTAACAGATTTCAGATTAACATATTTAGAAGTTCAGACATACAGAGTTTAGATCAACTAGTTCATAGATCAAACAAACAAATTAACCGGTTTTCAGACTAACGGATCAGATGTTCGGATTAACTGGTTACAGTTTAATAGACTCACAGATTAACTGGTTACAGATTATCTAACTTTGTATTGGGCCTACGGATTCATGAAATGGGTTTATCAGATTCATTGGTCCAATTGGTTTAGCCTTACCCAACACGTTTTAGACATCATAATTATCTCAGATTTTCATTAATTAAATATTAATGCCCAAACCTCTCACATTAGACTGACAGTTTGCGGCTACTGGTTAGGCCGGTTGGTTCCGGGCAGGTTTCTGTCGCAAACTGAATCTAACCTCGGGTTTTCAAGCACGTTATGACTAACTTCTCACATTAGAACCTATTGTTTGCGGCCACTGGAATATGCCGGGCGGTTCCGGGCAGAATTACGCCGCAAACTCATTCTAACCTCGAGTTAGTCATGTTTATCTTTGCGGCCAATTAATTAATGATTGCCCATTTATACCCATGCCTAATATACATGTCAATTATTCATAACTATAGCCAATTCAGATTATGTTAATAGCGGACTAATTATATCAACTCAACAGATATAGCAGATAACAGATTTCTCAGACTAGACGACTTAGCAGATTAAGCAAACTAGCAGATTTAGCATTTTCAACAGACTTAGCAGATGGCAGATGAACAAATCTAGCAGACTAGATAGTAGAGCAGAACTAGCAGATTAAGCAATATAACAGAACTAGCAGATTAGGCAATGTAACAAAAATAACAAATTAGGTAAATATAACAGATTTACTCACTTCTTAAAGTTTCACAAATATATCTTGCCTAATTATAAATCTTGCCTAAGTTCACATGTATAAATAATAGTCGTGATGCACAATATAATCATATACCCCATGTTTGCATTACATTTACATAGCATAGATTATGGTCATAATTTACCATATATCATATGTTTCAATTTTTACTAAACTTGCATAGTACAGAAGATCCATATATAAATTATACCCAATATAGCCATAGATTACTATGCATGTCATATATCCCAAAGATCCCATACTTAGGTGTTTATTTACATAATAGATATCCTACTTCCATGTAAGTCTTTATACCTAAGCCATATTCCCTTTATCTCAAATTATATGTTCAATACAGTCTACATTTATGTCCAATTATATACCTTTTTATGTCGTGTCCACAAATCATATGTTCAATATCTTTTTATGTTATAAACATAACATGTCAAATCATCTCAGATTTATGTTCTAGCTACAGTCCATGTTCTTTCCTCAAATCAGTCACCTATTGGCCATGCAAAATTCATGCATCATTCATTTTACTGTCCCAAACAATTTAGCGTAGGTTAATCTCTTATGAGATTGGCTCAGGCTCGTGGTAGCCTGGCTATAAAACAGAAAGAGGTACAGAATAAGATAAATCAAATTTGAACAGAACAGATATAACCTCAGATTCAGATTTAGAATTCATGTCACAATCAAAATTAACGTTTATAGCAGAAAATAACTGTACTTGCCTTGATTGGGTTAAAGAAAGAACTTTAGTTGTTGCAGAATTGTTGCAGAAGCTTTATTCTCTAATTTGAATTGAGTTGCTTAGGTTGATGTTGATTAGCTTCTAGTTTTGATTTCAGCAGAGTAGCGACGCCATTTTTATTTTTATTAGAACAGAGGCAGAGAAGAAGCAGAATAGAATTGTGTGTAGAGGATGCTGGGTTTGGGGCTGTTTAAATAGGTTTAGAGTCATGAATTTGGTCAGAAATTCGGGCCAAAACATCAGAATGCATCAGGTCAGAAAGCAGGTTCGGGAGGCAGGTCGACCCCCAGGTCGACACTAGGGTCGACCCCCTGGGGGCAGGTCGACTCTAGGGTCGACCCCCTGGGGGCAGGTTGACTCTAGGGTCGACTCCCCAGTCGACCTGGTCTGTGCTGTTTAATTTTTTTCTGAACTTTGGAAGGCCATAACTTGGTCATATGGACTCCGATTTACGAAATTTCGAACTCTATTTCGCGTATTTTTCCGAGACGAACGCAATGGCACAGACCGTTTCCCTTGATTCTGATTTTATATTTTAATTATACTCAGATTTGTAATTCTTAAGTTCACAGAAAATACGGGGTGTTACAGTACATGTTTATGAACATAATGCACTATTTAGCATAATTTTTTTATCTTTTGATATGGTTTTAACTTACAAAATTATTACATATATATACAAAATATTTGTAAACAATTTAAACATAAATTTTATCATAAACACTTAAATCATCATTTTATTAAAATGTTTGATTTTATATGTCTTTATTCAAAATATACATTACTAATAACTAATTTACACAAAGGACATTGTTTTAACCAAAAAAACAATGTGGAAGTCATATTAAAAATGTTTTAACATCCAAATATTGATATTTAGTTAATAATTACATTTTATTTCTCCATATGTAACTTAGTCAGAATCAAAAATATTCTTTTTGCAACCAAAATTTACAATTTACAATTTACAATAATTTACAAAGTTGTTGGTTTTTGGTAAATAAAATCCCTCGATATTTGTTTTTATCCCAAATTTATATTTTCAAAATTTTGGAAACTTTATGTACTTCGTATTTAAATTTATTCAACACATTAACATTAAGATAAATACTTTATTAGTTTATTCAATCCAGTATACTCTTAAATTCAACATACTTCAGTTTTATTACTCAAAGTAACTTAATCGCTTCAATGCATAAGACACCACGAATCTCAAAGTTTATTTAAATTATAAGGTTATTGTTGCACTCCTTTCAAAAAGTTAACACAAAGATCTTTTAGCACGGCGTTTAGTATGTGGTGTTGCTTCTGGGAGGTCAACTTAGTTGAACCTACAAACCGGAATTACATGGATTTATAGATCTGGAAATTAGAGTGATTTTTCTAGGTGAGTGGATTTAAATTATATATCTTTTATGTTAATAGTACATAATATCGTTAGATTCCCATTAAATTGTTGAGTTTGACATAAGTTGCATTTGAGATAATTATAGAAATATTTTATACAAGTTATTCCATATTAAACTGTAAATTGTTAAAAGTGTACTTATAAAATTGTCATTATTGTGGAACAAAATCCAAATAAATGATTTTAAGTAATGTTGAAATTGAGAATTGTGAAAAAAGGCATAAGCCTAAAAGTAAGGAATTTCGTAGTAAAATGTCAAAACTTGAAAACTGGGCTAAAATCAAAATTCTAGTGTACAAAATTTGTTAGAAATTAGTATTAGGTTAGTATATTGATTGAGAAAAGGAGATATATTTCCATATTTTTACATTTTTGGTATTACGGTAAATGTAATTGCAAGAATAAAAGTAAGAAAAGTATGGCTAATGCAAAATGAGGGTACTACTATATTTTGCGCTATCCAAAAATAAAGAAAAGAATAAGAAAAATATCTTGCAATTATGTGTTACTATTTATGATATAAGTATTAAATTAAATATATATATATATTTTAGTGCAGTTTTTGTAACCAATAAAATGGAGTAAGACTACTTCTTAAGATTAAGCTTATAATAATCGTGAAGTAAGTAAATATGTAATGAAAGAAAGAAAAGAGAACGTAACAAAAGAGAGTTGACAATTTAGTTATTTACAGTTTTCTATAATTAATAACACATGTTCGGAGAATGCGTTATTTTGTAAATGTTAGTTAAAAGACATAGATTTTAACCTTTTTGTGCATGCGAAAAATAGAAAATAACTTTGCAAACATGGGTTAAATGAAAGAGAAATAAATTTATAGTAAATATGTCTACAAAATGTAAAACTATAATAAAGAGGAGTTAGACTGAATTTGGAAAATTAATGGGGATTTGCAACAAATAATGACATGTATTATAATTTAAAAAGTAATAGAAAATAAACAGATTATTTTAATAATAAGAACTATACTGGTAAGTTAGAAAAATCATAATAAAAGAAAAGGAATGTTACCTATTATGATTATAGTACAATATCATATGCTTGGGTTAGGAATTGAGTGAATAGGTTGGGCTCATATCCAGGATTGGGCTAAAAACATATAAAGAGAAATTAGGCAAATCTGAACATTTGCAAGTAAAATTATAACACGAGGGTTGCAATTAAAAAGAGGAAAAGAGAAATAAGAGAGACAAATTATATTATAAATAGATATTGGAATAAGTTAATAAGTAAATAAATAAGGCCAAGAATAGAGAGAAGTGGGCAAGAAACGCTAATCGGTGTAATAATAAAAAGAAAAGAAGTGGGCAAGAAACGCTAATCGGTGTTATAATAAAAAAGAAAAGTAAGCTAAACACATAATGAAAGATTGGATATAAGATCTAATAAAATAGTGAGGTATGTTTGGAGCAGTCCAAATAGAGTTTGGATGAATAGCCTAATGAAGCGAATCATCACAGATGCTTTAACATAGTGGGAGCACGTCCAATATGTTTTTCAGCGAGATCTAGAAGGAAGTACGAGAACGAAATGTAAGAATACTCAATGTAACAACCCGGAACTTGATCTCCTAAACTAAAGGTATTTGAATCAATTTAAATATTCAAATATGAATTATTTATTAAATAATAATCAAGTAAAAGATAAGGTAGGAAATTCATTTTCGAAGATTATTCTAGAAAATATTTCCTTAGGGAAAATCTTGATGAAATAATAGAAATCGTTTTATCAACAAAATTGATTTTTATCTGGAAGAATCGTGAACGATTCTAGATACATGCACTTAATTTCATAATTAAAGAAGAATATAAAATAAAATGTTATATTTTATTTTTGAAAGTTAAATGTATTAATGACATCAATAAGAATATTTATATTCAGAAATTGATTTGTGAACGTTAATAAAGGACTTAGCGATTTAATCATTATTATAATTATTCAAATAAGGATTTAAATGATAAAGAATCATTTTAAATATGTTATATAGTGATAACATATCAACGGTGAATAAGTTATATAAAGGAATATATTTGATGGGAAATCATAAGAAAAATCGGTATTGCTTTATCGATAAAATCCGAAATTTAGTGAATAGCGGATTAATATTATTTGATATGATTTAATGATGAAATAATTAATTATTCAAATATAATTAGAAAGTTTTTGAATTTTGTTTACTCAAATAAATAGTTCAAGTGAAAACTGAAAATATGACTGATACATGGGTTCCAGATTCTTAACGGTTTGACAAATGGAAGTTGTACGACGTCATAAACTCTTTGGTGAGACATATATGTATGTACATATATATATACATGTGCATACACATATACATATATACGAGACTGATGAAGTGTTAAATAAAGTAGTTTACATTTATTAAAACAAAAGGAGTTTACTTTTATTAAAATAATTCGATATCTTTACACACTCATTACCCTTACAATCCTTACTCTTACACACCATGATCTTACACATGATGCGACTGGCCAAGGAAAATTCGGCCAAATTAAGGGAGAGTGTGGGGGGTGTTTTGATAATTTTTCATCTGTTATTTTATTCCAAATATTTTTTATAAATCCCTTACCTCTCTTCAAAAATTATTTACACTAAAAATATGCATTTCTTACTCTTCTCTACACCATTAATGGCTTCTGAAAACTAAGAAATAGTTACCACCTTACTAACTTTCTCAAAAAAATATCAAAGTCCTCTCAAACTCTTTTAATTTTTTAAAATAATCATTAGAAGACCAGACACAAGTTTCAAGGTTAAGACAAGAAGAGGTAATTATTGGCCATGAACATGGAGGGAGAAAGTTGGGAGATGGAGATAAATAAAGGAAGAAGGTTCTAGTTCGAACTACTTTGGCGCGATCCTAGCGGAGCTATAGCCGATTTTAAGAACAATAATAAACAATAAAGGTCAGAAACTAAAACTTAAACGACCCTAACTATACACATACCAATGAAGTAAAATAATTGTTATATATAAGTTATATAATTCAAATGTGTATGTTAAGTGATGATTATGTATGCCATGATAATCGCTTGTCAAGTTAGGATGATAATACGATTTATTTATAGATGATTTAGCAAGTCATGTTAAATACACGTCGATAAACACAAAGGAAACCACTTTCCTTTACTGGACTAAATGGTGAAAGTGGAATGATTAAATATCTCAAAATGGTTTGAAATGTTTTAAAAATGAATTATAAACACTTCTAAGTGTAAATATTAAGAGTATGAAAAAAATATGAAATTTAAAGAAATTCTGGTGTGTCGCGAAACAGTAACTTGCGATTCCACTACTTAAAAAGAGAATTGTTTGTGTGAGAAGAAATATGAATTCAAATTCTTTATAGTAAAATTTTTACTAATCCATATAACCGTATTTTTCGAATTAATCAAAAAATCAAGATTCCGTGTGGCAGATTCTGAAATTTGACTAAAACGAGCTTTGAAAAACATCGCTATTTGAAGTTCAAAATCCAGAAAATGAAATTGTTTGAAAATGAAAAATTTTAATTCAATAATATATGGAATAAATCCTATGAATAATTTAAAATGTTTTAAAACTAATTTAAGTTTAATATATGAATTTTCCAACGGTAGAAAAGTCGTTTTAATGAATTAAGCTAAAATAACACTTTCCCTAACACTTTTTGTAGCATTTTTCAATAATGATTGAAATTGAAGTTTAAAGTTAACCAGTCTTATCCAAATCTTTTGTGAATATGTTTAAATGATTATTGAAGTAATTTGGAGAATGTTTTAATGGTCTATAAATTATTTGAAGAAGTTAAATAATTGAATTGAATCAAAAAACTATAATAAGAAATCAATTTAATCTCGGCTCTAAAAATCCGATGAGTCAACCTGATTTTTCTATTTCTGAGATGAAGATGTGGGTGTTTAACTAAGGATATGCTCAGGAGAAACCAATGACCTGGCTCACCTACCCCTTTCAGGTGAGGGATAAATAAGGTTGAAATGTCGGAAACGAGTTAAATATAAAAGATCAAATTTTTTGAATATAAATAAATCAGATTCCCTAAAGACGATCTTTTTGTATTTGGTATCAAATTACGAGGAGGGAATCCATACTTTCCATAAGAATTTAAAAGGTATTTACATCGTTATTCGGTGGATAGTCGAGATTGAACACAGAAATTGATTTGAAGTACGATAAGCATGATGTCTTCGGGTCTATTATACTAAAATGTACTTACCATCCGAGGTGACTTAATGAATGTTTTTTAATGATTATATATACGTATCTCTAAAGTACATTTCAAGTTGTATATCCTTAAAAGATGTTTTATGTGAAATGAAGAACACTCAACACCAAATACTATTTAAATGGTATTTTTGCAATGATTGATTCGAGGAAACCAAAATTTGATTTGGGCGATTCCTTTTATAAGTCACATCGATCAATTAACTTTTTGAAGTAATGAAGATTGAAGTAAGAAGATTATGGAGATTGAATGAAGAGTTGCTATCACTGACCCTTAGAAGATTTTTCCCATATTACAAATCGACAACAATTCGCCATTCAAATCTTCAGTGTAAGAGCTACTCTTTTCTAGATCACATGGTCTAGCTAGAGTAATGCTTTCAGTTTGTCCAAACACACGACAATTTGTATGGATGAATGTATGACATTGCGCTTCTAATACGTGTTTGTTGATCTCTATCAATGTGCGTATGTTTGGTGGTATGGGAATTAACTCTCATGCACTATGTACATCATTTCTATAATACATACTTGCTTAGGGGTTTTACATTAAGGAAAATCAGTGGCATGTGTTGGACTTGGCAACATGTCATTAGAAGTGACGAACGTGCTTGAACTAAAAGGTAGTCGAAGACCTCTAAGCCTCAAAAATCAGGGTTGGTAGAAAAAGGCATGCGGTGAGGTCACTTGGGTAACGACCACTAGGAGACAATCACCCCCTTCTAGATTTCTCATTATAGGGGTACAAAATTTAATAATGGTAACAATTTCTCCTTTTGATCTATTTATTATAATATGTTTTATCTCGTATGTCCTTAAAAAATAATATCATATAATTTTGACGTAGCAAAGATTTGGTTACCATAAGGTAAATATATGTTCCATGTTTATGTGTGGTCTTATGAGATACCATTATTTTTAAACGACGAATTTAAGCTTCTCATACCAGTCCCATGGCTGATCCGGAGCTTTTTTTCCTCAAACTCTGAGTGCCTTTATTTTATTTAGGCAACCTAGTAGTTTAAGATACTTAGATCAATTGGATGGAACTCAAAGCTGAAAAATCTAGAGATAGTCACTTATTCTCACTTTTTCTTAGTTTGATTTAGCAATTGCGAGGATAGGTTTTATAATTGTCCAGATTGACAGTAGTAAACACCCTTATAAGTATGATTAAAAATTTCACTTTAATGATTTTATATGATGAATATATATACATCTTCTACTATGCAAGATTTTGTTCTTTATGCTTTCTACTTATTTTCTTTTTTACGACAAATAATTATCTTCTCCAGCATTTGGTTTTGCAACACGTAAATACCATGATTGTATTAGTGTCGATTTTCGAGGGTTAAAGAAGTGGGTCATTTCATTTGATACCATAGCTTGGGTTGAGCGGATACCTAAGCCTGATCTGGGTAAAAGACTCATCAAGGATAGGGTTAGCATTACCCTAGGATGAGTAACCTATTAAAGATAGGGTTAGCAATACCGTAGATAGAATTGAGAGTGATATAAGTGCGTATTTTTAAGAATAAATGGTTTTACTTTAGTGGTAAAAAATTAACTTTACCTAAGATTTCCCTCCAAATTGAAGAGTGCCTTTTGAAAGGTATAACTAGTAACAATAAATGATAAACATCACAAATTTCACCTTTTTGGCGATAGATACCTATAAAATGAAGTTAGAATAAAAAATAGACCTTTTATCAAAATGTTATTGATATATCCTTTGTCTTTGTAGAATCCTGAAAAAGGGAATCCTTTAACGAAAAGGAGAACAAACTAGACATTTCTAATGACAGTAGCAGACATCTGAACCTTCCCTTCTCCTACTTCAGTTGGGAAAACATGGCTTCGAGCAAGTGGTTCATTCCTTGCGAGGCTCCTAAGATCGTCATCTTATCTAGTGATTGTAATGACCTGGATTTTAACGATTGAATATTTAAATATTTTATTTGAATAACGACCGTTAATTAATTGAATGATGGTTCCAAAAAGTGATTTCTCACAAATGATAAAATCAAGATCTAGGACCATCTCATTAAGTCCGGATTATTTGTTACATGGAGAATAGGTATAAGGATCGTTTTCGGATCAGTTGACGTACCGTTGATCTCAGAAACGTGTAAAATTATCATTTTTGGCAATAATCTCGGATTTCAACGAAACTTATACTATTTGAATCATTGTAGTGATGCACGTCATCAAGTCTAGTGGCGAATGGACTTGCCACTTGACCGTGCACAAATTAAACGTACGTAAATTTATGTGAGAAATTAACATTGCAAAATTCAAGTTTTAAAGGCTATCTTCTATATACGATCAATTTGGGTATTGCGGCTAGTCGGATTGGTTCCAAAAGGCGTTTTATATATGAATCGATCGGAGACACTTGTTGATTGGAGTTTGCAGGTTTCTAGGCCCATTCGAGAATTAAATTAATAAAATAATATAAAATTATCAAAAGCCTATTTTCCTATTGGCCGACCACTGTTTACATTCACTGTAGCTCGATCTTTCTTCTCGTTCCATTGCCGCATTTTAGTCCATCTTTGAAAAATCCAACCGACCAACATACTCAATTAAAAATCACGATTTTAGCCTCGTTGGATTCACAGATACAAGAGCTAAGATATCATACTTGATTTGCTAGGATCAGTTTTGGTCACTAACGTTCATCCAATCCTAGGGCTTCAGATTTTGTGAAGCGTGGCTAGAGTTGGAGGATAAGAAGGCCGACGTTGAGCAGAGGGAGGTGAAGCGCAGCTTTGCCAAGCTTTTCATGAGGTCCGATCGTACATAGGGTGGTGCGTCGATCAACTGGTCGAGGCAATAATCTGGTTGTCGCACTTTACTTTAGGGCTCAGGCGAATGTGTTTTGGAAGTTAATTGGTCAAGTTCCAAGCATGGAGTTCGACGATGAAATCGGATTTGAATTCCGATTATCGAATCTATGTATCACTGAATATACGAAGGATGCTATTATTCATACCCAGTTTACACTGCTGGCCACCAAAATTAAAAGCACACTAAATATTTCCATTTTCCTCCATTGGTGACCGTTTAAATTAATAACGTAAAAATGGAGAGGCCACCATCTCCCTCGTCTAAACGAACGCTTCCTTCCTCGCTTACTTTCCATTTATCTTCATCTACATACACGCCCTTCAATCTGATAGGGTAGTAGCATTTTCTGTTGGCGCTAGGTCTGGTTTTTTTTACATTTTTTTCCATCTGTTTTGATCTTTGGTTGATGACTACGATAAAATATGCCCCTTTCACACCTCAATCGTAACCGTGGTTTTCTTCCAAGTCCTAATTTATTCGACTTTAGAATTACAATAATGGTATTCAACTTTTTTCCCGTTATTTTACACAATCGGATCAATGTACTCTACGATTCAAATACCTAAATTCAAATAGTTCAAGAAAAAATTAACATAATCCATTTTACAAATTTTAATCTTATAAATGAGTACTTATTTTATCGGTTGTGAAATGATTCATCAAATCAACATTTATATCTTTTGAGTCATTTGATCGAACATCCTGCATCATATTATCACAACCATCATGTTCATCATCTAAAACAATAAGGGCATTGTCCAATTTATCATCATTCAAATACTTCATCTATCAAACAACCAAACAAAATTAATGTACAAATTTGTAAAACAAGATACGTAAGTTATACGGATAAAAACCCTATAAGTCAAAGCTTACATTGTCATTCTCTATCACAACATCGTCAAATTTAATGTGCTCCAAGCTTTTCCAACGAAGTGAAAAACAGATCCTAAAATGCAAAGGAAAACCCTAACCATAAAAACAATCTAACAATGTGTTCTATAAAATAAAAGAAAACAATAAAAATAGCAAATCTAACATCATTTTTATCCTCATCTTCCATCTCTGTTAGGCACAAAAGAATATCTTCTTTTGTTAGGGTTTAAGGTTTGAGATTGAAGAGAAGTACGTGTTTTTTTAGGAGAAGTACGGCGGTAAATAACTTAATGAAGGAGTAATATATGGTGGCCAAAAGAATTTAAAAAATAATCATTTGTATTAAATTTAGAAAGGTGGTCGGAAGCGTAAACTGGGGCGTGAAAAGTAGCACCCTATATGAACGGTATTTGTTTGGGTTCCGGCATGCATACATGGCCAGGAGAAAATTTATTTTGGGGAAGAAGCTATTTGGGGGTAATTTCTAATTATATTTCACTGGTGTTGATTTAAGTCGTTATAGCTTGTGTTGATCATATCTTTCTCATACGGTGTTAGATTCGGACGCATTTTCTTGCGTTGGACTCATATGGACAAGCTATATGCATTAGAATTTGTTTGGGCTGATTTGGTTAAGGTGAATGATTTTATCTCACTTTACTATAGTTGTTAATATAGTGTAAAACTGTGATTTTGAACTTAAAAGGATTTCAAATGGGATTTATAAAAAATATAATTTAGCTAATGATTTTATAAATTGATTAAAAGTGCTTTAAAAATGTTTAAACATTAAATATCACTTTTTACCCCATTTATACACTATTTACTGATATTGCTAGGTTTAGAACATTATGACACATATCTTAGTTTGACTACTTTAGATGGATTTTGTTTATCCCATTAATGATACGATGGATGTTTGTATTCTATGTTAGTCATTTATAGGGTATTGGTTGCATGGTCGCTTATTTGCGTATTTTGCTTGTATACGCCAAATTTTAGCGATCTAGAATTTGGATAGATTCATGAAGAAGCTTTGGGACATACATATCAACATGGAGGTAGTAAGTAGACTTGACGACGAGCACAGTTTCGAGATGAACGTCGGATGCTTTCATTGGACGCATGTTTAACCAATTTCGGTTAAATGCTTGGTCTGAGTGGTCATTAGCAATTACAGTTGAGTGATCGATACCTACTACTATTGATTTTTGTCATTTTGACCAACTTTGACACGGATGATGACAAGTATTTAATCTTTTCTAGTTAAATACATAGCCTGGGTCGTCATTAGCGATTACTAGAGAGTAATTGATATGGATTGCTATGGTTATTGGTTATTTTGACCAAATTTGACATCGTTAGTTTTCGAGGAGCTGGGTTAGATGGCATGTTCGATGGTGGATCGATGCGCTGACTCTTCGATCAGATAAACGGGTATGAGGCAGGATTGATGCTTCGTCAGTGAGTAAAGATGGATCGTTGAGACGACCCGAAATCCCGTTCTGACGGAAACAAGGGTTATCTTTGGAATATAACACAGAAACAGATAATAGCAGAACAAAATTAAGTAAATACACCAGATAATGAACAATAGGATATACTGGATAAAAGTAATCATCAGCGTTACACAGTATACAGGATCTTACTTAGTACAAATACAGTTCAGCTACACATGAATGTCTACAGCGGAAAACAAACATAATATGTACAATAGGAGATGAACAGCATAAAAAGAAATAAATGATAGAATCCATCTTCAGCTCCAGCTATCCAGAAAGAACCAGCTAAACCTGAATACAAGGCTGCCCGTGTGGAAAAAGGGGCACCCGAGTTTGAAAGTGAAACAAACTACGAGTCAGTCATGGGACTGGTATGAGAAATCCACTCAACACATATATAATTGGCTAATCACAGGACCACGCCACTTTCGTGGAACGGGTTTACTCCATTGGATTGCCAGTGCTTTAAAACAAATCTTTCTTTTAAACATCGCTATGCTTATTATAAAAATGAAGCCGTTATAAGACTCAGTTCCCATCACACAATGCAACGCAAACCGGAGGATAGAGTTTTTACCTTATAACGGCCAAATATGCTTGATACGAATAAAACAAAGGCATTTGATATTATTACTAGTGTTTATATGTTTTGAAAACAATTTCAAATCATAACTATCAATCATAGACGACATGAGCGTCCCATGCCACTATGTCGCCAAATATATATATACAATTGAAACCGCACGATCACGTATTTGGAAATTGGATTTCCGTCATGAACCAAGGCAAAAGATAGTCCTTACCGAATTCGAGATGCTCTAGCCCGTGTCTCAGGATCAGAGCTCGAGTGACCCTAGAATCGTCAGGGCCGGTCCACCGATGTGGATTAAAATTCCTGAACACTGCGTTTCCCCGCCCTTTGGGGCGTCAATGAGCCAACGAATGACTCCATCGGACCCGGATCGTCCGATCAAACCGAGGCGCCTCGCAACAGCAACAACCACATAGGTGAAAAGTATATAAATGTCAGGGCTGGTAGGTCACTGACACCACCCTAGCTAGAAAGAAACGCATGCCCTCCCTGAGGTCCTTCTCCCGTTTTAGGTTCATACCGGGGTGTGAGGCTCGCGAATTCACGTTATACACAAAGCTACGCCACACAGGTGGTGCTTTGATCATCCCCACAAGGCTTTGCTTTTCAACAGAAGCCCTGATCACTGCATCTTAGCATGCCACACAGGCAATTCATGCCATGCGACTGATGTCCATCGATATACAACCTCTGAGCTCGTGCGTCTCAGAGAAGGGCGTTAAGCAAAAGAATAAATTCTCCGCCGCCAAACAGATGTATATTTAATAGAGATCAATCAACATAGAATAAAATCCAATGTCAGACACACAGTCCATTTACAAGTCCATTCTGGGTCTGAACAAAACCGGAGGCACTAAATACCTCGCAAACCCTTCGATCACCACGTACGTCTGAACGATCACCACTCATTATCCATATTTCGGGATGCCTCCCAATCAGGACCTCGGTTACCATCCAAACGAGGTGAAGATCTCCGGTCTTCGACCACCGTCTTCATCTTCGAATTTCAAACGTCGATCAATTATTTGAAATGAGAATTAACTCGGCCTTTTCAAATAATTCACGTATATTTAGAATTTCAATGGTTAAATCATTCAACAACACTAATTTTGTTCTTTAATGTAATTTTCACACCAAACACATTCAACCATCACATACCACATAAATCGAGCAAATTCAGTTTATTTCTATTCCATATCGTTTATGGTACTTTATAATAATTTATCGCTATTTTTATTTATTTTAAAATAGCCCATTTATTCAAAACGACGCTTCGGGCCATAACGCGGCCGTGGCGCTGTTTTTCTTCAGATTTGATTTACACATATCTAAAAATCTAACCGTTGGATCTTCACAAAATTTACATCATTAGAAAGGTCTTTTCAAAACGAATCGAACGGTTCCAGTTTCGGGAAAATCCGACGTCGGATCTCCCGGTACAATCGTTTGAATTTTCGATTTCAAAATACGAACTGCAGCGTCGTTATTCGATTAAATATATAATTATATTTATATATATATAAATATAATCGCTTCTGGCGCTGTTTTTCTTCAGATTTGAATTAAACATTCCAAACAATCCAACCGTTGGATTTTTACAAAGTTGGTGCCGTTGGGAAGATATTTCCAAGGCGAACCCGACGGTTGAGGTTTCGGGAAAATCCAATGGTCGGATTTCCCGTACTAGTTGTTTGAAAACACGGTTTCAAAATGCGAAGTGCACGGCCACGTTTCGTTTTAATTTTATTTATATTTATATAATTATAGTTCATTCAACAATTTCAATATCGTTTTCACTTCAAATATTTCACTAACGCCTTAAATTTTTGGAAAATTTCGCCATAACCTCCCCCGCACCGGGAGCATCGGGAAATCGCAAATAGCTTTCCCGGTACTTCTAATCTCAAAAAGTAAAAGAAAAAGCCAAGCGGCTAGCCAACAGGCTCATAAAATCATCACCCAAACAAAACAGTAAATGTGTACCTATTTGTCGGGCACAAAATTTTATTCCTCTTCTCTAGCCCCTTTGCTATAACCTGTTCAATGAATATGCATGTACATATATATATATACAGTTCTTATCATTTATCATTTTCTATTCAACTTCATATTTGATTTCTATTTGGTTTAAAAACACCATTCATTCTAATGTTACATACATAGGTGCAAATCATTTCATTAGCTAATTAATGAATATTTCAACTCATATATGTTTATTTTGAACAAGCTGCTATTTTTAACACTTCACATTTCACGATTCATGCATACAATAAAAATGTGATTTTTATTGTAAAACAATTCATTTCAAAACACCATTTTTCTATATAGTTCATATAGGTGACAAAAATAGGATTTTTCTTATAAAACAATTTCTTTCAAAACGAGATTATTTTACACAGTTCATATAGTCGATAAAAGGTGATTTTTTATTATCAAACAATTTATTTCAAAATATGAATACCATTCAACACATGAATTTCTAATCAACGAATGAATATCAATTCAACACATGAAGGTTTTCTATAGTTTCTATATATAGATAAAAATGTGATTTTTATATTTAAAACGCGAATACCATTCAACACATGAATTTCAAATCAACGAATGAATATCGATTCAACGCATGAAGGTTTCCTATTCAATGAATAAATATAGTTTAAGCAAATGAAAATAATTCAAACACACTAATATTATTCAAAATTTCGGCAGCATAACGGCAGGGTAGTTAAAACCGGGACCGTCCCTAGTACGGCTCCTCGCTCTACCTTAAAACCTCGCGGTTTTTGACAATGGGGATCATGCATCTAGTTCGCACGCAAGCGACATGTATATATTTATTTCATTTCCACAAACTAATCCTATGTGGTTTCAACCAAATATTTCTCAATCACAAACGGGTATTTTTCAACCACAATCAATCAATATCAACCACAAACAATCCCAAACAATCATTCGCTATCAATCAATTTTCACAACAATTTCAATCAATAAATATCGTCCATGGTTTGTGGACGAGGGGCCTATATATATATATATATATATATTTATATATAGCAATTCACTTTTATTTCAACACACACATATATATATATATGGCTAGAAAAGAAATTGAAGAGTGAGAAATTCTCACCAATAGCTATCCAACTTCACGACACTTCACTTAGAGAAATCTTCGCCTTTCTCGCCTTTTCGTCGCTTTCGCCCGTAGCCACTACATATATAAAAATCACATCTTTACATCATATATATAGTAAAGACTATATTTTTAATACTTTAAAAATATAAAAAATCATATTTTTATAATCGCTTCATACATTTAAAAATCGAATTTTCACTTCGCTATTCAATATATAAAAATCGAATTTTTTCTTCGCTGTTCAATATATAAAAATCGAATTTTCATTTCGATGTTCATATAATAAAGATGATATTTTTATCACGTTATTCTCTATATAAAGATTTCGCCTTTTCAAAAATAAAGATTTCACCTTTCCAAAAATAACATTATAAAAATCACATCTTTATTCTTCTACACATATAAAGGTGATATTTCTAATATTCCTATCATGTAAAAATTATATTTTTAATCCTCTACATATACAAAAATCATATCTTTACATCATATATATAGTAAAGACTATATTTTTAATACTTTAAAAATATAAAAATCATATTTTTAATACTTTAAAAATATAAAAATCATATTTTTAATACTATCTTCCTCATTCTATCCTAAAAATCTTACCTTTTCTATTTTTAAAATCTAAACCTTTTCATTCATACCATACATGATTTAAAACTGAAAAATAAAAATTAAATTCGAATTTATATTATAACCAAATAAAGATAAAATTAAAAACTCACGTTTTCGGTCTTGGAGAGGGTGGTGGACTGCTGCGCGGTGCCGGGGAGGTGGCGGTGGGTCGGTGCAGGCGAAGGGGGGTGTCTTCGTCGCGTCCGTGCGATTTGGGGGGGGGGGGGGGTTCTTCGTCGCGCTCGTGCGGTTTGGGGGGGGGGGGGTCTTCGGGAGTTGCGCCGCTAGGAGGAGGAGGGAGGCTGGACGGAGGGGGGCGGTGGGTCGGTGGCGTTCGCTTCAGGGGGGGCTGTCGATAGTTAGGGTTTTTTTTTTTCTTTTTTTTTTTCCCGTCGATTTGATTTTGAAGAGGGGGGGGGGGGCAGAATGAATAAGGAGAGGGAAGGAATATTTTTATTTTTATATTATTTAATTTATTTTATTTCAAAAAGTTGACTTTTACATACGACCTCTAAACGAGGCCCACCGCCTGTGGTCCATAGCGTTTTACCCCCATTCCGAACACAATGGGATATGCATCGCAAGCTGATTCGATAGTTACAATCAGTTTCCGTTGAATTTACATTTAAAGCATTATATTGAATTTTAAACGTACATTTCAAATTACCGGGGCCACATACTAACTTGATAAATTCCAGAAAAATATTTTCTAGCTTCGTATTGACGATACGGTCCTAACAAAACTAGTTTCGTCAAATTCTGAGACCGTTTGAAAAATGGCCAATTTCCAGTCGATTAAAATCAATTGAAACCGGTCAAACGCGTTTTCCTTTGCCACGCTCACATATTGATTCGAAAAATTATGAAATTTGAAAACTAGCAATAATTTGACATCACGGATCCAACAAAAGTGGTTTCGTCGAAATCCGAGGTCGTTTGCAAAATGTCCATTTTTAAGGGCCTGAATTCCATAGCGACTATTCAGAATTTTCAACTGGACATATCTTTTGATTCCCGCTATCAAATTTCGATTTGTCAGATTCGTTGGAAAGGTATTCACTAACAGATTTAAATATTTTTGGTTTCGCTAAAATCCGTTTTGTTTTGCACCCGGTATAGTCCGACAAAGTTTGAATTCGATTTTTGAAACTACAGCGCCCTTTCAGGCCTTGTTTATAATTATAATTAATTATATTCGTTTTCAATTGTCGATTCAAACTCAGTTTTCATCGCCATTATTTAAAATATTTATTTTAAATATTTAAAATCCATTATTCTAGCCAATTTAAAAATTTTAAATTGGTTCAGAATTTCTGGGTCGTTACAATCTCCCCCACTTAAAACTTTTCGTCCCCGAAAAGGAACAAAGTCGAAAGTGGTTTGATAAATCTACAATCACACAATACAACAACCAATTTGTTTTTAATCTTCCAAAAATATACTAATTAATCTCTATACTCTTTTCAAAATCATTCAGCCTATAGAATTTAAAAGTGCACATCCATGAAACGAAAATTACAACAGATTAGAGAATTAAATGGTAATGCAAAGTATGGTAAATGTACCTTGCACCGGAGTCAATCAGAGATATCTACTCGGCATCTAGGATAAGCCTTCTGAATGCTCTCCTCAGTTTCCCAAGTACAATCTCGCGGATCTCCACTCCATAGCACTTTGACTAAGCGAACCTTCTTGTTCCTCAGCTCTTTGGTTTCTTTGCCTATTATCTTTAGCGGCTCTCGCCTCACAGCTAATTCTGGGGTTATTTCAATATCCTGCTGAGCTGCTTCTTCCACGATCAAGTCTGGATCATGAACGTGCTTTCGAAGTTGAGATATATGAAATACATCATGCACTCCAGGCAACCAGTCTGGCAATTTAACTTTATATGCGAGAGTCCCAATCCGTTCCAGAATAGGAAACGGACCAATGAATTTGGGTGCCAACTTTCCAGTTTTACCGAACCGGATAACTCCTCTCATCGGCGATACTTTCAGATATACATAGTCGCCAACTTCAAATGATATATCTCTTCTTCTTCTATCGGCATAGCTCTTTTGTCGGCTTTGAGCGGCGAGTAATCGTTTCTTAATAAAATCGACTTTGTTGGCAGCTTCTCGAATCATATCAGGACCCAACACAAGTCTATTTCCTGGCTCGACCCAACAAGTAGGAGATCGGCACGGTCTACCATACAATGCTTCGAATGGCGACATTGTCAGGCTTGCCTGATAGCTGTTGTTATAAGAGAATTCAGCCAAATGCAGATGGTCTTCCCATGATCCACTGAAATCTAGAACACAAGCCCGCAATAGATCTTCTAAAATGCGATTCACCCTCTCAGTCTGACCGTCTGTCTGAGGATGATAAGCGGTGCTCAAGTTTAACTTCGTTCCCAGCTCGAATTGAAATGCTTCCCAGAATTTGCTAGTGAATATTGTATCTCTATCACTTACTATACTGAGCGGCACTCCATGTAGTCTAACTATTTCCCTGAAGTATATCTGTGCCAGACTCTGAGCAGTTCTATTTGATCTGACAGGTATGAAATGGGCGGTCTTCGTGAAGCGATCTACGATCTCCCAAATACTGTCATTTCCTTTTCTGGTTCTGGGAAGACCATCAATGAAATCCATAGAAATATGCTCCCACTTCCAACCAGGAACTTCCAGTGGTTGTAATAATCCAGCCAATTTCTGCTGGTCGCTTTTGACTAGCTGGCAAGTAGGGCATCGGCTAACATATATTGAGATGTCTCTTTTTAACGACTTCCACCAGAATGTGCGTTTGATATCGTTATACATTTTATTCACACCTGGGTGGATACTGAGCTTAGATTTGTGACATTCATCCAGTACATCCCTTCTAAGTTCAGGAATCTCTGGAACGCAAATTCGCCTCCTCAGAATCCCTTCGCTATCTAGCTGGAAATCCGAAGTATTGCCTTCACGAATTCGCTGACTCATTCCTTTGATAAATTGGTCGTCTTCTTGGAGAGCCGATATCTTATCAATCAACGAAGTCGCAATGATGAAACTGGCGATCATCTCATTCTTTCGGCTTAACGCATCGGCCACGACATTGGCTTTCCTTGGAGTGTATAGAATTTCAAAATCATATGCTGCAAGAAACTCCAGCCAACGCTGTTGCCTCAGATTCATGTCTTTCTGAGTGAACAGATACTTTAATGACTGATGATCTGTAAATAGTTCAAATCTCTCACCCAGAAGATAGTGTCTCCAGATTTTCAAAGCAAACACGATAGCCAATAACTCAAGATCATGAGTTACGTAGTTTTTCTCGTGCGGCTTCAGTTGACGGCTAACATAAGCAATCACTTGACCTCTTTGCATTAACACTGCGCCAAGGCCTTCTCTAGAAGCATCAGTCCAGACTTTTAGATCTTGGTTGCCATCTATGATGGTTAACACTGGAGCTGTGGTTAATCTCAACTTTAGCTCTTCGAAAGCCTCCTCACTCTCTTGAGTCCATTTGAATTTAGAATGCTTCTTTGTAAGCTTCGTTAAGTGACCAGATATCTTCGAAAAGTCTTTAACGAACTTCCGGTAATAGCTAGCCAATCCGAGAAAACTGCGGACTTCAGTGGGAGTACTGGGCTGTTTCCAATTCTGAATGGCTGTGATTTTACTTGGATCCACAGCGATTCCTTCTTTCGATACAACATGGCCCAGAAATTTCACTTCATCTTGCCAGAATATACATTTGGAAAACTTGGCTTTTAATACATTCCGCCTCAGAATTTCTAGAACCTGTTCCAGATGCTTTTCATGTTCGACCTTTGATTTAGAGAAGATTAGAATATCATCAATAAAAACCAGAACAAATTTATTCAATACTCCTCTGAATACCCTGTTCATTAGATCGACGAAGTAAGCTGGAGCGTTACATAAGCCAAACGGCATTACTAACCACTCGTAGAATAAGTCGAGACCTCTGAACGCTGTCATTGGAACACATTCTTCGGCAATTCGAAGTTGATGGAAGCCAGTAGCTAGGTCCATCCTTGAGAATACTTGTGCGCCATTTAATCGATCCAACAAATCATCAATCCGGGGCAATGGATACTTGTTCTTTATTGTCTGTTTGTTCAGATCACGATAATCCACGCATAGTCGTAGAGTACCGTCAGATTTTGGGACAAATACTACTGCTGCACCCCAATCAGAGAAACTCGGCCTGATCAGACCTTTCCATACCAGCTGTCGTGTTTGATTGTCTAATTCCTCTTTCTCTTTCAAGGACATTCTTCGAATAGCGTGAACTACCGGCCTTGCATTGGGAATCAAAGCAATCTTGAAGTCTATTTCTCTTTGCGGAGGTAAGCGAACAACTTCCTCGAACACATCCGCATAGTTCTTGACGACAGGAATATCTTTGATGAGGTCAGGAATATTCTCTGTGACTTCAGGAACATTTTCAATTTGGGCTGGAGAAACATTGAAAGTTGCCCAGAAGTCTTTTCTATTAGCATTCTGACCTTCATAGGGAATGGTTATATAATCACCTGATTTAATCTTCGCCTTTACGACTCTGTCGGCGCATTTAACTTCAGCTTCATATTTGGTCAACCAGTCTAACCCCAAGATAAGATCAAACTCTTTACAATTCATGACGGCTGCGATGGTAGGGAACCGATAACAAGAGAAAGAAACTGGGACTCCACAAACCCAACTGAGATCAATTGAACCCCCAACCGGATTCTGGACAGTCATTGGTTCCTTGAGCTTTTTCAAATTCAAATCCAGTTTCTTAGCTGCATCCTTTGCAATGAAGCTTCGCGACGCGCCAGTGTCAAACAGTACTTTAACTGGAATATCTTTGACAGTTAGCGTGCCTTCTAAAACATCTGGCCTTTCCTGAATAGACGAAGATGCAGGCACTTCTGCCACTTCGTTCACATGCACTGCTTCAGATTTTCTAAATAACGGGCAGGCCTTAGAAAGATGACCGACCTCATGGCATTGACTGCACTTTCTATTCTCTTGAAATCCCTTCTTGGATTGAAATCCGCCTCTTAATCGCTTCTTTAAGGGTCCGCAGTTAATCGACAAATGCCCTGGCTTCTTACAGTTACTGCATATGGTAGTCGTTCCTTGCCCTTTCTCAGATTCAGCCCTTTTTCTCTTGGCACTGGGCTTCTTACTGACATCCGACTTTGTACTGGCCTCAGGACGATCAGTTTCAGACTCATTTCTATTACTAGAGCTAACTTCTTCTTCGTACTGTAGCATACCTTTCCTGTCGAGATCTTCATACTGATAAGCCATATAAATCATTTATGAGAAAGGAAGCTTCACATGCCCCAATACTTTATTCTGGTATTTCCTTTGAAGGCCATGAATAAATCTCAGATTTTTCCTCTTTGGGTCTTGAATTAGATGAGGAGCAAAGTGAGAAAGTTTGTTGATTCTCTTATGATATTCGGGAATGGTCATGTCACCTTGTATTAGATAAGAAAATTCATCGCATAATCGCTCAGTTGCTTCGGGAGGAGTAAATCTTTCCAAGAAAATCACTTTGAATCTATCCCAGGTGATATCACCTTCTGGATTATTCTCTATAACTGAATCCTACCAGAACAAAGCTTCGTCTTTAAGTGCCCAGGAGGCCAGTAATCTTTTCTGGTCATCCCTCAGCTTTAATGCTTCGAAGATTTTCTCAGCCGAACGAATCCAAGCTTGTGTCTTCATAATAGATTCTTCACCAGAGAACGGTATTCCACCTATATTTCGATATTTGATTAATAAGGCCTCAATATCCGGTCCTACATTCCTTCTGCTTCTGACACTCATTTTTCTAGTACTTCTGCAAATGGCAGATCAAGTGTCAGGTCACAGAAAAGATAGTTTAAAATATAGAAACACATACTTCAAATGTAAATGTGTCTATCAAGGTGTAATTTCATTCTGCTTTACTCATACTAGGATATTACTGATCCTATCTGTATTGAGTTGCCCGTCCTAGAACACTACTGGTTCTATTTCTGACGAGTTCGTTCGAATGTTATATTCCAGAACTAAGCTTAACCAAAGCTCTGATACCACGTTGAGACGACCCGAAATCCCGTTCTGACGGAAACAAGGGTTATCTTTGGAATATAACACAGAAACAAATAATAGCAGAACAGAATTAAGTAAATACACCAGATAATGAACAATAGGATATACTGGATAAAAGTAATCATCAGTGTTACACAGTATACAGGATCTTACTTAGTACAAATACAGTTCAGCTACACATGAATGTCTACAGCGGAAAACAAACATAATATGTACAATAGGAGCTGAACAGCATAAAAAGAAATAAATGATAGAATCCATCTTCAGCTCCAGCTATCCAGAAAGAACCAGCTAAACCTGAATACAAGGCTGCCCGTGTGGAAAAAGGGGCACCCGAGTTTGAAAGTGAAACAAACTACGAGTCAGTCATGGGACTGGTATGAGAAATCCACTCAACACATATATAATTGGCTAATCACAGGACCACGCCACTTTCGTGGAACGGGTTTACTCCATTGGATTGCCAGTGCTTTAAAACAAATCTTTCTTTTAAACATCGCTATGCTTTTTATAAAAATGAAGCCGTTATAAGACTCAGTTCCCATCACACAATGCAACACAAACCGGAGGATAGAGTTTTTACCTTATAACGGCCAAATATGCTTGATACGAATAAAACAAAGGCATTTGATATTATTACTAGTGTTTATATGTTTTGAAAACAATTTCAAATCATAACTATCAATCACAGACGACATGAGTGTCCCATGCCACTATGTCGCCAAATATATATATATATACAATTGAAACCGCACGATCACGTATTTGGAAATTGGATTTCCGTCATGAACCAAGGCAAAAGATAGTCCTTACCGAATTCGAGACGCTCTAGCCCGTGTCTCAGGATCAGAGCTCGAGTGACCCTTGAATCGTCAGGGCCGGTCCACCGATGTGGATTAAAATTCCTGAACACTGCGTTTCCCCGCCCTTTGGGGCGTCAACGAGCCAACGAATGACTCCATCGGACCCGGATCGTCCGATCAAACCGAGGCGCCTCGCAACAACAACAACCACATAGGTGAAAAGTATATAAATGTCAGGGCTGGTAGGTCACTGACACCACCCTAGCTAGAAAGAAACGCATGCCCTCCCTGAGGTCCTTCTCCCGTTTTAGGTTCATACCGGGGTGTGAGGCTCGCGAATTCACGTTATACACAAAGCTACGCCACACAGGCGGTGCTTTGATCATCCCCACAAGGCTTTGCTTTTCAACAGAAGCCCTGATCACTGCATCTTAGCATGCCACACAGGCAATTCATGCCATGCGACTGATGTCCATCGATATACAACCTCTGAGCTCGTGCGTCTCAGAGAAGGGAGTTAAGCAAAAGAATAAATTCTCCGCCGCCAAGCAGATGTATATTTAATAGAGATCAATCAACATAGAATAAAATCCAATGTTAGACACACAGTCCATTTACAAGTCCGTTCTGGGTCTGAACGAAACCGGAGGCACTAAATACCTCGCAAACCCTTCGATCACCACGTACGTCTGAACGATCACCACTCATTATCCATATTTCGGGATGCCTCCCAATCAGGACCTCGGTTACCATCCAAACGAGGTGAAGATCTTCGGTCTTCGACCACCGTCTTCATCTTCGAATTTCAAACGTCGGTCAATTATTTGAAATGAGAATTAACTCGGCCTTTTCAAATAATTCACGTATATTTAGAATTTCAATGGTTAAATCATTCAACAACACTAATTTTGTTCTTTAATGTAATTTTCACACCAAACACATTCAACCATCACATACCACATAAATCGAGCAAATTCAGTTTATTTCTATTCCATATCGTTTATGGTACTTTATAATAATTTATCGCTATTTTTATTTATTTTAAAATAGCCCATTTATTCAAAACGACGCTTCGGGCCATAACGCGGCCGTGGCGCTGTTTTTCTTCAGATTTGATTTACACATATCTAAAAATCTAACCGTTGGATCTTCACAAAATTTACATCATTAGAAAGGTCTCTTCAAAACGAATCCAACGGTTCCAGTTTCGGGAAAATCCGACGGTCGGATCTCCCGGTACAATCGTTTGAATTTTCGATTTCAAAATACGAACTGCAGCGTCGTTATTCGATTAAATATATAATTATATTTATATTTATATATATATATATATATAATCGCTTCTGGCGCTGTTTTTCTTCAGATTTGAATTAAACATTCCAAACAATCCAACCGTTGGATTTTTACAAAGTTGGTGCCGTTGGGAAGATATTTCCAAGGCGAACCCGACGGATGAGGTTTCGGGAAAATCCAATGGTCGGATTTCCCGTAGTAGTTGTTTGAAAACACGGTTTCAAAATGCGAAGTGCACGGCCACGTTTCGTTTTAATTTTATTTATATTTATATAATTATATAAATATAGTTCATTCAATAATTTCAATATCGTTTTCACTTCAAATATTTCACTAACGCCTTAAATTTTTGGAAAATTTCGCCATAACCTCCCCTGCACCGGGAGCATCGGGAAATCGCAAATAGCTTTCCCGGTCCTTCTAATCTCAAAAAGAAAAAGAAAAAGCCAAGCGGCTAGCCAACAGGCTCATAAAATCATCACCCAAACAAAACAGTAAATGTGTACCTATTTGTCGGGCACAAAATTTTATTCCTCTTCTCTAGCCCCTTTGCTATAACCTGTTCAATGAATATGCATGTACATATATATACAGTTCTTATCATTTATCATTTTCTATTCAACTTCATATTTGATTTCTATTTGGTTTAAAAACACCATTCATTCTAATGTTACATACATAGGTGCAAATCATTTCTTTAGCTAATTAATGAATATTTCAACTCATATATGTTTATTTTGAACAAGCGGCTATTTTTAACACTTCACATTTCACGATTCATGCATACAATAAAAATGTGATTTTTATTGTAAAACAATTCATTTCAAAACACTATTTTCTATATAGTTCATATAGGTGACAAAAATAGGATTTTTCTTATAAAACAATTTCTTTCAAAACGAGATTATTTTACACAGTTCATATAGTCGATAAAAGGTGATTTTTTATTATCAAACAATTTATTTCAAAATATGAATACCATTCAACACATGAATTTCTAATCAACGAATGAATATCAATTCAACACATGAAGGTTTTCTATAGTTTCTGTATATAGATAAAAATGTGATTTTTATATTTAAAACGCGAATACCATTCAACATATGAATTTCAAATCAACGAATGAATATCGATTCAACGCATGAAGGTTTCCTATTCAATGAATAAATATAGTTTAAGCAAATGAAAATAATTCAAACACACTAATATTATTCAAAATTTCGGCAGCATAACGACAGGGTAGTTAAAACCGGGACCGTCCCTAGTACGGCTCCTCGCTCTACCTTAAAACCTCGCGGTTTCTGACAATGGGGATCATGCATCTAGTTCGCATGCAGGCGACATGTATATATTTATTTCATTTCCACAAACTAATCCTATGTGGTTTCAACCAAATATTTCTCAATCACAAACGGGTATTTTTCAACCACAATCAATCAATATCAACCACAAACAATCCCAAACAATCATTCGCTATCAATCAATTTTCACAACAATTTCAATAAATAAATATCGTCCATGGTTTGTGGACGAGGGGCGTATATATATATATATATATATATATATATATATATATATATATTTATATTTATATATAGCAATTCACTTTTATTTCAACACATATATATATATGGCTAGAAAAGAAATTGAAGAGTGAGAAATTCTCACCAATAACTATCCAACTTCACGACACTTCACTTAGAGAAATCTTCGCCTTTCTCGCCTTTTCGCCCGTAGCCACTACATATATAAAAATCACATCTTTACATCATATATATAGTAAAGACTATATTTTTAATACTTTAAAAATATAAAAATCAAATTTTTATAATCGCTTCATACATTTAAAAATCGAATTTTCACTTCGCTATTCAATATATAAAAATCGAATTTTTTCTTCGCTATTCAATATATAAAAATCGAATTTTTACTATGATATTCAGTATATAAAAATCGAATTTTCATTTCGATGTTCATATAATAAAGATGATATTTTTATCACGTTATTCTCTATATAAAGATTTCGCCTTTTCAAAAATAAAGATTTCGCCTTTTCAAAAATAACATTATAAAAATCACATCTTTATTCTTCTACACATATAAAGGTGCTACTTCTAATATTCCTATCATGTAAAAATTATATTTTTAATCCTCTACATATACAAAAATCATATCTTTACATCATATATATAGTAAAGACTATATTTTTAATACTTTAAAAATATAAAAATCATATTTTTAATACTTTAAAAATATAAAAATCATATTTTTAATACTATCTTCCTCATTCTATCCTAAAAATCTTACCTTTTCTATTTTTAAAATCTAAACCTTTTCATTCATACCATACATGATTTAAAACTGAAAAATAAAAATTAAATTCGAATTTATATTATAACCAAATAAAGATAAAATTAAAAACTCACGTTTTCGGTCTTGGAGAGGGTGGTGGACTGCTGCGCGGTGCCGGGGAGGTGGCGGTGGGTCGGTGCAGGCGAAGGGGGTGTCTTCGTCGCGTCCGTGCGATTTGGGGGGTGGGGGGGTATTCGTCGCGCTCGTGCGGTTTGGGGGTGTCTTCGGGAGTTGCGCCGCTAGGAGGAGGAGGGAGGCTGGACGGAGGTGGGCGGTGAGTCGGTGGCGTTCGCTTCAGGAGGGGGCTGTCGATAGTTTAGGTTTTTTTTTTCTTTTTTTTCTTTTCCTGTCGATTTGATTTTGAAGGGGGGGGGGGGCAGAATGAATAAGGAGAGGGAAGGAATATTTTTATTTTTATATTATTTAATTTATTTTATTTCAAAAAGTTGACTTTTACATACGACCTCTAAACGAGGCCCACCGCCTGTGGTGCATAGCGTTTTACCCCCATTCCGAACACAATGGGATATGCATCGCAAGCTGATTCGATAGTTACAATCAGTTTCCGTTGAATTTACATTTAAATCATTATATTGAATTTTAAACGTACATTTCAAATTACCGGGGCCACATACTAACTTGAAAAATTCCAGAAAAATATTTTCTAGCTTCGTATTGACGAAACGGTCCTAACAAAACTAGTTTCGTCAAATTCTGAGACCGTTTGAAAAATGGCCAATTTCCAGTCGATTAAAATCAACTGAAACCGGTCAAACGCGTTTTCCTTTGCCACGCTCACATATTAATTCGAAAAATTATGAAATTTGAAACCTAGCAATAATTTGACATCACAGATCCAACAAAAGTGGTTTCGTCGAAATCCGAGGTCGTTTGCAAAATGTCCATTTTTAAGGGCCTGAATTCCATAGCGACTATTCAGAATTTTCAACTGGACATATCTTTTGATTTCCGCTATCAAATTTCGATTTGTCAGATTCGTTGGAAAGGTATTCACTAACAGATTTAAATATTTTTGGTTTCGCTAAAATCCGTTTTGTTTTGCACCCGGTATAGTCCGACAAAGTTTGAATTCGATTTTTGAAACTACAGCGCCCTTTCAGGCCTTGTTTATAATTATAATTAATTATATTCGTTTTCAATTGTCGATTCAAACTCAGTTTTCATCGCCATTATTTAAAATATTTATTTTAAATATTTAAAATCCATTATTCTAGCCAATTTAAAAATTTTAAATTGGTTCAGATTTTCTGGGTCGTTACAATGGTGTAATCCTTGGATTGAGGTAATTTGACCTTCAGAGTGAGCCGAGGACTGCAACTTATTGATTTCGAGATTTGGGTGTACTCGGGATGGGTCGATAGAATGCGATTTGTGGATTGGTGAGATTTCTCGATGGATCAATGTGATGCAGTTTGTAGTGAGGCGAGACTACATGATGGATTAGTGTTATACAGTTCATGGTTGGACGAGGCTACAGGATCATAGATCGATATGATATCTACTTTGTGGATGGTACGAAGTTATAGGATAGAAGATTCAAAGCCGTATTATCGTAGGGGGAGACCCGTTATGATCGGTAGGATCATATACCCTAGGCGGGATGAAGCCTAGGCCGATAAGGCATGTGTCGGTGAGACACGAAGTTTGACTATTGTTGTATTCGTTTGATAGGGTACTTAAACTAGAAAGGGAACGAAGGAAGAAGTTTGTGCATGTAACGAGACTTCAATCGATCAATGGAAGTAGTTCTTGGTATACAAGGCTTCTAGGTAATGGATTGGTTAAGGGGGAATCGAACTTTAGAACAGAGTAGAATAATTTGTTAGTGGATAGCCAAGGAATCATTGATAGCTCGGAGTGTTCTAGGGTGACTTATAGTAGGGGTATCGTGGGGGAACCCATCAGGATCCTTAGGATTATGTACCTTGAGCAAGATGTATCCTAGGCCAGTAGGGTACATGTTAGTAGGACACATAGTCGACTAGGACCGAAATTTCCATCAATCCCTAACTGTAACCAGTTGCCATACGATTTATCTACGTAAAGGGCTATATGAGGTGATTGATAGGACTTATTTGATGGATTCTATGATTGTTATGGTTACTCCTACATTATTTTTCTTAGTAGACTATCACCTCTCATATGTCAAATCACAATACTTATTGCATTTCAAAATACCTGATAGTCATCATCATAAAAGAAACATAAAGTCTCATGGAAAATATTAGAGTACATAAGTAAAACCAAAAAAACCATCCCTCTCATATGTCAATACAATGATCAGAAAACAAGAACTGAAATAATACATGCATTTGGAAAGAGGCTGAATCCAAGGTGAACCGAATAATCAAGAATCACTATTGAGGCCCTCCACCCTGTGAATCTATGGAGAGAAAAGGAAGAGAGAAGGAGAAAACAAACCGAATCAGGCATACATCTAGTGAGTTCTAATAATTTCTAGCATGAGCATAAGATAAGGATGCAAATAGACAGATGAATAGTTCTAAGAGAAATAGTTATAAAGCATAAATGAAATAGTAGGAAAGACAAATAGAATAAAGATAGGCTTCTTATTCATATCCTTGATTGTTGCACCGATTATGAAGATATCACAATTAGGCTTTATCTAATTTCTACCCATCGATCGGCTCCTTTACCCACAATGTGATAACCTATGCCGGTTATGGAATTTAGGGTTATCAATCCCGTACCCATAAACTAAAAGGACATAGCCATTAATCATATCATTACAACAGCTTATCTTCCCCAATTGGCATGATGCATGCTCATCGTCCCGCCTGAACGCGCCCGTACCCACTCGTTTGAACCTTTTACTATCTAGTAGAGTAAAGCGTGCCTTAGCCTCTACCTAGTGTGAGAATTCATGATTAAAAGGGATACTAACTAATATGGGTTCCCAACTAAAAATACAATTGACACAAGTCACCCCTAGACTTGGTCCCCATTCATTATTTTATTAGGCCACTTATCTTCCCCAATCAGTGCCATGCAACCGGAACGGACCTAAACTAGGATTTCATTATGCTATTAAGGCTTTTATCTTCCCCAATCATCCCCATGCTGCCAGAACATACCTAATCTACGAGCCACTTATCTTCCCCAATCAGTCTAACCCTGCCGCAAAGGACTTGCTCTATCTTAGTTTATTAAATTCATCAGTTCTAAGTTAACACAATTTAAGTCTATTAATAAGCCCATATAACATCATGTTATATCCCTAGGTTGTATTAACATTTCTAATTAATGTACTCTGTTTGTACAACTCATGCCTGTAACACCCCACCTCCGCCAATGCCACTCTTGCAAGTACACTAGCTTTGGAGGGGCGTTAAACAAGGTAAACATGCAAGCAGATATCACAAGACAGAACATATAAGAAAGTAGCGGATAAAACTAACATTTCAAAACCATAGTCAAGTTACATCAAAGTATTTGGTCATTATTTTCCATAAAACAAAGTCTAAAACATAAATTGAAAACTGGAAAAAAACATAAAGTAACTATCCCCAAAGTAGCATAATGCCATAGCATGCTCAAACCATACATGAGCTATCCAGAAAAGCAGCTAAAGATCCAGCTAGCTACTAGTGTTCCCACCCTGCAAACCGGGGGGGGGGGGGGAACGGAAGAAAAGAGGCGAAAGAAAACGGGTCAGTTAAAAAGAATGGTAAGTCCTATCTACTATTAGTATAAAAACTGATAAAGTTAACTGGACATGTAAAATAGAGATGAGATGTAGGGAGATAACTGGCATGGTGAAAAGTTATCAAGATAGATCAAGTGTGGCATCGCATATACAAGGTTAAGTTGCACCAAGTGTGTACTAGTAATCCATGTCAAGTGTAAACTAGAAATGATCCCTTGGCCCAATATCCCGAGATGACCTAGATCAAGGTCCAACAACACGGTCTAGTCGATCGGCTCCCTAAAAGCCTAACTCGTCAAGTGTCGGTGTCATACGGCCCAATCACGAAGTGTAGTCAAACTGTGCTAGGTCCACCCTAGGGTGTATCAAGCCCTAGGGTGCCAACCACGGACACAAATCAAGCATGCACAGTCCAAACTTACGGGTGCCCGCGTCTGCTTTTTCAACTCCGGACTATGTGCACGACCATAGTCCACCTGAACCTACACCGGCGCACCTACTCAGCCGTCGTTTTGGTCGCTTACATGTCAGCCCAGTAATCGTGCCCCACCCTAGCCTAGTCCCTAGGGTATCATGATACAATCAAGAGGGTTACCGGTGAAAAGGACCACGTAACTAGGGTTTCTAACGGGTTAAATGTGGTTAACCCTACCCAATCAAGTTGGTTAAGTGTACCCAAGGTTCATGACTTACCCTATCAACCCATCGTGTTTAATTGGTTAAGTATTCAAGTGGTCCATGACTTAACCCTATCATGTGGCACTAATTAATTTAATGCACCCAACCTCTCACATTAGACCTTGTTGTGGTTACTAGTTAAGCCGGGCGGGTCCGGGTAGCTTTACACCACAACTTGGTCTAACCTCGGGTTTCAAGTGCGACATGACCAACTACTCACATTGGGTCCTATTGCTTGTAGCCACTAGTTAAGCCGGTCGGTTCCGGGTAGATTTATGCTACAAACTCAACCCAACCTCGAGTTGGCCATTCTCATGTTTTCTAGAAGTCATGTCCAAATTCATGTTTCAAGCATAATCACATGTCATATTTCATGTCACCTTTTCAAGTCATGTTTTTATGTCATTTTAGTTTACCCATAACGTAACCCCATCGCATGTGAGTTCGCATAAACGCAAATAGATCTCAAAAGGGGAAACTTAGAAGCATGACATAATAAGGTTTTGGGCCACAAGTTAAACATGGTGGCATATGAGGCAAAGGTGTTCATAAACTTGCATATTACATCATAGGCCTCAAAACATGCATAATATCAACTTAAGCAAATAGGTGAAACATGATCATAAATGACATGGAATGGTGGCTAGTGATTCGCATATAACATCATATGCAAGATAACACAAGGTTTATGAGAGTTTCTATGTTGCTTTATGCAACATTTTCAATCAAAGCTCATAGCTTTCTATGCATAAGGTAAAGGTGATAGCTTTACAAACATGCATAGAATAAATTTATGCATAACATGATAGGATCAAAGCACATATCATACTTAGGCCCAAACTCAACTTGCAACATGTCATATTTAACTTCATAGTTAGAATCTAAGAGTAGTATAAGGCTTACAATTCTATGAAGACTAGAATAAATATAAAATAAGATTGAGACGAAGCCACACTAGAAAATCCGCAACCAAAGACGATAAACTCCACTTCAAGACTTGAGAACAAGAAGGAATAACCCCAAAGACAAAGAAAGATGGCTCTTTTATTTAAGAAAGATGGCTCCTTTATGACATAGATTGATTTGAGACACTCATGCTCTCATGAAGAAGGTGGAGGCCATGATTAGTGAACATTTGGGCAGCATTTAGTTGTAGGAATGATTAATGAAGGTTTAGGCTAGGTCTAGGGGTCTTTTTGTAGAGATTAGGGGTAGTTTAGACCATAGGATTAACCCTAAAACGAATCTGAACCATTAACTCCCGTCAGAAACCAACAAAAGAGGACCCAACATGCCAAAATGGTGCACCAGAAAAATTGGTCCGACCGGGGGGGGGGGCGGGGGGTCTACCCCTGGGTCGACATGGGTGTCGACCCATTGGGGGGGTCGACACTGGTGTCGACATCTATGTCGACCATGCCTGGGCGGGAAAATTCCCGCCCAGTCTGTTTTGGCTGAAATTCGATTCTGAATTCGAATTCGAATTGTTTTCGGGCTTAGAATTTTCTAAAAACTTCATTGGGCCATAGCTTGGTCATACGGACTCCGTTTTTCGAAAACTCGGACTCTGTTTCGCGTATTTTTCCGAGACGAACGCAATGGCACAGCCCGTTTCCCTTGATTCATATTTTATAATTTAATTCTGCCTTGATTTATGTTATATCTTGTTATTCAAAATATGGGTTGTTACATCCTCCCCACCTTAAAGGATTTCGTCCCCGAAATCTCTAAGTTAGGAAGAACGTATCCTACCATCCATCATCCATCTACTCAAAACATCATCCACGTGCAGTCAATGTCCTTAACTAATTCTAAATGTTGTATGCTTATATGCAAAGGTGTGTATATATGTACTTATCTAATGTGAAAATCAGGCGGTTACTGATCCAGTAGACCCCCTTAATGCAAAGTATGTTAGTGAAATGAGTCCATATGTATGCAAAATCCTAACATAATATATAATTTCTACATGAGTGCACATAACATTCATCCATATGCAACATCCACGTGATAGCATAACAAGTTTCATCCATGAATAAGTATAAGCACTCATGCATATGCAATATGAAAGTGCGTAAGCCGATCTTAGTGCCTAATGTGTGTCATGCATCCACGAGTATCCACTTGCAAACTCTTGCAACCACTTGCAAACATCAAGCATAACATGTTTCAAATACATGTTTCATCCAAAGGGTTTCTACTTAAGGTTCTCATGACAAGGTTAACAAGATAAACGGGATAAACATGGATAGCAAAAAGAAAGATATGCTGATTAAGAAAGGAGATTGAGAATGTACCCTAAAAAAGGAATGGATAAAGCCTACGCATCTTCTCCTCGGTTTCCCAAGTTGCATCTTCATCGGCTTCACTCCACTGAACTTTCACCAATTTGACTTCTCGATTCCTTAACTTCTTGATCTCTGTTCCCAAGATACGAATCGGAGCTCTCCTCAAGGTTGCCTCTTTCTCTACCTCCACGTCTTCAAGAATGCTTGGTTCAACCACCTCAGCGGACTCATGTAGGCACTTTCGGAGATGCGAGACATGAAAGACATTATGCACTCCGGCTAGCTTCTCGGGCAATTCCACCTTATAGGCCATCTTTCCAATTCTCTCTATGATAGGGAAGGGTCCTACGAACCTTGGTGCCAGCTTCCCAACTACTCCAAAACGTACCACTTTACGCAAAGGGGAAACCTTCACGAAAACCATGTCTCCCACTTCGAATTCCAAATCTACCCTTCGTTTGTCAGCATAGGATTTTTGTCTGTCTTGGGCCGCTTTCATCCGTCTTCTCACCAATTCAACTTTCTCGGATGTGTCCCGTATTATATCGGGCCCAAGTATAAGCCTATCTGTTGTCTCCCACCAACAAGATGGTGACCTACACGGCCTCCCATACAAAGCTTCAAATGGTGCCATCCCTATGCTGGCTTGATAGCTATTATTATAAGCAAACTCTACAAGAGGAAGGTGGTCTTCCCAAGTACCACCAAAGTCAAGAACACAAAGCCTTGAAAGATCTTCTAGCACTCTATTCACCCTTTCGGTTTGGCCATCCGTCTGGGGGTGATATGCTGTACTCAGATTTAATCGCGTACCCATCGCTTCTTGCAAACTATTCCAGAACTGGCTAGTGAAAATTGGGTCACGATCGCTAACTATGCTAGAAGGAACTCCATGCAACCGCACTATCTCCCGAAGATAAATAGATGCTAGCCATGATGCGGTCCTCTTGCTCTTTACAGGAATGAAATGAGCACTCTTCATAAGTCTATCAACTACGACCCATATGCTCGTGTTCCCTTTCCTTGACCTAGGCAATCCATCCACAAAATCCATAGAAATACTCTCCCACTTCCATTACGGGACCTCCAATGGATGTAATAGCCCACCTGGTTTCTTTAACTCGATTTTCACTTGTTGGCACACCATGCACTTTGAAACATACTCTGCCACATCTTTCTTCATTCTGGCCCAAAAGAAAATGCGCTTCATATCTCTATACATCTTATCTCCTCCCGGATGTATAGTCATCTTCAAGTGATGTGCTTCTTCAAGAACTTTATGCACCAAGTCTCCTACTTGTGGAACGCATAGCCTTCCATCACGCCTTAGCCAACCCTTGTCATCCATAGTATATCTAGCAAGGTGACTAGACGTCTCACCACAAATCAACTTGTCCATGACTTCGACTATCTGTGGATCTTCCTTCTGCGAAGCCCCAACTTGATCAAGAAGCATAGGTCTAAGCTCAAGGGATGCTAAAGAACCCGTCATCGACTCAACAGCCGATGTGAAATCAAAGGTTGCCAAGAACTCTAGGCTCCTCATTTCAACAAACAAGGGACTCAAAGTCAACCTACTTCTGCTTAGTGCATCTGCCACAACATTACCCTTGCCAGGGGTATAAGCTATCTCGAAGTCATAAGATGCCAATAATTCCATCCACTTTTGCTGCCTTAAATTCAGATCTTTCTGCGAGAAGAGGTACTTGAGTGACTTGTGATCAGTATACAACTCAAACCTTTCACCTAGAAGATAGTGGCGCCAGGATTTGAGTGCAAAGACGATCGCCGCCAACTCCAAATCATGAGTAGGATAGTTTTTCTCATGAACTTTAAGTTGCCTACCCCCATAACATATCACTCTTCCCTCTTGCATCAGAACAGCACCTAACCCCGTACCACATGCATCGGTGTACACGGTAAACATCTTACCGCCATCGAGTAATGCCAAAACTGAAGCTGTAGTAAGGGCCCTCTTGAGCCTTTGAAAAGCAAGCTCACACTCTAAGTCCCATTCAAAGACTAAGTTCTTCTTCGTCAACTTAGTAGTAGCCCGCCAGACCGAGAAAGCTTCTTACTTCGGTTGCATTCCTAGGAGTCTTCCAGTCTTGAACTGCAACCACTTTCGCGGGATCCACTGCTATGCCTTGCTTATCAACTATATGTCCAAGAAACCGAACTTCCCTTCTCCAGAAATGGCATTTGGAGAACTTGGCTTTCAACTGATAAGCTCTAAGCGTATCCATCACTTCCTCGAGATGTCTGTCATGTTCTTCCTCATCCTTTGAGAAGATCAGAATATCATCCACGAAGACAACCACGAACTTGTTAAGGAACTACCTGAACACCCTACTCATCAAATCTACGAAGCAGGCGGGTGCATTAGTCAAACCGAATGGCATGATAAGCCATTCAAAGAATCCATCTGGAGTCCTAAACGCAGTTTTATCAATACTATCCTCAGCCACTCTAAGCTGATGGAATCCGGTGGCTAGATCGAGCTGAGAGAAAACAGAAGCACCAACAAGTTGGTCAAAGAGGTCATCAATCCTCGGTAACGGGTGCCTATTCTTCTTCGTCAGCTTGTTCAACTCTCGATAATCAACACATAGACGAAGCGAACCATCCGCCTTAGTAGCGAATACCACCGGAGCACCCCATTCAGAAATGCTTCGCCTAATAAAAATTTTCTCAAGCAGCTCCTTGATTTGCTTGTTGAGCTCTCTTCTTTCTCGCGGGGCCATGTGCCTAACGGGCAGGCTTGGCATTATCAACAAGAAAAGAGGCGAAAGAAAACGGGTCAGTCAAAAAGACTGGTAAGTCCTATCTACTATTAGTATAAAAACTGATAAAGTTAACTGGACATGTAAAACAGAGATGAGATATAGGGAGATAACTGGCATGGTGAAAAGTTATCAAGATAGATCAAGTGTGGCATCGCATATACAAGGTTAAGTTGCACCAAGTGTGTACTAGTAATCCATGTCAAGTGTAAACTAGAAATGATCCCTTGGCCCAATATCCCGAGATGACCTAGATCAAGGTCCAACAACACGGTCTAGTCGATCGGCTCCCTAAAAGCCTAACTCGTCAAGTGTCGGTGTCATACGGCCCAATCACGAAGTGTAGTCAAACTGTGCTAGGTCCACCCTAGGGTGTATCAAGCCCTAGGTTGCCAACCACGGACACAAATCAAGCACGCACAGTATAAACCTACGGGTGCCCGTGTCTGCTTTTTCAACTCTGGACTATGTGCACGACCATAGTCCGCCTGAATCTACACCGGCGCACTTACTCAGCCGTCGTTTTGGTCGCTTACATGTCAGCCCAGTAATCGTGCCCCACCCTAGCCTAGTCCCTAGGGTATCATGATACAATCAAGAGGGTTACCAGTGAAAAGGACCACGTAACTAGGGTTTCTAACGGGTTAAATGTGGTTAACCCTACCCAATCAAGTTGGTTAAGTGTACCCAAGGTTCATGACTTAACCCTATCAACCCATCGTGTTTAATTGGTTAAGTATTCAAGTGGTCCATGACTTAACCCTATCATGTGGCATTAATTAATTTAATGCACCCAACCTCTCACATTAGACCTTGTTGTGGTTACTAGTTAAGCCGGGCGGGTCCGGGTAGCTTTACACCACAACTTGGTCTAACCTCGGGTTTCAAGTGCGACATGAACAACTACTCACATTGGGTCCTATTGCTTGTAGCCACTAGTTAAGTCGGTCGGTTCCGGGTAGATTTATGCTACAAACTCAACCCAACCTCGAGTTGGCCATTCTCATGTTTTCTAGAAGTCATGTCCAAATTCATGTTTCAAGCATAATCACATGTCATTATTCATGTCACCTTTTCAACTCATGTTTTTATGTCATTTTAGTTTACCCATAACGTAACCCCATCGCATGTGAGTTCGCATAAACGCAAATAGATCTCAAAAGGGGAAACTTAGAAGCATGACATAATAAGGTTTTGGGCCACAAGTTAAACATGGTGGCATATGAGGCGACTTTAGGACGAGGTTTGGGCTTAAGTTTCTATCATCAGCTGAGGCGAATCTGTAATTGGAGAAGTTTATATCTTTAAAGCAAGGGGACATGACCGTGAGGGAGTATGTGAATAAGTTTAACCAGCTCGCTCGATTCGGTTTGGACACGGTTAATACTCCCCAGAAGAAGGCTTTACGCTTTGCACGAGGGTTGAATGAGCCATTACAAGGCTTAGCCCTATCTCATATACCCATGGGGGCCACTTTTGAAGGCCTAGTAGACATGGCATTGCTTCAAGGAGACGATAAGAATGGCAAGAAGGAAGTCAAGGCTAATGAGACTCAAACCAAGAAGACGGGCTCCATGTGGGGAGGAAATCAGAGCAATCAGAACAACAAGAACAACAAGGCAACAAGGCCAAGGCAAAGGACCCAAGAAAATGCAACTTCTGTGGGATTGTTGGGCACATAGCCAAGGATTGCAGAAAGAAGAAGAGGAAGTTGGGCGTATGCTTTCACTGTGGAGAGCCTGGACACCTTAGTAAGGATTGCCCCAAGAAGAAAGGACAAGGGAAAGGGCTGAATCAGCATGCAGGACCTTCTGGAGGGCAAGTGCATGCTCTCAACACTGCTCCAGTTCAGGACCGAGGTAGTATTTCTGTAGAAAGTCTTGTTTATATTTCTGACTTTCCTGTTCGCACTTTATTTGATTCTGGCGCATCGCATACCTTTATTTCGTCTGACATTGCTGAAAGTTTGCACCTAAGTACTAGTCTAGTTGAGGATCCCGTCAGTATTTCAAATCCAATTGGGGGTTCCGCCCATTTATCTATGATTTGTGTGGATTTGAAGATTTCTATCTTGACCGTAGTATTCACGTGTAATGCTTATGTTCTCGGGTTCACGGGATACGGGTTGATCTTGGGCATGGATTGGTTATCCAGTTATGGAGCCATTCTCGATTGTGAGCATAGGGTGGTGAGGCTTATGACTCGCCTTGGTAATACCCTAGAAATTTCTTGTAACCCTAGAGATCCCGTCATGTTATGTTATCTTGAATCTCTTGACTCGTCCATCAATGATCTGCAATCTGTAAGGGTGGTTCGAGAATATCCTGATGTCTTTGAAGAGGTTAAGGGGTTACCCCCTAAACGAGAGATAGATTTTCGCATTTATCTTGTTGATAATGCCAAGCCAGTATCATTGCCCGTTAGGCACATGGCCCCGCGAGAAAGAAGAGAGCTCAGCAAGCAAATCAAGGAGCTGCTTGAGAATTTTTTTATTAGGCGAAGCATTTCTGAATGGGGTGCTCCGGTGGTATTCGCTACTAAGGCGGATGGTTCGCTTCGTCTATGTGTTGATTATCGAGAGTTGAACAAGCTGACAAAGAAGAATAGGCACCCGTTACCGAGGATTGATGACCTCTTTGACCAGCTTGTTGGTGCTTCTGTTTTCTCTCAGCTCGATCTAGCCACCGGATTCCATCAACTTAGAGTGGCTGAGGATAGTATTGATAAAACTGCGTTTAGGACTCCAGATGGATTCTTTGAATGGCTTGTCATGCCATTCGGTTTGACTAATGCACCCGCCTATTTCGTAGATTTGATGAGTAGGGTGTTCAGGGAGTTCCTTAACAAGTTCGTGGTTGTCTTCGTGGATGATATTCTGATCTTCTCAAAGGATGAGGAAGAACATGCCAGACATCTCAAGGAAGTGATGGATACGCTTAGAGCTCATCAGTTGAAAGCCAAGTTCTCCAAATGCCATTTCTGGAGAAGGGAAGTTCGGTTTCTTGGACATATAGTTTCTAAGCAAGGCATAGCAGTGGATCCCGCGAAAGTGGTTGCAGTTCAAGACTGGAAGACTCCTAGGAATGCAACCGAAGTAAGAAGCTTTCTCGGTCTGGCGGGCTACTATAGGAAGTTCATCAGGGACTTCGCTAAGATTTCAGCCTCTCTTACTAAGTTAACGAAGAAGAACTTAGTCTTTGCATGGGACTTAGAGTGTGAGCTTTCTTTTCAAAGGCTCAAGAGGGCCCTTACTACAGCTCCAGTTTTGGCATTACTCGATGGCGGTAAGATGTTTACTGTGTACACCGATGCATGTGGTACAGGGTTAGGTGTTGTTCTGAAGCAAGAGGGAAGAGTGATATGTTATGGGGGTAGGCAACTTAAAGTTCATGAGAAAAACTATCCCACTCATGATTTGGAGTTGGCGGCGATCGTCTTTGCACTCAAATCCTGGCGCCACTATCTTCTAGGCGAAAGGTTTGAGTTGTATACTGATCACAAGTCACTCAAGTACCTCTTCTCGCAGAAAGATATGAATTTAAGGCAGCAAAGGTGGATGGAATTCTTGGCATCTTATGACTTCGAGATAGCTTATACCCCTGGCAAGGGTAATGTTGTGGCAGATGCACTAAGCAGAAGTAGGTTGACTTTGAGTCCCTTGTTTGTTGAAATGAGGAGCCTAGATTTCTTGGCAACCTTTGATTTCACATCGGCTGTTGAGTCGATGACGGGTTCTTTAGCATCCCTTGAGCTTAGACCTATGCTTCTTGATCAAGTTGGGGCTTCGCAGAAGGAAGATCCACAGATAGTCGAAGTCATGGACACGTTGATTCGTGGTGAGACGTCTAGCCACCTTGCTAGATATACTATTGATGACAAGGGTTGGCTAAGGCGTGATGGAAGGCTATGCGTTCCACAAGTAGGAGACTTGGTGCATAAAGTTCTTGAAGAAGCACATCACTCGAAGATGACTATACATCCGGGAGGAGATAAGATGTATAGAGATATGAAGTGCATTTTCTTTTGGGCCGGAATGAAGAAAGATGTGGCATAGTATGTTTCAAAGTGCATGGTGTGCCAACAAGTGAAAGCCGAGTCAAAGAAACCAGGTGGGCTATTACATCCACTGGAGGTCCTGCAATGGAAGTGGGAGAGTATTTCTATGGATTTTGTGGATGGATTGCCTAGGTCAAGGAAAGGGAACACGAGCATATGGGTCGTAGTTGATAGACTTACGAAGAGTGCTCATTTCATTCCTGTAAAGAGCAAGAGGACCGCATCATGGCTAGCATCTATTTATCTTCGGGAGATAGTACGGTTGCATGGAGTTCCTTCTAGCATAGTTAGCGATCGTGACCCAATTTTCACTAACCAGTTCTGGAATAGTTTGCAAGAAACGATGGGTACGCGATTGAATCTGAGTACAACCTATCACCCCCAGACGGATGGCCAAACTGAAAGGGTGAATAGAGTGCTAGAAGATCTTTTGAGGCTTTGTGTTCTTGACTTTGGTGGTACTTGGGAAGACCACCTTCCTCTTGTAGAGTTTGCTTATAATAATAGCTATCAAGCCAGCATAGGGATGGCACCATTTGAAGCTTTGTATGGGAGGCCATGTAGGTCACCATCTTGTTGGTGGGAGACAACAGATAGGCTTATACTTGGGCCTGATATGATACGGGACACATCCGAGAAAGTTGAATTGGTGAGAAGACGGATGAAAGCGGCCCAAGACAGACAAAAATCCTATGCTGACAAACGAAGGGTAGATTTGGAATTCGAAGTAGGAGACATGGTTTTCGTGAAGGTTTCCCCTTTGCGTAAAGTGGTACGTTTTGGAGCAGTTGGGAAGCTGGCACCAAGGTTCGTAGGACCCTTCCCTATCATAGAGAGAATTGGAAAGATGGCCTATAAGGTGGAATTGCCCGAGAAGCTAGCCGGAGTGCATAATGTCTTTCATGTCTCACATCTCCGAAAGTGCCTACATGAGTCCGCTGAGGTGGTTGAACCAAGCATTCTTGAAGACGTGGAGGTAGAGAAAGAGGCAACCTTAAGGAGAGCTCCGATTCGTATCTTGGGAACAGAGATCAAGAAGTTAAGGAATCGAGAAGTCAAATTGGTGAAAGTTCAGTGGAGTGAAGCCGATGAAGATGCAACTTGGGAAACCGAGGAGAAGATGCGTGGGCTTTATCCATTCCTTTTTGAGGGTACATTCTCAATCTCCTTTCTTAATCAGCATATCTTTCTTTTTGCTATCCATGTTTATCCCGTTTATCTTGTTAACCTTGTCGTGAGAACCTTAAGTAGAAACCCTTTGGATGAAACATGTATTTGAAACATGTTATGCTTGATGTTTGCAAGTGGTTGCAAGAGTTTGCAAGTGGATACTCGTGGATGCATGACACACATTAGGCACTAAGATCGGCTCACGCACTTTCATATTGCATATGCATGAGTGCTTATACTTATTCATGGATGAAACTTGTTATGTTATCACGTGGATGTTGCATATGGATGAATGTTATGTGCACTCATGTAGAAATTATAAAGTATGTTAGGATTTTGCATACATATGGACTCATTTCACTAACATACTTTGCATTAAGGGGGTCTACTGGATCAGTAACCGCCTGATTTTCGCATTAGATAAGTACATATACACACACCTTTGCATATAAGCATACAACATTTAGAATTAGTTAAGGACATTGACTGCATGTGGATGATGTTTTGAGTAGATGGATGATGGATGGTAGGATACATTCTTCCTAACTTAGAGATTTCGGGGACGAAATCCTTTAAGGTGGGGAGGATGTAACAACCCATATTTTGAATAACAAGATATAACATAAATCAAGGCAGAATTAAATTATAAAATATGAATCAAGGGAAACGAGCTGTGCCATTGCGTTCGTCTCGGAAACATACGCGAAATAGAGTCTGTGTTTTCAAAAAACGGAGTCCGTATGACCAAGCTATGGCCCAATGAAGTTTTCAGAAAATTCTAAGCCCGAAAACAGTTCAAATTCGAATTCAGAATCGAATTTCAGCCAAAACAGACTGGGCAGGAATTTTCCCGCCCAGGCAGGGTCGACATAGGTGTCGACACCAGTGTCGACCCCCCCCAATGGGTCGACACCCATGTCGACCCCTGGGTCGACATGTATGCCCATGTTACTTAACGTCCAATTAAGTTCAGTCTATTCCGGTTTACATGTTCTCTAATTACATGTTAAGGTTTTATCCCCAATTTACAGTTCAATCTGATTACAATACTTAATCAATTTCAATAACCCAAAAATCCCTTTTAATCAATTTCAACATTATTCCAATTTAACGCAAAATAACGGTAAAGGCCTAGGTTCTTTTCAGGCTAGGCTCAGCGATAAAAGAAAAAGAGAAATGGTCTAGGCTACTTGCAAGGCCTAAACTCAAAATAAACCAAAAGCATATAAAATAGGCATAAGCATAGCTGTAAATAAACTATAACAAAGACGGGGATAGGAGAAGGAGAATTACTTATAAAACTAAACAATTAGAAAGAAATAGGTATATATAGTAGATAAACTACAGTAACTTTCAGAAAAACTGAACTTATAAATATTGTAAACATAAAACTTGCAAATTAAAACTATCTTACTGTCTAAACTTTCCTATGGAAATAACTCGTCTAAAATTACATAAAAACTCACAGATCTAACAAACAAAGCTTCTCCCGCGGCCTTCTTCTTAAATTATTTATAGGGTTTTCTAGATGTCCTCAGTCATTCAAATCTAAGATTAGGTCTAGTCCATCCTTGTCATCGGACCAATAAGAAAGTGTTATGTCAGCGTATGTCTTAAAATAAACCAATAAAACAATGCCTACTCAGCAAAACAACGCTATAAAAATAATAAACGTATGCTGCCTTGCATGCCAGGAAAGACACGCAATTTCCCGATATGGGTTGACCTAAGGCTGTATATCGGATAGGACGAGCTATTGTCCGGCTCGGTCCAAGGCTATATGGTGTCTGGTCTATGTCCGTATGATTCTCTTATAGGATAGGACTAGGACACACCAATGTTCGGTCCGATCCAAAATGTTCGATGTTTTTCTAATATTCAAAGTTGTATATCGGACAGGACGATCCTTTGTGCGACTCGATCCAAGACTATATGGTGTTCGGTCTATGTCTGTCGAAATTCCTTATAGGACAGGAATAGGACACACCTTCCAGTCCGGTCCGACCCGTTTACAACACTAGGTTGATCCAACCGGTTTTGTGGGTTGACACAGGGGTCGGACCAAGGGTCGACATACGTTTGAACCCAGGTGAGCTGGGTCACCCACTGGCATTTGTTCTACCAGTTTACTTATTTTAATTTTCTGAATTCTTCTTTAATTCATAACTAGTTCATTTTAACTTTGATTTTAGCAAGCCAAATTTCAGTGTGATCAGAAAATTACAATAGGCCCAATGGTTCTAGTCCCGTTGTCTAATTCTGAATATTATTCTGATTTATATTTAGTTTATTAATCTTTTCAATTTAATTATTGTTAATTAAAATTCGGGGTGTTACAGCATTTCACATCTAAGTCTCAAGCAAAATTTATATCTATTTATTTTTGACAAATTACTGTATGAAAAAAAGGTTAAGTCAGCTCAAATTAAAAAAGTAAAAAAAACAGTAATGTAAAAGAAAATGTTCAGTTAACCATATAGGAAATGGTACTTGCATGATAATACATACGGAAAATAATGAGAGAAGAAGTATATGCCATTTCTCTTTTATTACTACAAACTGTAAATGATGAGTCTATCCTTTCTGTTAATCAACTAAGAGGCATCAATGTAAGAGCAACGATTCAGAACATCACAACCTAACACTTAGCTCATATAACAAAGAAAACTTCCTAATTATAAAAGTAAATTTTGATTTTAAGTTTTTTCCAGAATTTTAAGATTGAAAATGGTAAAAGCCTAATACGATTGCTATTATGCAGTCTCATACTAACGTGGATGCATTATGTAAAAATTATAGTTATATTGAGTTTGTATTTTGTACAGGTCAGCCAAAAAATATACAGTTAGGTAAACAATTTATTGGTTGTTTTCTAAGAGGTTAGAAGTAATATCTCAACAATGAAAACCGTAATCATTAACAAAATTATGATGCTCTCGGTATTTATCATTAGAAGTTGCGCAACTTAATTTAAACCGGTGAATTAGTTTTCTTGAATTACTAAATTTATGATGTAAAGAGTTTGTATTATGAGAGTTAATGAAGACAAAGTTAAAAGATTCTTTATTACTAAATCAATATGATTGTACATAATAGCCATATATATATATATATATATATATATATATATATATATATATATATATATATATTGGCCAGAGGAACGGTAATATTATGTTACAAGACATAATAAACAAAAGAATAGAAATGGGCCCTTAAGCCCATGAATACAAACCCAATATCAAATATATAAAGTATCCTTTCTTTAGTAAAGCGACAACCTTCATTCTTGTATCTTATTTGCCCCCTTCAATTTTAGGGTTATCCGAAACCCTGAAATTGATTTCTCTATAGCGAAAGGCTGCCTCCATCTCCAATGAATACTTCAAATTAAAGAAATTAAGTTGAAGCAGACTTCAAATGGCTTCTTCTCTTGTCACAGTGATGATCTAATGAAGAGCTTTGTTGAAGTTGTGGCTTTGACGGCAGATCTGGAAGTAATTATTGCTGTGCGTTTTCAATTTGAGAACTTTTGGTGCTTTCAGTAAGTGGACAGTGGCGAATCTTCAACTCTTCGCGTAATCTGGTAAAATTCTTTTATGATAATGCTTTGGTAAGTATGTCTGCCTTCTAATGAAATGAAGGTATATAGTTAATTTGTAGTTTTCCTTCTTTCACTTGATCTCGAACAAAGTGAATATCGATTTCTATGTGCTTAGTTCGAGCATGTTGTATAGGGTTTGCTGACATATAGATAGAACTTTGATTGTCACACCAAATTGTAGTTTTTGATGAATTATTAATCTTTAGTTCCTTGAAAATAGACTGTAACCACATAATTTCGGCAGTTGCAGATGCTATGCTTCTGTACTCAGCTTCGGCACTAGATTTTGATATAGTGGATTCCTTTTTAGAACTCCGTGGCACTAAATTATCACCAATATAGATACAGTAGCCAGTGGTAGAACTTCTATCGTCTGGATCTGCTGCCCAATCAGAATTAATAAATCCAGTTATGTTTAAGTGATTTCCTCCTTTTAGTAATAGGCCATAATTTAGTGTCCCTTTGATGTATCTCAATATTCTTTTAACTGCTCTTCAGTCCTCGTCTTTAGGATTCTGCAAAAATTGAGATATTTTGTTAACACTGAATGATATGTTAGCCCTTGTTATGGTTGCAAACTGTAATGCCCCCACAACACTCTTGTATTTTTTAATATTGTTTATGCTTTCTCACCTGTTTTTAGAGAAATGTTGACTGGAAATCATTGGAGTTGGTTGTGACTTTGCATCAATCATATCTGTCTTTATTAGGAGCTCAGCTAGATACTTCTTTTGACACAAAAACATTTCTGACATTGACTTTCTTTGTGCTTCAATTCCCAAAAGTTAAGATATTTGACCCAAATCTTTAATTGAAAACTCTTTATCTAAGTATTTAGCAATATTTGTTATCTCCTCATCACTGCTACATGTAATTATCAAATCATCAACATAAACAATTATGTAAACAATGGATGATTGAGTGGGTTTAATAAATAATGAGTTATCAAATTTTATGGGCATGTATCCCAATGTACTCAGTGTATGCTTGAGTTTGTCGAACCACACTCTAAGTGTCTGTTTTAGACTATAGATTGCACTATTAAGCTTTCAAACAAGATTAGTGTCATGAATATATCCTTCAGGTTGTTGCATGTAAATTTCCTCCCTAAGTTTCTCACTGAGGAATGCATTATTCACATCTAGATGATGAATTTTCCATTGATTTTTTAGGGTAATAGTGAGGATTAGCCTGATTGTGGTTGGTTCGACTACTGGTGAGAATGTCTTATTGTAGTCAAATCCATACTCTTGGGTGAAGCGTTTAACCACTAATCTTGCTTTATATCTATTAATAGTACTATAAGGATTCTTTTTAACCTGGTATGTCCATTTGCAAACAATTAAGTTCTTATTGCTTGGTTGAGGTACAAGGCTCCAGGTTTGATTTCTAATCAAGGCATTGTACTCTTCAACTATAGCTACTTTCAGCAGCTAAGTATTCCTTTGTCTTGAATATCCCACTCTTTTCCCTAGTTATCATATGATGATCAGAGGTAGCTGGTAGTCTTTTAGTCAGTTGTTCAGGTTGGTTGGAGTTGCTTTCGACTGCAGGTGAGCTTTCATTTGAATCAGATAAATCTTCATTTAAAGTCTGATGTCTGTCTATCTTGAATTCTCGTAATTTTGATTTTCAGATATCACATGGGCGTGGCTGAATGAGTCAATATTGTCATTACTGTGTTGATTAAACTCAGTAATCTCAATCCCTTCATTATCAACAGCCATTTGATACCTTGTGGTTTGAAGGAATTCAGTGTACTGAGGGATGCTGGGTAAGTTCTATTTTTCCTTTATTGCTTTATTTGAAGTTTTAATATCATTATCAGTATAAGGGAAAACATTATCATTAAAAGTAACATGTCCACTTATGAAAATTCTACCATTCTCATCAATGCATATATATCCTTTTCGTTTGATCGCATAACCTAAAAAAGTACAAGGTTTTGATTTGAAATTTAGCTTACTTGAATTGTATGGTCTAAGATAGGGGAAGCATAGAAACCCAAAGGCTTTAAGATCAAGATAATTTGGCTTTACCTTATATAAATCTTCAAGAGGACTAATGTTATTTAATACTTTGGTTGGCATTCTATTGATTAAATACACAGCAGTATTAAATGACTCTAACCAAAATTTCATAGGTGAAGATGTTTTAGACAATAAGGTTAAGCCACTTTCAACAATGTGTTTATGCTTTCTTTCAGTCAAACCATTCTGTTCAGATATATAAGGACATGTTAATCTATGAATTATTCCCTAGCTACTGAAATATTTAATAAGTGTTTTGTATTCACTACCACCATCTTATTGCAGTATTTTTACTCTTGTACTGAATTGATTTTCTATCATATTTAAAAAAATTATGACAGTATCATATGTGTCATATTTGGATTTCAAAAATAAATCCAAGTATATCTAGAGTGAGCATCAATAAAGGAAATATAGTGTTTATACCCAAAATCAGAAGTAATAGATGCAGGACCCCACAGATCAGTGGCAACAAGATCAAATGGCTTAGAGTAAACAGTAGATGAATTATCTAATGGTAATTTGTGATTTTTACCTATTTGACAAGAAGTGCACATATATGGAAGGTTAACATCATTATATGAAATATTATTGCTATTCAAAATACTTTTCACAACATTAACACTAGGATGACCCAATTTATGATGCCACAAATCAAAATTATTATTGTTACTGCTTTCTTCTTGATTAGTAGATGTGAGATAGTGTCTCTCTTTTGCTGGTTTTATTTGATCACCAAGCTTGAACTTGTATAATCCATTTGCCTCATTACCCTGCAAAAGTATTTCATGCATTAACATATCTTTAACAACATAGTAACTAGGATAAAACTGAAAGTAAACATTGTTGTCCCTAGTGAATTGAGACACACTTATTAAATTTTTCTTTATTTTGGGTACCCTAAGTAGTTTATTTAAGAATAATTGCTTCTTGCCTGTTAGAATAGCATTACCAGTATGTGAAATGCTATTGCACGTACCATCACCCATGGTTATTAACTGTTTACCTTTATATTCTTTGTTTCCAATATTGAGACTATCTAGATTGTTTGTCATGTGATTAGTAGCACCTGAATCTGGAAACCAATTGTCATCAAGTATTGATTCTGATCTTGTACTTTCAGTTTGATTACATTGCTTTGTGTTGGCCTAATTTGAAGTTTCTTGTCGTGCTTGAGCAACATTAGAATTAGGGTTACCTTCACCTTGACTGGTATTTCTAGTATAGTTGTTATTAAACATAAAATAACATTTGAGTGTAGTATGACCAATCCTTTCGCAAATTTGACATTTAGGTTTATTATTGTTGCTCCATTTACCCCTTCCTCTTCCTATTGGAGGATAGCCTCCTCTTTGGGTAGAGTTATTATTCTTAAGATGACTTTATCCTCTGCCTCTGTTGCTAGCGGCATAGTTTAATGAATAATCAGAATCACTGGCTTTCTTGCTGTCAATTCTTGCTTCATAGAAAGAAGCAAAGCATGAACCTCGTCAAGAGGTGGTGTAAACTTTTGGGATGTTATGATAGCTACAACAACTTCATATTCATCTCCTAAACCATTTAGCAGACATAAAACTTGTTCAGATTCATCGATGATACTTCCTGAAGCTTTCAACATGTCACATATGTTCTTAACCTTTGCTAAATATTCTCTCATGCACATGCTATCTTTCTTGCAATTTTGTAATTGCCTTTTATAGAATAAAGATTTTGCAGCAGATTGGGAACTGAACACTTTTTCAACTGTTGTCCATATTTCGTTGGCATTTTTGCATCCTATTACCTGAGGTAGAATGGTAGGACTGATTAAGGATAAAAGCCAAGCACTGATCAATCTTTCTTGTCTATAATACTTTGTGAATTCTTCATTGTTGACTATGTTGTTGATAACATTAGTGATGAATCTTGGGGGGATGGTTATCGTTCCATGAATGTAACCTTCTAGCCCATAACCTTGAATAGTCGTTTCTACTTGTAATTTCTAAAGTAGGTATTTGTTTTCTTCAAGACAAACATTGATTAATTGACTTTGTGGACTAATGACAGTTTTGATCAACTGTTCTGCAGATAATGTTTGAGATGCCCCTGTGCTTGCAGATGTAGCAGAGTTGTTATTGGTCAATATAGTCGCAACTATGATGATAAATCTCGAGAAAAATAGAGGTAACACACATGATCTTCTTTACTTTGTATTGAATTGCTTAAGAACTTGATTTGTAGTCAAGAAATTGAGCGTCAGAAAACAATTTAAATGATGAAATCCAACTTTCTTGCTGAGTTTTCAGTAACTGGATTCTGATGTCTTTCTTCATGCACTATTCTTAATTGTGACCTCTTACTTGTGCAATATGATCGGTAGAGATGAAATGGGTTTGATTACCTCACTCTTGATGGCTGGACACAGGTGCGGCCAACTTGTCTAGGCAAGGCACTGTGTTTAGATCACTCAGGAGATGCAAACCTCATATGATAAGATCGAGAACGATCTTTGATGAGTCAGATTCAAATGATAAGATTTAACTGATGAATCTGCCTTTAAAAACAAATTCATTAAGCTTCAAAAATGGATCAAGCAAAGGCTCTGATACCAAATTAGTTTTCTTGAATTACTGAATTTATGATGTAAAGAGTTTGTATTATGAGAGCTAATGAAGACAAAGTGAAAAAATTCTTTATTACTGAATGAATATGATTGTACATAATGGCCAGATATATATATTGGCCAGAGGAACGGTAATATTATGTTACAGGGCGTAATAAACAAAAGAATAGAAATGGGCCCTTAAGCCCATGAATACAAGCCCAATATCAAATATATAAAGTATCCTTTCTTTAGTAAAGCGACAGCCTTCATTCTCGTATCTTATTTCGGTGGCACAGATCATTATAGGATAATAACCGATGTGGTTGCATGGTGAGAGTAAGAATGGTTGTCACTACTCACTACCATTGAATCCAAGTATGCTACTTCTAACTATTTTGCATTGAATATTAGTGTGAATACACAACTGCTTGGTTATGACTCCCTATGAATCGATCACTCCTACCCAAGAGCTCAATAGTTTTGAAAATTGTAATTGAAATCATGGAAGAGGATTTCAGAACCTTGACATTTTTCAACTTCAAGAACATGGGTCGTATTTACAACGTACGATAAGTAAATAAACAAATAAAAATAGGAAACCAAAAAAAGAAAAAGAATTTCTCTTTCAATCGTCTGTCATTCAAATAAATAAAAATAGCTAAAAAATTTCATTTATTCATTTTGATAGTGAGTGAAATGTGTCTCTTGTGTACCATCGGAAGGTTTGATCATATGGCTAGCATTAAAATAATGAAAAGTTTTTACTAGCTCAGAATAAACAGTATTAAACCTAAGTTTTGACCTCGTTTCATCTAATGCCAAGATAGATCCTTGACTTTTAACTGCATGTTGATATACAATGTGGGTGCGTCTATTAACACCCCAGTAATTGCTCTTCACCCCCCGCTGATTAAACAATAAAATATGCACCCCATGATTTTCTCTTCCCACCCCATTTAATCCAAAAATGCCCTTATTGCATTTTCATTCTCAATACTATTTTTCTAGTTTCCAACTTGCAACTTTTTCTACTACTCTCCCTTTAAAATTTTGTTTGAATTAATTAAAATTTGTGAACTGTTAAAGTCTTGGTCTCAAAACACATAATGATACACATTGCTAATTGTACTGTTTTTAAATTTTTAATCGTTGTTTTAATTTTTTAATCATGATTTATAACTTCTATTTTTAATTTTTCTTTTTTTAATGCTCATATACAATGCTGATTTTTATATTTTAAATTATTGTTTGCAATTTAGCCTCGAACATCCTATATGTATATGACTGATATTTTTTTAATCATTGTACAACATGTCAACATTAGACAAGTTATTTAATCAGTTGTTAAAGTGTAAATCTGGAAATAAAATTCTGAAATTTTAATCGGGGGGTGAAAAGTAAATCATGGGGTGAAGAGTAAATCATGGGGTGCAAATAGCCAGATCCATACAATGTCATGAAAAATGTTATTATATCATTTTTAAACATTACTAAAAGTCCTGAATGTTATAGCAAAAATAATCATATCTATCACTTTCAATAGAAAGGAAATTCAGTAAACTGGATGTTGAGGAATAATATATATAAATATATTATAATAAAGCTTAAATTGATAGTCTAATTTAATAGGTCATCGACAAATATTTCTATGGTGTATTAAACTATATGTCATTTGGGTATTGAACCTGTTTTGTTAGAAAAAGGCGTCCCTAATTAAAAAATTATACCCAAAATAAAACCAACAAGAATTCCAAATTTGGGGTCCAAGTTAGGGGTATGATGTAAGGGAAATTATGTAATTTGTTAGGGATATGATAAAGGTCGGTACTGTGACATATTGGTGGGCCTTTCCTTCTTTGGAATCAAATTAACGAAGATATGATCACTTCCCTTAGGAAGCTTAGCAGTAGAGAAAATATCGTTCATAGCAGCGAGCAAGTCATCCTTAATATCTTCCCACAGCATAACTTGTAAAATTTGGAATTTAATCCATCAGGACCCGAACTCGAGTCATCGTGTATTGAGAACACAGGTTTTTTAATCTTTGACATTAGGATTGGCTGTAGTAAACAGTAATGCCCCCATTGATTAGCAGTAGCCAGTGGTTGAAAATGAGGGAATTCTGAGTTTATTGGACCAATGTATAAAGTGGCGAAGTAATCTATTGCTACATTTTCGATATCATTTGACTTGTACAACAGTTCTCCATTTGAGTTAATCAAAGCCTTAAGGTGGCTGTGAAGTCTACACGCAGCCATCTTGTTGTGAAAAAAATTGGAGTTTGTGTCACACTCTTGTAACCATTGCACTTTTTCTTTTTGTTTGAAGCTCTAAAACTTAATCTGTTTTTAAACCTGCCAATTATACTTCGCTTGGAGCATTTGTTCATATAGTATGATGTTTTCTGGATCATGATCAAAAACCTGCTCCAATTCATTATATTTATGTTCTGCTTCAGTTAGTAATAAATCGTCCTTTGGTCGTAATTTGTTCCATTTCTTTAACTACATTTTACAAGCATGCAACTTATATTGAAACATATAGTTGGGATAACCCACGATTTGACTTTGAAGACCCCCGCTGATACAGTCATAGTAACCAGGTTTATAATGCCAGTCGTTTGAATATCGAAAAGGGAAACCCTTTACGAGTTTTATGGGTAATAAATCAAGTAGTAAAGGATTATGATCGCTAGATAGTTGAGATAGAGACAATGCTTTCATATATACATATATATATATATATATATATATATATATATATATATATATATATATATATATATATATATATATATATATATATATATACACACACACACACACGCATACAAGCACGATTAACAAAGATTTTATCTATATCATTTGCAATGCCTCTCCTTCTCCACGTATAATTATATCCCAAAGCTTTCACTTCTAACAATCCAGCCTGAGTCAAGTAGTTAGTATAAGCTCCCAACCACTGAAAATGGACATGTAAGCCTCCCTTTTTATCCATTGGAGAGGAGGAGCTACTAAAATCCCCCATGAGTAACCATTCGCCATCAAACAAATTTGCTTCTTCAATGATTCGCTGCCATAAAAGCTGCCTTTCTTGAAATAAATTACTAGCATAAATGACTGTAAAATGAAGTGCAAAATCGCCAAAATTGGTTCTTAGTACAGTTAAGTGTTGAGAGGAAAATGAGACAATATTAATGGTCCAAACATTTATATTCCACATTAGAAAAATTCTACCTACATACTCTGTAGAATGTTTAGGAAGATAATCCCAATTTCTTGGGATTTTGTTATTAAGCAGAAGTAGATTTGTAGCATTTAATTTATTTTCTACCAAGCCACAAAGGTTGGCTTGAATTTTGTTAGGAGTGAGAGCACATCACGAACTAATTGTGGTGTGTTCATATCCCTAATGTTCCACGATATAAATGTCGTTTAACCATCGAGTTGCTCCTTAATTAAATTTTTTTTAGGAGGAGCTGTTAAAGTTACCTACTTTTTTCCTTTTCCTGATGCTAGATAATCGGAGTTTTCTGTCACACAGTCTGATACATTAGTTTGTTCCTCCTCATGTATATCTTATGTTAGTTGCTTCGATATATGCTGCATTTCGTCAAGAAGTATATTTTGTGGGAGATTGGAGTTTAAAAAGTCCAACTGATCGAAATCAGGTTAGCGTGGAATGACATCAGAAGTATCTTTAGCAGATTGATGAGATTGCTCTGATACTGTGGAAGTAGATGGCACATCAGCCACTTTTTTGACCCATGCAGGCTCAATAGTGAGATTATGAACTAATGTTTTATGGCCGAATTTCTTACAATGATCACATTTTACAAGAACATATTTATATTCAACTTCAACTTCCTTCTTTGTACCATTATACAGCAAAATAAGGATTTTGGAAACCAATTCAGTAGTGAGATCAATATTTATCAGAACTCTAGCATACCTGGTAATTATTTTTGTAAATGTATTTATATCAGATCGTAATGGAGATCCAACAAAACTTGCTTTGTGAGACAAAGATGATTTTTCCACATTTCCATGTCCAAGCTGTGCAATTTTATCCAGATCTGGACCTGGTCGGAGTTAAATTCCTGGAAGTCATAGCCAGATTGGCATTTTTTCACCATCAACAATCTTCCGAAGTAAGAGTAAGTCGAAGTTTGTGCAGCTTTGTTGAAATCTGCTTCATCATCAAATTGAACCGTGTAGTTATATCCAGGAGCAATATGCATGAGATAATTTCCAATAGACTTCCAGACTTCGGATATGTATGCTTTTAACTTCATAATTGAAAGTCGAAAATCAATTGGATGTAGTGCAAGAGTATTAGCCCAGGATGATTCTGAAGATCGAAATATATTCTGTGGTATGAAGACGTAACTATCAGGATGTTGCACGAACTGCAAAGATGATATGTTTTCCACTGTAGTCGGCGACGACCCTCTAGCACCTGGAGGAGGACTGGGAGGTGGAAACGCCTTGGGTGGTGGTAAGGAAGTAGAGTTAGTGGTGTGAGAAGTTGGTGGTTTACGTAAAGTAGTGGGAGTGTTGCTATGTTTTTCCTCCATGATTTGTAATAATGTGTGTAAGAAGATATTATATATATATATATATATATATATATATATATATATATATATATACACACACACACACACACACACATACACACACACACAAAATAGTGTTGGTATATATTTTATAAGAATAGTTAAAACAAGATTGTTGTCATCAAAACCAACATTACTATCATCTTAGTCCCTAACAAATAGGACTGTTACATATCACATAGCTAAGCGATTCTTCCCTAATGTTAATTCCATCTCTTCCATGCCAACAACCAGTCCCAAGAAGCTAGATTCACCTACACAAAACACATCCCAATCAATCCACATCTCCACCACAATTCAATTCATCATTTACGTAATTTAAGACCTGCATAATGCAAGAATGCAATTAAATTCAAGTTTAAAAAAGTTAGAGACCGGATTGAAGCTAAATAAGAGTTAAGATTGACTCAAAAGGAATACATTAAGAAAGTGCTTTGCCAGTTTAGCATGTAGGATGCAAAGGCGTTAAATACACCTTTACCTTTGCATATGAAGCTTTCGGAGAAGTGATCACCTATCGGGGATAAAGACAAGGCTTATATGGCAAAGGTGCCATATGCAAGTGAGGTTGGTAGTTTGATGTACGCAATGGTGTGTACAAGGCCCGATATTGCAAATTCCTTCGGGGTGGTTAGTCGGTATATGGCTAATCCAGGGAAATCACATTGGGAAGCCGTGAAGGCTATTATGAGATACTTGAAAGACACAACATCTCATGGACTTGTCTTTGGCGGTAGTGATGATAGGAGTTGCAAGTTGGTTGGTTATTGTGACTCGGACTGCGCCGGTGATAGGGATCGGAGGAAATCAACTTTCGGGTATGTCTTCACACTTGGCGGGACAACCATTAGTTGGAGATCGCGATTGCGAACCTTAGTTGCTTAATCCACTACGGAGGCGGAGTTGATTGCCAATGTGGAAGCGGCCAAGGAGGCATTCTACTTGAAGCGATTGTTGTGTGACTTGGGTTTCGAACATGAGAGTGTTGATGTTCGATGTGATAGCCAAAGTGCTATCCATTTGGCGGAGAATTTGGCATTTAGCTCATGGACCAAACATATTGAGGTGAGGGAGTCATTTCTTGTAGCCATGGATGAGGGTAAGCTAGTATACCTTTGGAAAGTGCACACAAAGGATAATGCGGCGGATATGTTTACAAAGGCATTGCCATATGGGAAGTTCGAGCATTGCTCGAACTTAATTCGCTTGTTGAGTTGCTAGGTGCTACGGGGTGGCATGAGGTGGAGAGAGTGATTCTGTGTTTGATGGAAAGGAATAGCGGTGAGAGATTGGATATCTATCTTCATGGTAAGTACTCGTTCACACTCCCGAGTACATTGTCTTTTGGTGAGACGGTTTTGGTTTGAATGTTTTCAACACTACATTGGCGGGTGGGGGCATTGCCTGAACTCGTTGGTGTAGTGCAATGGGCGGTGGCCATGCCGGAGCTCATTGGGGAAACATTCAAGTTTGCTTGGTCGAAGGTAGAAGGAAATGCTTGGGTGCATTGGAGTTTGGAGTTGAGATGGTTATAGTATCGAAGTGGAGTGTTGAAGTATGCGATACTATATGTTGGATTGAAGAGGTCGAAGATAGCTTCGAGTCGGAGGTGACTGTTCGCAAATCGGAGCTCGTATGTAGGAGTTATGAGTTGGAAGGTGTTTACTGTCAGTTGGAAATGGGAACAAATGTCTGTCATAGGGAATGACAGACGTCTGACTGCACGAAATTGGTTTCCCGAGAGTTCAGACAGATGTCTGACACATGAGGGACAGACGTCTATGCTGAGTGCATATGCCCAATTAATCTCTGGAAGATGACAGACGTCTGTCAGGCGATGCGACAGACGTCTGATCGTGTCTTTGGGCTATTTCGGGCTGGAAATTAGCAAGCTGATTTGTGACTAATTCGGGGGCAATTTGGGTAATTGGCCAAACCTCTATATAAGCTATTTTCTGATGTGAATTAGGCAAAGCTTGGAAAACTTGATTTGGGATCAAGGGTTTATTCTCAAGGGTGAATTAGGGTTTATAACCTAATTCCAATTCTTCAATTCTATTCTCCTCAAACTCTTTTCTATATTGAAATATAGTGATCATTGGATCAATCTCTTTGTATTACTTTCACCGTGGTAATAAAATACTCTCTCCAAAGTGGATGTACACTAACAAGATGTTAGAGGAACCACTATAAATTCTTGTGTGATTTATTTTTTCTACTTTTGTCATTAGTTTCTTGCTTGAGATTTATATTTGGATTGTTCGTGATTGGTTGATCATTGTTTGTGACTAGAGTTATTGCTTTGGTTGTTTTTGCAAGTCTAACAACGGTCTAGTCTTTCGCTAGCGTATTGTGGTTTAGATATCGGATTCGAGTGGTCTTGAATCAGATTAATGACAATGGTTACAACAGTTGGTATCGGAGCTGTTTGGCGCTTGTTAGGTGTTTGTGAAAATGAAGGAGACGGATAGTAGCTCGGTAAGTCCTTCAACCGGAAGTCTGAATAGTGTAGCGCCTTATGTACGGGGCTCGTATGCGGCGTAGGGTTCTCAATTGGTTATTGACAAGTGGAATGGTGATAATGACTTTGAGAAGTGGTAATGGAAAATGAAAGCGGTTCTTAGGCGGAATCGGGTGCACCGAGTAGTATTTGATACTCACTTATTGCCAAGTGATATCTCGGATGTTGAGAGAGAGGAGATGGGGGAATGGTCTTACACTACTCTTCAACTTGCTATGGGGGAGAATGTGATCTCCGAAATTAGTGGTGAGACTACCGCTAAAGATATTTGGGACAAGTTGGAAGAACTTTATATGAAGAAGTCGCTCACTAACCATTTGATCTTGTTGTGAACGTTTTTCACCTTCAAAATGAAGGAGGGTAATTCGCTTATGGAACATTTGAATGCCTTTGATAACTTGCTCATGAAGATGAAGGTCGTTGATTTGAAGATTGAAGAAGAACAAAAGACGATGATTTTATTATGTTCGTTACCGGACCGTTATACGGGTTTCTCAAATAGTTTGATCTATGGCCGGGATACCTTGACTCTAGATGATGTCAAGACGGGTCTTCTTAGTGAGGAGTTGAGAGATCAAATGAAGGAGATAAGTGAGGGTAGTAGTAGAGCTAGTAGTGGTCACGGGTTGTTTGTGGAGAAAGAAAAGAATGTGAAGAAAGGAAACCGGGGGCACTCTAAATCAAGAAAACCTGGTGGAAGAGATAAATCGAAAGAGAGAAATGACAAGTGCTTTATTTGTAAGAAACCGGAACATTGGAAGAATGAATGTCCGGACAAAGATAAGAAGGAAGTAGCAACTTCATCCGTGGCGGTGGAGAGTGGGATGATGAGATAGATGAGAATGTGTTGACGACGGTAGCAACGGGTATTTCGGGTAACGAATGGGTACTCGATTCGGGTGTGTCGTATCATATGACGCCAAATAGAAATTGTTTTTCATCCTTTGAGGTCAAAGAGGAAAATGCAATTGCTACAGGAAATGGTGCTATTTGCAAGTCAATGGGCAGTGGTTCCATGCAATTAAGGATGTTTGATGGAGTTGTTCGCACGCTCACCAATGTTAGCTATGTTTCGGGTCCTAGAAAGTCGCTTATATCTTTGGGGCAATTGGAATCTCTAGGATGCAAGATCACTATCGAGAAGGATTGCTTGAGGGTTTCGAAGAGGGAATTTGTGGTTATTAAGGGTGCTAGGACTCATGGTATATATTTGCTTCAAGGTGTGACCGTCGGAGGTGAGACTTGTGTAGGTGTTGATAGTTCTCGAGACTTGGATGCGACACGGTTGTGGAATTTGAGATTGGGTCATGTCTCGGAGAGGAGTTTGGATATTCTTCGGAAGCGGGAGATGATTGAGGGTCAGAGTTTCAACAAACTAGATTTTTGCGAGGAATGTGTCATGGGGAAGCATACAAGGGTATCATTCGATGAAGGCAAGCATGACTCAAAGGAGTTTCTTGAGTATGTTCATTCGAATGTTTGGGGACCGGCACCAGTTGCTTCTTTGGGAGGAGCGAGGTATTATATTTCTTTCATTGATTATTTGTCTCGAAAGGTATGGGTGTATGTAATGAAGGCCAAGTCGGAGGCATTTGCTAAGTTCAAAGTGTGGAAGGCTCTTGTTGAGAATGAGAGTGGTAAGACTTTGAAGGTGTTAAGGACCGACAATGGCGGCGAATATGTTTCCCGTGAATTCTTGGAGTATTGTAAGCATCACGGAATCTGGAGACATCTTACTACACCGGGAGATCCGCAATCTAATGGAGTAGCGGAGAGAATGAACCGAACTCTACTTGAGAAAGCTCGATGCTTGAGATTGACATCGGGTTTGTCTAAGGGATTTTGGGCCGAAGCTTTGTCAACCGCGGTGCATATTGTGAATTGAATTCCGTGCTTGGCCATTGGTAACAAAATTCCAAAGTAAGTGTGGAAAGGGAAGAGTGTTGACTTGAGATATCTTCGTGTGTTTGGTAACCCGGTTTATGTGCATGATCCGGGGAATGATAAGCTTGGAGCTAGAGCATTCAAAGGGGTCTTGCTTGGTTTCACGGATGGCGTGAAAGGCTATCGGATTTGGAATCCAGAAACGAAGAAGGTTGTTAATTCTCGTCATGTCACTTTTGATGAGTCGGCTTTATTCAAGGTGAATGAGAGCTCATCGGACGTTCTGGATTTGATTCATGGTGAATCAAAGGAGAAGGAAGTCATTCCCACATTTCGTCCAAGTGGTAGTAGAGTTGAAGAAGCTCGTGGGGTTGAAGCGGTTGATGAAACATCACATAGTCCACAAGGTTCCTCTAGTGATGTTGGTGATGTACATGATACTAGAGAAGTTTCAACTCAAGGTGGAGCCGAAAGGGGTTTGGGTGATAGTATTGGTACTCGAGTTGGTCGACGTGCAATAAGGCCTTCCGAAAGATATGGTGATTGGAACTACCTTAGCTTTTGTGATCATCTGGACTATGCTCTTAATGTAGTCCAAGATGAGCTGATGGACCTTGATGACGTCATGGAGTCGAGAGAGAGCTCGAAGTGGATTTGCGCTAGGGAGGAAGAGATGCAGTCGTTTATGAAGAACCGAACTTGGGAGTTGGTTCCACTTCCTCAAGGAAACTGTGCTATAGGGTGCAAATGGATTTACAAGGTGAAGGATGATGGAAGGTACAAAGCAAGGTTAGTGGCAAAGGGGTATTCACAAAGGAAAGGAAAGGAGTATGATGAAATTTTTGCACCGATGGTTCGCCATACTTCTATCCGAGTTTTACTAGCCATAGTTGTTATCCATGACTTGGAGTTGGAGCAACTTGATGTGAAAACCGCCTTCTTGCATGGAGACTTGGATGAAGACATCTACATTGAGCTACCGGAAGGGTTTGTTGTAGATGGTAAGTCTAAAATGGTTTGCAATTTGAAGAAATCACTATATGGTTGAAGCAATCACCTAGACAATGGTACAAGAGATTCTATCATTTCATGCTTGAAAGTGGCTTCCATCGAAGCATCAAGGATGCTTGCGTATATTTCAAGAGGTTGGGAAATAATTGTTGGGTATATTTACTCTTGTATGTGGACGATATGCTCATTGCTTCCAAGGATCAAAATGAAATCAACAAGTTGAAGATGCTTTTGAAATCGGAATTCGAAATGAAAGATCTTGGAGAAGCAAGAAAAATCTTGAGCATGGAAATTGAAAGGGACCGAAAGCGTTTTGAGTTAAGATTGACTCAAAAGGAATACATTAAGAAAGTGCTTTGCCAGTTTAGCATGCAGGATGCAAAGGCGTTAAATACACCTTTACCTTTGCATATGAAGCTTTCGGATAAGGGATCACCTATCGGGGATAAAGACAAGGCTTATATGGCAAAGGTTTCATATGCAAGTGCGGTTGGTAGTTTGATGTACGCAATGGTGTGTACAAGGCCCGATATTGCAAATGCCGTCGGGGTGGTTAGTCGGTATATGGCTAATCCGAGGAAATCACATTGGGAAGCCGTGAAGGCTATTATGAGATACTTGAAAGGCACAGCATCTCATGGACTTGTCTTTGGCGGTAGTGATGATAGGAGTTGCAAGTTGGTTGGTTATTGTGACTCGGACTACGCCGGTGATAGGGATCAGAGGAAATCAACTTCCGGGTATATCTTCACACTTGGCGGGACAACCATTAGTTGGAGATCGCGATTGCAAACCATAATTGCTTTATCCACTACGGAGGCGGAGTTGATTGTCGCTGTGGAAACGACCAAGGAGGCATTCTACTTGAAGCAATTGTTGTGTGACTTGGGTTTCGAACATGAGAGTGTTGATGTTCGATGTGATAGCCAAAGTGCTATCCATTTGGCGGAGAATTTGGCATTTAGCTCACGGACCAAACATATTGAGGTGAGGGAGTCATTTCTTATAGCCATGGATGAGGGTAAGCTAGTATACCTTCGGAAAGTGCACACAAAGGATAATGCGACGGATATGTTTATGAAGGCATTGCCGTATGGGAAGTTCGAGCATTGCTCAAACTTATTCGCTTGTTGAGTTTCTAGGTGCCACGGGGTAGCACGAGGTGGAGAGAGTGATTTTGTGTTTAGTGGAAAGGAATAGCGGTGAGAGATTGGATATTTATCTTCATGGTAAGTATTCGTTCACACTCCCGAGTACATTGTCTTTTGGTGAGACGGTTTTGGTTTGAATGTTTTCAACACTACATTGGCGGGTGGGGGCATTGCTTGAACTCGTTGGTGTAGTGCAATGGGCGGTGGCCATGCCGGAGCTCATTGGGGAAACATTCAAGTTTGCTTGGTCGAAGGTAGAAGGAAATGCTTGGGTGCATTGGAGTTTGGAGTTGAGATGGTTATAGTATCGAAGTGGAGTGTTGAAGTATGTGATACTATATGTTGGATTGAAGAGGTCGAAGATAGCTTCGAGTCGGAGGTGACCGTTCAGAAATCGGAGCTCGTATGTAGGAGTTATGAGTTGGAAGGTGTTTGCTGTCAGCTGGAAACGGGAACAGACGTCTGTCATAGTGAGTGACAGACGTCTGACTACAGGGAATTGGTTTTCCGAGAGTTCAGACAGATGTCTTACACATGAGGGACAGACGTCTGTGCTGAGTGCATATGCCTAATTAATCTCTAGAAGATGACAGACGTCTTTCAGGCGATGCGATAGACATCTGATCGTGTCTTTAGGCTATTTCGGGCTGGAAATTAGCAAGCTGATTTGTGACTAATTCGGGGGCTATTTGGGTAATTGTCCAAACCTCTATATAAGCTATTTTCTGATGTGAATTAGGGAGAGCTTGGAAAACTTGATTTGGGATCAAGGGTTTATTCTCAAGGGTGAATTAGGGTTTATAACCTAATTACAATTCTTCAATTCTATTCTCCTCAAACTCTTTTCTATATTGAAATATAGTGATCATTGGATCAATCTCTTTCTATTACTTTCATCGTGGTAATAAAATACTCTCTCCAAAGTGGATGTACACTAACAAGATGTTAGTGGAACCATTATAAATCCTTGTATGATTTATTTTTGCTACTTTTGTCATTAGTTTCTTGCTTGAGATTTATATTTGGATTGTTCGTGATTGGTTGATCATTGTTTGTGACTAGAGTTATTGCTTTTGTTGTTTTTGCAAGTCTAACAACGACCTAGTCTTCCGCTAGCGCATTGTGGTTTAGATATCGGATTCGAGTGGTCTTGAATCAGATTAATCACAACGGTTACAACATTTTTCACCATCAACCATTTTCCGAAGTAAGAGTATGTTGAAGTTTGTGCAGCTTTGTTGAAATCTACTTCATCATCGAATTAAACCGTGTAGTTAGTTTTAAAGATTATCAATCCAGAGAGATGATCCTAAGGTCCAAAATCAAAATACAGATAAGGTAATGGGATGATGGCCGAATGAACTCGGTAAAGAAATATCCAAGATTATACTAAGTATGTATGGTTCTTACAGGGGCAGAACCAGGAATGCAACCATGTAGGGGCCAAAACTTTTTTTGTGGGGGGACGGGGGGACGGGGGAGCAAACCAGTGCGCCACAGTCACCTCATTTAGCAGTCCTTTTTATTAAGCTTTTGCTGCCAAACCTGTGCGCCACAGTCCTCCATTTCAGCTCGGAGTCTGGTTCATGTAGTCCTATTTCATGTTTCGCTCATATGCTCTATTGTTCTTTTCTTCATATTATCCTGCCTTTGTTTTTTCACGTATTCCTATTTCATGGAGTCTGGTTCATGTTCATGTTTCGCTCATTAGTTTGGCTTACTCCATCTCGTGCTCATGAGCCAATTTGCATGCTTAACTTTACTATATCAGATATATAAAACTGCGGATGATATAAAATACTTTTTTATTTTGATATTAAGATGTGCAAGAACTGTTCCTCCACGTTGATCTGACATAACATGTATATCTCAAAAAAAGAAACCAGTACATATTCCCAACAATGGATTTATATAGCAACCATCATTACAACTGGCAAGATAACTATGTTTAGTGAAATAATGCAGTTACTTAATTAACTAATATATCAGTTAATATATCAGTTATATATACATGGCAGAACCACATTGAGTGGGGGGCCGTGGCCCCCACTGGCCCCAATGTAGTTCCGCCACTGGGTGCTTACCTGCATAGGGGATCAGTGTCGATTCCTATGGGTATGGGCAAACATGCATGTACTCCTATTATTCACTTCGCTTGGTACATAGAGCATATTCCAAGTATTATTCCATAGTTCATATACTTTATATTGGCAATCACTGTAGATAATCTAAAGCAACAATTCAACCTTAAAATAATCGATCGTTTAAGCTAAAAAATACATGCTAGTGACTATGCAAAACAATCCTGGAGACATGAAGTCAACATCAAGATGAGATAACACAAAGAATTGCTAGACCCATAGATGCATATCCTACTTGCATATTTAGGGATCAGTACCGAACTCCACCCTAATGGTATTGGTACCACTCCCCAACTATGTGAGATTCGGGGTTAAGATTTTTTAAAGGAATTCATCTTCATAGTGGGACTCTACTTGAGAAATTTTGATGAGGTTTTTGGTCATCTACGCCTATAAATATTGGAAGTGTAGTTCGTTTAAGGGATCTTTACACTAACATTACTCTTAAACTCTATTATACTCAACTATGAAGATCTATCCATATTACGAATGAAGAAAAACACTTCTGCTGACAATTCATATTGATCACAGGGATAATATACTTGGCAGAAGATCCACCGTCCAGCTTACATACATCTACACCGTTATTTTGGTTATCCAAAGCAATTCTTGTAACCAATTATTTTACAGGCCCACTTGTGTGTCTATTGTAGAATCTGGGCATCACATTGCATTTTCCATGTACACAATAATTCAAATAATAACAGAGCTATTACATTTTGCATTCTGTTATCTCTTGCAACCTTGTATCATCCAAAACTTTACTTGGTATCAGAGCTACTTCAGAGACTAACAACAGAGCAATTGTTATCAAAATTCTTGTGTAAATATACCCATCAACATAATCTCATCATTTGGGTATATCAAATACAGTGTAATTATCAGTGCCTTGCCATAAATTCTATCGAATTTGGCTTTAATTTGATAAAACACATTGTATTTGTCGAAATTCTTCATCAATCGCCAAGGATCCAATTCAAGAAAGTCAAGAAACGTACCCAAGTCCCAGTCAAAGCCTCGCCAGAGAGCTTCATCAAAATTCTAATATCAGTTTCTTTGACATACCTCTTCATCAAAGCTCTTGGCTGCTTCGCATCTGAGCTTTGGTTGCTTCTCTTCTATCGATCAGAAATGGCATTTGACCAAGTGTTTCTTTACTTCTTGTGTTATTTTCATCATGGTGGATACATCCACTTCTTCTGCATCAGCTACTGGAGCTTCTACTAGAAATGATCCAGGAAATCCGTCAAACCCACCAAATTCGCCAAATGGACCTGTTCATCAGTTATTCAAAACTGGCATAAGTCCTCAAAGTCAATTGATCACAGTTCATCTACAAGAAGAAAATTATTTGCTATGGAAACTACAAGTTGAAACAGCAATACAGGGTTATGGGTTAGAAGGATTCATTCTTGGCACTACTCCCATTCCCGCAAAGTTTATTACTGATCAAGACAACAGAACTATTGCTAATGAGGCATTTATTCAATACCATAGGCAAGATCGATTAATTAGCTCGTGGCTACTATCTTCTATCAGTGAAGATTTATTACCAACAGTTATTGGGTGTTTATCTGCCAATGATATTTGGACTGCTATAGAAAAAGAGTTCAACAATCAATCATCTGCCAAAGTTTTACACTACAAAAGGCAAATCCAGAATATTAAAATGGAAAACTCGAGTATGAGAGAATATAAGGAAAAGTAAAGAAGTTGTGTGATTTACTTGGAGCTACAGGTAATAAAGTGCCTAATGGTGATCACGTGTTGTATTTGCTAAATGGATTAAATGAAGATTATGAGGCTGTTGTTGTTGTTATTACTGCTCAAAGAAATGTCCTTCCTGTTGATGAAGTTCATGCCATTTTATTATCTCATGAAGCAAGAATTAACAGCAAATGCATTCAGGAAATTGACCTCAATACAAATCTTGCTACAAGTAGCAAGAATAAAAACCATAATAACAGTAATAAATCTGAAACATCTTAGCAAAGAGGCGGAGGTGCAAACAGGGGCAGAGGCAGAGGTAGATGGAACAATAACAACAGACCCAAATGTCAGATCTGTGAAAAGATTCGTCACACTGCCCTAAAATGTTACTTCAGATACTCAAACAACAATCAGGTTCAGAAAAACACTAATGCTCTTAATGCAAATGTGGCACAGAAGAATCAAGAAGCTAGCAATCAAGATGAAGGAAATGATACAGCTAGAATGGAACATTTGCAAGATGCCAGTTGGTATCTTGATTCTAAAGCAACCAATCACCTTACAAATAATCTCTACAACTTGAACATTGGATGCAAGGAGTATCGAGGTAATAAATCTATCTCTATTGCTAATGGTAAACATATTTAAATTACTCATGTTGGTAACACTTATATTAATGGCAGTAAACAATTACATTTATGCAATCTCCTTAGAGTTCCTAAAATCACCAAAAACTTGATTAGCGTATCCCAATTTGCTAAAGACAATGATGTTTACTTTGAATTCTTTCCAAAGTATTGTCTAATTAGGGATATTCTAACTAGAAAAATCATATTACAGGGTGACTTGGCAAATGGGCTGTACAAATTTAACTCTGTTAAATGCAAGAGTGATGTTACTACTGAAAATTGTAATGCCATGTGTAATTTGAATGTTAAAATTGATAGCAGCATGAATATATTTGACTTTTGGCATTGCAAACTTGGGCATCCTAGTGTTAAAATTGTGCAGACAATATTGAATGATAATTATATCAAGTTTGATCATGTATCCTTACCCTGTATATGTGAATATTGCCAAATGGGCAAGAATCATAGATTACCATTCACTGATTCTAACACTATCTACACTGAACCATTACAATTTATTGTCATAGATCTTTGGGGTCCCTCACCAATTTATTCTGACTATGGTTATAAGTACTATGTGTCTTTTGTAGATGCTTACACAAGATTCACTTGGATATTTTTTTTAAAAACCAAGTCAGAAATCTTTAATGCCATCATTAATTATATTACTATGGTTGAAAAACAATATGATCACAGAGTTAAGATCATTCAAACCGATGGTGGTAGTGAGTTTAAAAACCTATGTAAAATTTTCCAGCAAAAAGGAATTATTCATAGGACCACTTGTCCCTATACTTCACAACAAAATGGACGTGGAAAGAAAACATAGACATCTAGTTGAATATGGATTGACATTGCTTGCTCAAGCAAGTATGCCCTTAAAATTTTGGCCAGAAGCCTTTAATACAGTTGTTTATCTGATTAACAGACAACTAGCAAGCGTATTAAAGGATACTTCACCATATGCAAAATTATACAATGTCAAACCAAATTACAAAAAGCTTAAAATGTTTGGGTGTCTATGCTTTCCATATATGAGACCATACAATGCTAATAAATTGAACTTCAAATCAAAAAGGTGTACTTTCCTAGGGTATACTACAGACCAAAAGGTTATAAATGCATCGATGACACTGGCAGAATTTACATCAGCAGACATGTTATATTCGATGAAAAAGTGTTTCCATATAGTAGAAAAGATATGAACAATACAGGTAAAGTTAGAAATCCAAGGGTCTCTATACCTGCTGTACCTCATGTAATAGAAAGATGGCAGCAAATGGAAAGCAGTCAACAACTTGATATTCAAAGCTCACCAACCAACAATGGTCATGAAAGCTTTGAGCCGCCCAGTGTGACCTCCCATTCACCTGCACAAGTTAACAGTCAAGGAAACAATGAGCTAAACAGTCAGTAATCAACTGAAGAAAGACCAGAAAGCAGTAGTAACTCACCACCAACTGAACAACCAATTCAAAATAGTCACCCAATGATCACAAGATCTAAAAGTGGTATCTTTAAACCTAAAACATTTGCTGCTACATCCAGTGTCAATGAACTTGAATCTTTTGATCAGGCAATTAAAAGTAAACACTAGAAAGCAACAATGGATGAAGAGTATAATGCTCTAATTAAGAATAACACTTGGGATATTGTATGCCCACCTGCTAACAAAAATATAGTTGGTTGCAGATGGATGTACAAATTGAAAAGGAACCCAAATGGGTCAATAAACAAGTACAAGGCTAGACTTGTAGCCAAGGGTTTTACACAAGAGTATGGGTTTGATTTTAATCAAACCTTTTCTCCTGTTGTTAAACCCACAACCATAAGACTTGTCTTAACTATTGCTACATGTAAGAATTGGCATATTAGGCATTTAGATGTCAATAATGCATTCTTAAATGGTGTACTTAAGGAAGAAATTTATATGAGACAGCCACCAGGTTACAATGTTAATCCAAACTATGTCTGTAAATTGAATAAGGCCATATATGGCTTAAAGCAATCTTCTCATGTATGGTTTGATAGACTGAAAAATAACTTATACAAATTAGGATTTCAGTCCACCAAATCAGACAATTTTTGTTTACAAAAGTTAATCAGACATCTACAATATACATATTAATATATGTAGATGATCTGATAATTACTGGTAACAATATCACAGACATAGATGGGTTAACACAGTATTTAGATAGGCGTTTCTCTATTAAAAATCTGGGAGATATTAATTACTTCTTAGGCATAGAAGTAACATGAAAAAATGACAAAATATTTCTATGCCAAAGGAGTTGCTAAATAAAACAAAGATGTTGAATGCTAATCCTCAACCAACCCCCATGATAAGTAGTCAACAATATTCAAAATTTAGAGGAGAAGCAATTGTTAACATCACTGAATACAGGATGGTAGTGGGAGCATTACAATATGCTACCATTACTAGACCTGATATTGCTTACAGCGTCAATAAATTATCACAATTCATGCAGAAACCACTGGATAAACATTGAAAGGAAGTCAAAAGAATCTTAAGATATCTCAAGGGAACTATAGACTATGGTCTCACAATATAGACCAGCCAACATCTGAACATAGTGGGGTATGCAGATGTTGACTGGGCTTCAAACCCTGATGACAGAAGGTCTACCAGTGGTTACTGCATCTATGTCGGTCAAAGTTTATCTCATGGAGTTCAAAGAAACAAGCTACCATTTCTAGATCAAGCACTGAGTCAGAATATAGGAGCATAGCTAACGCTGCAACAGAGATTAAATAGGTGCAAACCATACTAAAAGAGCTACAGATAACTACTACAGCAAAGCCAGTACTATGGTGTGATAATAAAAGTGTTGTATACATGTCAGAGAATCCTATACAACATGCTCGAACAAAGCATATCGAGATAGATTTGCATTTCGTTAGGGAAATGGTCCAGAAAGGAGAAATTGAGGTTAACCACATACCTGGAGCTTACCAGAAGGCAGATATACTGACTAAGGCATTACAGCAAGAAACTTCACCAGATTTCACTCAGATGTGAACGTTGATCGAAGCAAGGACCAAAGTGTAACACCCCACGTCCAGTAATGTCACTCGCAAAGGGAATGCATTAACTTTCATGGAGCATTTTAAGTGAATATAGAACAGAAAATCACAACAAGACAGATATAAAACAGTACTTGAAAATTTAAAACTTTATTTATTGCAGCAGAAGGTAAATATGTTTGGTTACATCATCAAAACCATAAACCAAAGTCAAGTACATCATATCCATCTTGATAAAACA